>OY744515.1:119209002-119266502 GCA_963556195.1 Sepiola atlantica
GTATATATGTATGTATATATGTATGTATATATGTTAATATATTCATATATATTAAGATATGTATATGTATATATGTATATATGTATATATGTATATATTAATACATTAATATATATTAATATATGTATATATATATATATGCATATATATATGTTAATATATTCATATATATTAATATATGTATATATATATGTATATATATATACATATATACACACACACCTATATATATATATATATATATATATATATATATATATATATATATATATATATATCTGACGGTATGTAATGTATTACGCTTTTTTTGTTGATGCTAATGTTTACGCGGGTAATATCCCTAAACAAACGGTGGATGAATTATTTGTACAATTTCGTTTCTGGCGTGTCTAGCTGCACTGAAGACCAGCGATTGTCTGTGGATGACTATATCTGCCCTCTACTTTGGTTGAGAACTGCCGGAAGTGATATCGCCAGCTACTATTAGCGTAATGCAAAGCTCTTTGGAAATAAATAAAGAAGCACTGTCTAGTAGCTGACAATGTTTATGTAAAAGCATTGAGTTGTAACTTGCCAACAGTGCCTGCATAGTAGTGAAGTTGTTAAAAATGCTCCCTTACTCTGAAAATAATTTTATTTTTCTATTTCCATCTATTTCTTGACTTATGGCGTATTTTGTCATTGTCAAAAGTACACATGCCCATAGTCACGTAGAACAAATGCAGTAAGATATCATGAAGTCTATAATATACCAAGCTTTATAGATGTTTTCCAGTAAAGGTTAACTTATATAGGAAAAACGCACAAATTAAGGCTGACAATTCAAGCTAGAATCATGTGTCGCTAATGAAAGTTGCTACTAAACAGATATGGAATATCAGTCTCCTACACTGAAGTGAGCAATAAGCTCGAAACAACGTCTGGCCTGAAGTTATGGCTGTATTTCTCTTATTTGTACTTACTTGTGAGATAGAAACTTATCTTCAACCACCTGTTCTATCTGGAGTGTACAGTGAACTTATTCTATCTACATATAAATATGAACATATAGATGGAAGTTTTTGTTTACCTGCGAAGACTCGGAAACACCCGACTAGTACACAGGCGCAGGCTATTTCCCTTCTCGGTGTGTTAGAACCGTAGACCTTGTCAGGATACCCATCTAAAGGAAGGAAATCTCTGATAATAAAACCTTACTACTAACTACTTACGCCGTGGCAACAAACCATAGTCCCGATCGACAACCTTCCAAGATCTGTAATCTCGAACAAAAAATCCGGTTTACAAACCTAAAATTGCTTATGGAGTAGATCGGCTCTTTTTATCGCCCGGCGTTTTCCCTCTTCTCTGTCTATTAGCCAGGCGCAGAGGTACCAACGCTGGGACGCCTCAAAGGCACCTAGTGCCCGGAGTTATTTCCTTACTATGACAACCAACTCCGTTTTCTCTTTCACGCTATCTGGGCAACTTGGGGAAAGTTTTTTCGTCACAAAGTCTTACATGACCAGTCGTGGTCGCTCTTGTTCTGACAGGTTGAGGGTACAGGTTAGACAGTTTATCTGGCTGCTGTTTCCGACTGACGAGACAGGAGCCCAAACTCTTAGGTAGCGCTAAGAACGGCTGTCGTATCATCAGTTGTATCATACCGTGGGTAGCTGTACGTGCCATGTCGTGCATGGAAAGGGGGCCTACAGTTATCACAGGTGGGATTTCCCGAGGCCACGACCCAGGTCGCAACTAATGGACTGGTTGTGTGAGCTTATTGGCACCTAACAAGTACTCACCTTGCCCACCCGACTCTATATCAAAACAAACATGTCATTGCAAAAACTAAAAATCAAACTTAAACCAGACATCATACAAAAAACATCTTCGCCTCCGCCCTTGAGGCTCGCATTCACAAATATCCGGGGACTTGGTATCAACATTAACGACATAGAAACCTTTCTCCTGACAAGATCCCCTAAGTGAAATGAACCTTCAATCCTCAATCTCCTCTCACCACTTTGACATGACTGATTACCTCCCACTCTACCGTAAGGACTCTGAAAAACATATGCACGGGCTAGGAGTTTATGTTCGGAACACCGTTTCCCTAACCAGAAAACATAGGTTAGAAGCAGATGAGCAAGGCTATATGTGCTTTAGATTGACTTTTCATCACAGCGTTAGTAACTTATGTTTCTTATACCGTTCACCTTCGACCCAGGACTGTATCCTACTAAACTGTCTGTGAAAGCATAGATAGAGCACTCTCACTCGACTCGAATGCCCAGATGCATGTATTTAGGGATTTTAATGCACACCACCGTAACTGGTTGGGATTTTCCAGCTTTACTGACGCAGCCGTCAACTCAACCTACAATTTCTCATTAGCTCATTCCCTCTCTCAGACTGTCGATTTCCAGACCAACATCCATGTCTTGCTCTTGACCTCACTGCCCGAGGCTTGTGTGACGAAAGCCCATAGCCTGCTCGGGAATGCTGATCACATTGTGTTAATGATTTATATCACGCTAAAAACTCGTCCAAAAGCTTATGAGCTGTTGCTCAAAATAACGAGATACTACGAGCAGGCTGATTTTGAGTTCATTAGAGATCACATCATCGAAAAGATACATTCTCACTCCCTGCTGACCAGCGTGCAAATAAGTTAACGAATATGCTAATAAATGAATTCACCAATTTTATTTTGCATTGATCAATCATCCGCCTGAAGACGATTAATGATGGTTGAAAACGTTTGCGTCAAATATGGAGATGTCCTACACTCCTTGGTTAATAGTACGAGATCTATTGGTCGACGAATAGAAACATTGGATCACAAAAGGAACAAAGAAAAGTTGGCACTCCTGTTCAACCAGATATGTATAAAAGAAGAATTGTTGCCAAATTATACAATATATATATATATATATATACACAAATTATTTCTTTAAAAACAGTATGTTACATATTTAAGAGACGTACCGGGTTTACATCGAGATGGACTGAGCTTTTATCCTGTAAAAGGCCGTTATAGTCCGTCGCTGATAATTAGAATGGACTATAACAGCCTTTTAAAGAATAAAAGGTCAGTCAATCTCAATGAAACTGCGGTACGTCTCTGAAATATGTAACATATAGTTTTTAAATAGATAATTTTTATTTGTTCTCTTAGGTTTTACGATCAAGCACTTTGATTTCTTTTCAACATACCCAGACGTACTATATATATATATATATATATATATATATATATATATATATATTAGTATTTCATGTATCCACATAAAACTTTATAAGTAGATATAATCTTTAGATGTATCAATTTTCAGTATTTACTTCAACAGTGCTTAATTCGTAAGTAGAGCTAGGTAGTAAGCTATAAAAATATATTTGTGGCAATATAGCTACACAGAGGCTCCCGCGTTTCATCCCCGGGGGAATTTTAAGACTACAATGCATGGAGTTATTTTTGCCGGGTGTTTTTATATACACGGCTAGCCAGTTAACCAATCAGATTCTTTGTTATTCTCTCAGCCAATCGTTGGGCTTCTCACGAATATAGGTGTGGTTAGTGGTACTTCCTTCCTATATCCTGTTCTATTGTTCTGTTTCTATGGATTGGCCTATATCCTGTTTCCTTTAGTTGTGTCAATATAATGGGTGAATTTATTTTAACACGTGTTTCCTTGTATTTCTATTTTAGGTTTTTATTTTTAAATTGTTCAGTTTTTGTTTAGTTTAGCTTTTGTTTATTTATTTAATAATAATTTTAGCCTGAAGATTCCCCCTGGGGATGAAACGCGGGAGCCTCTGTGTAGCGTAATTGCAATAAATATATTTTCATAGCTAACTATATATATATATATATATATATATATATATATATATGCGTGTGTATTTGCATATTATTTCTATCTTCATTTTGATATTAATTTTGAAAATAATTCCCTCATTAATTAAAACTGTGTTAATTTAAAATTGCTGACTTTGCACTTTTCGGCCCGATCACCTCCAACTGATTCATTTCATTATCCTTCATTGTTCTTCATTTTTATATATTTTTTCATCGTTTCTCCTGGCGGCGCGAAGACACGAAAGCCTTCGTCGCCGCCATTCCAACCATTTGTCGCGTGTCGACACGAAAGTTCAATTAATTCGTGGAAACGAAAATTCGAAACAAAAGTTGCAGAAAAACGAAAAACTTTCCCATTAAACATTGCCGCACCTTATTATCAAAATAATTAAAAATATTTTATCAATTGAAGAAATCAATAACTAAAGACTCATCTCTATACTATTAAAAAGTTATGATGTTTTGGGATTTTGTCAGTTCCTACACAAATAGAAACATACTATTGGTTGACAGAACGGAATAGGCAAGAGTTCTAGGTTTTACGATGCCATATCGTTAAAACACGGAATATGAACTGCGAGCATTTTACACTTGTTCTATTCAAGTTTTGGCTAAGTTCAAAGTGTAGTATCTGTTCCGATGGATGCTGCACCCCATAGACTGGTATTGTCTTTGCCTTCGGGGCTTGATTTACGCCTGTCTATGCGTCTGTCCTGTGCAGTTCTAGGAGGTCCACCCTCCCAGGCTTTGCCTCCCCTCTTTGGGAAGGAGTAAGTTTATTGCTTACTGCCTGAGGCGCCCCTACCGGGGAATGCCGACGGGGCTCCCTAGGTAATTTTTAATGGCCAGAGTGCTCACCTCTCGGGCGCTGGCTTTTCAAACCCAACTTTCCCGACCCGACCTTGGGTCACATCTTACTTGTGGGAGTAAGATACAAACTGGCCTTGTGCCTAACTCCTGGAGAGAAGTAAATACATACTCAAGTGTGAATATCACATGAGTGTAAAGTATTTTTAACAAGATACATGTTTTATAACTGTTTTTAGTTCAATATAATAGTGTAAGATAATGAAGAGTGGCAACAATTAATCGTGGACGAGTCCATTGTGGGTTGGACGTTGAGAAAGAAAAAACAAGCAACTTGATAACTGTTAAAAAGGAGAAGGTTCAGCAGTGCAAAGAGACTTGAAAGACGGCGGTTTCAAAAGCGCGAAGAGCCGAAGCAGTTGGTGATCGGAGTATCGAAGTACCGGAAGAATGGGAGTTTACCGATGTTTATGGCACGGATGAAGTTGTTAGGCTTTCGTGTCCGCTGACAAAAAATGCGGCTGATAAGCAAATTTGTACTGTGAACGAATCCCCTGACTTGTACTTCATCTAATTTCTTGTGGAACAATTGCTTCAGTTCACGCTCGGATATACAATGCAGACAAATTGCTTTCCAATCGGATGTATATCCGTACGAGTTTCTAGCGGAAACAAAGTCTGTGATTTCAGCAAGAAATAGACGTTCATGAGACAAAAATATGTCAACAGATTGTTATATGTGTGTGCGTAACCGGCGTAAAAGTGATGGCAACTACAGAAAACCAAACTGTAGATGTACTATGATCCACTGTAGATGTACTATGATGGACTGTAGATGTACTATGATCCACTGTGGATGTACTATGATGCACTGTAGATAAAATATGATGCACTGTAGATGTACTTTGATCAACTGTAGATGTACTATGATGCACTGTAGATGTGGTATGACCCCCTGTAGATGTAGTATGATGCACTGTAGATGTAGTATGATGCCCTGTAGATGTAGTATGATGCACTGTAGATGTACTATGATCCACTGTAGATGTACTATGATGCACTCTAGATGTACTATGATCCACTGTAGATGTACTATGATGCACTCTAGATGTACTATGATCCACTGTAGATGTACTATGATGCACTGTAGATGTACTATGATCCATTGTAGATGTACTATGATGCACTGTAGATGTACTATAGTCCACTGTAGATGTACTATGATGCAGTGTAGATGTAGTATGGTGTACTGTAGATGTACTATGATGTAGTGTAGATGTACTATGATGCACTGTAGATGTACTATGATCCACTGTAGATGTACTATGATGCACTGTAGATGTAGTATGATGCACTGTAGATATACTATGATCCACTGTAGATGTACTATGATCTACGGTAGATGTACTATGATGTCCTGTAGATGTACTATGATAAACTGTAGATGTACTATGATGTACAGTAGATGTACTATGATCAACGGTAGATGTACTATGATACCCTGCTGAGGTACTATGATGCACTGTAGATGTACTATGATCTACTGTAGATGTACTATGATTCACTGTAGATGTATTATGATCCACTGTAGATTTACTATGATGCACTGTAGATGTACTATGATCTACTGTAGATGTACTATTATGTACTGTAGATGTACTATGATACACTGTAGATGTACTATGATGCATTGTAGATGTACTATGATGCACTGTAGATGTAGTATGATGAACTGTAGATGTTATATGATCCACTGTAGATGTACTATGATGTCATGTAGATGTATTATGATCCACTGTAGATGTACTATGATGTACAGTAGATGTACTATGATCCACTGTAGATGTACTATGATGCCTTGTAGAGGTATTATGATCCACTGTAGATGTACTATGATCCACTGTAGATGTACTATGATCCACTGTAGATGTACTATGATGTACTATAGATGTACTATAATCCACTGTAGATGTACTATGATGTACTGTAGATGTACTATGATCCACTGTAGATGTACTATGATGTACTGTAGATGTACTATGATCCACTGTAGATGTACTATGATGCACTGTAGATGTACTATGATCCACTGTAGATGTACTATGATGCACTGTAGATGTACTATGATGCACTGTAGATGTACTATGATGCACTGTAGATGTACTATTATCGACTGTAGATGTACTATGATCCACTGTAGATGTACTATGATGCACTGTTGATGTACTATGATCGACTGTATATGTACTATGATGCACTGTAGATGTAGTATTATGCACTGTAGATGTACTATGATGCACTGTAGATGTACTATGATCCACTGTAGATGTACTATTATGTACTGTAGATGTACTATGATACACTGTAGAGGTACTATGATCCACTGTAGATGTAGTATGATGCACTGTAGATGTACTATGATCCACTGTAGATGTACTATGATGCACTGTAGATGTACTATGATCAACTGTAGATGTACTATGATGCACTGTAGAGGTACTATGATCCACTGTAGATATACTATGATGCACTGTAGATGTAGCATGATCCACTGTAGATGTACTATCATGAACTGTAGATGTACTATGATGCACTGTAGATGTACTATGATACACTGTAGATGTACTAGTATCCACTGTAGATGTACTATGATCCACTGTAGATGTACTATGATGCACTGTAGATGTACTATGATCCACTGTAGATGTACTATGATCCACTGTAGATGTACTATGATGCACTGTAGATGTACTATGATGCACTGTAGATGTAGTATGACGCACTGTAGATGTACTATGATCCACTGTAGATTTACTATGATCCACTGTAGGTGTACTATGATGCACTGTAGATGTACTATGATGCACTGTAGATGTACTATGATTTACTGTAGATGTAGTATTAAATGTCTATTGACTAAAGAGGAAAGGTGACGTTCGGACAAGGCGATTTACAAGGTTTTCAAATATGGGGATTGATCTACTATCGCATCTCACGAATAGTGAGCAAACTGGGTATTTTTTTTGGGGGGGGGGGAATAATCCGGAAGAAAGGCTACATGTTACCTAGGCCAAAAGATGCCGGAAAGAAGAATAGGTTTAAAAAATTAGGAGAATCCCTGCATGTAATTTTAGAAGTAAAGAAAAAATGTTGATTTGATTTTGTGTGTAGGAGTGGGCTCTTGTGGAGGATTGATGGATGGGCACAATTTGTAGGGGTCACAGGGGATTTTCCAAAATCACTGGTAAACTATCATTATGATTAATGATGGAAATTAAGGGACACATGGTACTATGATCAAGGGGATTATTTTTTTATAATTTATTTAACATAACGTTTGAATTGTTAGGTGTAACAAGATCACCGGGGTGATCGGAGATGAAGGATAGTGAATAAGAATTATAATCTAGACATTATATAGACGTTTGTCAGGAGAAGCGTGTAGTAAAATGTCGTGTTTGGAATTCGACTGTGATTATTTTGACAATTTTAAGATTAGGAAGAACATTGGAAATATAAACATTTTTGGTTTGGTTTATTTGTTGTAAAACAATTTTGAGAATTACTGTCACCGATCGCGAGAGAATCGGGATAAAGAGGAGAGCAAGTCTTAAGATTGAGGAAAGCGGACGTTCCGCCTTTTTTGTTAATAGAAATCGCTCCAGGCAAGGCATGAAGCCACTTGATATAAGGAACTAAAAATATTACTTTAAGGTCTAAAACTAGCCAACCATAAGTGTTAGATGTATAGATTCCAACCTAGAAAACAGCAATTGTTCCCTCTTTGTCAGAAACATTGTTCATGGGATGTGAGGACTACAGGACAAAATACAGGAAGCGGGGGTTACGAGGTTCTCGAAATTTAACAAAAATTCACTTCGTACTCTCCTTAGCTTTTGCGCCCTAATTTCAAGTTTGGGAGAAAAATGCAAATATAAACATTTATTGTTTGTTGTTTGAGTGGTTGGGATGAAGAACTGTGAAGAAAAAACAATTTTCAGATTTTTTATGGAAATCGTTCCAGACAAGGCATGAAGCCACTTGATATAAAGAGCTAAAGATACTACTTCAAAGTCCAAAACGATAAGTGTTAGATTGATATATTCCGACCCGGAACGCAGCAATTCTTCCCCCTGTGTCAGAAACATCGCTCATAAGATGTGGGGACTAAAGGACAAAATAGGGGAAGCGAAAGTAACGAGGCTGCCGAAACTAAACCCAAGCTCGACTTTCTGCTACAGTCATCGATCGAGAGAAAATCGAGAAAATACAGGAGAGCTTTTTACCCAAGCAAAAGGGTGATCAGAGAATCTTGTTACTCTTACCCAAAAGTAACACTAATTGAACATTTTACGTTAAGATTGATTTCCAAGATATGTGGATTATAAAGAATTATTGGGGTTCATTTTAATTCAGTAGAAGTTCTAAGAAATCAAGGGGCCTTTTCCTGGGACTGACACTTGATCTCTATATGAGATACATATATATCTAAGTGTTCAACTAAAGTTCTACCTTACTTCTAGGGATGTGACAGTGGTCAAGTGGATAACGACTCGGACTGACGTCCCGTATGTGCCAAGTTCGAATCCAGTCGATTCCATAATACCACTTTAACTTAGGGACGTTGGCAACCTTTGCGTGTTCCCTTCTACAATAATAGCAACACCCGAATCAAGCCGCTCAACAAAGTTGTACCATGTTGATTCGTACTTACTTACCTCTTAAATTTTCAGTTAGTAAACAAATAAAGAACTTTAATTTTCATCTTCCTGATTGACCAGTTAAATATGTTATAGTAGATATTCGTTGCGATCTCTTGGTATTAGCGGATTCCATGACAAAGTGTCATCTAGTCTGGTTGAGTATCCAGCTAAGTGCTGTTACTTGAAGCAACATCACTATGAGAAGGTTATCCATTCCTCATATGAAACAATGTGTATCTAAATGGATGGGATCTCATGTGTGCTTCGAATCCTATGTTATTTTAAATATATCAGGTCAGGATTTATTGTAGGGTGAAGCATCCTCATTTCAGGTTGTCCTGGTAAACCTCTTTATAGAAAGACCGAAAACACTGAAGGATAGTATCTCGCAAGTAATTCAAACTCTTCTTATGAATGAAGAATCAACGCATTCTCGTAATACCACTCTCTATTCTGGTGTTGCTTCTTGCCCATCTCCCTCAGATCAGTCAAAATATGCAGCTGATCTAAAAGTTGACCTGGGCTCGGTTGTGGATTGGGGTACGAAATTGATTGTTTCCTTTAATCCTGTTAAGATTCAGCTCGTGTCTTTCTATCGTAGGGGTTCCCTTTTTCTTCCTGAGATTCTCATGGATTTCTCTACTCTTGAGGAGAAATCGACTTTAAAACTTTTTGGTCTTTCTCTCTCATTAACCCTTTCTTGGAAATCATACTTTAGATCCATTGCTGTTTCTGCTTCTCGTAAAGTCGGTTCTCGCTATCGTTCCAAACACTTTCTAACACCTGAGGCTATTCCCTATCTCTAAAAATCTACAATCAGACCATGTATGGAGTACTGTTGTCATATTTGGGCTGGTGAATCTCTGTCCCATTTGAGGGTTCTTGATGTGGTCCAGAAGCATATCTGTAATTTGATTGGTCCCACCCTTTCTTCTTCTTCTCTATACCCTCTCTCTCTCAGACGTTATGTTGCTAGTCTCAGTATTTTCTATAAATACTATTATGGCATGTGTTCTTCAGAATTATGTGATATATTCCCTGCTTCTGTTGTTCCAGCTCGTTTGATTCGTTGGTCTAGTGGTCTCCATCCATGCGCTGTTTCGATACCTCATTGTAATACAGCGTCATATTCCAGTAGCTTCTTTCCAAGAACTGTAGGTTGTGGAACTCTCTTCCTGCTGACTGTTTTCCTCCTACCTATAGCCTTTGTCTTTTCAAGACTAAGAACAATAGGTATCTCCGGTTTTTGCGATAATCATATTTCGTTCTTGTTAGCTCCTAACATGAAGTGGCTTCATGCCTAGTCTGGAGCGATTTCCATAAAAAATTAAAATGAATAAATAATTAATAGTCATTTACGCTGGAAAATCAAGGAAGAAATAGGAGCGTTAGCATTAAGATCGGGGTGAATGGACCTTCTGAAGAGTTTACTGTATATGTGAAGCTGAGTGTACCGAGTAAATGTCGGCATTCCATCACAATAAAATGTTAATGACCTCCGTTAAGTTTTTAGAGACAATGGATACCCCCTGTAAGGGTTGCTGTGCATGTAAATGTGAAGCAAAGGTTACGCAATCACGAATTACAACGCTCCTAAGTCGACACTGCCTGCTTTCAGTGGCAGGGAGAAGGCCAGGACGACTGGAAACAATGCCAAGATAAGCGGAGAGTACATACAGCACCTGAATTTCCTCAAATGGTAACCCATAACGTTGGTGATCTAACGGGAATCGGTATGTCAACGTGATTATGCCGTATATGTAATCAATCTATGAAAAACCGTTCTTGTCTCAACTCTCTATCTGGTTAAGGAGAATGTGTAGCTAAACAGCTTTCGCATGTTGACATCTGCACCGTCTACCTTTGATGTGAATGTGTCAAAAAATGTTCAAAACAGTATTTTCCATTATGAGGTTAGATTAGGCAGAAAGGTGGCCAATTCACTAAGAATTTAAAAGATTAGAATAAGGATGGCGTGTCAGGATATGACGTCATTGACAGGAAGTTCGAAGTGACACGTAGCAATGAAGACAGCAACATCTTCCTCTTTGGCAAGTGAGCTGTTTTTATTCGGATGTCTTTCCGGTTGAACTCGGAACGTTCTGTATTTTTTTATTTGCTGGAAATAAACTTGTTATTTGGCGTCAGTTGTGTCAGCTGGGTGAGGTTAGTTACCACGAACATAGTGATCTGAAGAACAGAAGCCGTAGAAATTATTACCTTAAAGATGAAAAAGAGGTAACATCGAATGATTAACGGAGAAGAAATCGTAATTAACAAAATAAAAACAACAAATAATTTATAGCAAACGAAATAGAATAAAATTATCTATCGACCTGTATACTTTTTAACGTGTGGAAACTGTTTGTAGGTTTTTTATTTTAGAATTTTATTTTTATGATCGTGTGGATTATCGACAAATAAAAGAACAACATGGCAAGCAAATTAATGGTTTTACCTCATGAAACATAGGCGACCAAGTATGGTTTTACGAAAGTTTTCTTTTGCGGAGCTTGCCAATCGAACTTCGGGTTAGCGGTAGGGTAAGTATTTGTTTTACTATCTTTTCAGGATGAATGTGACCAAAGTGAGGTCTCACTTAGTCGGCTATTTTTGGTTTAGTGTGACGATATGCAACACGACTGTCAACAAATTCTGAAATGAATAAAATAAACTACACACACTGTCAGCACGTTAAAGCAATAAAGGTCGGTAAATAATTAAATCTTCTTAATTTGGTATAAGTTATTCTATTTTTATAACGATTTCTAAACTGTTAGCTACACTGGAGTTTTACTGAAAACATTGTTGCACTTCTATCACAACTATCGTCGACAAACCAAGATATGTGACGAGTATGCATTTATAAAACAGCTTTATTTTTTTTCAATCGCGGACATGGAATATATATCAGACGAGTGTACACTCACCATTAAAAATAACGTAAAAATTGTTTCGCCAGTTTTCAATCGATAACGTTAAAAAAAGTACAAAAAGAAATAAAAATGTCTAAAACTGGAAAGTTTTAAAAAAGAAAGAAAAATGTATAAATTCGTATAAAGAGAAGACACGAAAAAAAAGAAAGAAAAATGTATGAATTCGTATACAGAAAAGACACAAAAATAAGCAACATGTATGTATATATATATATATATATATATATATATATATATATATATATATATATATATATATATATATGTATATATATATATATATTCGTATATAGAGAAGACACGAAAAAGAGAAAGAAAAATGTATTAATTCGTATACAGAGAAGACACCAAAAACGAAAGAAAAATATATGAATTCGTATATGGAGAAGACACTAAGAAAAGAAAAGAAAAATATATGAATTCGTATATAGAGAAGACACGAAAAAAGTGACGATAAATGTATGAATTCGTATACAGAGAAGAGACGAAAAAAGAAAAAAATATATATGAATTCGTATATAAAGAAGACACGAAAAAGAGAAATTGTATATAGAGAAGACTCGAATAAGAAAAAAAATAAAATATATGAATTCATATATAGAGAAGACACGAAAAAGAGAAAGAAAAATATATAGATTCATATATAGAGAAGACACGAAAAAGAGTAAGAAAAATATATGAATTCATATATAGAGAAGACACGAAAAAAGGAAACATACATTAATTCGTATATAGAGAAGACACGAAAAAGAGAAAGAAATATATATGTATTCATATATAGAGAATACACGAAAAGGAGTAAGGAAAATATAAGAATTCATATATAGAGAAGACACGAAAAAGAGTAAGAAAAATATATGAATTCGTATATAGAGAATACACGAAAAAGAGTAAGAAAAATATATGAATTCGTATATAGCGAAGACACGAAAAAGAGTAAGGAAAATATATGAATTCGTATATAGAGAAGACACGAAAAAAGTGACGCAAAATGTATGAATTCGTATACAGAGAAGAGACGAAAAAAGAAAGAAAAATGTATGAATTCCTATATAAAGAAGACACGAAAAAGAGAAAGAAAAATATATGAATTTGTATATAGAGAAGACTCGAATAAGAAAAAATAAAATATATGAATTCGTATATAAAGAAGACACGAAAAAGAGAAAGAAAAATATATGAATTCATATATAAAGAAGACACGAAAAAAAAGAAACATATATTAATTCGTATATAGAGAAGACACGAAAAAGGGAAAGAAAAATATATGAATTCATATATAGAGAAGACACAAAAAAAAAGAAAAATATATTAATTCGTATATAGAGAAGACACGAAAAAAATTAAAATATATTAATTCGTATATACAGAAGACAGGAAAAAGAGAAAGAAAAATATATGAATTCGTATATACAGAAGACAGGAATAAGAGAAAGAAAAAGTCCCCGTATGGAAACAAATTGGAAGTGGGAGGGGTCTAACTTGCTATTTTCTTTCTCAATTTCCCAAAACACTCGTAATAGTTTTACTCGCTGAATTCTGTCCGACGGAGCGTTCTTATATTTATTCATACACAAGTAAATACACATTGGTCTTCATTATAGCAATTCACTACTTATTTTATCGGGGAAGATTAACAACTTGCGAACTGGGGGATTTTCCGGGGTCTTCTTTGATGGCAAATGTCCATCACTTACGTAAATGTTGGACTTTTTTCCTTTTTTTGTTGAAAATCGCTCCAGACAAGGCATGAAGCCACTTGATGTAAGGAGCTAAAGGAACGAAAACTGATTATCGCAAAGACAGGAGATTCCTATTGGCATTCGTCCTGAAAAGATGAAAGTCAGTCAGCATTCATGTCTGCAGTTGTTGGAAAGAAGCTACTGGAATACAATTCCAATGGTGTATCAAAACAGTGAATTGATAGAGACGCCAAGACCAACTGGTTAAACAAGCTGGAACAACAGAAACAAAGAATAGATCAGACAATTCTGAAGAACACATGCCATAATAGTATTTATTTAAAAAAACCGAGACTAGCAACATCACATTTTTGAGCGAGAGAGTGTGGTGAAGAAGAAAGGGTGGGACCAATCAAATTACATAGACGTTTCTGCACCTTATCAAGAACCCTCAAATGGGACAGAGACTCACCAACCCAAATATGACAACAGTACTCCATACATGGTCTGATAGTAGATTTTTAGAGATAGAGAATAGCCTCAGGTGTGAGAACGTGTTCGGAGTAATCTAGAGAAATAACCATACGAGAAACAGCAAGGGCAACCACGTGATAAAAATTGATGTGAGAGAAGAGGAGAGACAAAGAAATCAAGGATGAAGAAGGAGAGATAAGAGAAGTAGAGAAAGAGGGGGAAAGGAAAGAAAGAAGACAAGAGAGAGACAATAGCAACATAAAGAAAAATAGAGATAAGAAGAATGAGTTTACTAGTGATATTTCTTCAGGGTGCTGATAGGTGATCAATTGTGCTTCAATGATTTTTCCCACAGACCCTTGCAAACCGGAAGTGCGTCCTGAGAAACATAGAATCGGAATAAAAGCCATTCTCACCAAGAGATTAACCTTACGCTGGGAAAATTATACAATGGCTGGGCTAAATGTTAATTGTCTAAGAAGACGGACAAGGCTGCGCGTCACGAATACATCGATTTCATCAGCAAGAAAGGATGCATAACAATTAGAAATATTATTTGATGTCATCGATCTTGTTATTTGTCGGAGCACCTATTTTACATATTGATAGGATCTCAGTATAACATAATAATACAAAGGTAAAGTTATATACCTTGCACCAAAAAATTGAAAGTTATCTGCCCTTTGGGGTATGGTCGGCCATGACAGTTAGAAGTAAAAGAAAAAAGTTCCTCGAAGAAACACTAATATTATTATTTCGAATCAGCAACTTCTGACTTATCATTCAAACTAAATTTGTTTAAAAAATGTGTTACGGTTATACTTCGTCCATTGATTATTTTTTGTTTGTTATAAAACTGATAACAGTGGTTATTATAATGCATAACAGTTTACGAATACAATAAAGTCAACTCAACTCATCAATAAATGATGGCTGGATATTTATTAGAGAACGCAATAGTGTTACGATATGAAGGGTGCATAAAAATGTGCCACTTGATCAGACTAGCTTTCAAGTCTCAATCAGCATTGGACCCGCTCTAAAAACAGCAATGGAAACACTATGAAACAGTATACTGAGCACTTCATTGGTTTCTCCTGAAACCATTCAGTGGTTTATGAAGAGATCATCAACTGCCTGTCCCAGTAAGATATCACCCATAAGATGATGGATAACCCCGCCATCTTAAAAAATAAAATAGTTTGGATAAAATCCGACAAATTGTAGAAAATAAAAGGCGAAAAAAGTGGATTTATGTTAGGACCTCAGCTTAACATAATATGCAGAGACGGGTTATCCCCTTTGCACCCCAAAAGAGATAGAATTATCTGCCCTTGAGGAGACGAGGTGGACCATAATAGTCAGCTGTTATCAAAAGTCCCTCGCAGAATACTAACACTATCTTTTCACATCCAGCAACTTCTACGTCATCGTTGAACCCGTACATTTGTTAAAAAAATGTATTACATACTATACTTTGTCCATTGATCTCTTTTGGTCTGTTATTAAACCGATATGTATTGGCATTCGTCAGTCGCAACGACTATGGATTTGTGTGCATCTTTTTGTGTGACTGTAGAGACCAATTATTCATTTGTATGGTCTACTACAGTGTTTACATACGAAAGTTGTTGTACAATGTGTCACCTCGGCTTGTTGATCTGTCTGTAGGTTCGCTCTTCTCCTAGCTCTATTCGCAGTGTTTTCATCGTGGAGGGTCTTCTCACTGGTGATCATTCCCTGGCGTATCTGTGTCCTCTAGGCAGGTCTGTCAGCTGCTGAGGCTTTCCATCTATTAATGTCAATTGAGCAAGCCTTCATATCTTGCTTGTAGACATCCTTGAAGCGGAGATGGGGACGACACCTTTTTCTTGAGCCTAAGGCAAGCTCACCGTAGAGAAGGTCTTTAAGGATGCGCGCATCATCCATCCTGCACACATGGCCCAGCCAGCGAAGACGTCGCTTACGTAGTAGGGAGTAGATGGATGGAATGCCTGCTCTGCGTAGGATATTTGGTATCACATGATAGGACAAAGTGAATGACAATGATGTTCTGCAAAAAGCAGGCATTCCATCCATCTTAAACCGATAACAGTTGTTATTATCAGATATAACAGTTCATGAACACAAGACACCAGAATGAAGTCTCTACAAGACAACAGATTCCACTAAAAGACAGGATAATGTCACTGACTATACACAAAAGTATTAACTTACCAAGGAATTTGTGTTCTCGTAATTGTCTAAATGTTAAATGAATTACGATTATATTTGCTGAATTAGCCGATTCATATTCATATTAAACTTTATAATCAGTTTTAGTTTAACACTATCTGCATCGTTTTAATAACAATAGGAGATAACTTGAATGCCTACTAAACACTGTCCTCGAGTGTCTAAGTCTCTCTGTTGAGGGTTTTTTTCAGAACAAACTGACATGAGAATATTCCCCCTACAAGTAAACCCTGACAAAATATTCAAAATAACATAGTGTTCGAAACCTAAATAAGATCCTCACGGTATGGCTGACCCACTCTGGCTTATACGAGGAATGGTGCACCTTCTCCAAGTGATGTTGCCTCTAGCAACACCAATTAGCTGGATACTCCACCAGACTAGATTAATTCTTGTCCTGGAATCCGGTAAGACCAAGAGGCCAAAAGAAAGATACACTATAACATAATTAACTGGTTAATTAGGGAGACGAAATTTAATGTTCTTCACTTCTTTACCAACTCAACGTTTGAGAGGTAAAGGCGAACTTTATTTGAACAATCGATTATTTATGTATCTCATAAAGAGATCAAGTGGAAGGAGACTATTGATTTATGAGAACTTCGACTGAAGTAAAATGATACAAAAGTGATTAATATATACACTGACATCTGTTTTGCTTCTTATGTAACACTCCTATTCGTTGACTAGGCAAAGGATGTAAAACATATTTCCTTGATCGAATAACGTGTATTCCTACTTATTTCCAACAAAATAGGTAATGTGATAAGATTATTCTGCAACGAATTCATTGTACATGCACCTCTCTATATCTGACCTCGTAAACAAATGTCTATATTGATTGTTTAGGAATATTAATATATTCTATTAATATCTACGAAAGACTGTCGTTTTTTACCTTCTGTCTGATATTAAGTACAACCTTTCATATTTCGCATCCCTATTTTACATTAATCTTCGACAAACTGTTTATTTTAGACTATATATATATATATATATATATATATATATATATATATATATATATATATATATATATAAGTCCAGTTGTTTCTTTACTGCAGCCCCTTTCTTCTCCCGACTTCATCTGTTATACTCGATACACAACACACAAAATAGCGACAACATGTATGGTAAAGATATCCGAACACGTGGTCGCTAGTACCATAGTTGCCAGAATATAAAATATTCGTTAGCTTTAATTGCACAATCATCTCTGCTGCAACGAGACAATGTTCAAACCAAACTAAAAATCAAAATGTTTTGTCTAATTTTGCATAGAACAATCGTTGCGAAATAATCGTATAAGAAAACTTACTTTCAACTTACTTAAATGCTACTAAAGCCCACACGGGTCTGGGAGAAAAAGTGAAAAGACAGTGGTAAATAAACACTTGTTTATTTATGTAGCGTCATATGATAGAACTCATAAAGCATGTTCTATTTATGTAGCGCCTTTATTATATAAAAGAACTCATGTTAATACGTTCTTGTCGTATCAAAGAACCCGTAAGGTTCATTTGTGCTCCTGAACCAAAATCATGTTCCCATTCATTCCAGCATAAATAGTTTGTCGAAGAGAAGCGGAAAAGGGGAAGCGAAACATATAAGGTGGTACCTATAGGATATAGAAAGGGAGAACAGACATTGATACAAAAGAAACAATACATTAATGCCCAATATAATAAGAAAGATATTTGTTGTTGGTGACAAAGATTGGAGAATACGTATGAATAAATATGGCTTACTGTAGGTTGACGCAGACTAGACGATTTCTATCAGAACTTGACGAGCACGACGCCAGGGCTTGTGAAAAACATGTAGAGATAGCCAGGCAATAAGAGCACGTTCGATGGCTTTGAATGCCGAGCCAGAAAGAGGATAGAATCTTGTTCTAAATTCCTGTTGAGACCTTGAAGGGCCAATAATTAATAATACCGCACGGTAGTATATTTACAAGAGTGTGTGTTGACAGAAGTACAAAATAGTATGCTACAGTAAAACTGCTCCGAGACTGCTTCGTTATCTTTTCTATACACAGTTTCTGGATTTAGTCACAAATAGGATAGATCACCATCGCAACATAACAGTTCCTCATGCAGGTGCAATGATTTTCTTTACTTCCGAACAGGGGAATTAATTCTCTCTAGCGTTGGCAAGAATTATTTAGGGGAGATAATTTGGCTAGAATGCAAGTGAAATAATTAAGATAATTATGCTATTATACTTGCATTACGAATGATCAATAACGTGTTAAGCGGGAAAAACGGTTTGACAATTTAATCACGCGTTTACAGAGTCAGAGTTTTGAAGCTAATTTTCTCTGGCCTATTTATGTAATAGAATGTAATAAAATGCTTCGTTTGCGAATTCATGTCGACGGTTGTGAATTTAATTCAAATTGGATTGGACTCGAACCTGAAAAGCAAAAGTACCCGAGGGTCAGTTGATTAGCGCCGTGTTGCTCTAATAGCGTTTTTATGTCCCCAATGAGACCAGGGGCTTTAGTAAGAAACTCCAGCGGTCAGTAATGGCATCGGTTCTTTTCTTGGCATCATTAAAATCGGACCACTCAACACTTGGACGAGAAAGAAAAATTAAATGACCGTAACTTATGCGGCAGGTGTGAATTTATTTATTAAGTTACAAACTTACCGGAGTGATAAAAATGTTATCTTAATCAGGAGGAAGAAACTGGTAGATATGGTTTGGAGTAACCAGTCATATATATATATATATATATATATATATATATATATATATATATATATATATATATATGATTTAATTTTTGTCGATGTTGTTTTTGGCAATAACCATCTGTGTTGCAACTACTAGTACACCTGTCTTTCCTATGCCATGTACAGTTAATTCTCCGTTTGTTTACATAATTTCGCCTGATCTTGAGGGACGTATGTATACATATATCTATATTCATTTATTTTATCGATAAAATAGTTATTCGCATACACGTGTTTCGTTATACAGCGACTCACTAGAACAAACCGACTTTAACAGGTCTCGAAACCGTGGTCTAGTGCTCTTCCATTAAGCTATGAGGCATGTGTGAAATACGTGATTATTTTTATCGTTTTATAAGTATGATTTAATATTTGTTGTTGTTGTTGTTGTTTCTGATGATAACAAACTGTGTTGCAGGTACTAGTACATCGTTTCGTTCTGAAGAGTCGCGGTACGACGAAACACCTGTCAACGAATGACTAATTCTTCTATATAATATATATATATATATATATATATATATATATATATATATATATATATATATATATATATATATATACCCGTCCCTAACTATCGGGCTAAATTATGTAAACAAACGGAGAATAAAGTATACACGGTTTAGGAAAGCCAAACGCCCAAGTTACATCGCTAACTGACCTCTCATCATCATCTAAATATTAAACAGGTAACTTTTTCAATTTTTCTCATGATCTTTACATTTGTGGGGTCTGGAAAATCTGGTAATTTTTAAAGGTAGATTACGTTATAACTCGGTAACTATGAATTTGAGGATCGCAAATGATTCGCAATTGAACTGCAAATACAATTGTAATTTTATGTTATAAATTAATTTTAAAAAAACGTAATTTACATGTAAAAGTACTAAAATTAAACAAATTCACTCCCTGTGAAGCTGTAGTAATATATTCTTTGAACTTCTGGCTGAAGTGGTTTAAGTGTCTACAACAGAAAGCTGACATAGCATCATTCTCTCTAGAAATACACTGTTTTCTAGCCACAATACACCATAGATGCTGGAACTGTAACATTCGTAAAGAGAAGTTTGTTCCATTGAGTCTCGTTTTTCTGCTGACGTAACCGTGGTTAGTGCTAAGCAGATAAACAAGACGCTTCAAGATGGAACTTTGCTAGTGATTGAAGGTTAAACTATGTAAAACTCATTGAAAATTGTGCATTATAGTTTTAAAAAACGGGTGAAAAAACAAATTTACAACAAATAACTTTCACCAAACGCAAGAAAATTGTATCTTCTATCGACTTGCATAGCTTTTTAAGTTTTGAGACTTTTTAAAGTATTATTTTAGATTTTGTATTCGGTTCCTAACAGGCTTGTAAAAACGGATTCAGAATAGCGCGACTACGCAAACCTTCACATCAAGTAAAATACGGCACCATTTTGAATCCCTACTTTCCCCAAGCCCACCATATAATTAAAAATAGACAAAATCACAAAAGACTAAAAACCCAATAAACACATTTCATGAATTAAAAACATTCTTTTATAATTTAATTATCAATGATGTATGTCTGTATTTTTTTCTTCACAAAACTGTTTTATCAAATTTGTAAAAAAAATTTCCGGAACTTCGTAAATGAATCTTTGTATAAATTCGCTAGGTAGCAGTTAAAACGGTTACCTAGCGAAGTTATGCAAAGTTAGATGTTTTCACACAAGTAAAATAAATTCAAATCGTATTTTGATGTCATCATAAAAACGGTAAAGGTATAAATGACACTGGAAAATGGAACCGGTAAAATAGCACAAGTGAATGAATAGAAAAAAGTTTCGAGATAAAAATTCCCGAGTTCGACAAGATGCACCTGAAGAACGTAAGAGATTTTATCAGGCGACATCTAAGATGAGAACAATAGTCTTAATAATACAAATAATACAAGTATTTATTCTGTTGTTTTCAAGCAAATAAAATCAATCCTTCTAAGTGTTAGGGTGGTCATCTCCTCTTTAGTTTTAAATACGGACAATATATTAGAATTTATATTTTTAATTTATTCTGTTGTTTTCAAACAAATAAAACGAATTTTTCTCATTTTAGAATTTTGAGGAAGGAAGCTAGATTAACTAACCTATAGCTGTAAATAGGAGATAAGTCCCTCTATTTAAAATATATATTTTTATAAGTATTTACTCTGTTATTTCAAAGCAAATAAGATCAATTTGTTTAAGTTATGGGAGCTAGGTTTTCTATACTATACTATTAAATAGAGGATAATCCCCCTCTACACACACACACACACATACACACACACAGACACACACAGACACACATACACACACACAGACACACACAGACACACTTAACAACATTTACCAAAACATTCAAGTTTCTTTTTGTTGTTGTGTTTAATCTTAGATGTAACCATGTTTTTCTTCTTTATTTGAAGGGTTTTTTTTACAACCCGAACTTAAGGTAAGTGGTAGGGTTAAAGGATGTTTTTAGGGGGGCTGGAAGGGCTGTCGCCACTCGGATATATGGTAAATAGTAGGGTTAAGAGATGGTTGTTTGGTTTTAATCCTCTCCCTTCAAAAAACAATATTTATCTTCCTAAGCCAAAAAAGAACAAACATTCTGGTTATATGCCTTTAAGACGCTATTTGGTTAGAGGGTGACCGCTTGGGAATACCAGGTGCTGTTAACAGCTCTTTTTTTATATCTCCGAAAAAAATTACTTCTTTAAAACAAAACTTATTTATTTAAGAAAAACGCTGTACTAAACAGGCTGTACGTTGCTTAACTTCGGGGACCGGACGAGAACCGGTGTTTTTAAAGTGATATGGTCGTATGCGAAGATGTTCAACATTTTATGCTACTTCACTTTTAAAACACAGACTTATTAAATTGTGAACGGGATACAGCTTAAACTGGCCCGGAAATGGGTGGCCATTTTCCGTCAAATGTAGATGAAAAATATATCTTTCATTCTACATTCTAAAATTATTGGGTTTTCATCTCCCAGGTTTTTCAGAGTGTTCACATGTAATCTCCTAAAAAGCAGAATCTCTTTTTTGGGGGAGTGAAGTGATTTAACTGAGGGTCTTCATCTACTTTGAAATGTAGATATACTTTTCTTTTTAATTTGATAAACGTCTTACCTTTATGTATTTTATCCAAGATTTTGATGAACTCCTTATTAGATTTACAGCTATACTTTTACTGGAATTCTTTTCCTATTCATCCACACCTGCCTTTTTCCTGTTCGATTTTTACCTAAATTCGTTGTTAATATCACTAGATTTACGTTTACTGCCTGTTTAAAATCACTGAATATTTATCATTTTGTCATTTGTGAACGGAATTGAAAATTACGTTTAGAGCAAAAATAATAAGAATCGTTTTTGAAATCAGAAATTAGGCTAAAAATCTCCGATTCCAATATCGATTCCGATACCGTAAAATGTTCTGTTTCTTTATGTTGTTAAATATATTTTCATAACTTACTATATATATATATATATATATATATATATATATATATATATATATATATATATATATATAGTCTTGGAAGTTTCTCAACCATTAAAACTATATAAAAAATAAAAATAAATAAAAACCTTAAGTCCCAAGTCGTTCAGTAGAAAATCACTCATGTAAGTCAATTTAATTTTTACAGTTATTATATTAGTTTGCTTCTAACATTATTTAAGGGATTATCAGTTGTTTACCATGAAAAACTGTTTCGGGAAGACAGTATTTAATTTCATGGCTTCCCAGCAGAGTTGATAAGACCCCACTTCCCTTAAAAGACAAAAACATAAACGTTCTGTATACTAAATCTAAGTTTTGTTCCGTATAAATGTTTTGCAAACTTATATTAGTTATTAAAAAAAAAGCCATCCTTACCTGTGTTATTCGTCTGTCTAATAAAATTTATCCGTAACTTACAAAAATTTTGCTGCATTTTAAAGTGTTTAGACGAATCCATTACACTACTTTTAGGTGATTAATGTATTTTTAGTTTTAGTTTTATATTAAAAATATAAAAAATATCAACATATCCAAATATTAGAAAACAATTTTTTTTTAATTATATATATATATATACATATATATACGTTTAGTCCTTTTTTCTCCCCCTCCTCTTTATCCGTCTCCTCCTCCTTTGTTGTTTAATTCCTTGTCATCAATTTTAAATAAATACTAATCTTCCTTGTCCACTCACAGCGTTCATAAGCTTAACTGCCGATTTTTTCTCTTTCTTCTTGACATGAAAGAAGTAAATAAACACACTTATAATTAATCATACCAACTGCTATCAGAGGGTCATGATCGACCTAGGTGAGAGGATATACTGATCATTTTTCTTTTTCTAAATTAGACAAATACTCCGTTTACAATGGAAAGTTAAATATCGAGGTTTGCAGCGATCTTAGTTTATTAAGGCCACCTTCAGACTGACTGTTCCATTTTTCAAAGTGACTGCTTTCCTTGAGACGTTGATGATTTGAAATGGATTGTAAGAGCCTACCCGTATCAATGAAACCATGGTATATCTCTGGAATCTGCAATGTATAGTTTTTAAATAACTGATTTGTATTTAAGCTTTCGTATTCTCAAGATAGATGAAAGAAGAGGGATAAACATGTGCGAATGACAAATTTATTTCAACTGCGATTGTTCAATGCAAGGTGTACTTGGTAAAAATATGTTTATTATTCTTTCCTTAAGCCAAGGCTTTTCAAAGATTAAATCTTAACATCAGAGTAATTACATAGGTAGATAAGTTGGCAGTGGAAAAGCCAAATTAATAATTCTGAAGAATTATTAAGAAATGTAGAGTGAGGAATTATTTTAATTTTATTTTATTCGTTATATATATATATATATATATATATATATATATATATATATATATATATATATATATAGTAAGTAGTGCAAACAACAAGTCAGGCGCTCTTGGTAAATGATATCCACAATGTTTTTATATAGACATTGACTGCTACTTGACGGTGTTCTATTTGTTTATTTTTCTTTACAAATAGTTTGCATTACGCTAAGTAATAGCACATATAATTAACGACAGTGTTTAACTTGAGTCTGTTTCGCTGTATCACCGCTCTTCATTGTAAGCACGTGTTCATATTTGATCTTCAAGTATGTGCGCCCGTATGATATGCAGAAAAGAATTAAGGAATGTGTTTTAAAATGCCAGAAAATTAACGCCTTCTAATATTAACCCCAAAACATTAATTCCATCACGCACATTGTTTACACACACACACACACACACACATATATATAAATATATATATATATATATATATATATATATATATATATATATATATATATAGATAGATAGATAGATAGATAGATAGATAGATAGATAGATATATAGATAGATAGATAGATAGATAGATAGAGAGATACATAGATAGAGAGAGAGAGAAGGAGAGACAAAAACTGAGGCAGAGAGAGTGTTGCATATCTGCCTACCAAATATAAACAAGCAACATCATAACATGACAGGTGCGTGATAGACTGAATCAAATTTTTATTCGTAAAGAAAATGTCTAAAATATTTTTAAGTACACATACACACACACACACACACACACACACATATATATATATATATATATATATATATATATATATGTTGTTAAAAAATCTTGTTAAATACACACACACATGTGTTAGATTCCCGCTTACCGTGACGGGTATGGACCCAGGTTCGTCTTGGATGTTCGGTGTATATCGGGCTCTGAACGATAACACTTGATGCCAGGTTATAGTTTAGAAGATTTATTCACCACAAAACAGGTGACACGTTTTTGGTTTGCTTGCACGATAGAGGGAGAGAGGGAGAGGGAGAGAGGGAGAGGGAGATAACGAAAAAGAGAATTAACTATTGGGCGGTGATATTCCCTACCGTGTGTGTCAGAGTGCAGTTCCGCGCGTGCTTATTCTTTGGTTGTCAGCAGGGGAAGAGGAAGAACAGCTCCCGAACGGAAGTAACATCACTTCCGATTTCCTAACTACTACCATCCTCTCTATAGACGTCCTCTCACCATCTTTTTTGGAGTCCTTTTTGTCTGCCTCCTACCATACACATATATAGCAGAGTTTGAATTACCTACTAGACACCATCCTCGAGTGTCTTCGGTCTTTATGTACAAAGGTTTATGCGGACAACATGACATGTGATGTGGCCTCAATTAACAACACTTAGCTGGATACTCTACCAGACCAGATGAATTCTTGTCCTGGATTCCAGAAAAAAATCAGAAAAGACCACAATGAAGATAAACTATAACATAATTAAGTGACCGGAAGAGAAAAATTTGTGTTCTTCACTGTTTCACTCAACGTTTTAGAAAACGTTGAGCGAAGCGGTGAAGAACACATCTATATATATATATATATATATAGTCATATCTTTCTCTCTCTCTCTCTCTCTCTCTCTCTTTCTGTCTCTCTCTCTATATATATAGAGAGAGAGATAGATAGAGAGAGAAGGATAGTGAGACGGTGTTGCATATCTGCGTACAAAATACACATAAGCAGAATCATAAAAATGACAGGTGCGTGATAAACTGAATCAAATGTTTATTCGTAAAGAAAATGTCTCAAATCTTTTTAAGTACACACAGACACACACACACATGCATATATATATATATATATATATATATATATATATATATATATATATATATATGCATGTGTGTACGTGTTTTTACGTAGGCGTGTATATGTACATGTGTACTCTGGTAGAACAGTAATGCATACATATGAATATGATTATACATGCACGCACACACACACACACGCACACACACACATGCATGTATCCAAATAAATACTGCTTATATATATGTGCATTTGTAGGTTGGAACTTTTGTCATGCGCATTGTTGTGTCATTGCATTTGCTGAGCCATTGCATATCTTTCATCCTTCAATTGTCAATAAGAAAACAAGAAAAAAGAAAATCGATTAAAGAAATCGAATTCATTGAAAAGTTACAAACATTAGCAAAAATGACCAGAGAAAGAAAAAAACTAAAAAAACGACAAAAACAAAGTGTCGAGCCAAAAGTAACGTGCCACTCATACACGTTACTTATCGCTCATAGATATAAACTTGTTGCCGCACGCGAATCAACGACCATCCGACAAAGAAAATCCAACACGCATGCGCAGATAATGTGCAGAAAATACTCACAAAAGGTTTTGGCGCTAAAAATCACGCACAATTTTGCCGAATTTGAACTGCATTGAAGTGGAATTCACAAACACGCAGCAATTTTGTTTTCTGTTATCACATCAACAGTAGCTCGTTTACAAAATAGACCTGCTTTTAGCGGGAAACCTATTACTTTGATCTGTCCATTGTAAAATCCACACACACACGCGCACACGCACACACACACATATGTATATATATATATATATATATATATATATATATATATATATATATATATATATATATATGTGTGTGTGTGTGTGCGTGTGTGTATACCGTAGTTTACATGTGTGAGACCACTTCTGGCTTATAAAAATAGGTTATATATATATACAGGGCTTTACGGAGCCCTCCAAAAAGGAGCGCGCTCCAGGAGCACGCTCCTTTTTGCTGGAGCGAAGGAGAGGAGGGCTCATTTTATATTCAGCGGGAGTTGAGCGGGAGCAACTCCATTTGGGACTAAAGAGCGGTGGTTTTATCGCTCCGCGCCCCTCGCTCCAAAATTATTTGATTTTTTTTTAAACATTAGTTTTTTATTCAGCAATATAAAGGAAAAGTAAAGAAAGTCTCAGAGTTTACTCTGAATTATTTAAAAAAATTATATCTCTGGTAGAGAGAGGGCGGGGGCTCAGGCGGTAGACGATTTAATTGTAATGTTTTTAACAATCTTTTTTTATTGTTTTATTCGTTGACCACCCCTCCCTCCCCACAACCCCTGTCGACTTGCTATCAAGCGATGAGACACATCAAAGGCGTCATTAAAGTTTTTTTTATTGCAGTCATTGACTTGAGCGTTCTATTTCTTTGGAAAGATTAAACATTTGAGTTAGGGGTACGAACGATTTTGACACCATCTGAGTGCAGGTCGGAAGGGGGGCGAGAGAGAGAATTCAATATGTTTACTAGCTGACCTGAGATAATTACTAAGGCCCTTTTAAAAAGTACACTGCTATCTTTCTGTTGAATAAAAACTCCGAAAATTAGCACTCTAGATAGGGGAGGAAAGTTGCCCAATCAAGGTTTCAGAGTACAGTTTACCCTACTATTTAATTCATATAACTTTGGGGG
Organism: Sepiola atlantica; assembly: GCA_963556195.1. Taxonomy (NCBI): domain Eukaryota; kingdom Metazoa; phylum Mollusca; class Cephalopoda; order Sepiida; family Sepiolidae; genus Sepiola; species Sepiola atlantica. Next base: position 119,236,727 of record OY744515.1, read on the forward strand.
GTGGATATATGTGGATTCATACCATTCCTAAGTGTATTAGTGAAAGTTATGTTGTTTTTCTTCTCTTAGACTAGATAGTCTGCTCGACTGGATAGAAGTGTGTATGTATAATACACAATTTAGGAAAACTCATCAAAGGAAAACTCGGCAACGGAAAATTCGTCAATGGAAAATTCGGCAACGGAAAACTCGGCAGTTTTGGCCAAGTAGGAAAATTCGGCAATTATCGAATAAATATCGATTGAAAATAGATTTTAGAACCGTTTTTACAGGAGATATACTTGTAAATACGGGGCTACCCCCTCCCCAGTGAAGAATATTTTTTATGTTATTTTTTTTGTACTTGTGCAGTTTACGAACCGGGCTATTTTTTAGATAAGATTTTCAAATTAAATTAAATTTTTACGATATCTTTTGTTTATCAAATTGTTAGGTGAAAGTACAGAATAGTTAACAAAGCCCCCCTCACTCCATGTTAAGAATGGCTTTCTAAATAATGCTATTTCAATCCGGTTCGTAATTACGTTACGAAATTAAAGGTTTGGATCGGGTTATTTTTTACATAAGATTTTCAAGTTAAATTCAATTTTAACGATATCTTCTGTTTATTAAATTGTTACGTGAAAGTACAGAATAGTTAACAAAGCACCCCCCCCCCATTCTCCTCATGTAAAAAATCGTTGTTTAAATAATGTTATTTCAAGCCGGTTCCTAATCAAGTTACGAGATTAGATCCATCATAATTCATGTAGATTTCTTCGTAAACAAGTCAGCCATTTTAATTGACAAAACATCAATTACTTCGTGTGTGTGCAAAACTTGAAAGGAATTTATAAACTATCGAGTAGAAAGTCATTTAAACTGGCTTTAAATTCTTAGAAAATTTCCATGTATTTAAAAAAGCAAAATTGTTTTCTTGTTCTCAGGAAACGAAAATTTACGTATAATCCTATACTTCGTCCGACATGTTCACTTATAACTCTCAAAATATTAGCGAGATTTTGTCAAATATTATCTTACGGTCTTACACTTAAAGTGACATCTCAACCCATATTGACGAGATCCTTTGACGCTTACCCCTATCCTTCGACCACTCATTGGCAGACTAGAACGTTTATGAAAGAAGGTATATTTTTGATTATGGAGCGCTGAAAAAGAGCCGCTCCTTTTTTATAGGAGTTGGAGCAGGAGCGGCTCCTTTTTGAAAATGGGGAGCGTGAGAGGAGCCAGCTCCAATTTTGGGCGTTGGAGCAGGAGCGGGAGCAGCTCCAAAAGTAGTGGAGTGCGTAAAGCCCTGTATATATATATATATATATATATATATATATATATATATATATATATATTTAATATAATATTTAATTATATTTAATATATTTAATTTATTTATCAGTCACTAGATTACTCTACAAATCCATTTAAACAAACTATATCCACATAAATTCCAAGAGCAAAAACTTCGACTTTCACCAAAATACAAAAATGCAAAAATATTTAATTTATTTATCAGCCACTAGATTAATCTACAAACCCATTTTAACAAACTCAAATATTTCATATTTCCAACTAAGTTACCTCCCTTAGATCCGAATTTCTTCATTAAAATCACTCCAATCTGATAAAAATATTTTTACACATTAACGGTTTTTTAGAACGCATACCTTCAAAAATATAACGGCTAATGATACAAATTCATAATTTGGCTCACGGGAATTTCAGAGAAACCCTTTCTTTATTATTTTTGTTTTTAATCTTTAAATTTTTAATTTTTAATTTTTAATTTTTAATTTTATTTTTTATTTTTTATTATTATTATTATTTTTTAATCTTTAAATTTATTTTCAATTTATTTTTATTTATTATATTTTTATTCTTTCTATTTTTATTTTTTCTTTCTCTCTCACTCTTTTTTATTCTCTACATTTTTATTCTCTATATTTTTTTATTATTTTTTTATTCCTTTTTTTATTCTTTTTTATACTTTTTTATACTCTTTCTCTTTTTTTATTCTTTTATTCTTAGTATTGAAATGTTTTTTTATATATATATGTTTTTTTATATTTATTTATATATATATATTTTTTCATATATATTTTTTTATTTTTTACCCCCCTTTTTTATTCCCTTTAATCTTGAATTCCCTCGTGTTTTAAATCTCAACGGTCTTATTACACTAAATTTAAATTTAAACAAACACACACAACACACTGAGAAAATAACGCGTCCCAACAAGAGTGTCATGTGACCTCACATTTCCAAAACAGATGACAACAGAAGCTGAAGAGAGCCGGATGGGTAAGACCTTCCGTGCTTGAAACCGACGGTACGAATGTTGTACTAATTTTTCTGTACCAGAATAAATAAATATATATATATATATATATATATATATATTAGTACTTAATGTATCCACATAAAATATTATAAGGAGATATAATTTGTATGTATCAGTTTTCAGTATTTACTTCAACAGTGCTCGATGCGTAAGTAGAGCTAGGTAGTATATATTTTCATTGCTTACTATATATATATATATATATATATATATATGTGTATCGAGGCAGCATTTTTTCTTTAAGACACGTATTATTAAAAATAACCGACAATTTTTGTCTGGCTATTTTAGTGTTGATCCCTTCAATTTTCCGGATTAAAATCTTAATCTCGGAAGGAAATTGGCTGATGAAACTGCCATAGTGTAAATGTTGGTCCAGAGTACTTTCTGACCCGTCTGGGTCCATCGTCAGTGGAATAATGACAAACAGGTAAAGACCTGGAGTGAGATTTATAATTAATTATGGCGGGAAAATTTAACTATGTTTGTTAGGTATTATAAGCATTTAAGTATATTAGTGCTAGTGTTAAAATTAATCTTGTTAATAGCAGGTTTTTTAGTTTTAATGAGTAAAGCTTCTATCATACTAGAAGCTTTACTCATTAAAACTAAAAAACCTGCTATTAACAAGATTAATTTTAACACTAGCACTAATATACTTAAATGCTTATAATACCTAACAAACATAGTTAAATTTTCCCGCCATAATTAATTATAAATCTCACTCCAGGTCTTTACCTGTTTGTCATTATTCCACTGACGATGGACCCAGACGGGTCAGAAAGTACTCTGGACCAACATTTACACTATGGCAGTTTCATCAGCCAATTTCCTTCCGAGATTAAGATTTTAATCCGGAAAATTGAAGGGATCAACACTAAAATAGCCAGACAAAAATTGTCGGTTATTTTTAATAATATATATATATATATACATATGGATATACCTAGAGAAAAGGAGAGATGCAGAGAGAGAGAGAGAGAGAGAGCGTGTGTGTGTATTGGGGTATGCTGAAAAAAAATCAGTAAAGTTCTCGATCGTAAGAATGTGAGGGCTTAAATACAAATTATTTATTTACAAACTATAGAGATTATCCATGGTTTCATTGATAAAGGTATGCCTTTACTGTTAAGAGAAGGCCATTCGAACCAATTTCAAATCATCAGTGTCTCAAGGAATGAAGACAAATCTAAAAGTGAAACAGGCAGCGATGATCACTGATTTTATCGTCCGATGTTTACTCTCAACTTGTTTCTTTTGAAGGGAGTACCGTGTTTACTGGGGTTGTCTATATAGATGTATCGACCGTAATTAGAACTTAGTGTTATTTAAATACAGCTTAATTTCTGATTACGGAGGGTGCATATTTATCTGTTTTCATTGTATATTCGTATTTAGGGGTGATTGTGTGAAGTGTGATTTATTTATAGACAGGCATGTGGCTTTAATTCGGGTGTCGCTGACAATATTTATTTACAGAATTGTTATGTATTCGTGTTATTAAAGGATTTAAATGTTATATATATATATATATATATATATATAAATATGTATATATTTATTTATTCTTAGTGCGACAAAGTAGTCGGATCGCAGTCCCTGTTTACTCGCTAGTATGCATCTTGGTGATGATGCTAGATCCTACGTAGAAACAAGGTGGAGATATAAGACTAGTACATATACTAAACGGCGACGAAATGGCTGGCACAAGTCGTGTAATTGTAATTTATGTTCAAACCCCACACAAAGCCGACGTAAAACAGATGTACCAAGTTAATCGTCTAAGCTGTCGTCATTAATTAGGGCGAACGGCCTTTGCTCCACAGCGAGAGAGAGAGTAATTATTTTTATAATGGCGATAAAATCTAAAAGAGAATTCCAGTAATCTGTATCGTTTAGAGAGGCCCGCCTCTCCCAACCCCTGAGGTAGGAAGAAGGGACCTAGAAAAAGGGGATGGGAGAGGAAGAGAGTGTAGCGATGGGATTCTAAGTAAGAGAAAAGTCAGTGAGAACCAGGACAGAGAACAGGACAGTCGTGTCTCGCTTGGTGATGAACAAAGAACCGGACAAACATCGTTTTCCTTAGCATAGATTAGGGACTTAATTAACAACTTGCAATCGTAAATGAATCCACACACGCACAGGGAGACGACGAAATAGCTTAGCACAAAATACATTACCTTACGATAGACGTTACTTCAAAGTAAAAACATATCTTTAATCTTCGTTAATAATTAATTTCATACAAAAAGACCCTGCCAAATTGTTGCATCATTCTATTGTTAATTTGTTCGGCTTGAATAACCTTTGCCATCACAGAACCAACGAAGCCATCATCATCATCGCTGGCAAGATCTCTATGTAGTGAACCAGAGGCTTGAGCAGCGAGACGGAGACACGAGTGGAGTATCATGTTGTCAGTGGTTCCGTGACACGGAACAGAGTGGGGTATCTGTTATACTTGGTACCAGGATCAGGATATCAAAGACCTGTGCGTGAGTAGCCAACGATACCCACGGTGTCGAGACGAGTGGGGTACTTGTTATAAATAATGCCGTGACGCCAGGATCAGGGTACTTTTAATAGTGCTCTGTAACCTCGGGTAGAAAAACAAACAAACAAAAATCCACGGGCACAACAAACAATTTTTTTTCACCGGCAGAACACTTTAAAAAAATTCATTTTTTTTAAATCGAAAAGGATATCGGTCCAGAAAAGAAAAGAAAGAAAGAAAAGAGAAACAGACTAACGGGCACCCATACCCGTGTTTGAAAAAAAATAGAAAAAGCAAAAGAAAGAGAAACAGTTTAACGGGAACCCAAACCCGTGTTGAAAAAAAAAATTGAAAAAGAAATAGACTGAAAGAAAAACCCGTTTTTATTTTTGTAAAAGACCTTGAGAGTCGGCCGGGATCGCAAACTTTTAGTCAATTGACTATAAGGCCTGGACAAGCTCGAAAAAGAAGAAAACAACCACCCGACAGCAGTAGACCACAGAAGGAGCAGACGGGGAAAGAGGGGGTAAGTGACTCTTTGATTTCCCTTGTTTGTTTTGCTCAGTTTTGTACTCTGTCAGTGTATCGATTGCTGTCCTAACTTTGCACGCAGTTGGGTAATTCTGTTGTGGGGGTTGTAACGTAGCACACAAAGGAGGGAATGGGTTCGGAATAAGATCTAGTAGGTAGTGTAGCAAATATGGGGAGAGAGGAAACATTAAAATTAGAGAGACCGATCGGAGGACTGCAAGTACCCTCCTATAAGGGGGATTCCGCCGACCTAAAGGAATGGTTGGCGGTAATTGAAAAGAAAAGTGTAATTTACGGATTAGAAAATCACGAGATGGTGCTGCTCGCTCTGGAGGGAGCAAGGGGCCCAGTGTCGAAATTTATTGAGGGATGTATGAAGAGAGCTCTTGGATAGCTTGGACGGAACTCCACGAGCAGCTGGTTAAGCGATATGTCAGCGAGCGAACTGCGATTGAAGTCGTATGCAAGCTAACTCGGCTAAGGCTAAACAACGGCGAGGGACTCGACGAGTTAGTCGATCGGATCCAGGGATTGGCAGTTCAAGCCTTTCCAAGATGGGGAGATCCGAAATACGGATCCCATCCAGACAATCCTGGTAGATGCCCTGGTGGACGGGTTAGGCGATAGAGAGACCCAGAGGGAGGTATTCAGGGGTCATCCGCCTACACTAGCGGAGGCCCAGGGATTATCAGGAGATAGTATAAGGCTAGGGGAACGCATAGAGAGAGGCGAAGAAATGCCTGGGAGAAGGAAAACGGTGGGGAGTAGAGCGAATCCGGGGCCCCGAATGGAGAGAAGGGGCGCAGAGGATTGGGAGGCAGACTCCGATCCTAGAAGGAAGGCACGGGACCGTCAATACGAGTACTATAGGCCCGCACCGGCCAGACAGGTATCAGTCTGCTGGACCTGTAGAGGTGAGGGGCACCGAGCGGCAGAGTGTCCCACAAATTATGGGCGCCCACGCAGCAGGTTTAGACCGAACTGCACTAAGTATTGTCAGTTCGGACATGAGAGTCGGTGGTGCACAGCAGCGTAGATCAGAGGTTAGGGATTAGGATGCCGAACCTTGATGTGCCACCTGACGCTATGGTAAGGAACCAGTGAAACGCCCAGAGGCCACCCCGCAGAGAATAAAAGGCAGGGTGGCCACCAGAATGATAAAGTTAGTGAAGGATAGTGAAATTAAATGGGAAGAAGACGGGCTTAGGTTTAGTTCGCTGGTTTATGAGAAACCGCAAGAAGCAATGCCCCCCCCCCCCGTAGAGAGAGAGAGATCGAATTAAACCCGACTGCTAGGTCGGTTGATGAGTCTAGTGAGTGGGAGGAGAGCGGAACCCCCCCCCCCTCTGCCCAACTCCAGAAGAGACTGAGAGAGAATCAGTTAGCCAAAAAGGTAGAGGAATTGCCTATGAAGTAACGGTTGAGGGGAGCAAAACGCCCCACCACAGAATAATGGGAAAGCCAAGCCAAAGATAGTCAGGGATTTGGGGGAGAAGCCGAGGTTGTGCTGTGTCGCATCTGTGGGCTCCACCATGTGCAGGGAGGGCCCCCATGCATGTGCGGTGCTGGTAGTTCTGGAACGGATCGTTATCTTGGATGTCCCCTCGGAGATAAACGGGCAGATAAGGATAAAGAGAGATGCATAACTGGGACCGATGGAGGGTCGTCGTGGTTAGATCCAAATGGTCGATCAAAAGTAGTAATATATCTGCAGCTGGATGGGCTGCTGCTGAAACAACCAGGCAGGTATATAGTGAGTTTTAAAAACAAAAGAAAGTTGAAGTAATCGACAGATGTTCGAACAACCAGGAATATGCTAGATTTTGGTACGCCTTACGAAAGGGCACAGAAGTAGTGATAAACGAAGGGAAGGATATGAGATCCTATCTAAGAAAGATAGTGTTGATACAGACGAGGCAGAAGAAATCAGTGCCACCCCCTCCCCCCGATGCTGAGAGCGGCACTCGATGTGTCATTAGGGACAGTGTCGGGAAGCGATGAGAGAATGATGATGAAGAAATTGGAAGTGATAAGGAAGAACCAAAAGGGTTACTGCCGCATGCAGCCAGAGAACGCGCATCGATATCGAATGTCACCGGGCCGAAGTGAGCCAAGAAGGAGCTAGTCTGAGAGAATTTTTTTCCCAGGTAATGGAACGAAGGAAAGAATGGCCGATGGTGGCAGACGCAATGATAGTGACTTGTCGCTGAATATAATAATCTCGGCAGATTAAGAGAAGCGCTGTTACAGACACAGGCCGAATTACCCGATCGTTTGAGATTACCGGTCGACCCCACCGAACAGTTATGAAAGTATTATGATGTATTAAGATGTGTTGCATAATCAGAAGGTAATAAGCTATTGGCTTTAAAAAGATTGAAGTTTAAGCTAAAGCCCGACAGGAAGGGAACATTCACGTTAAAAGGTAGAACTTAGATAGTGGCTTGGCCGATGTTTGTAATAATTGTACACCTAAATGATAGGGTTAGCTTTTGCAGAAAAGTAAAAGGGCGCGAGAAAGACGTAGGGAGAAATTGGACGGCGCGAGTACACTGACAACAGAGTGCATGAGCGAAGAAGGGTTACCCTTGAGTACACTGCACCACCACGAGCGGGGGCAGAAATCGCTGCCCTTGTTGGAAACTCAAGTGGATGACCAGTGAATAAGTAGATATTGATTCCGAGGAGAAGAGGATAGTTGAGTAATTTGTAAGGGCGTTGCGAGCCGTCATTTTTCTAGTAACAAACTTTAAATTGCATGCGATAATAGTTAATTTTGGTCACCTACCCACCTTCCAACACAAGAACCACAAAATGCATACACACACACCCTTACATATGTAGCCTTGATGTTTTAATAGACTAGAAGGAGAAAAGGAAAAAAAGGGAGAAAAGACGGACAAAAGAAAACAAAACAGAAAAGGAATACTTTTTGTTCCATTTTTTAGTTACAGTTTTTTATTATTGTTGTTTGATTACGTTGTCCGTTGTTCTCTCTGTGTATGCGGGGAGGGGTGACGATCTGGAAGATGTCAATTACGAGTAAATGGCACACCAAAAGGAGGGGGAGGATGTGACAAAGTAGTCTGATCGGGTGCCCTGCTTACGCGCTAGTATGCATCTTGGTGGTGATGCTAGATACTACGTAAAAACAAGGTGGAGATATAAAACTAGTACATATACTCAACACGAATCGACTATTCAAGCACGATCGGAGCCGGCGACGAAATGGCTGGCACAAGTCGTGTAATTGTTATTTCTGTTTAAACCACACACAAAGCCGACGTAAAACAGATGTACCAAGTTAATCGTCTAAGCTGTCGTAATAATTAGGGCGAACGGCCTTTGCTCCACAGCGAGAGAGAGAGAGTAATTGTTTTTATAATGGCGATAAAATCTAAAAGAGAAATCCCAGTAATCTGTATCGTTTAGAGAGGCACGCCTCTCCCAACCCATGAGGAAGGATGAAGGGACCCAGAGAAAAGGAAAGGGAGAGGAAGAGAGTGTAGCGATGGGATTGTCAGTAAGAGAAAAGTCAGTGAGAACCAGGACAGAGAACGGGACAGTCGTGTCTCGCTCGGTGATGAACAAAGAACCAGACAAACATCGTTTTCCTTAGCATAGATTAGGTACTGAATTAACAACTTGCAATCGTAAATGAATCCACACACGCACACGGAGACGACGAAATAGCTTAGCGTAAAAGACATTACCATATGATAGAAATTACTTCAAAGTAAAAACATTTCTTTTATCTTCGTTAATAATTAATTTCATACAAAAAGACCTCGCCAAGTTGTTGCATCATTCTACTGTGGATTTGTTCTGCTTGAATAACCTTTGCCTTCACAGAATCAACGAAGCTACCATTATCATCGCCATCATCTCGGCTTTGGAAGAAATTCGACCGACATATTTAATTATTGCCACTAAGACGATCGACCAGAGAGTGTTCACGGTCTGGCAAAATCTCTGTGTAGTGAAGCAGAGGCGTGAGCAGCGAGGCAGAGACACGAGTGGAGTACCATGTTGTAGGTGGTTCCGTGACACGGAACAGAGTGGGGTATATGTTATACTTGGCACCGCGACCAGGATATCAAACACCTGTGCGTGACTGGCCAATGATACCCACGCTTTTGAGACGAGTGGGGTACTTGTTATATTAGGATGGGGGTTTATGTTGTAGTGTATTACTTAAGAGAGGTTATGCTTGTCATCTAATGGAAGAATGGTTATTTTTTTCAGCGAGAATTGCTGTGCTTAGGAGGATTAATTAAACGGATGGGGCATTATAGGCTGCTACGTCAATAGTATTTGTGTGGTGATTCTTGTATGAGACTAAAATTTTGGGCATATATATATATATATATATCTTTTATTCTGTTTATTTCTAGGTATTGAACTAATAGGATATTTTAATATATGTAAATACTCAAATATATTTGAATATGATAAAGTGCGTGTAAATTTGTGTTATTTATAATGGGGATGTGAATGAATGTTTATTCATAATGGGTATCTGAATGTAAGTCCTATTTAGGTCAGTAAGAAATATGAAAAGGTGATATGTATAATAGGAAGAATGGAGAGGTTGTTATCTAACATACAAAAGCTTATTTTAATAATACAGGTGGTATAATTTAATTAGAAGGATCATAAGGTGGCTGGATAGATATTGTATTTTCCATATGGTGGGGGTGTTAGACTTATACACGCATAGGGGTGAGGTTTTTCAGGGAGTTATATGTTCTCGTTATTATTATATTTAGCTAGCAGAAACTTTCTTCTGTTCGGACATTGTTTTGACATTTATACAAATTATAGAAGGTTTATTAATCGTATGTAAGTTCCTGAATATTTCTGTGGTGCATAATAGGCAATTCCTGGAGGTAGGGCTATAAACTATTTATTTATAGATGGTTTTCCAGTTCATTTTGTAATGGGTATTGGAGTCTTTGAGATCCAATATTGTGGTTGCTAAGGAGGTGATGCAATGTGGTCCTTTATATTTGACAGTTTTATTGTAACGTAGAGCCTCTGTTCGAAAATTTCTTGTGTAATTCCGATGTAAATTTCTTCTTTTCTTGGATTTACACATGGTATGACTTTAGCTTCGTACACCATGGATCTGATTCTGCAAACCTCTCAAAGGAGGGAAAAACTTCACCTCTTCTGCATGAGCAGTGGAGTTTTACAGGAGTGATTGAAGCTCTGGGTCTATGGTTTAGTAGGGATCATACGAAGGGATTGCATGAATAACTTATTTTGACCGTATTTCTTTTGTAGAGTTTGTGAATTTTATTGGATAGTGGAAAGTGTTTAGCTATTAATTGCTAAAATTGTTTACCTATGTTATATTTTATACTTTAACACAGAAATGTTTCCTTTACTAATTTTTGATTTGGTATGATCTTCTGTAACACACACACACATACACACACACATATATATATATATATATATATATATATATATATATAACGCCGACGTATTTACGTAAAATAATGTTTGTTCATAAATATTGTTATGTAGGTTCTTCAAGAAATTAAAGTTGAGCACTGTTTGAGATATTAAAAACAGACAGTCACTTTGCTATAAGTAAGGTTCCGATAACATTCGTAAAACACTCTAGAGTGTCTGCTGTTTACTGCGCACTGTATTTACGCATAAATAGAACTTAATTGCTCCCGTATTACGTGATAATTTCCTGTAGGCATGGGGATAGAGCAAAAGTATGCGGAGTCTTGGTTGACTTTGTGAACCGAGTTTGCGCCCTGTGACCGTCTGAAATTATCATTTCCTACACTGATGAAAGCAAAATCCTGAGACGCTGGCGATTGTAGATAAAAATGATTTCATATTTATTTATAAATATATATATATATACATATATATATATATATATATATATATATATATATATATATATATTATGTAAAAACATAATATATAAAGCAATTATCTCAATACATATAAGGCAAAAGTCTGTGTGTATGTATGTCTCGCTACAACTTGAAAAATACACAACAAGATCTCACAAAGTAGGTATTATTTTAACTAACATAACCCCGGATAATTATATCGAAATATTGCAAAAACAAAAGATGGAGAGGTCAAATGGCAATTTGATTGTTTAATGTGATCACAATTGTTAATGTTATCTTGCGCACATGACATCATATTGATAGGTACATGACGTCATAGTGTTAGGTTTGGGTAATAATTTTACGCCATCGTACGTTTCTAATGTATTTATGTACAAATATCTAGTAATTTGTAAAAAAAAAATGCAACTCCTTCCCTAAAATACGGGGATAGAGGAGGGAGAAATTCAAAATTAATTGACGCTAATTTTAGGGAAATACCGGTACTGCCCTTGATTCTGTCGGTCTCAGTCGACTTCTAGGAAGAAGGAGGTCCACTCTCCCAGACTTTGCCTTTATAACCATGAAACATTCCTACAACTAATTCGAAAATGACGTCATAGGAAGGTGTGGGGGTGGGGTCAAGAAACAAGTATTTGGCGTGATTTTAATAAACTAACCACCTCTGGAAAGGGTGAAGGTTCATGCCTGGGATGGCGCACCTCCTAAGACTGCAACCCCGTCGGCATACCTCTGTAGGGGCGCCTCAGGCGATTAGCAATTAACTAATCACCACCTTTTTTTCTCTTCTTCTTCTTCTTTTTCTTCTTCTTCTTTATCTTCTTCTACCTCTTTGTCTTCTTTTTTCTTCTCTTTTCTTCTTCTTAGACAATGCCCGCCACTACCTACTAATATTCTACACTGTCCGCTACTACCTGTCACTTTCCACCAATTTCCGCCACTGTCAGCCATGTAAAGAAATCGCCAATTCATGATTCAAAAATGGAAATGAGTCAGCATTTCTAAAATTTACATTATTTGTAGACGATGTCCGCCACTACATGCTAATAACCGCTACTATCCGCCACTTTCCGCTAATGACAGTCACTGTCAGTATGAGTTATTTCATACGACAGAGGCGCTACATTATATGACATTATTTTGGTTCATAGGCGCAAATGAACTATATGGGTTCTTTGATACGAAGGGGACGCATTAATACGAGTTATTTTATATAATAGGGCGCTATATACATGAACATGCTTTATGCTTTATGCGTTCTTTTATATGACAAGGGTACTACATAAATGAACTTGATTTTATTCAAGGACACAAATGAACCATATGTGTTCTTTGATACGACAGGGACGCATCAATATGCGTTGTTTTATATTATATTGTCGTTACATAAATGAACTTGCTTTATGCGTTCTTTTATATGACAGGGGTGCTGCATAAATGAACTTGATTTTATTTGAGGGGCACAAGTGAACTATATGGGTTCTTTGATACGACAGGGCCACGTTAATATGAGTTCTTTTATGTAATAGTAGCGCTACATAAATAAACATGCTTTATGAGTTCTTTCATATCACAGGGGTGCTACATATATCAATATCATTTTAGTTCAGATGCACAAATGAACCATATGAGTTCTTTGATACGACAGGGGCGCATTAGTAAATGAATGTTTTTGTTTCAGAAGCACGGACTAATCATAATATAAGTGTTTTTATATTACAGGGACGCTACATAAATGAACACATTACTAGACCAGAAATGAGTGTGCATTTTCATTAAAAACTATTTCAGTCCCAAAGTAATATATGCGATATGCATACGCTATTTGAGGGCATACATTACATTCTCCATTATATTTTTGGCCGGATGTGTTTGTCGCAAATAATTTCTTTCCTCCAATTTGTTTAATGGAAAAATAGAAGATATACACTTGGTCATGGTCGCCCTATCTGACATCAGAAAATGAAAACTAGTGTTAATCAAAAGAAAAATCCTACATTATATTTTAGGCCTGATATTATTTTTAATTCATTTTTTAAATTCATTTTTTATTATTTTTTTATATTGACTTTTTTCATTCACTTTTTTTTTTCATTAATTTTTTTTCATTTATTTTTCATTATTTTTTTTTATATGAACTTTTTTCATTTACTTTGTTTTTTTATTCATTTTTTTTTCATTTATTTTTCATATTTTTTTATATTAACTTTTTTAATTCACTTCGTTTTTTTCATTCATTGTTGTTTCATTTTTGTTTCATTCATTTTGCATTAATTTTTCATTCATCTTTTTACATTCACTTTTTAATCCATTTTTTTTCATTCACTTTTTCATTCATATTTTAATTCATTATTTTTTATTCATATTTCATTTATTTTTCTCATTAAATTGTCTTCATTTATTTTTTTCATTCATATGAATATTCTGCATAGAGCAGGTAGTAACCCTAAAATCACCATAGCAGTGCTCAATATCCTAGATAGAGCAGGTGTGTTTAAACGAAGTGCTGCTCGGCATACATAACTTCTCTGTCTTTTTTCGAATGTTTTATACACCCATAATCCAAAGTGCTTAATATCCTTTATCTTCATATTATTGTTAAATGGGGTTGAGAACAAGAAATTAGTAATTTACCGGAACACTAGGTTCTACTTGACATAACCGGGATCCAAAATTGGTAGATTACAGTATAACTTTTGGTAAAGGATATATAGTAGCTCTATTCGGACTATTGAATTCATCAACATCATGTATCTTCTGAATATGTTCAAATAGGCGGGAGGAGAAGAAATGGAGAATTTACTGTGACCATTTGTGCTTTTCAACGTTTTCCAGGATCAATAATTGTACAATTCTAGTATTAATTTTGTTAACGGGTATATATATAAACTATTGACTTCATCAACATAACGTATCTTCTTAATATGTTGAAATGGAGAGAGAGGGAAGAAATTAGGAAATTCCCAAGACTATTTGTTTTACTCGATGTTGTCCAAGATCGTAAATTGTATTACTTGTATTACTTTCTGTAACTATTATATATTTAATATCTTCGGACTATTGTATTTTTCAACATCATTTATCTTCATATTATTTTGAAATGCAGGGAGACAAGAAATTGGGACTTGCCTGGGCAGGTGAAAATAAAGGAAATTGCTAAAATTTTCCTTAAGGCCTTATCATCTGACCCCCTGAGAGGAAACGTCAGAATGATAAATAAAAAGCTAAGAAAATCGAATGAGATATGAGGGAATTTTTTTTTTTCTTCTCTCAATAGTTTTCTCCAATTAAACAATTCTCCTAATTCGATTTTCTTAGCTTTTAATTTATCATTCTGACGTTTCCTCTTAGAGGGTCAGACGATAAGGACTTAAGGAAAACTTTAGCAGTTTTCTCTTTTTTTTCTACCCGCTCGTTTCATTGATTAAAATAATCTTTCCTCTGAAAGTTATCCTACCATTTTGTTGTACTCGAAATCTACTTACAAACACACACACACACACATATATATATATATATATATATAATTATTAATGACAATATATGTATTAATATATACTACCAGTTCCTTTTACTTTGTAGTCTCCTTAAAAGATACAGCTCAATGCTTGTCAATTAGTGATAACAGAGAAAAATATAAGTCAGTTCATATTATATTCCAATAACCATGGTTTTATTTTATTATTTTTATTTTTTCACATTTCCAATAAATATAACATTTCTGTGACATATATTTTTTTACGGTCCGTTTCATTTGTCTTGTGTCAAACAAGATTTTTATGTCAATATCGTCTCTGCAACACTACAAAATCATCAGAAAAAAATCACAAAGTGTCTAAAGTTCTTGGATTAAAGTGTCTAGAAAAAACCTACAATATACATTAGTTCATTTTAGGGTGAAAACAAACAAAAACAAACAAAAAGAGAGAGAGCAAAAACTCACACGTGGGAGAGCCCACTAATACGCCACTTTTAATTTTTCGTTCAAAGCTAGTACATCCTAAAAGTTGTGCGAACAATTATAAATTTTAATTCAGTAATATTTCCTAACATGTGTTAATAAGTTCTATAATTTATTTATAAAAATTCTAATTCACTTGAAGATAATTTTTTTTCCTTACTAAAGTTACTTCAATTTTTATTTAGGTCATTTGGGTACGAAACACATTTGAGTTCAGCATTTTAGAGCTAGTTTCATAATGTCAGCCGTCCATTTAAGCAACTATTAAAATTATTATACTTCGGTGCTTTTGTGGAAGATATATAGTATTTACTAATAAATCTTTTCCATCAATATTAAGATAAGCTTAATTTCCCAGAATTCTTCACTCAAGTGGTAAGTTTCTAATTAAATGCGAAACTAAGGGGGGATTTTTCACTCACGACGAAGATATCTTTCACTTACCTAGACATGATTCTAAAATACCGAATAGGGCCATTAAATATTTATTTATTTATTAAAATATTATGAGGATTAAAATGTAGTTTTTTACGGGCATCTATACCTAAAGTTAATCTTGACTACGTTTTAAATCTAATTCGCATCATCGTGTGAATAGCGACAAGCACGAATGTAAATACACTTTAATTTCATGTTTATATTTAATATTAGGTCGTGTGCATTCTATTATTTGTTTATTGATATGTCTATTAATATACATATACGAAGATGTTTAGTATTTATTAATAAATCGTTTCCATATATATATATTATTTCGGTATAACATGTACGATAAAACTTGGTGTTTCTTTTTCTTCTAAAACTTCAATTAAGTGAAAATTGTTTAGGAATAATACCGAATCCCATTTCACTCTAAATAATTTACGTGACTAAAATAGGAATTAACCCATCCTTGTTTATTTTTCTACTACCACACCGCTATGGTTCCAAATATCGAAGGGGGCTATTAAATATTTATTCATTTATGTTATTTTATCTTTTATAAAATAATTTTTTTTTAAATACCTCATTTTTAAGTATTATGAGGATTCAAAAATCCTTAAGTTAATCGTGATTACGTTTTAAATCTAATTCTCATTATCATGTGAATACCGACAGGTACCAATGTCTATATCAGGTCCCACTTTAATTGTATGCTTATATTTAATATTAGGTCGTGTGCATTCTTTTATTTATCTATCAATATGCCCATTAATATACATATACTAAGAGATCCGAACGCAAAACACGATAAGCGGCATTTTCAAAATTCTGCAAACTGACCCTACAGAAATGGTTGTATTTCAACACACGACAGCACCCTAAAAACATGTGTTAAATAATATGATACCAACTAGTTTCTTATGATTTCCATTAAAATAAGCTTTCAATCGAAGTCCAGATTTAATATATTCATATTTGTTATTGTTTAAGGTATCAATTTAAACGAATTGGAACTATCGCGCTCAGTGTCCGGACCTCCCACACACATATATACATGCATAAACACATAATATATATATATACATATCCAAATACACGCACATATATATGCACACACAATACACATACATATATATATATATATACATTTTATTTGTTTATTTATTTATTTTATTCTTTTTTATACCTATTGAACATGTATTTGGCATTATATTTTAGATGATTATTGCATTATTAGTTTATACTCCTACCAAAAGAAATATCCTATTTACTAGTTACCATTTCCTCACTAATTAATACAGATGAAAAACAAAATGAAAAAAGTTTCTATTGATGCTGTCATAATCTGGCCCTCTTACCATTTTATTATAGGCTAGATATAAGCTTAATTGCTTCGGTCATTTTAGTTATGAGTGATGGGTTCTATATCTAAATGTTTTATATTGAAGTATTAGTACTCTGTCATCTACTAATAGGTTTATGGTTTCTATTGTCAAGATAGTCTTATTATATTCCTATACCTTAGATACTTTCATATTCATGTTGATGAAAGGGTAACTACCACGGGTATTTTATATGGGTCTGTAACGGGATAGGATATATAGAGTTCTATGTAGACAGTTCTGAATCACTTCCTGTCTTTTATTTAATAGATTTTCTTTAGACATAACTATATTGTAGGATTCTAGAATACAGAGGTTACATCTCTTAGCTTTGTTAGGTCAATATTTCCCTGCTCTACCTAGTATAGACCATTTTAGGCTGTATTGTATGTTTTTACTGTTTAGTTCTCTTACATGTTTAGCTAAAGTCGTAGGGACCTTCTTTGAATTTGTATTAGGTTCTTTGAAAGAGTGTATATGGTTTCTAAATCTGTCCATCATATATATATATATATATATATATATATATATATATATATATATATATATATATATATATATATATATATATAAATATTAGATTGTTTCTTCAGTTCGCTCTCACTTCGCAGACTTCTCTCCTTAAAATACTCGAAACAAAACATTTAAATAATAAACATTTTATTGTTGTAAACACGAACCAAAAATTTTCACGTTCATTCATGTACATACATAAACATTCACAGTTGGTAATTTTTATGCAAATTTATTTACCGTTTACATATGACCGTAAAGAAAAGAAGGAACGAAAGAAGAAATAAATTTAACTGCGCCATGGGGGGTGTATTAAGTGTTGGATCGCAACTTGTTGAACATCAAGTCAGTTCCTCCAAAGAATAGACTGGAAATAGACACAATAGTAGTGCATGAGCACTTATCCTGTCATCATAAGCACTAAGATATTCCACTTCCATTGTCTTTCCCAGAAAATTTGATACACATGATTTTTTTAATAAAAATAAACTATTTTAAAAGTTTAATGTGGGTTATTTCCTTATCGCGCCATTATAGATTCGAGAACACTTTCATTGTGTTTCCCGGTAAAGTTTACATAAGAATACAATTTTTATATTTCATGCAGACCTTCTAACTTTATCTCTATAGAGAAAATATACATACACACATACATTGAGTTTCATAGATATATAGATAAGTTTTTATTTATACAAACATGTAAATGCTATTCTCCACGTTTCCATTTGATTCTTGATTGCTGTGTTGATAAATGTACTTTGCTCAGCCACCGATTGACCACCAGACAAACATAAAGCCGCCATTTTGTGATGATGACAAAGCAAAAAAAAAACGTAATTCTCCTCAAAGAAAAACAAAAAAGAGATCCCTCTCTTTAATAATAAGAAGAAAAAACTTTGAAAGCTAGGAGACAGGTTTCTTACCCTAACAACCATGCATCTGGAAATCGGGGAAAGTCGTATTAGTTTCCAAGGCAACAAGACTGAGTAACGCCATGACAACCGTTGCAAGGGCAGGAACAACCGCTATTTAATTCAAAAGAACCGAGTTAAAATCTTAAATTGAATTTTTACGTCAATTTTTTTTATTTTTTATATTTTCTTATTTTTCATTCGATTCTGAATGACATTTTACTTTTTATTAATTTTAATATATGGTTGCCTATTAATTAGATATTGCTTAATTTGACTGTAAGTTTATAGACTTGGGTATGTATTTCAGAACAGACAAATCGTATTCAAAGGAATATATATATATATATATATATATATATATATATATATATATATATATATATATATATATATATATATGGTAAGTTAGGAAAATATATTTATGGCAATTAAGTTACACAGAGGCTTCCGCGTTTCATAACAGTAGGGAAGGAATCAACAGGCTATAATTTTAGCCTGAGGATTCCATACGAGTATACAATCCGGAAGCCTCTGTGTAGCTTACTTGCCATAAATATATTTTTATAACTTACTACCTAGCTCAACTGGCGTATTGAGAACTGTTGAAGTAAATACTGAAAATTGATACATAATATTTTATATTTACTTATAATATTTTATGTGGATACATGAAATGATATATATATATATATATATATTCTTTTATTTACTTAGATATACAATAATCAGAAAAGTAAAAAAAAAAGTAAATAATTAAAAATTAAAATTAAATCAATTACTGACTATATAATACCCAGTTAATCAATTTAATATTATGCAAATATTTTTAGCACCATATCGATGTGTAGGATAAAATATTAAAGATTACTGATTTATTAATTTGCTGTACCATTTCTCCTCGATCTTCGAGTTTGATTCTGCTGTGATTATTTCTTTTTCGACATCCATCTTGCTGGATTTTCGATAGCCGAACTTTTCTTTTGTGTTTATTTTTTGACAAGGAGAATCTCTGCCGAAATATCAAATGATATCTAATCACCCGGACATTATACACAGTGAATTCCATACTTGCTTTTTATTATGTAAGATTGAAAATGAAAATAAATAGATAATTGTAAGATCTCACCTTCGATTGTTAATTTGTTGCTTTTTCCAGCTTCTGATTAATCCGGCTCTCTGCATTGCCTTCAACTTTCTTAATACCTTTTATTATTATTCCCAGAAATACTTCAAGCTAACTACTATTGTCTCGTTCCGCATTATCTCTTTTTTCGCAGCCTCTCAACAACAGCTGCACTTCGAGCCATTTTTGAATCGGTTGAACCACTCCTTAATTTGTGTTACACACATCGCATCTTCTCCAAACACCTGCTGAATCTAACGTGACGGCGGAGATAAACACCATTCTAAAAGAAGAATTCTAAAGGGTTTCCGGCAGTGGATGGATCGGTAGGCTAAGTGTGTGCAAGCACAAGGGGCCTACTTTGAAGGGGATTTGGGTCGTAACCCCGTCAAGTATTTGAAATATTTTTTTCTGTCCTAAGGTCAGATACCTTTGAAAAAGGCCTCGTATATATATATATATATATATATATATATATATATATATATATAAATTCTTTTAAATTCACTGACCAATGGGAATTATATTTTATTATATCCATCTGTAAGTAAAAGTCAAAATGTGTATATGTAGAAAATAAAAAAAATCATTTTTTTCTTTCAAAATGTCCGCCAATTTCTTGACATATACACAAAAGTTTTGAAACCTCTCACCAAATATTTACCAGAAGGAATATGAGAAAAATCAATTATTAATAGAAATAAAAAAAAGAATTAAAAATAGTAGCATAAAAACAGAAATATTTCCCAGAATGCAATTTACACCCTGTTGTAATCTAATCCGGAAAGATACCTTTAATTTTCTTTATTAGATCTTTCATTGTTTTTCTCTTTAAATTTTTTAAAAGGTACCCCACTAATCACCCATCATTATGCCCCATACGTTCTACGAGAACATACTTGACTGTAACGTGACACAAGAATGGGAAGCGGGATTGCGCTTTCTGATGTGTACGGATGTATTTCGTAAAGTAATAGAAGATATCTTTTGTTTTTTTTATGTTTCCTAGCGTCAAATTCATTTGTTTGATTTTCTTATCGTCGTCATCGCCAGTTTTTGACCAGTGACCCACAGGTGATAAGTTGGTTTGAAATTAGTTCACTTCATAAATCATTTGCCTCTTCAACCCGTCACATCGAAAGAGAGAATGGCAGATAAGATAAAAAATATTGTTTACGGCGTGATTCGTACTTTCTCATGATACATGAGGATTTGTCAAATATGAAGAAATGTGTCATGGTGGACATAGTTGGTACGATTGTACGTTCTCCCAGTCCAAAATGAACCATGCCCCCCCCCCCGGCAGACATCATACTCAATTCGACAGAGTAGGCCCTAACTTGCAAGCACTTGGCCGATGCTTTATTGTCGGTCAAGGGTGATAACATTGGAGCGCAGGATGGAGCAGGTTTCAGTGTGATTGCACTAATTAGGAGTAGATGGAGTAAGTTCAGGTAACTCCTGTCATTACTAACCAGCAGAGCGTTACCATTATCGACAAAGGGAGGAGTCTATCAGGCATGTGTACGCAATGTGATGATGCATAGAAGTGAAACCTGGGCAGTTAGGGTGGCGGACATGCGTTGCATGGAGAGAAATGATATGTGAATCATACGATGGATGTGTAATATGAGTCTTTAAGACAGGCTTAGTTATGATGATCTCAGAGGAAGGTTAAATCTGAAGAGTATAGGAAGATCTGTGAAGAGGAGTAGACTTCAAATTATGGCCATGTTAAAAGAATGGATGGGAGTTCTTGAATTAGTAGATGAAGAACAGTTGAGGAAGCAGGTTTTGTTCATAGATGGAGGCCCAAGCAATGTGATAAAAATTGACCTTGGGGAAAGAGGGATAAATGAATACCTGGCCAGAGATAGATTAGTTTAAAAGTCAAATTCTTTAAGCCGTCCAACGCATGCCAGCATATAAAACGGCCGTTAAAATGATGATGATGATGATGATGATGATGATGATGATGATGATGATGATGTGTATAGAAATATTCACTACACGTCTTTCTCTTTACGCTGATACTATTGTTTGTTTTTATAGCCGATTATCTCCTTATTGTTGAGGAGATACTAAGCTATAAAAATAAACAATAACTATTTTTGTGAGCTTATGTGCAGCTTTTTCTTCTACATCGGTATCTACTTCCTTCCGACTGCACGAAGATGTGGCACAAGGTGGGAAAGTGAGGAAAACAAGCCAAGCTCCCCAAAATACTCTGGTCTTTTAAAAATTACCTGAGCGCTCCCATCGGCTTTCCTTGGTGAGGCGCTTCAGGCAACTAGCAAATAACTAACTCCTTCCCAAATAGGGTAGTCAAGGCCGGTGAAGCTGGACCTCCTAGAACTATCCAAGACTAATACCACAGCTTTAAAAATAAAAATCCACCGAAATGGCCCAGTGTTTGTTGAACTGATTGTCGGGAACGGATCCTCTTCTGCTTCTATTCTCTCCTAGTCCAACCGCAAGAATTCATGCTAAAATATAATATTCTTCGCCTTTTTTTACTTGTATCCCTTCTTTCTTCTCACTCCTTTATTCTTCTAGTTCTCTTCTCCCATGTCACTTGGTGAATTTGAAAATAACATGAAATCCTGTTGATCCTTATTTGCTTTTTCTCCCGCACTCAATTGTTTTCTCTTTTCTTCTGTTTTCACTCCTTATCTTTAACGTTTATGTACTTTTGTGTACAACATTGAAAAGAAGCTATTTACTCATGTCTGATGAATTTGTTTGATAATTAAGACGAACTATTGAAAATAGCATCATATTTTAGTCTATCTGCTTCTACATTCACCCCGACACACGCACACACACACGCACACACATACGCACACACACACATATATATATAAAACAATATAACTAATTTTTACATCGGTTTCACAACTACAAAACTGTCCCAAAGATTAACCTTACATCTCTCTGACACTAGCTCCATTTGCCAACATCTAAAA
This sequence comes from Sepiola atlantica, assembly GCA_963556195.1. Lineage (NCBI taxonomy): Eukaryota > Metazoa > Mollusca > Cephalopoda > Sepiida > Sepiolidae > Sepiola > Sepiola atlantica. Next base: position 119,259,254 of record OY744515.1, read on the forward strand.
ACTATGACTGTCTCTTCACAAGGATTGAACCTTAAACCTCCAGAAGACTGCCACTTAGAACTGATTATTAAATAGAACTTTATCCATTACGCCACGAGTCCTTCTAATCAGTTCTAAGTTCACCCCTTTCGTTTTTCTAGTTTCTTTCGAAATATTTGATGAATTGACACTAAAAAGATGCTGCCTAAACGAAGCTCCTTTGTAGAAGCTCCTTCCCCAATAAAAACAGACAGAATACGGTTTTAAGTAACAGAAAACTTTTGTGATTTAACCAAGTGAATGGAATCCATTCATGTCATCAAATGTTATACGACTCTTTTGATTTACTTGCAGAAAAAGAACCTTTCCCTTATATTTCTGCTTCCACATAAATTCACACACAAATAGCTGTCACATATTCCGCGATGCGTTCCACAATGACGTTTATTCTGTAATTTCTACAGTCTACCCCTAACTTAACACTAACCTAAATTGAACCCTAATGTCACTGTAACCTTAACCCTAACCCGAAGCATGTCTAGATAAGACTTAAAAAAGTAAGTCAACGGCGTGTGCACGTACTGCGCGTGACTGGCGAACCTATTCTTGCAAATATCATTTTTCCATTATTTATAGGCCTCTTCTACAAAACCAGCATCTGCATCTTTCTGTACATAATGATTGAGTCGCTGGAAAGGTAATATATATATATATATATATATATATATATATATATATATATATATATACATGGGCGGCGGCACCTGGGGCAGAGGGGGTCTCAAGCCCCCCCCCCCCACACACTTTTTGACTTGCCCCCCCCACTTTACGGTCATCAATAATGAAGTTATATATGCATGTGTTTAACCACCCCCCCCACTTTTATAACTGTTTCGCTGGTCCTAATTAATATATATATATATATATATATATATATATATATATATATATATATATATATATATATATATATATATATATATATATATATATATATTAATATATATATATATATATATATATATTAATGTTGGGATGATTGTTCGGAATCGGAACTTTTGGGTAATCGAAAGCTGTATAAGAATCGGAAGAAGTTGAGTCTCATTTCCAATTCCAAAAACGATTCTTTTAAATAAAAACATAAAAAATTAACTTAATTTTGCCTTGCTTGTACTAATCATAAACTAATAAATATTTATTAATTTTTAACTACAATTAAAACGAAAGTCTAATTCATGATAACGATTTAGGTCAAAATGGCACAGGTATTAATAGCACAAGTAAAACTGGCACAGCTAAAAATCGTACGAGTAAATAAATAGGAAAAATGGCACAAGTTAAAAATATAAAAAAAATGGATATAATACAGAAAGGACAAACATTAAGAAGTTTGTCAAATGTGAAAGAAAATTAGATATGCATTTAAAAGTAGATGAGAACCCTAAGCTAGATCACCGCAAATGAGATTCTACTTTTTTTTATCATCCTAGCATTGTCAAAATTACTATTTTTTTCTGGATAGCACAGATGTTAAGGTTATTAGAAAATTAAAAAACTTACCTTTAGCTTAGGGGAAGAGGTCAGTTCGCTATGTTGACCCCTAGGTGGTGTCAGATGACATTCTCTCGTGTAAGTGGTTATTTTATGTTAGGTCACAGAGAACTGGACTCACCCCGTGAACCCTCTAAAAATTAAACAGGTAAGTTTTTTTCAAAAAAGTGTTTGTATGATCTTAAAGTTGTTGTTGGATCCAGTGTACCGTAACAAAATATGTAATGGGAGAATATGTATCATGTGCGTATGTGATTTACAGCATAACAGTTGTTAAAAAAAGCGTCTACATATGTAAAATTCACACCCTAAACATTCCAGAATTGATAAGCGGAACTGGTTTTAATTTTAGTTCTATTTAACATAATTTCACTTAGTTACGCACGTACAATTACATTGGCATTAACCCTGTAAATATAACAGTTTAATATAATTTTGTGAGACATGAATTTCAATATTTTCTTAGTTCGTTTGACACCGGGTGTAAGACTTAGATGTATCGATAATGTGCGCACCATGTCATCTCTACAAGTTGTTTGTTAGAAATAAACATCAAAGCAGTATACTTTGTAATCTTCAAAGAGAAATGGAAGAAAAAAGAGGATAGTTTTCTGTCCCCTTTTTTTTTCTTATTAGTCTATTTTTTTAATTTGCTACTAAAAATGTCCCGGTCGACTATGTTCAATTGTTTAAGAAGACATGTTAAATAACACTTTGTAAACTTTCGACGAATTACGGCAAATCGACTTTGTTTTAAAAGATAAAGTCAATCTTTAGTTGTCACACTATTTATTTATCTACCTCCCACAAGGTAAGATGTGATACAAGGTCGGGAAAGTGGGATTAGATAAGCCAGCGCTCGAGAAGTGAGCACTCTGGCCATTTAAAAATTGCCTGGGCAGCCCCGTCGGCATTCCCCGGTAGGGGCGCCTCAGACAGTAAGCAATAAACTTACTCCTCCCCAAAGAGGGGAGGCAAAGCCTGGGAGGGTGGACCTCCTAGAACTGCACAGGACCGGCAACCCCCAATAGACCGGCGGAAATCCAGACCCAAAGGCCCGGACAATACCGGTTTTATTAGGTGGGGTAAAAAACCCTCACTATTTTCAACAAATTACGCGGAAAACATTTTAGAAAAGTTGTTAGAAAAATCTACTCGTGTTATGTAGTCTCCCCCCCCCCCCATCCAAGTGTATTTTTACTTTTGCGAAAGTATGTGCACACATTATTACGGTAATCCTGAAATTCCCCACATAACAACTCTATACGAAATATTTAGAAATTTAAAAAGAATTGGAAGCGGAATAGGGAATTGCATCAGAATCGGGAATTTAAAAGAAAGATAATCGGTAATTGCATCGGGATCGGGAAACATATTGGAATCGTCCCATCACTAATACACATATAATACATGCATATATATATATATATATATATATATATATATATATAAATTGTGTGTATTTAACCAGAATTTTCTTAGTTATGCAAACATTGTTTATAATAACAGACTGTGTCTGTCTAATTATACCTTTTTTTATTTTTCTAATGGTCTGTTTTGTAATAAAAAAGATTGGACATTTATTAATGTTTAACATTTTATATGTATATATATATATATATATATATATATATATATATATATATATATATGGATTTACATACCTGATGAAAGCGGATCACCGCTTGAAACGCGTTATATAATATTATAAAATGATAAAATAACAAAATAATAAATAAATGTTGAAAAAAACATTTTACAAATGTTGGTAGCCTAACTCCTTTACATATATACTTTTATTTCGTTGGAACTGCACTAATACTGCACTACTCTCTCTCTCTATATATATATATATATCTATATATATCTATCAATATATATATATATATATATATATATATATATATATATATATATATATATATATATATATATAGTTAGATCGCCGGATGAAGCGGTAGTTGTTGCGACCTAGTGTCTATGGTCGTCATTCTGCGACCGGAAGATGCTACTATAGAACGGTGCCTCTTATCGGCGGTCCCTAACAAACCAGGTTGTAATTGCGTCAATCCGTGACAATATAGCTTCAATCTTTAATCCCTATTTCTATCCCCTACCCTCAGCAATTATTTCCTGGGTTCCCAACCATCAAGCGATGACATTTCGAAACGTGACATTTTTTTTAACCTTTTGGGTGTGAACGAAATAAAGGGCGTAAATCGTCCCCTATAGAATCTGACTTCACCCCTATCAACCCTACCCCAACCTTCTTATCAACCCACCCACATAAAAACTCAGCCAGCCTCTGTTTCTGGGTTTCTTTCGTCAAAGGTCAAGATTGATTTGGTTTGACCATAGAATGAATAAATCCGGATTTGCAAAGAATTTGGCACCATGACCTTTGGGCTTAACTCGGGAGAACGGTGTGGGAGGTGAAGTAAAAAGAGAAAAAAACGTCTGCCATTTTTCATTTTTGCCGTTTCAGAAAAATGGATAGAATCTTTAATGCTTTCTCTTTGAACAAAAAAGAAAGAAAGAGGGTATAGAGGAAGATAAATATTTATTTAGTTAGTTAGCAGAAAATGTCAAATACTTTATATATATATATATATATATATATATATATATATATATATATATATATATACATACGAGGCCTGTCTACCACGTATCCGACCTTAGGCCAAAAAATATTCAAATACGTGACGGGGTTTCGACTCTAATCCCATTCGAAGTAGGCCCCTTTGTGCTTGAACACCGATCCATCCACTGCCAAACACACCTCTGTGTTGGATAATGGCCCTATGGGAATGGACGTATCTGTTGGAAATCGTTGGTTTGACTTGCGCGAATTAACGCGGGGTGGACCGACAGTTGAGTGCAGAATAGGGCCTGTTCTCACAGGCGGAAATCACAGACGTGACAATGCCACCGTGTGACGAGACCCTGGATCAAGAGTCAGTGTGCACCTGCAAGGGTCTCTCTTATGTCATAGGCCTTGCGTGGGAAACAGAGGGATCCGTGACGTCACTCGTTATTCGTGAGAAGCGAGTTTTGTCAGTCTGGGTTTTGGAGGCGAACCTATCAGACATGATTTTGATGTAGTCAGCAATTTGATTTAAGGGAAATATTTCCCTAAGAAAATACAGGCGAGAGATATCCTTTCCCCTCTATAAATGATTAAGAAAAAAATTGTTAAGTAACTACGATAAAGTAGTAATTTGCTCTCTCTCTCTCTCTCTCGACGTAGTGAATATCTCCCATTTGATTTGGTAACTAACGCTTGAAATAAAAACTGAAGTTGAAAGTTAAAGGGATTGTTTGTCTTCGGAGTCCGACCCGATCATAGGGCTTTCGTTGCAGACAACGGATGGCGTGGTTCACGGCAGGAAGGAAGAAAGAATTCATCCACTAGACGACACGACCCTCTACACAGCGAGGGAGAAAACTAAAGCAAATTTTAAAACCTGAAAGTTGATTTTAGCCCGAAGGCCAGGGACGATGAGAGATTCCTTTGAAGCCGAAACCCTGAAAGTTAGCGAGAAATCAGTGGGTGCGACTGGCTTAGAGATGTGAGTTATAACGATAACAATAATTATAGTGACATGGACCAATTTGTTTGTTAAAATTAATTGCATTGATCATAAATCAAAATAATCGTTATATTAGAGAAGTAGCAATATTTCTAGAAAATTGATGAAAGTCATTCAGATTTCTTAGTTTTTCCTGCGTGAATAACTTGAATTTTTCTTATGGTTTTATTTAGTTTGGTCTATAGCGTAACCCGTTTCTAATAAGAGTGAGTATCGAAACCCGAACGACTGCCTGTAGTTTATCGATCCGTTGTCGTTTTTATTAATGTTATTCATGTTTTAAATTGTTTTCTTAATTGTTGTTGTCAGTTTCCGGTTAGTCGTTTTTAGTACACACAGGACACCACTAAGAAGAAAACACGTACAGTTGGATTTTGGTTGTAATAAAAAAATATCTTCTATTTTCCTTACGAACGTGACATAGAATAAGATTACGTAAGCAGTTCATTCATGCTTTATCTGAAGCGGCGTCATATAAACTCTTTTAGTATAATTCAATGTCAAATCACGCCATCTCTGTACAATACTTTATGCGTCAAGATCTTAATCTCTTCAAATACATATTCACGGTATACATTTATGTGCAATTCCTTGTATACAGTAAGTTTCAACTATTAGTTTGTATTTATTAACCTTGATAATGTGCGTATTTAAAAAAAAAAACTTCATCACATCTTGAAATGTGTTCATATAGATCCGCTGCTTTTAGAAAGGTTACCTGATAGTGTATTATCGGGGCGACTTTTAGTAACATTTTCTTTCAGTGGGAATCGACAATATTGTCAGGTGATTTGATAAGAAAAAAGAAACGTCCGTGACTGAATGAGACCAAGGTTTCAGACAACCCCCCTCCCGACATGTCAGACGCGGCGAGAATGACAGAGTGTGGGTCAGCTATTTGCCACGTCACCGAGTCTAATGTCACCAGTCATCAGCGACCGATTTTCGCGCACCCTCAACTCCTCGGCTGTCGGATGCACTCGAAAAATTGACACTGATTAACGCACAGCAGATAAGAAAAAATCAAAGAAGAAAATGCAAATCATAACAGCCAATAGCAAACACACACACACACACACACATATATATATATATATATATATATATTAATCAGCCACAGAGAGCTGTTTTGTATTTTCAAGACTCAGCAGTGTAGCTAGACACAGCGAACAAATCAACACCGTAATTCGAAATTTTACGATATTAGTAACGTAGAGAGTTAAATTCCTTTTACAGAAGAATCTTGCTTAATGCTGAAGTGGAAATTGTCATTTCCTCAACCTAAGTCATTCACCCATAGGACGGTATATATATATATATATATATATATATATATATATATATATATATATATATATATATATGAAGATAAAATATTTATCTATAAACTGTTTGATAAAAGAAATTCATTTCCTTTTCGTATCGTGCGGATGCCACATAAAAATAGTACCTGCCCTGTGTATATATTTTACAGGAGTATTATGTCCGAATTTCTGAGGATTGCTCGTGTAACCTTAAAATTGGTAGATTTTATGCCCCCAATTTCTGACCTAATAATAAGAATGATTAAACAAGGTGGCGATCATATAAAATATTTAGACAATTTAATAAGGCAATTACTCGCCATCCTGATGCTTTTAAGTCTTATCAAATTAATCAAAATAAATTGATAGAGCAAATCCAAAGCTATTTAAATATAAATAAAAATAATGTAGAATATGTATAATCGTATATGTAACACATATACTAATTATATTAAACATAGTTACGTTTAATAGACAGTAGAAAGGGATGAAGAAGGAAAGAAATGTTGAAAAAGTTAAAAAAGAAGAAGAAAGAGAAAAAATCGACAGTTAGCTTATAACGCCGATTGGAAACGCTGTGAGTTTAATAAAAAGAAGAAGAAGAAGAAGAAGAAGAAGAAGAAGAAGAAGAAGAAGAAGAAGAAGAAGAAGAAGAAAGAGTTAAAGGATGGACAGTTGGCTTATGAACGCCGGTTGGAGGCGCTGTGAGTTAAAAATGAAGAAGAAAGAGAAAAATCGGCAGTTAAGCTTATGAACGCTGTGAGTTGACAAGAAGGATTAGTATTTATTTGAAATTGATGACAAGGAATTGAACAACAAAAG
>OY744515.1:119271502-119309002 GCA_963556195.1 Sepiola atlantica
TATTTTCGTTGCTTTGTAAGCAGTGACGTCATTGTTGCATGTTTCTTCTACTTAGTCGAGCGTCGTTTCATGTCTGACTGCCATAACTTTGAATGCCTCGTAAGAAGAAAAGACTAGAGAGAAATTTTTTAAAAAATCTCTGTCGAGCGGGGAAGGAGCAATCGAGAGTCAGTGTGTGTATGTGTGTGGGATTTGTTTGTTATCGTTCGGGGTAAAATGGTTTCAGAAGGTCAAGCTTAATGAGTCAGAGATATGGTAAATCAAAGCCTCTGCTATAACCTAACCCTAACCCTAACCCCAACCCTAACCTTAACCCTAACCCCAACCCTAACCTTAACCCTAACTCTAACCCTAACCCCAACCCTAACCTTAACCCTAACTCTAACCCTTTTGCTTCTTCGATTAAACAACAGAGAAAAATCAAACAGAAAATCGAAAAGTTATAAAAATTATTTCTGCTATTTTATCAAGCTCAAAAAAGGAATAAATAATTCCTGAGACGATGGTATTATGATCACAGAACAGATACTACACTAACCGAAAAAGGAGGAGGTAATGCCTGAGAAGATGGTATCATTATGTAGTAACATATACTACACTACCTCCCTCAAATGAGGGGGTAATGTCTGTGAAGATGGTCCTATGACAATAGACTATATAGTACACTACCTTCTTCAAAGAAGGAAGTACTGCCTGGAGGATGGTATAATAACACAATAAAACAGATACTACACTACCCTCCTCATGAATTGAGCATTGAAAAATAATACATTAGTCTGAAATTGTATAATAACATGAATTGATCCTTAAAATATTGTAGAATAGTACATTAACAGAAGTAATAGTATATTTTCGGTTTCAGACAGACATATACCAAATCTCCATTAGTAATAAAAGTACAACAGTGCATTACTAGAACTAATAGTATAGTTTGATATCAGACAGACATATACCAAATCTCGATTAGTAATAAAAGTACAATAGTGCATTAATAGAACTAATAGTATAGCTTTTATATCAGACAGACATATACAAAATCTCCATTAGTAATAAAAGTACAATAGTGCATTAATAGAACTAATAGTATAGCTTTGATATCAGACAGACATATACCAAATCTCCATTAATAATAAAAGTACAACAGTGCATTAATAGAACTAATAGTATAGCTTTGATATCAGACAGACATATACCAAATCTCCATTAGTAATAAAAGTACAACAGTGCATTAATAGAACTAATAGTATAGTGTTGATATCAGACAGACATATACCAAATCTCCATTAGTAATAAAAGTACAACAGTGCATTAATAGAACTAATAGTATAGCTTTGATATCAGACAGACATATACCAAATCTCCATTAGTAATAAAAGTACAATAGTGCATTAATAGAACTAATAGTATAGCTTTGATATCAGACAGACATATACCAAATCTCCATTAGTAATAAAAGTACAACAGTGCATTAATAGAACTAATAATATAGTTTGATATCAGACAGACATATACCAAATCTCCATTAGTAATAAAAGTACAATAGTGCATTAATAGAACTAATAGTATAGTGTTGATATCAGACAGACATATACCAAATCTCCATTAGTAATAAAAGTACAACAGTGCATTAATAGAACTAATAGTATAGCTTTGATATCAGACAGACATATACCAAATCTCCATTAGTAATAAAAGTACAACAGTGCATTAATAGAACTAATAGTATAGCTTTGATATCAGACAGACATATACCAAATCTCCATTAGTAATAAAAGTACAACAGTGCATTAATAGAACTAATAGTATAGCTTTGATATCAGACAGACATATACCAAATCTCCATTAGTAATAAAAGTACAACAGTGCATTAATAGAACTAATAATATAGTTTGATATCAGACAGACATATACCAAATCTCCATTAGTAATAAAAGTACAACAGTGCATTAATAGAACTAATAATATAGTTTGATATCAGACAGACATATACCAAATCTCCATTAGTAATAAAAGTACAATAGTGCATTAATAGAACTAATAGTATAGTTTGATATCAGACAGACATATACCAAATCTCCATTAGTAATAAAAGTACAATAGTGCATTAATAGAAATAATAGTATAGCTTTTATATCAGACAGACATATACCAAATCTCCATTAGTAATAAAAGTACAATAGTGCATTAATAGAACTAATAGTATAGCTTTGATATCAGACAGACATATACCAAATCTCCATTAGTAATAAAAGTACAACAGTGCATTAATAGAACTAATAGTATAGCTTTGATATCAGACAGACATATACCAAATCTCCATTAGTAATAAAAGTACAACAGTGCATTAATAGAACTAATAATATAGTTTGATATCAGACAGACATATACCAAATCTCCATTAGTAATAAAAGTACAATAGTGCATTAATAGAACTAATAGTATAGTGTTGATATCAGACAGACATATACCAAATCTCCATTAGTAATAAAAGTACAACAGTGCATTAATAGAACTAATAGTATAGCTTTGATATCAGACAGACATATACCAAATCTCCATTAGTAATAAAAGTACAACAGTGCATTAATAGAACTAATAGTATAGCTTTGATATCAGACAGACATATACCAAATCTCCATTAGTAATAAAAGTACAACAGTGCATTAATAGAACTAATAGTATAGCTTTGATATCAGACAGACATATACCAAATCTCCATTAGTAATAAAAGTACAACAGTGCATTAATAGAACTAATAATATAGTTTGATATCAGACAGACATATACCAAATCTCCATTAGTAATAAAAGTACAACAGTGCATTAATAGAACTAATAATATAGTTTGATATCAGACAGACATATACCAAATCTCCATTAGTAATAAAAGTACAATAGTGCATTAATAGAACTAATAGTATAGTTTGATATCAGACAGACATATACCAAATCTCCATTAGTAATAAAAGTACAATAGTGCATTAATAGAACTAATAGTATAGTGGTGATATCAGACAGACATATACCAAATCTCCATTAGTAATAAAAGTACAACAGTGCATTAATAGAACTAATAGTATAGCTTTGATATCAGACAGACATATACCAAATCTCCATTAGTAATAAAAGTACAACAGTGCATTAATAGAACTAATAATATAGTGTTGATATCAGACAGACATATACCAAATCTCCATTAGTAATAAAAGTACAACAGTGCATTAATAGAACTAATAGTATAGCTTTGATATCAGACAGACAGATACCAAATCTCCATTAGTAATAAAAGTACAACAGTGCATTAATAGAACTAATAATATAGTTTAATATCAGACAGACATATACCAAATCTCCATTAGTAATAAAAGTACAATAGTGCATTAATAGAACTAATAGTATAGTGGTGATATCAGACAGACATATACCAAATCTCCATTAGTAATAAAAGTACAATAGTGCATTAATAGAACTAATAGTATAGTTTGATATCAGACAGACATATACCAAATCTCCATTAGTAATAAAAGTACAATAGTGCATTAATAGAACTAATAGTATAGTGATGATATCAGACAGACATATACCAAATCTCCATTAGTAATAAAAGTACAACAGTGCATTAATAGAACTAATAGTATAGTTTGATATCAGACAGACAGATACCAAATCTCCATTAGTAATAAAAGTACAATAGTGCATTAATAGAACTAATAGTATAGTGGTGATATCAGACAGACATATACCAAATCTCCATTAGTAATAAAAGTACAATAGTGCATTAATAGAACTAATTGTATAGTTTTCATATCAGACAGACAGATACCAAATCTCTATTAGTAATAAAAGTACAATAGTACACTAATAGAAGTAATCGTATAGTTTTGACTACAGGCAGACATATGCCAAATCTCTATTAGTAATAAAAGCACAATTGTATATTAATATAAGTAATAGTATATTTTCGGCTTCAGACAGACAGATACAAAATCTCCATCTGTTGTCATAGTTGTGCTGATTAATTTCTGTCCCATTTGATGTTTCTTGATAAAAGTCATTCCGCGTATCTGTAATTTGGTTGACCCAACAGTTTCTTATTTGCATCCCCTCTCTTACAGACATTATGCTGCTAGTCCCTTCTATAATTATGGCATGTGTTCTTCAGAATTGTCTGATTTTTTCTCTGCTTCCTTTGTTCCAGCTCGCGTGACTCGTTGGTCTAGTGGTCTTCGTCAATTCGCTTTTAAGATATCTCATTATAATACATCTTCCTATTACAGTATATTTATAGAAAATGCAGGCTTGTAAAATTATCTTTCTGTTGACTGTGTTCCTCCTATCCATAGCCTTGGTGCTTTCAAGGCATCTCTTGTCTTTGCGTTAATCACTTTTTGTTCTTTTTAGCTCCTTACATGAAATGGCATCACACCTTTGCTAAAGCGACTTCCATAAAAATCGAAGTACGTTGCTAGAAGTAATAATATAGTTTCGCCTCTAGACAGACAGATACCAAATATGTATTAGTAATAGAAATAATAGTATAGTTTCGGCCTCAGACAGACAGATACCAAATATGGATTAATAATAGAAATAATAGTATAGTTTCGGCTTCAGACAGACATATACCAAATATGTATTAATAATAGATTGTGAAGAAAAAAACAAATAGAAGACGGAAAATATCAACTTTGTACTGAATGAACTTGTTATGCTTCGTCATCACGATACGCCGAGCAGGTGTTGCTGTCTGTTTTGTTCAAGTACCGGTGAAAGGGTGAGGTCGGTTTGGAGAGGGAGCGTTGGATAAGTTGATAGGATGCCCCCCCCCCTCCAACTATAGGTGAGGATTTCTTTCTTCGCAACGCCTGCCGCAATTAAGGAAAAACAAGATGTCTAGTTTTCCACCCCTGTCACTCGCGAACTTGTAGGAAGTGATGTCATAAAGAAAATAGGCCTCTCTCTCTCTCTCTCTCTCTCTCTCTCTCTCTCTCTCTCTTTCTTTCTTTCTTTCTTTTTCTGTGCGATTTTGTCAGGGGTCAGACGTGTTTCGACAATCGACAGGCATCGCCCACTTCTCAAACTCATTGAGGAAAAGCCTCGCGTACTTTATAATACGTATCTAGCAATCACGGTTCGCTTAATTCTCTGGGGATATGAAATAACATTCTTGTAACCGAAAATGCCGATGGGTTTGTTTGTTGCAAAAATTATTTTCTTCAGTGACCAACGCATTGACAGAATAAAGATGTCGCCGGACGACGACATATGAATACTACAAAACAAAGCAACAGAAATGATTTTTTTTTTACTTCATTGTTTTGTCGCCAATCACAATCTGAATTCTAATCACCATAATTGCACATTCACTTACTTGGTTGACATTAATATAAACAAAACAACTTCCTCGTCCTATGCTTTTTTATCAATACGGTGTCTCTGTAGCAAAACGTTGCATCGAATGTATGAATTATGTAAAAGAGAATTTTTTTGTTTTGAAATTACATTAGGCAAAACGGAAATTAATGTTAAGAAATTAAATTAACATGTCTAAGGAAGTGACGTAATAGAAAAACGAAAACGACGTACGTGGCAATAAGTAAGTAATCTTACTTCATTTTACTTGTTTGACTACGAACAAAGTAGATGTGTTTCGGAGAGCCCATCCCTCCCCTTATGGATGGTAGACTGAGTGAAAGACCGATACGACAGTCAGCAAAATCCCACCCCTTCACTGTAGAGGTCAACAGATGCTGGAAGTCTTTCTACTCTAATGACTACGTTCCTCGTACTGTTCGCCTTCGGAATATCGACCCTACTCACTATTTCCAAGACTGTACACACATGCAGAAATTTAAATATAATGTAAACAAACATCTTGCTGTACAACTCTACACTTAAGATGACCCTGTAACCATATCCCCAATTCTAAGTAGCTCCTTATATCTCAGTGGCAATCTGTCTTGTTTGCGGGTGAATCAAAATAAAAAGGACATATTGTGTATTATGCTAGGAAGCAATTTAATGAAAAAGAAATTACAAAATGTATTACACCCACAACGACTATGTACTGTTGTTAGTCTGTCAACTTGTATACGACTACTATTATAGAGGCTGTTACAAAGAAAGAGAACATCTCTATGGTCACTACTACGACTACTAATAGGAAGAAGTGCAGAGAACACTGATGACACGACAAACGCGAGGATATCATTTATTTACGTGGCGAAGGTTCGCTTCCGCTCAACTACATTTCAAGGTTGTTTTTTTTTCAACCAATGAATTGAATAGGCAGTTTCACCTGAACAGCTCAACTGAACCATAATATTTTATCACATGATAAGAAGAGGGTGCTTTTACAATAATGCGGACCACAGGAAATCGCGGAGATAATAGAATAATGGGCTAGTAGTCGTGTCAACTGCTGATTAAGGAGTTGAGTCTGCTAAACCTAAGGATTCATTTGATCTTGTACTGTTACGAATTAGATCAACTTGAATGAACATTTGATCAAATGTTCAAATTGCATTATTGGAATCATAGAGGAGAAGAATCTTATATTTGTAACAAGATTACCCATGTTGAATTAGAGAAAGTACTAGTTCTTCTTCTACTACTACTACTACTACTACTACTACTACTACTACTACTACTACTACTACTGCTGCTGCTGCTACTACTACTAATAATAATAATCTATTAGTAATAGAATTTTGTTCTGTAGTCATGAGACAATCCTCTTAGGCATTACCTCCTTCTTTGGTGAGATAACGTAGTATATATTTGGTCGTCCTATATATAACAAACAATGTGCCCTCTGGTGGAATATTTTTTCTAATAATAATAATAATAATAATAATAATAATAAAAATAATAATATCAACGATATGAAAATACTTTAGAGCACAATGGAGAGAACAGATCAACCGCTCCCTTAATAATCGTTGACTACTTTTTGAGGAACAGAAATGGTGCCGGTAAAGAAAAGGAGGGCCGCATGACCTGCTATACATAGATCAACATTTCCTGAAGGAGTAAAACACAGAAACAGGAACATAGCCATGGCATGGATTGACTTCAAGAAAGCTTACGACAAGATCTCTCAAGTATGGATGATTGTAAAATAAACATTTGTGATTTTAAAGAAAGATGTGTAAAAAGAGAAACACTTTTAAAAAATACCATGAGTCGATCGAAAATTTGTATTTCTATTTTCTCTTTCAAGAAGGGTAACACTCTATTTAACTCAATGGCAACAATTTGTACATCACTTTATATACATAGACAGACACACGGACACAGAGACACAGACACAGACACACACACACATAATATATATATATATATATATATATATATATATATATATATATATATATATATATATATATATATATATATATATATATATATATATTTATATTTATGCTGGTAATGGCATATGAGCTGCGATGTTGGAATTTGAGTTTGACACATGACTCGTTTTCCGGGGTTCAAGTCCGGCGACCGGTAAGAATAATTATTTTTTACACTGACGATTCCCGTAAGGATGAAATGTATACGTATTTAGATGAAAACAAATATATATATATATATATATATATATATATATATATATATATATATATATATATATGCATATATGCATAGAGAGAGAGAGAGTGAGAGAGAGAGAGAAGTGTAACGTACACGATATGTCATAGAATGCAATATTGTGTATATAAAATGTTATCTTAAAACTTTCAATATTCACAAGAAATAAAACTATTTCCCATCATAACAACAACGCCATGAATACAAATAAAAGAGAAAATATTAATAAAAATAAATAATATCTAGTTCTCCCCACATACTCTATCCGTACCACCTTACAGCACAAAATATTCAAACTGATCTAACCCTTACGTATTTAAGTAGCATTCTCATGAGGAACTTTCAAAATTGTTGGTTTGTTTTTTGAAAAAGAAAGAACGCGTGTGGTGTATTTTTTTGCATTTTTCATATGCTTAAAATTAAAACCTCCCTCCCAATGTGTCAGTGAAAAAGATACCCATGTCCATTTTAATTATTTGATGACGAAGTCGAATCCCGAGACACACGTGGGCCATTTTATGGAAATTTAAAAGAAAGATCAGATAATTAAAATCAAAGCAAACATTAAAGAAAGAAAAAACAAAGCTCGGAAATTCCAGTCGGTTTTCCAAAAAATTGATTAGAAAAGAAAACAAAAGAGAGAGAGAGGGAGAGAGAGAGAGAGATAAAGAGAGAGAAAGAGCGATAATACTCGAGATAGATAGAGAGAGATAAAGAGAGAGATAAAGAAAGAGAGATAGAGGGGGGGCGGAGAGAGATACATAGAAAGAGAGAGAGAGAGAGAGAGAAGATAGATAGATATATATAGAGAGAGTCTGGTTTTGAATTTATACAATGAAACATTGAAAATGAAACAAAAATCACTTTTGTTTGTTAATCCAATATTCACAACCGGAGGGAAAAGATTTCTAAAACAAATTATGATTTATTTGCTGATTTTACTCGATTTTTTATCTAATTTTTCTGATAAACGCGAATTAAAATTTCGGCTCTTTGAAGTTTGCTTTATCAATTCTGCTCCGCATTAAATTATTTTTGAATCATTTTTTTTTCTACTTCTTCTTTCTAATTAATTTCATTGATTCAAAACAGTTTCTACGCGCGCCTCGTTCGTTCGCCTGGCGAAATTTGACAAGTGCGAGCGTACCCAGCTCAATTTGTATGTGCGACGCATACTCTTACAATTATGAAATAGCATAGCGTGTAACGCTCAACTTTCACCATAGTACCTACCTTTAAATTAGGCACAGTAATTATTTTTTATCACATGTGTTTTTGTTTCAGCATAAAAAAGAGCCAACATTTGTTACCTCCCTTTCTCTCAATTTATCTCTCTTTGAATAATATATTTGTTTATATGTTCTAAAAACGTTATCAAAACTGAAAATGAGTGACGGCACGTAAAAAGTCTTGGGAATGAAAAACTGTAACTTTAAATATAAAAAAACAAATTACCACAGAAGTTGTTTCTAATTAAGAATCTTTCTTTTTTTCTTTATTTTCTCTTTCCCTTCTCTCTTCTATTTACCCCTTTCCCTTTTCCTTTCTTCTTCCTTTCCTCTCTCTTCCCGTTCCTCTTCCCCCCTCTTTCTTCTCTTCTCCCTTCCCTTTACAGTCTATTCCCCTCTCTCTTCCACTCTTACTTCTCTTCTACTCTTTTCGCCCTTTTCTCTTTCCTCTCTCTTCCCTACTTTCTTCCCTTTTCCTCATTATTTTCTTATTCGCTGTCCCCTTTCCCTTTCTCTCTTTTTATTCTTCTTTCTTTCCCTCTTCCTTCTATTTACTCTTACCCCATTCCATTCTTTCTTCTCTTCTCTTCCTTCTTTCTTCCCCTTTTTCTACTCTTCTTCCTTCCCTTTAGACTCTCTTCCTCCTCTCTTCTATTTACCCCTGCCCTTTTCCTTATTCCTTATGTTTCAGTTTCTCTCACTTTCCTGTCATCTTTCTCCGTTTCTTTCTACTCATCTCTCTTCCCTTTACACTCTCTTTACCTCTCAATTCTCTTCCCCTCTCTTCTCTTTATCTCTTCTCTTTCATTTCCTCTCACTTCCCTGTCCTCTTTCTCCCCCTCTTTCTATGCTTCTCTTTACACTCTCTTGTCCCCTCTATTCTCTTTCCCTCTCTTTTCTCTTCTTCCTCTCTTCTTTTTTCCTCTTTCTTCCCAACTGTCTTCCCCATTCCCCTTCGTTTCCTCTTCCTTGTCCCCTCTCTGTCCCTCTCTATTTTCGTTTCACTCTTAGATAGAATTATGTTTTTTTTATCATGAAATGAAGCGTATGAATGAACACGTTTTATAAAACGTATATATTAGGTCATTACAAAAATAATGGTCGCCTAAAACGCTGGATTTAAAAAGTCATTTTAACACAGAATTTGTTTTTTATTTCTGGTAAATGTTAACATACAATAATTAATGTGTCTCAATAATAGTTTGCAACTTTTTCTGAGATAGAAAGTATTTGACGCATAGAATACCCCTAATTATGAACATGCACAAACATGACCTTCGCCTTCATATGTTACATGACTTCAAACGTGGACACAATGCCTCTGAAACTTCTGCCAATATCAATAAAGCATGGAGATATGGATCTAATAGCGATCGGACGGTGCCAAAGTGGTTCTAGAAATTCCGTAGTGGAGATTCGAGCCTTGAAGATAAAGAAGGTAAAAGACGGTCGTATAATCTTGACAATGAACATTTGCAAGCACTTGTTGAGCAAAATCCACGTCAAAGTGTCAAAGAAATGCCTCAGACACTTGCTGTCAGCACTGCAACTGTTTCACGTCATTTTGAGAGTATTGGAAAGGCAAAAGACTTTCATAAATAAATGTATGTTTCGGCCATTTTTCTTGTAACGACCTAATATAAACAGGTTGAATGAAGCATCCAATAAAGAAACAACAGATGCATCACAGGCAAAAGAACATACGCAAATAAATTAAGACCGGATTCGTAAGTAGCTATTGATATTTTAAATCAAATATTTCACAGCATTTAATTTTTTATTAACTTGTATTAGATTTATTTAGAACAGTGTGGATATTTAATTTGAAATGTTTCCTTAAATCCTGATAAGACTCAGTTCGTGTCTTTCAATCGTAGACGTTTCTCTTTTCTTCCTGCTATTCTCATGAATGGCTCTGCTCTTGAGGAGAAATCGACTCTGAGAGTTCTTGGTCTTTCTCTCTCATCAAATCTTTCTTGGAGTTCACATATTAGTTCTATTTCTTTTTCTGCTTCTCGTAAACTTGGTTTTCTCTGTCGCCCCAAACACTTTCTCACATCTGAGGCGATTCACTATCTCTACAAATCTACTATCAGACATTGTATGAATCACTGTTGTCATATTTGGACTGGTTAATCTCTGTCCTATTTGATGGTACTTAATAAGGTGCACGAACGTATCTGTAATTTGATTGACCCAACCCTTTCTTCTTCTCTGCATTCTCTCACTCACAGACGTGACGTTGCTAGTCTCAATATGTTCTATAAGTACTATTATTATATGTGTTCTTCAGAATTGTCTAATCTATTACCTGCTTCTTTTGTTGCAGCTTGTTTGATTCGTTGGTCTAGTGGTCTTAATCAATTCGCTATTTTGATACCTTATTGTAATACAGCTTCCTATTCAAGTAGCTTCTTTCCAAGAACTGCAGGCTTTTGTAACTCTCTTCCTGCTGACTGTTTTCCTCCTACCTATAACGTTGGTCTTTTCAAGACTATAGCCAATAGGCAGCTCATGTCTTAGCGATACTAATATTTTGTTCTTGTTAGCTCAAATTGCTTCATGCCTTGTCTGGAGCGATTTCCATTAAAAATCTATTATTAATTGTGTTTCTACATTATTATTTTTTTTCGAGTAAGGAACGAAATAGATAATAATTGAAAGAAAAGTCAAAAGATAAGGAGAAAAAATATAGAAAGAAGAGTAAGAAAATGAAATAAAATAAAGTGAAAATTAAAGAAAGGTGAAAATAAATAGTCGAGTTGCCAAAATGTTGACCCTGCAATGTTAATTACTGTAAACTTTTTTTGTGGAAATGTATTTCATATGGTTAGGAGAGCAAAATTAGCTTGGTTGCTATTTGTGTAACATTCAGCATTTTTCAGAATTCAAGCCTCAGCTACTTTGATTTCGACCAATTTTCAACTTTTCATCTCGATGACATAGAAGGTCGTGTAATACCTCTTTTTATGGGTTTTCCGGGATGGGGAGTCCATTTCTGAAGTTATTTTTGGGAACCGGGGTCGATGTCAAGGTCAAATCAAAGTTCAAAGGTAAAAAAATTTCGCATGGGGGGGCCAAAATGGCTCCCCCTATCAAATTTTTCTAAATATCTCCTTAACGAAAAAGGCGTTTCGGCCGAAATTTCTTGACTTTGAACAGAATTTATTTCTACACATTCTCTGAAAGTTTCAAGTCAATTGCTTAAGGGCAAGTTGGTGAAACGATCACTTTGTCAGAGCCACTATGAGCAAATTTTTCCTTTTTTTTTCGGTCACGTCAAGTATATATAACAAGCAAATAAAGTGTACATCTATTCATCATCCACATCCCCTTCTTCGATGTCCATCTGCTTCCTGACGAAAGGACTACAGCAGATGTCTCCTCCCTCGCACTTGCAGTAGTCCGTGCATGAAAGGCTTGCGCTGTTGCAGCTGCAGCGTCTACTACTGCATGCCTTGACATCTGCAGTGCAGCTACAGCTGACTACATCCAGGAGTGCTTGGGGAGCAAGTGGCGCTGTTGAGACGGCTGCTGTGATGGTGGATCCTTCGATGTTCCAACCAAAGTTGGCAATATTTTGAGCTTCTTCGGGTGGATCACGTTGGTCTGCTGCTTTCCACAGTAGCATCTGAAGATGAGCTCGGAGCATGTGAAGCTGCAGGTTTGCATCAGTCGGTGGGAGTTTCTTCAGTGGCGGAGGGTTCTTACGGCCACGGTACAAGTGAACACGTGCGTCATTCATTGTTGTAGACCTCTTGTGTCCATAGAGGGGTAAGAAGAAGGTGTATGCAGTCTCCTGGAGCTGAGCGTGGGTTACGCCAGGCTGTCCAAGCACTTGATCGAGACCTGGCATATCTACCTCTAGGAGCTTCAGTGCTGACTGTTTTCCTTTTCCAAAGGGGTACGACACTGTATCACATCCTGACAGTGCGTGGACACCGAGAAGTTGGCTGCATTTTCTGGGGCCTAACTGCTGAACAGTTTTGTTGATGTCCAAGACATCGCCATTCCACTTTTCCATCTGAATTTTGGCGACAACTCGCATCCTCGATGTCCAGTACACTAAGAGAACGAATACATCAGTGTCATTGCTGAGGATTCGGATGGTCTGGGCGCCTTCTGCAACCGCTTTCAGCATGTAGCTGCAGAGGGTGACGTCTGCCTCAGCATGGGTAACGACACAGTCCAACTTGTTAACCAGTTGGATGTTGTGTGCAAGGGGATAGCTGCATAGAATGTTGTTGAGCATGTTCTTGTTCTTGGAATTGTGAAGAATAACTTCTCGGCATGGAAGGGGGGTGTTTGGGGTTAGCCGGACTTCCTTGGCTGATCCTCTTCTTGTCCGCTCATGGTCCTTTGCGCTGGGAGCTTCTTGATCATATCTGTCGAACAGAACGACTTTCTTGGAGACAGGAGGGTAGTGGGCCAGTCGAGTTCCAAAGCTTGCAGCCAGGTCACCTGTAGTCCCGGAGACTGGCCAGACAACGTTGTACAGAAGCTGGCCGCCATCAACTAGCACCACGTCTGGAGCAGATGGAGTCTTGACAGAGACACCGAGAGAGTGGACGAGCACGGCCTTGTCACCCTTTCTCAAGCAGCCGTACTCGTCGATCAGGGCTGGAGGGACAGGACTCAGTTCAAACTGGAAGACATCAGCCATATCAATGCCGCGCTGCTGCCCCACGACTATCAGCCGCCCGAACAGTGTCTCGACGTCGTAGATGGCCTTTCCTTTGACAGTGACTGCCTTCTTGAGCGACTCCATTGTTTTGACCTTCTTCTTTATTGTCTTGTGGAATTCGCTGCTCAGCAAAGTGGAGAAATGCCTGCTCTGCTCACCCCCAATGGCCAATGCATCTTGAACGTTCACTGTGTCTGATGCCACTTGGCCATTGCAGATGTTATAGACACCTGGTTGCTGGTCATTGAGGGGGTGACTGTACTTTTCCAGTTCCACTGCAATCTTCCTCCGATCGGTCTCGTCCAGTCTCCTTCTTCCCTCCCCTTCCTCCTTGTGCTTATTCTTGTTATCCTCCCCATCTGCTCTACCATGTGACATCTGCTCCTCCCCAGCTTCATCGTACATATGTTTCATGGCGATATCAAGGTGGGCACACACACTGAAACTGTTCACCCACACAGCCACTTGCTCGGCACTCGTTGAAATGCCCTTCATACCTCCAGAACCCTTTCCTCGCTTGATATAGGTTTGTTCTCCAAACTGATCTGCTGGTACTGCAGTCCCGCCATCCGAATGCCGACAGACGTGCGCACCTGCCAGTAGGTCCTGCTTGGCACGCTGGGGAAGGTGCTCCATCTGTCGCACATACCAGCTCAGGTAGCGAGCATACTTATGATGACCTGCTGCGAAGAAGTATGGCAGCATTGCCTTAAGACAGTGTTGTTGGAGAAGGAAGTCACCATTTCGCTCTGCGCGTAAGAACATGAGAGACAACAGTGTAGGCTTAATAAGGCAATCCACCCATAGCCTCCCGGTTGGGTGTTCTCTGGCCGTCTCCAGGTAGACATCCAGCTCCTCATAAGTCTTGGCACCATCCGAATAGAAATTCTTCAGCAACACGGCAGTGATGAGACGGTATGCACGAAGAGCGTTGGTCCAGGCCTTTCCGGATACTATGCTGGTGATGCCAGCAAACGCTGCGCTGATGAGAATCTCCACGCCAGATGCCTTCATCAGCGTTCCTACACAGCCCAAGAAACTCATGATTGTGTGCATCATACCCGGGTGTAATATTACGTTGGTCCAGCGCAGCGGGTCATTCCATTGAATTAGGCATGCAGTCTGATACAGTTGGAGGTCGACTGTGAGGTGGGTATACTGCATCCCAAAAATATTGAGAGTCCTCTCGAGATACACAAGTGTAGTTAGTACAGTGTCGGGGTGAGCAGGTGGTGAGTCGATCATCGGTCCAAACACGACCAGTGTCTTGGGCTTCTGGGCAGAACCTGCCACCAATCGGTCTTGCTGAGCATTGAAGCCTGCCCACTCAAGTGGCCTGTCGTTCCCGTGAACTTGCGACAGCCATGCCGCATCTCGCTGCTGACTGAAGATTACTGCCGCGGACTGAAGGTGCGACTCTTCAGTGGACAAAGCTTTCGTCAGAAGCAGAGGTGGGTTCACCTTGGAAGGCCCCGTGTAGTGCTCCAGCTGTATACACTGCTGCGTGAATCGCACAGAGGACGCTTCGTGTTTCTTGATTCGGGGGATATTCAGCTGCATCACGCCTATGTTTCCTGTGTCGATGATACCGGTTGGATGCTGGGTGTACTCCATCACCATGGCGTGGGTGCTCTTCATCCCATTGGAGCTTGAGATGTACAAATCGTAGTTGTCAGCCCAGCTGAAGA
Organism: Sepiola atlantica; assembly: GCA_963556195.1. NCBI lineage: Eukaryota > Metazoa > Mollusca > Cephalopoda > Sepiida > Sepiolidae > Sepiola > Sepiola atlantica. Next base: position 119,286,690 of record OY744515.1, read on the forward strand.
TAGGGCCGATCTCCGTGCTTAAACCGAGTTTCTTGTGGTAATGTGAATGGTTGTCCAACACAAACTTGGCCACTGACTTACGGAAGCGCAGGACTTCATCGTATGTGCTTGTGATGCCATGCTCATTGAGAGTCTTGATGAGCTCTGAACTACCATGCTTGTGGTGTAGTTTTACAGCGAGCCCGAGTGTAGTTTGGTTTCTGCCAGCACCACAAATGTGTTGCTGAATGCACTGAGCCAACGTTATAGATGGCTTGGTGATGGCGCCTTCTGATACAAGACTACATACCAGTTTAAGAAGAGTTGCACTGGTGCTCTCAATGACCTTGTGACGAGCATAGTCACTGAGATTGTATTCCCCAGGCCTATTTGTTGCCCTGACCTCGCTGCGAATCGTCCTTGCTAGCTTTTCCACATCGTCTATTTCGCTGCGGCTACTGCTTTTCTTTGCAATTTTGATAAACTGTCCGAGGCTGGCTTTAAATCCAACAACGTTTTCACAACCCTCAATGTGCAGTAGAAGCAGTTTGTCGCCGAAGTAGGCTGTGATGCTGGACAGGAACTGTCTTCTTGACTCAGTGCCCGAGGCAGCGACGTAGATGGAGTAAAGCTCCGATGTCGTCCACGTCTCTGTCATGTTTTCAGCCATCGTCGTAACCACAGGCGCCATCATGGGTGGTCGAGATACAGGAACAACTCGAAATTGATCGTAACAGGGCACATGTTATTGTGCATCAGAGGCAGGCGGATCAATGACCCCATGGAGTCGAGCAGCTACCTCATTAGCCCACTGATCCTGTCTCTCATCACAGAGGTTCTCCAAGTGTTCCTTGAACGTAATATTACTACCTCTATCTAAAGTTGTACACTGTCTGACCCTCACCCAGCTGTGTGGGTTCTTACTGTCTTTTGGCTTACACTCATTCCCACAGAACAAACAGTCTCGCTTGAAAACAAAGTCACCACATTTAGACTTCAACAACCTTTTGAAACCACCACTGTCAGTCGGTACACGCTTTCTTTTTCCCTGTTCCTTGTTTCTACTCCTCGAAGTATAGGTACAGTAACATGATTTGTGAGCTAGAATATCACTTCCAGACAGAGTTTTGTACAGATCATCGTGCTTCACTTTGCTTGTAGCGATGATTTTCTGCACAGCCACCGTCTGGAACGTTTGTAGATCTCGACTGCCGTTACATGGAGCGAACAGGCACTTCTCTCCTCCAGTAGCCATGATATGACGACTGATGTTGGGATGCTGATCACGCTGGTTCGTCACACTATGAAATGAGAAAAAAAGGTTTTAAAAAACTGATTGGAAAGCGTGGTGAGAACATGTAATGTAATGGCGGAACTTTGCGTGTTAAATGAACTCCTGCTCAACCTGCAAACAAATGTCAATGCAAACATCAAATGATACCCAGCTACATGTAGACAAATGAAACATACATGTACCTACCTGCCAACCCAATAAAATCTGACATGCTGGAATAGGCAAGCAACAAACCGCAGTCATATAATCCGTCAATAGAGGTAAATTTTCTCCTAATTTAGGTCAAATTTGACGTTTGAACTTTGATTTGACCTTGACATTGACCCCATATCCCAAAAATAACTTCAGAAATGGACTCCCCATCCCGGAAAACCTATAAAAAGAGGTATTACACGACCTTCTATGTCATCGAGATGAAAAGTTGAAAATTGGTCGAAATTCAAAATGGCTGAGGCCGCCATCTTGAATTCTGAAAAATGCTGAATGTTGCACAAGTAGCAACCAAGCTAATTTTGCTCTCCTAACCATATGAAATGCATTTCCACAAAAAAAGTTTACAGTAATTAACATTGCAGGGTAATGTATAGGAAGCATAGGGGCGGCAACTCGACTAAAAAGAAAACGAAAAAAAACGAAATAAATCGGGCAAAAAATAAAGAAAACAATAGAATAAAGATATGCAAATAAAATCAACGAAGAAAAAAAGGGGAAAAAAGAAAGGAAAAAGAAAAAAGGAAATAAAGGGAGCACGAAAGAAAGAACGCGCGAAATGGAAGAAAGAATTTATGAAGGAGGCAACGGATGAGGATAGAAAAAGAGAAATGAAGAGCAAATGAATATAAGAAAACAGTAAACGAAACAGAAGGCATGAAACATATGAAAGAAGAAAAGAAAGAAAGAAGAAATAACAGGAAAAAAAAAGAAAAAGAAGGTAAATACGACGAACTAAATAAATAATTACGATTACTTTTTGTAATCGTAATATTACTAACTTATATTTTCTAATTTTACTAACTTAACTAATTTAACTCATTTTACTAATTTTACTAACTAATTTAATTTTACTAACTTATATTTTCTAATTTTACTAACTTAATTTAATTTTACTAATTTAACTAATTTTAATAATTTTAATAATTTTAATAATTTTACTAACTAATTAAATTTTACTAACTTATATTTTCTAATTTTACTAACTTAATTTAATTTTACTAATTTAACTAATTTAACTAATTTTACTAATTTTACTAACTAATTTAATTTTACTAACTTATATTTTCTAATTTTACTAACTTAATTTGATTTTACTAATTTAACTAATTTAACTAATTTTACTAATTTTAGTAACTAATTTAATTTTACTAACTTATATTTTCTAATTTTACTAACTTAATTTAATTTTACTAATTTAACTAATTTAACTAATTTTACTAATTTTACTAACTAATTTAATTTTACTAACTTATATTTTCTAATTTTACTAACTTAATTTAATTTTACTAATTTAACTAATTTAACTCATTTTACTAATTGTACTAACTAATTAAATTTTACTAACTTATATTTTCTAATTTTACTAACTTAATTTAATTTTACTAATTTAACTAATTTAACTAATTTTACTAATTTTACTAACTAATTTAATTTTACTAACTTATATTTTCTAATTTTACTAACTTAATTTGATTTTACTAATTTAACTAATTTAACTAAGTTTACTAATTTTAGTAACTAATTTAATTTTACTAACTTATATTTTCTAATTTTACTAACTTAATTTAATTTTACTAATTTAACTAATTTAACTAATTTTACTAATTTTACTAACTAATTTAATTTTACTAACTTATATTTTCGGGTAACATCGAAATAATGACGGAATTGAAGATTGTTTTAACATTTGAAATCATTTCCTCAAATAACGGCAACATTTTAAAGAAAAATATTTTAAGCGGTAATTCTTTATCTTAAATTGAATCTTTCGCAACGCGCCGCTTATAACAATTCCAAAATCGACCTGCTCTAATGCACGTATGTAAGCCCGTGACACAGCGGTTCTTTTTAGATCACCAAAGTTAAGCGACGTTTACCATGTCAATATCAAATGAGTGACTATTTGGGAATGATACGCGCTGTATGCCATTCCCCCTTAATAGGGTATACATTTGGTTGAGTACTGAATGTGAATTTGATATTCCCCAGAAACTTCCTCTTTCGGTTGAGGAATACCACACCAGATATTACAGAATCTATTGTTTTTTATATGTGCCCGTCTCAATGTGTACTGAACTTGTGTAAATCCCCCTCCCTTTTTAATTTTTTTCATCCTCTTTTCTTATCACGCCTCTTCCTTCTATTCATCTACCCTGCTACCCACAAACCTTACTCCCACCCTAACATACTCTCTTTTACTATGCTATTACACCTATCAGAGTCTTTCCTGTACCTACATTCCCCATCTACTTTACTATTTACTCCGTGTCCACATTACTTTCACCCGCTACAAAAACCAACCGCCTCTCCACTACCACCAACCTTCTCTCATTCTAACACTTTCTCCTATCCTGCTACTTCGCAATTTAGATTTCTTACTACCACAAAAGCACCGATGTATTTAATCTGTTAATTTATGCCATCTAAATTAATAAATGCGAAAGTTCTTTTTCATTTATGGCACATATATTATCATCAAAATGGGTTACCGTATATATATATATATATATATATATATATATATATATATATATATATATATATATATATATATATATAGTACAGACGAAAGATCTAAAGAGAGCTATGTAAATGCCTAATTTGCATAACTATTTGTTTTTTACAGAGTTCATAGTAAATTAATGTTTGGTGTTATTCATTTGTAATTTTATTGTCCTACTTTTTCTCCATATATATAATAGCTTTGTTGATATTAATACTAATTAATTAAAGTGTTCATAGAGAAAAGGGAGGGAAGGGTGACTGACTGACCCACCCACTGACTAATGGCTTGCTTGCTTGCGCGTTCTCTCTTTTCTCTAACCCTTTTCTGTTATCACTCTTTCCCTTTTCGTTAGTGAGACCACATTTTATTTTATTTTTTGATCCGTGTACAAACGTTTCGCATTTGTGTTTGATGAATAAAAATCCATCTCATTAAGTCCAAAATAAAGCTATCCCTCCCTAAAATCAAAATTATTAAACTATGCGATCCAATTACACAACAATGCCACTTTATTTTTAACGGCACATTATACAAATGAAAATTTGGTTTACCCATCGATTCTACTCTTAGCGGAGTCCTTGCCTGTCTCTTCCTAGAATTTAAGAGAACGGCCCCTTCTAATCCATCCTACCCCAGAACTTCCACTACTTTGCATATATTGATGATACACCCCATTACCTACACACATCACATTCATCTCCATGAATAACTTAATAACATTTAACACATCATTTCATTCACCGCCGAATTAGAAAATAATCACATCCTCAACTTGCTTGATATCACTCTAGACAACACTCCAAACGGCCTCAACTTTCCAGTCTATAGAAAACCAACTAATAAAAATGGTCTTATACATTTCTACTCCGACCACAACAAAATAATAAAATCCGGATGATCATAGGCTCGTTCTTCGGAGCTCTTAGAATTTGCTGTCCCGCTTACGTCCGCAATATCGAGAACACTTACAAAGCTTTAAAATATCCTCATTTTTTCATGCACAACGCTAAACATAAAGCTTTTAATATCCACAACAAAATACAGACTAACACTACACAAAATTCCCCTCATGATAACCCAACCAGCACAAATAACACCGACAAAATTTATAAAAATAAATCTTACATAGTTCATCCAAATAATACTATATTTTTTTCCTTACAAAAACAATTCAAATCTGACATAAAAATAGTAACACAAACTTCTAAAAGAACTAAGGATTTACTCAACATCAAACCCCGTCTTCACCTTCCCCCTAAGAACATTCTTCCCCTAACCGGCATTTACGAAATAAAATGTGCTTAATAACCAATGTTTTATATCAGCGAAACAGCTAGAAATATGAAATCCCGCATTTCCGAACATGAACGCGACTTAAAACACAACAATCCCAGTAACGCACTAGTCATTCACAGGAACACTTTTCCCCACAATTTTCACTTTACAAACTGCACCGTCCTCAAAACTGAGGCTTCTCTCCCACACCGCAAATGCATCGAAAGTGCTGTAATCCTTCTCCCATCACAATCTGACGTAAACCTTACACTGGGATCTTATTCATTAAAGAAAATCGCACTCAAACAATGCGTTATAGCTTACAACTGCATAAGAATTAATTAAATTAAAAATGCTGCTTGTTTTTTCTGAATGTATCCATTTTTCCATTTGTGTAATTTCTGTTTTTTCTGTTTCTTTTTCTTTCTCACCCATTTCTCATTTTAACGTCTTTGTCGCACGCGCCGATAATTCTTTTTTTCAAATAGTTACTCACGCGCCCTAAACATCTCGTTGTGCGTTTTTCGTTCTTTCCTGTGTTTTTGTCGTAAATTTAATACTTTACTTTTAACAGAACCGGTAAATCTCTCGTTGTTGATGATTTCTGTTCATCTTTTTTCTTTTGTCCTTTTCACACATCTTGTTTCCACCGCATTTCGTTTCATGATATATCGTGTATTATATCTTCATATATATATATATATATATATATATATATATATATATATATATATATACATATATCGTTAAATGTTAGAGATGACTTGTGTCTGCTTATTTTTTCCTTATACACGAACACATTCGGCATTTTAATAATAATTGCTACCAAAATACTAACAAAAACTTATCTCTCACTATATAAATACATACTCTCACTATATAAATATATAATATTATTTTACTGAAATCAGCTACATAATATTTATAAAATAGATGAACACATATAAAAAAACTATGATTTATAAAAAAATTACTCACCATCGATCGAAATAAAAAATAAACTTTATTTATTATAGCAACATTTAAAACCTATAATTATATAATCAAGAACAATTCTTCCTCCTCAACCAGGGCATTGGATAAGACCAAACTTCGCATATGAATTTATATGTCCATTGGGAGACTGTCTCCGACTATGACGAAAAGAAATATATACGTAGGTATCACTACCACAACTCTATTGAGACATCTCACTATGCACCTATCCGACACCAGCGACATAGCCCATATAACTAGCTTATACACGTCCTTCAAATAACGCTTGAAGATCAAATGCCACGCCTGATAAAACAGCCTGCCTCCGAGATTTGACATCCGCCAGAGTTGCCCACTACATGATTACACTACTGATGAAGTCCGTCTCAGGGAGAAATATTCAATCAACTCATGACGCTGTGTTAATCACTTTTTATCTTTTTTTGTTTATTTTTGCTTCTCTAGAAATACCGCGAGAAATACCACAAGGAATACCATCAGAAATTCGACTAGAAATACCGCCAGAAATACTGCAAGAAATACCGCGAGAAATGTCACCAGGGATACCATCAGCAATTCGACGAAAAATACCACTAGAACTACCACCAGAAATATATCACCAGAAATACCGCCTGAAATACCACCAGAAATACCAGAATAAATACCGCAAGAACTACCACACGAAATACCACCAGACATACTACAAAAATACCATCAGAAATACCACCAGAAATACCAGAATACATACCGCAAGAACTACCACCAGAAATACCACCAGACATACTACAAAAATACCATCAGAAATACCACCAAAAATACTGCCAGAAATACCACCAGAAATACCACCAGAAATACCGCCAAGAAACATGCATCCCGATAATTATAATGGAGACATTCCTAACATAAAACTTTATCCTCTCTTAAACGACCGACGAAAAAGTAATTATGTTTGCTAGCGACCGGTTAGGAACACGTTACCACGGGACTGCTTCCCTCACCGTCTTCAAATCTAATGTCAACTTGTTATAAACCGTCATCATAAGTTATCACATTTTCTCATCATAATACTCTTCATCATTCAGCCGACGATCTATCCATCATTAACCCTTATACCCTCTAGCGGTGTTTAGCCTTGATAAGTGGTGACACACATTAGACAGTTTATTTACCTCCGCGACACGAGGTAAGACGCAAATTCGGGTGTTGTTTTGAAACGCTAGGACATAAGTAGAAGTGCATTCTGGACCACAAAACCCCCTAAGCAACCCTATCGGAGTTCCTAGGATCACTACAGGCGATTAGTAGTGAATTAGCCCCTTCTCAAAGAGAGGAGTTTAAGTGTGTGATAGTAGACCTTCTATGGTCGAATAGAACCACACTTTAGCTTGGCAGCCACAAAAAACTATCGGACTGATTGCTGAGGACATACCCTCGACTGCTATGAACGGTATTAACAAAAAAGGCGAATCAAAAAAAAGTCCGGCGTTGTTCAGTTGTTTTAATGCGACAATCATGGCTGCGCCTGAAATATCCCCAAAATATCGCTTCGATAAACGCGCGAATGTCTAGAATGGAAAACTATTAATATTGGATTGAATTTCATTCGTGTCTTTTCGCATCAAATCTGCCCTTCCACTGAGTTATGCGTAAGCAAGAGGGTGTGCCGTTCGATATGCGAGTTTCTCCTCAAAACACAGCTGCAAAATGAAATGCGTGTCTAAACTCTATTTTCCCGAACCGAACGTTTCCACTCTACGTGACAAACTCGCATATTTCTGTCTTCAGTGTCTCTGGAAGATGCGACAGAAGAGACATTGTCAGCGGTGTCGATTTCCCAACTTCAGATCAGCGGAACGAATGTCGTTAAGGCATGAGATCGGAAGAACGTGACGTTACCGACGTTACGAGGCGTTTCCGACTCTTCCGATCGATTTGAATGGACGGTCCAATAAAAGCGTTTTTTTTTTTCATCGCACAATTCAAAGTTAGTTTGATTTTGGTGATTTACCTGATTCAACACCTTTTCCTTACTAGGGATCGGGGTGAACTCAAGAGCAGGAAGACAAGTACTGTCACACAAAAGTTAGCGAGTAAAAAACGTGCCTTCTTTAGACGAAAGTATTTAAAGTGGCCAGGGGAAGCGAGAAAGCAAATAGTAGACAGCAAAACTCTGCTACCTGACATTAATCCTGAAATAAATCCTTAACTCTAAATAAAGTCTACAGTAGATTTTTTTATAAATGATAATAATAGTAATTTTTTTTAATAAATGATAATAATAATAATAATTTTTTTTTAGAAATGATAATAATAATATTTTTTTTTTTTAAATGATAATAATAATTTTATTTTAGAAATTATAATAATGATATTTTTTTTTAGAAATGATGATAATAATTTTTTTTTTTTAGAAATGATAATAATAATAATTTTTTTTAGAAATGATAATAATAATAAGTTTATTTTTAAGAAATGATAATAATAATTTTTATTTTTAGAAATGATCATAATAATAATTTTCTTTTTTAGAAATGATAATAATAATTTTTTTCTAGAAATGATAATAATAATATTTTTTTTTAGAAATGATAAAAATAATTTTTTTTTTAGAAATGATAATAATAATATTTTTTTTAGAAATGATAATAATATTTTTCTTTTAGAAATGATAATAATAATAATTTTATTTTAGAAATGATAATGATAATTTTTTTTTAGAAATGATAATAATAATAATTTGTTTTAGAAATGATAATATTTTTTTTTTAGAAATGATAATACTAATTTACATACGAAAAATGTAATTGCTGCTGAAATTCTACGATTTTATAAGAATCTTATTACGAACACTGGCGAAGCATAATTTGTTAACGTCATATAGCTGCTGCGCTAATCATTTGTATTCTACAATTACTTTTGATTGTTATCGTTTAATTGTTAATTATTTATCCAATGATAGACAATTATTTTTCATGTATAATATAGGTTGTTAATTACTTAAACAATTGTGTTTCATTCTACAATGTTTTCCATGACATGGGCTGTGCTTCAATACCAAAGCAAGCACTTGTCGATATGGTGTCTGCAGTTTTTAGCTCTGAATTCTTGTTTATAAAACAAAACCATTTTTTTATAATAAACATTTCATTCATAAGATTCTTGTAAACACGAGACAAAAACATTCGCTCTTATTCATATAAATAGATAAAAATAATCATTTATTCCCATAAATAGATAAATATCAACATTTTGGTTATTTTGATACAAATTTATTTATCTATTATATACAACTGTAAAACAATGGGGAAAACGAAACACAATTTTCCTGAGCGATTGTATTGCGTGAATGAGTGTGAATGAGTGTGTGAAAGAGAGATAGAGAGAGAGAGAGAAAGAAAGAGAGAGAAAGAGAGAGAGAAGGGGAGAGGGAGAGGGAGAAAGAAAGCAAGCAGCCACTCTCCATCTCTTTATGAAATCTTTCTTTTTAGCCAGCGATGTTAATTTAATTTAAATTACTTCCCTTGAAAATTCGCAAATAAATATTTTAAGAAACGTTTTCATAATCTATCGCTTTTTTTCAATAAAATTACTTTAATTAATTTCTGTTAATATCTGCAATACTAATGCATATATATATATATATATATATATATATATATATATAAAGGACACTGAAATGTCCTATATATATATATTTTTGAAATAAATATTAGGAATTTTAACTACAGACACTAGTGTTTTATGCTATATGTAATCACCAGTTTAGGAAGTGTTAATTACTGAAAGTGTAAGGATTCGAACCCAAGCCACCATTAATCAACATAGAAAGAAGGGGATTCAAAGTTTATAAATGCCAAATGGCGGACGAGTACAGTAAGCAGTCAAAGATTGTTAAACTTGCCGAAGCAAGGGACGTTGCTTAGCGCCTTAGTATGATTGCTTGTTCCTAAATTCACCTTGAGGCCTATCCTTATATTTAAGGAAGCAATAAAAAATATTCTTTATGAATAGTATTTTTACCTACAGTCACTAGTGTTTCATGCTATATGCAATCACCAGTTTAGGAAATGTTAATAACTGCTGGTCTAAGGACCCGAACCCATTCACAAATTCATCTTCGACTTGGCAGTCTGAGCCTTTACCCCCATGCTACCATTATCTATAGATCCGATTTCCGTCTCTTCGATTGTGTTTAACCCTTTTATACACTTATCTCTTTACCCCCCCCCCTCTCTCTCTTTGTAACTCTCGCCCGCGCGTATGCACACAAAGTGCTTCATAACCGTTACTCGCACTAAATCCAATCTTTCTCTCTGCTATTATATAGTAATTAAATTCGATTTCTTTCTATTTCGTGTATTTTCATTTTTTTCCTCCATTTCTTTCCTGGACATAATAACTTGTTTTCTTTTACTTTCGTTTTTACTTCTTTCCTTCATTTATTCATTCATTCTTTCATTCTTTCTTTGTCCTTTTCTCCTTTATCGATGTATTTATATGTCTCCATAAGAGCACTTCATTTTTTTTCTCGTTTTTCTTCTTCTTCTTCTTCTTCTTCTTCTTCTTCTTCTTCTTCTTCTTCTGCTTTTCACTTTCTCACCGTTCACCTCTTCTTAACCCACACTATCCCTTCGCCTCATCCATTTCATCATCTTTCTGTACCCTTCCTCTAAATCTCCTATTTTTCTTTCTTTCTTGTTGTTGTTGTTGTTGTTGTTCTTCTTCTTCTTCTTCTTCTTCGTCTTCTTCCTTTTAGTCTACTTCTCTTTATCTCCTCTTCGACTAATCTCCTTTCCTCATACACCTCCTCCTCACCCATCTACTATTTTTCCTATATCTACCCCCGTTTCTCTTTCTTCTTCCCCTTTTTATTCTTGTTGTCGTTGTTGTTGTTATTCTTCTTCTTCTTCTTCGGCTACGCCTCTTGCACCCCCTCTTCCACCACACTCATCACCCTCCTTATCCGCCACCTCCTCATCCATCTCACCCTTTTCCTCTACCATTCCTATTTTCTCTTCTTCTTAGTCCACTTCTCTTTATCCTCTCGTCTATGACTCCTCTTCCACTCATCTCTCCTCCTCATCCATCTCCTCCTTTTCCTCGTGGGGCTCAGAAATATTGGTAAATCCAGAAGAATCTGGATTTACCAATATTTCTGAGCCCCACGCTTTTTTGGATTTCATTATTGGTGATTCTCATACCCGTTTGAACTTTAATTATTTTTTTAAAACTCTTTCAAATTTAGAACTTTGACAGTCCTATCTTGTCAACTTATCAATCATAATTTTTCCTCTGATGATAAATTTTTAATCTTTGAAAAGCCTGTTTTAAGGAATGAAAGAGAAAAAAAATAAATGTTTTTTTATTAACTAAACTGCTCCTTGTTTTGAACAACTGAAGATATCGATTTGCTTCCATTTGCAGGTCTAATCAATTTTCATTGACTTACCATATTTTTGCTCTATCCAGTATATTGAGCTTTCCTTATTTCACAATAGGTCCAACTCTCTAAAAGTTTACCTTTTAGTTATAATCTACATATATATATATATATATATATATATATATATATATATATATATATATATATATATATATATATAGAGAGAGAGAGAGAGAGAGAGAGAGAGAGAGAGAGAGAGGCTGTCAAAAATAAGATTTCAGTTCTAATGCGAAGTTCCAAATTCGTTCCTCGAATCCCCACGACTAGTCTTTTGTCTGTGCTCATTTCTAGATACATATAGATCTTAATTTCCCATAAACACGTGACAGTTTCCAGTGGCGGCAAGGATAGGGCGACTACTTGCAGATTTTAGGCTGAATCTGTGACCCGTGTTCGCGCCTCCCGACCGTCTGAATTTGTTATATTCGTGCACTGATGAGAGCTTTAAGCTTGAAACGCTAGCGTCCGTACGTTATAAATAATTTAATATTTATTTATAAATATTATTTTTCTATTTTTATCACTTACTTGTTTATATAACTGCTCTATCTCATATATCAAGCCTCAACTTTTCGTGATAGGTTATACTTTAAAGGTATACTTCATATCTTTATTTTCCTTTTCTATGTATATGTATTTAACAATTTTAACAGCACTGACACCTACAGACAATTCACCATCGAACACCCCTTAGTTTCATCTTAATTTTAATTCTAATTTTAATTAGTTTCATCAAGTCTGGTGAAATTTGATGATTATAAATGTATTTTAATGGGAATAAAAATTTGTTAATTCAATAATTAAATGTAAGATTACCTACCAAAAATAATCTTACTTGCATATAAGATAATAAAATAAAAGTAATGAATAAATAAAATAAAATCATTGCAAACAAACAGTATTTATCGACTATATAATACCCAGTTAATTGATTTCATATTAGACCCTTATTTTTGAACACCATGTTTATGTGTAGGGTGAAATATTGTAATTGATGCATTTAGTATTCACTGCGGCACTTCCCATCTACATCTGCGAGCCTGATCTTGATTTCACTACTCTCAGACATCTATCTTGCCAAATTCCCGACAGTCGACCATTTTGTTGTGCCTTTTTGACAAGGGGAGGCGTCTTCCGAAATATCGAATGATTTTCAATCACACGGACACGCTTATTATGTTAGATTGAAAATAAAAATAAATAGATAATTGTAAGATCTCACCTTCGATTGTTTATTTTTGTTCTTTCCAGCTTTCCATGCGACTCTCTGCATTGCCTTCAGCCTTCTTATTCCATCATTACAATTCCCAGTAATGCTTCAAGCAAACTATAATTATGTCTCTTATATATATATATATATATATATATATATATATATATATATATATATATATATATATCACTTACCGTAGCACAATACTGTTCTGTCCAAAGACTTGAATCTTCTCGGTTATCAGTATCGTAATATGTAATCCTATGAATAAATTCAGTTAAAAATAACTCACATTAGGAGTTCGGTTAGCTCAGATTGTAGAGCGTCGGACACTAGTACTCACGATTGATAGATAGTTATTCGCCTCGCTACGTCTAGCCACATGTATTAGTCGTGAGACGATAAATCATCTGTCTGTGGATGACTATATTTAAAAAAGCGGAAATCATGTCCCGGCGTCACCCGGCCCAAATGACGAACCCAAAATGCTCCTGATCTTATCCTTGAACCCTTCTACATTTTCGTTAATGGTAACGTAAACTATTCTGCTAACATTACGACTTTGCTGGATAAACACTGAGAGTTAACACAACGCCGACGATAGTTTCTTTTTTTATGTAATAATGAGTAAGGAGTGGAAAATAAAGAAAAAATGTGCAAATAATATTCCTACCAAAAACGTATTTCTAAAATAAGCTGAAAGAAAGAAAAAAGAAAAATCGCATCCTGGAAAGTACTCGAACTGTCTCGTATTGCTGTAGTTATATAAAACTGTAAGCGAGTATACGTAGCTTGAGGTTAATATGTAAATTTAGTATTTATAAAGTTAAATGACTATAATGACCGTATTCATTACAACAATATTGAAGTCATCAAAGACAAGGAATCAAGTAACTTGATGTGAGTAATTAATCATAATAATAAAAAGGGAGAGAAAGATAAAATTACTTCAAGAAAGACCAAGCCTGAAAGAAATCCTACCTAAACACTATTTACAATTTGAGTGTGAAACAAACCAACGAAAACTCTTTTAAAAACTTTAGTGTTGCATACAAACAAAAACGCTTCCTGAAACTTGTGACGTACAAACCAAAACACAATTCAAAACTTTAGTGTGACATACAAACGAAAACGCTTTTTAAAACTGTAGTGTGACATACCACCGAAAACGCTTTTAAAAACTTTAGTATGACATGCAAACGAAAACGCTTTTTAAAACTTAAGTGTGACATACCAACGAAAACGCCTTTTAAAACTTTAGTATGACATACAAACGAAAACGCTTTTTAAAACTTAAGTGTGACATACCAACGAAAACGCCTTTTAAAACTTTAGTATTACATACTAACGAAAACGCTTTTTAGAACATTAGTGTGACATACCAACAAAAAACCGATTTAAAACTTTAGTGTGACATACAAAGAAAAACACTATTCAAAACTTTAGTGTGACGTATAAACGAAAACGTTTTTCAAAACTTTAGTGTGACATACAAACGAAAACGCTTGTTAAACTTTAGTGTTACATAAAAATAAAACGCTTTTTAAAACTTTAGGGTGGCATACCAACGGAAACGCTTTTTCAGACTTTAGTGTGACATACAAACGGAAATGCTTTTTAAAACTTTAGTTTGATATTCGAACGGAAACACTATTTAAAACAAAAGTGTAACATACCAACAGAAGTGTGACAGACTTATGAAAACGTTTTTAAAAACGTTAGTGTGACGTACCAACGAAAACGCTTTATAAAACGTAAGTGGGACATACCAACGAAAACGCCTTTTAAAACTTTAGTGTGACATACAAACGGAAACGCTTTTTAAAACTTTAGTTTTATATTCGAACGGAAACACTATTTAAAACTAAAGTGTAACATACCAATGTAACAGACTTATGAAAACGTTTTTAAAAACTTAAGTGTGACGTACCAACGAAAACGCCTTTTAAAACTTTAGTGTGACGTACCAACAGACACGCTTTTTAAAACTTTAGGGTAGGATACCAACTAAAACACTATTTTATAACTTAAGTGTGACAGACTTATGAAAACATTAGTGTGACATATTAACGAGCACGCTTTTTTTAAACTTTAGTGGGACATACAAACGAAAACGCTTAAAACTTCAGTGTGAAATACTAACGAAAACACTATTTCAAACTTAAGAGGGACATATTAACGAAAATGCCTTCTAAAACTTCAGTGTGACATACTAATAGAAAACGCTCTGTAAAACTTAAATAGGACAGAACAACAAAAAACGGTATGTAAATATGAAGTGTGTTATATCAACGAAAATGCTATTTAAAACTTAAGTCTGACATACCATTGAAAACGCTATTTAAATCTTAAGCGTGATAAACTAACCAAAATGCCATTTGAAAATTAACCTAAACATAACAACGAAAATACTATTTATAACATACGCGTGACAAAACAACAAAGTTATATCTCAAACTTAATTGTGACAGATCAAGTTAAATACTATTTAAAACTGATGCACCATCGATTAACAAAAATTCTATTCAAACCGAAAGCGTGACAGACCAACAAGAATACAAATTGCAGTCTGGCACAACTACCGACAGGCGGAATTTCTTATAGAGTTACTTGAAACGCGTTCATTTAATCTGCTTTTTTTCTCAATTTTCTTATGATTTTGTTTTTGGTGGGGGTAGGACATCCTAGAAGATGTCAGACATTTACTCACAATTTCAGAGACTCCAACCGAGAGATCTTTTTTATGATTCTAATCGTCTTGTTCATTATAATTTATCCTTTGTAAGTAAGGATGTGAAATTGTAGTTGTGAATATTGAAAAAATACGGATCCACAAACTTTAGAAAATATGGCCTGTTTTCATTTTACTTCAGTCGAAGTTCTCATAAATCAAGGGGCCCCTTCCTGGGGCTGACACTTGATCTTTATAGTATATGCATACATATCTGAGTGTTCCATTAAAGTTCTCCGTCACCTGTTAAACATTAAGTTAGTAAAGACATTAAGAACAGTATGTGTTTCTACCAAATTCACCAGTTAACTATGTTATAGTATATCTTTCTTGTGGTCACTTAGTTCCAAGCGGATTCCAGGACAAGAATTCATCTTGTCTGGTGGAGTATCCAGTTAAGTGTTGTTACTTGAGGTAACATTACTTAGAGAAGGTGTACTATTCCTCGTATGAGCCAGTGTATAGCTGTGTCGATCAACATTTTATTTTGGGCTTCGTATACTATGTTATTTTGAATATTTGGTCAGGATTTACTTGTAGGTTGAAGTATCCTGATGTTAAGTTTTCTTGACAAACCCTTTTACAGAAGGACCGAAGACACTCAAGGTGGCGTCTAGTAGATAATTCTAACTCTTTAGTGTGTATGCGTATGTGAATGTCTTTAGTGTGTATGCGTATGTGAATGTCTTTCGTGTGTATGCGTATGTGAATGTCTTTAGTGTGTATGCGTATGTGAATTTTCAGATTTGAATTAAGTGAAAATGAAGATGAACAAACTTTTCAACAATCAGTGTTATTTGAAACTGAAGCGGAGACACACATTCGTGGGAGGATTTCATGGAGTTTTCGGGGTGCGTCCAATGGAAATACTCAGTCGGACAAAGGATGCTTTTGAATCGTCATCTCTATTTGAGTGTTTAATAATTTGAGTAATATCTGGAGTTGGGCTCTTCCCAGGGGATCGCAGGTCGGCTATCGGATCGGTTTGTCCAAAGAACCGAATGGAAAAAGCAATTAGTTTCCGTTGTTCCGCCATTGATTGTTCAGCGATCAGATATTCGACTCTACAATGCAGTCAGCCTGGCTACAGTTTAACCGAGTGAAAAGGGGAAAACGATTTAATACTTCCGTTCCCGGGTAACGCCATAGCGATTGACCTTACGGACAGGTGAACACGCGATGGGTGGGGAGGAGATGCTCATCTCTACTCAACGTCCCCCCTTATCGTCCGACTTGTTCTCTTCTTCTCAACTTCTCATCTTCCATCTTTTGTCCGCTTCTTTTCTCTTTTATTTAATTGTTTGTATATTTGGTTAAGCATCACTCCTCCTCCGGATGATGATGACATTTTCGGGTTGAGGAAAAGATGGGAGCAAGAATCTCAAGGAGACGCATGTGCAAAGTGCTACGGACACATAGATATTAGTTATCAAGAATAGATAGATAGATAGATAGATAGATAGATGGATGGATGGAGTGATAGATAGATAGATAGATAGATAGATAGATAGATAGATAGATAGATAGATAGTGTGGGAGACATAGAGATAGATAGATAGATAGATAGATAAGTAGTTAAATATATAGATAACTAATTAAATATATATATAAATAGATAGAGAGAGAGAGAAAAAGAGAAAGAGCAAAGTACCTTTATTTATATATACATATACACACTAGAAAAATATTACCCGTTGGGTCACCCATTGAGCTCGAGTTAAATTGTTTAGATCAGAAAAAAGGTAGTTTGCAAAGCAAGTTAAATATAAAAATTCAAAAGACAAAATTCCAAATTAGCATTTTTCTGCTCACTGTTTATCGCCTATTTTCTTTTCGCCTTTCTTTCTCCGACTATGAGTTAAATAGTATTAGTGCTTGTGGTGATATAATCTTCTTGTTAATAATGAATTGTTCCAATCTATTTTGCTTTTTTATTTCTTTATTCATCTGGGCTGTTAATAAACAGAAAAAAGTGAGAGAGAGACTGGGGGGAGAGAGAAATTACACAAACGAGAGTGAATATATACCGTATCACATAATAGTGAGGTGGGGGTCAACCTTCATTGCGTAAGAGAGGGTGAGAGTAATAGACAGGAGCTTAGTAAGAGATGGGTGACTAGGTGAGTAAATAGAAAATCGCGACAATCAAAACAATTAAAATGGATCGTTTTCAAACATAACCTAATCACAAAACTAATGAATACTTTAGCAAGTATCGTAAAAAAACAGCTGAATACCAAAAACGTCGTTTAAATAGCGATATAATTCTCCTACATACTCATAGAAGGCCAGTTCTTGGCCTTTTGGCTAAGATCAAAGTGTAGTATCTGTTCCGATGGATACTGCACCCCATAGACTGGTATTGTCTTGGCCATCGGGGCTTGATTTACGCCGGTCTATGGGTCTGTCCTGTGCAGTTCTTGGAGGTCCATCCTCCCAGGCTTCGCCTCCCCTCTTTGGGAAGGAGTAAGTTTATTGCTTACTGCCTGAGGCGCCCCTACCGGGGAATGCCGACGGGGCTGCCCAGGCAATTTTTAAACCCCACTTTCCCGACCCGACCTTGGGTCACATCTTACTTGTGGGAGTAAGATAAAAACTGGCCTTGTGCCTAACTCCTGGAGAGGAGTAAATCAATACTCATAGAAGGCCAGTTGGCTGGGATTGCAAGCCGGTTGACTTCACGGTCTGTAGTGATTAAGGTGCAGGGTTCGAATCTCGACCATTTAGCGTTATCTGTGTCTCGCCGTAATATATGTCTGTGTATAAAAATATTATATATATATATATATATATATATATATATATATATATATGATAATATAAAAAGCAATTATTTTACATAGTTCAGATCAAATTCCATAGTAAAATAAAGCTCAATTTCCAAACCTTTAAATATTCATTTCAAAATTCTTCATAAATAAATTAAATGACAGATACCAGTTATATTCGAATATGATTTAATGTCAGTTTTGAAGCAAAGAAAAACAAACACGTGTTTCTGGGAGTATTCAAAGAATATTTAAACAAACTCAAGCAGTACCAAAAAAACCGTCATCAGACTTTGTTGTCAAATGATAACCGTCTACCATGAGAGCGAAACTTCTTGCAAAACAAGGGTCCAACTGTCCAGGAAAATAACACCACAATGGCGAAATGGCGAAATGGAGTTTACACACGTCAAAAAGATATTAAATCACAGACAACTTAGATTCGAATGTTCTGAAAACAGTCGTTTGCACATCGAAATACGTTAAAAAGTCAATACAATAATCATCTAGAATAAATTAATAGTAGTAGAAATAATAAAGGCTATAAACATTTTCCTTTGTTAACATTTTACGTTAGTAATAACGTTACATTACACACACGCATATATATATATATATATATATATATATATATATATATATATATATATATATATATATATATATACATTTAAATGGAGGGATGGGATACAGCGAAACAGTCTGTATGTGCATGGCTATATAAGCTCGCTTTCTTGGCTTGAGCTTTTCGCAAGGAAATCGCCACCCGCATAGCTAATTGGGTAAAGTAAATTTCAGTTCCATAAAGATTTCATTTACGTACAGCCAGTGTTGCGTGATAGCGCAGGGTCGAGGCGCCGACTGTCAGCTCGACTGGCTTGAGGCACTAGCTGGTCTAGTCGTACTGAAAGGCTGTGATACAGAGAAACAGTCTTGATCTGGATGACTATATATATATATATATATGTAATTATTAATATTTGTCAATCTACATACTATACGTTTCATCCTCTCGGAATCGTCAGTGTAGAGATAATTCAATATGAATAAATCGGCGAGAGTGTTAAACCTATTGTAGACAGCTGACAAAGAAATATGCAAACTACAAAGGAACATGCATTAAAGCCATGATTTTGACGGTTGTGTTAATACTACTTACTACAGTGCCCAGCCTAGATTGGGGGCGACAAATAATTATAAATATTTGTTAATCTACATACGTATACGTTTCATCCTTCCGGAATCATCAGTGTAGAGATAATTATTCAAGCCATTTGCAAGATATGAAACCAGGGGAGAGAATGGCAACAAGCTATGTTTATAACCTAAATTCCGACGTCTTAACCCTCGCTGCCACCATGAACAACTACATAAATCGGTGAGAGTTTTAATCCTACGTAAAGAGTGTTCAACTTATGAAAGAACATGCATAAAAGCTACGATTTTGACGATATATATATATGTGTGTGTGCGTGTGTGTGTGTGTGTGTGTGTGTGTGTGTGTGTGTGTGTGTGTGTGTGTGTGTGTGTGTGTGTGTGTGTGTGGTTGGAAACACATCCGAGGAGACCTAGTTAAGGTCGAAATGACTTATAATGTGTACAATCCGAGTGTATATCTAGTCTTTTTTAACCTCATAACATATATATATATATATATATATATATATATATATATATATATATATATATATATATATATAATCCCTGCAAGGTAAACATCCACAGGATAGTAATCCAAAACATATTATTATTTGTATTTACACAGACATTTACATGTACAAGATCTGCGATATCGGCATGTCGATGTTAGTTCTTTCCAAATATGATTTACGGTTAAGATCTGATATTAACTTATCAGTTTATAAAAGCTGTTTACCGATAACATAGACATGCCAGTATCGCAGATTTTGTACATGTCTGCGTAAATAAAAATAATCATATATATATATATATATATATATATATATATATATATATATATATATATTAGAAAAATACCTTTATCTTTTTGGGAGAGGGCTATATTATTGTTTCTAGCGGCACTCTTTGTTGCATAGCGCTCTGCTTGGGACTGCAGCGGTTCACGTTTACTATTTAGTTCCGGAAAGGGCCGTGGCAGTTCACATTTAGACTCGTCATTTTTAAAACATCGTAAATTACATAGTTCATATATTGTTTGCATACCTTTAGATTTCTCCCTCGCCGTGTATAGGGTCGCTGTCCCGATATCGTCTAGTGGACGAACTCTTTCTTTTTTCCTTCCTGTCGTGAACCACGCCGTCCGTTGTCTGCAACAAAAGTTTCCTGGCCGACTCACCAAACAACAATCTCTTTAAGTTTCAATTCATTTTATTACAAGCGTTGTTATTTATCGGCCTGGAGACATTCACTACGTCGAGAGAGAGAGAGAGAGAGAGAGAGAGAGAGAGAGAGAGAGCAAATCACTACTTTATCGTAGTTACTTAAGAATTATTTTCTTATCCATGCATAGAGGCTGGAAATGATATCTCTCGTCTGTATTTTCTTAGGGAAATATTTCCCTTATCTGTTGTAGTTTACATGGTAACAATCACGTCTCGTAGGTTCGCCTCCAAAACCCAGACTGACGAAACTCGCTTCTCACGAAGAACGAGTGACGTCACCGATCCCTCTGTTTCCCACACAAGGGCCTGTGACGTCACAGCCTCTCGCAGGTGCACACTGACCCTTGATCTAGGATCTCGTCACACGGTGACCTTGTCACATCTGTTATCTCTGACTGTGAGAACAGGCCCTATTTTGAACTCGACTGCACCCGCGCTAATTCGCGCAAATCAAACCTACGATTTCCAACAGATACGTCCATTCCCATAGGGCCATTATCCAAAACCTTCCCATAAACATTTGTTAAATTGTTATATATATAGGGAAATGGAAAATAAAGATATGAAGTGTACCATTAAAGTGTGATCTATGATGAAAAGTTGAGGCTCGATATACGAGATAGAGAAATTATATAAACAAGTAAGCAATAAGAATTAAAATTGTGTAAAATACAATATCTATTAAGAAATCAATTGTTAAAAGACGGGTGTATATAATAAATTTATTCTCTAATATAAATAATTATCTCATGTAAAACCCTTTGTTCTGAACAATTGATTACTTGATAGATATTGTATTTTACACAATTTTTAGTCTCATCAATTACTTGTTTATATATATATATATATATATATATATATATATATATATATATATATATATATATATACATATATATATATATATAACTCTTCCTTTTCTCACGTTTCTTTTTCCCTCTCTTTCATTAGTCTTATCTTCTTCGTATCTCTCTCTTCATTTACTGTGTATCCCCTTCTTTTCTACCCTCTCCTCCCCTTTATAAATCCTATGACTCGTCATCTTCCTTCCATTTTCTTCCTCCGTTTCCCGTTTACGCCCTCTCAACCTTATTTCCTTGTCCCCTTTTCCCGTCGCCATTAGTCCTTATCAAACCCGCGGTGTCTGTTTTTGCCGGCCACAAACCGTTCCATAGCAACACCTTCACGCAACAGCTGTCGGACATCTTCCAAGTTTTCCTCTCCGACCACAGCCTTAAAATCCTATGTATCCCCCACCCGGCCATTTTGTGGATAAGTGTCATTCCTGTCATCAATCCTCCCCAGCCCTGGTCTCTTCAAACGCCCATTTTCGTTGTGAACGGCGGCATCGTCCCCGACCGTTAAACAAACCTCAATTTAATGAAAGCCGAAAGGCGAAGATATGCAATTTTAGGGGAAGAGGCACCCGAGATCTGGACTCGCTTGGCTGATACTTCCGAGGTGAATTGAAATAAGGATAAGAAATAAATGCAATGTTTAGATTTGACAGAATTGGTCATGCGTTTATTCCGCCCTGGAAAGGGAATCTTTTG
>OY744515.1:119311502-119404002 GCA_963556195.1 Sepiola atlantica
TAATTAATTAATTAATTAATTAATTAATACATTTATATATACTAGAAAAATACGACTGTTTGGATTCGTCATTGAGCATCGGTAACATTGCTTGAATAAGGAAAAGTGAGTTTTCACAGCCAGTTATATATTTTAAAAAATAGAAAGTAAAACCCTAAAGTAGTCGGTTTTTCCTCTCTCACTCTTTCTTTCTCTCTCTTTCTTTCTCTCTCTCTCTCTCTCTCTTTCTTTCTCTCTCTCTCCCTTTCTTTCTCTCTCTCCCTTTCTTTCTCTCTCTCTCTTTCTTTCAAAGACACACATGCACACAACCTTTCCCTTTCACTTCTGGGTTAAATCGTATTATTATTATGGTGTTATTTCCTTGTAATGAACAATAATGATTTTTAATTTTTTTCTTTATTTATTTTCGTCGACTACTAATGGACAGGCAGAGAAGGAAAGAGCGATCGAGAAAGAGAGAAAGAGTATCATGCAAGCGCAAGAGTTACAGACAGTATACACTAAGAGCAAGTTAGGTCAAACAAAATATAATAAAAGAAGAGAGTGATAGACAGCATGATAATACCAAATCTAAGGAATAGTTTAGCATATATTTTGTGTGATAAAATATAAAGAAAAAGCCTTAGCGAAGTAAACGGTTATTATCTCACTTTTTGTATTATATATTATTTTTTTTTAGTTAACACAAAATTTCATGTTGTAGCTCAATAGTGTACGACTTGGGCTCTTATTTGAAATCATGTAAATTGTAGTTATTCATAGACAGAAATTCCATATTTCCTTCAAAAACACTTTTATTTATAAACAATTATTTCTGCCCATCAGATGAACATATATTTTCATGACATACAAAATGTCACAGATTGTCATGAGGAGGCTTCATCAGTGTATGAAAATTCACAAGTCAGACAGAAAAAATTAAAATGCATCCAATATTCATTTAAATTATACATATTTGCTTTGATTGTATAATTTGGACTATTCGGACTACTGTTCTCATCTTGAGTGCTGTCATCGTAACGTTTCGCCCGCTGTAAGCTCCGGCCTTCTTCATGTGTATCTTTTCAAACTCGGGAATATTTATTAGAATTGTCTGCTAGGACCCGTGGCGCAGTAAGTAACATTCAGTTCTAAGTAATAGTCATCTGAAGATTGAAGGTTCAATCCTCGGTGCGGGCGATACGAAGAATTGCGAATTACTGAAGAATTATCCCAGTCATGGCTGACGGAATGAGAGCGTGCAAACCCCCGTGGATTAAATAAAGGGTTGCGTTTGAAATTCCGTCCTAATTCACGAGTTCGACAGAAAAATCCGTCCGGAGGTTACAGCGGCCGAAATGATGTGATGATAACACTCAAGATGAGAAATGTAGTCCGAATAACCAAAGTTATACAAATTATCAATACTTATCTAAAAAATTCAGAAACATATTTGCTTTGCACTCAAAATTTCACACACACAGAGTTATATATATATATATATATATATATATATATATATATATATATATATATATATATATATATATATATATATATATATATATAATACCGCATGGTCTGTACCTGATTATCCTCATTCCCCTGAAGATGGACCCGGATGGGTTTTAAAGTACTTGGGACACAAATCAAAACTATGGCAAATTCATCAGCCAATTCTCCTCCGAAACTAAGATGCTGATTCGGACTATTGAAAGGATCTACCAAAGGATATCCAGACATAAGTTGTCTCTTACATTCAACAATATATATATATATATATATATATATATATATATATATATATATATATATATATATATATGTATGTATATAAAAACATTCAATTAATTAAAACATTACAATTCTTCCAAGAATTAGAACATCAAGTCCAGTATGGCGTACGATCGTTTCCAAAACATTTTGGAAATACTTTATTTTATTTTATAAATTAATAAAGCTAATCCAAAACGTTCTTCATCAGCGCCTTTAGCACCACGTCTTACAGAAAATCAAAGAAAAAATTAAAAAGCTCGTCGTAGAAAAAAAATCTATTAACAGAAAGAGCCACAGAGACAAATAATAGAAAAAAGAATAAGTTACAAATATATAATAAAAAATAATAAATAAATAAATAAAATAATAATAATAAAATATAAATTTAAAAAAAAAAGAAAATAAAGAATAAACTAGTGAAATGATAAAATACAAAATAAAAATAGAAATAAAATAAAAATAAAAATAAGAAATGAAAATAAAAATGTAATATACAGAAAATAAAGAAATGAAATAATTGAAATTCAAATGAGAATAAAAATAAAAATAAGAATTAAAAACAACATAAAAATAAAAATAAAATAGAAACAAAAATAAGTTTAGAAAACAAAGGTTGAATATTATGAAGGCTTCGTTTACAAAGGTATGTTTAGGAAAACATTTTGCAAGAAGATGTGCAGGGCAAGAAGAGAGGCGGAAGAGCACAAGGGAAAATATGGACAAAGATAATTTTAGGGTGAGAAAAAAAACCTTATAAAAAAATTATTATAGGGAAAGAGGCAGGAGTATCCAGGAAATAGGGGTGTAATAAAATAGGAGTTTAGTTGGGACTATACCAACAGCACTGCACATATAAGTGTATGAATACATATAAGATATGAGGGAGGGGAAAAAGTTTCTTATGAATTTCATTGGTGCGTAAGGAGGCTTTATAGGAAATAAATATTATCTATTTCCCATTGTGCTCTTATTCCAATTCCGCATTCAAATCAAAAACTCAAACTGGAATGACATTAGATGTGGAAGGGTGGAGTATTCAAGGAAATATTGTAATTAGAGTCCGGCCGTTAAGGACGTGTTTGGAGAAAATCGAAGCAAACAGAATCTGTGTTTCGATGAGCGAGGATATTTCCTGGGTGAATCGGAGGAGATCTGCTTTGGTTCGAGGAGATAAAAATATGGTTTATAACCTAAATTCCATTGGGAAAAGTTTGTAGTCATACCTCCGAGACTTCATTCCTTTCAATTTTTTAATTCCTTTTACATATGCGTTTATTATATAATATACGCATACATATAAATATATATATTTATTTATTCATTTATTTATTTCATTCTAACACACACACACACGATATATATATATATATATATATATATATATATATATATATATATATATATATATATATATATATATATATATCAGAGGAAACACTTTTATATCAATGAAACGGACGAGTGGAAAAAAAAGAAAATTGCTTAAATTTTCCTTAAGGCCTTATCGTATGACCCTCTAAGGTCTTTATATTCATATAAAATAAAGTAACACGAAATCACATAATCACATAATCATATATATATATATATATATATATATATATATATATATATATATTACTACCTAGCCCTACTTACGTATCGAACACTGTTGAAGTAAATGCTGAAAATTGATAGATAAAAATTATATCTCCTTATAAATGTCTATTTAGATACATGAAATAGTAATATTTAGCTCCTCAAGAAATTGAGCACTTTCACAAGAATTTATTTCACGACTAAAAATAATATTGAATAAGTTAACTAAGAAACAACACTTAAGAATGTTCCAACACCTAGAACGCATGGATACATAATTAAATTAATTTAAAAAAACAACGAACAACTAGATACAAGAGAATCCTACTGATTCAAAAGCCTAAAAAACACAAAACAAATAGGTCCCATAGTTAGCTTGAAAATGACCACTTAAATGTAATTAAAGATTTAGAATTTCACAAACAACATAATAATTGCAAAAAAACAATTACACACCATCGTTAAAAACATACAAAAACTCTAACAAAATCTTCGAAAAAGCGGACAAAACTAGGAATTTTTACAAATTATATAAACCAGAGTATAACAAAGTACGAACAGAACACATTACGAAAAACTACAAAATATTAGATACAAACGAACGTAATTACATAGATATAATAAATACTGAAAGTAAACAAATCATTGATAAACTGAAAATTAGCGACAAAGTTAATACATCAAAACCTAAGGAAGCCTATATCTTATTTAAAGACCACAAAAGTAACTTTAACAATAACCCTAGCACTCGCTTAATTAATCCGACCAAACCAGAAATAGGAAGAATTAGTAAAACAATTCTATCTAGAATCACAAACAAATTTTTAAAAAAGACCTAGAATTAAACCAATGAGTGAATACTTCCGAAGCAATCGCTTGGCTTAACAATATCGAAAGTAAGAACAAATGTAAGTTCTTATAATTTGACATAGTGGATTTCTATCCTTCTAGATCAGAAGAACTCTTCAACAGAGCTCTAGAATTTACCGAGATGTATACTGATATATCCAAGGATGAAATCCACATCATTAAAAAATGTAGGAGATCAATTTTAATCAATAATGTATAACCAATGGATTAAAACAAATATGACAAACTCCTTTTATTTGGCCATGGGTGCCCTTGACTCTGTGGAAGCATCAGATCTTGTGGGATTATTTATTTTATATACCCTCACAAATATAGTTGATAATACAGATATCGGCCTATATAGAGATGATAGATTAGTGATAATAAGAGATTCCAACAACTTCAAGAAAATTATACATATAAAAATGAAAAAACTAGGCCTAAAAGTAGAAGTACTGGCTAACATTAAAACAACTCACTTTCTAGATGTCACGCTAAACTTGAATAAAAATACTTACGAACCATACCTAAAAGATAACGCCAATTGGAATATACGTAACCCCAAAGTCTAATAACCCCATCAATCATAAAACATATTCCGAATTCTATCGAACATAGACTTATCAATAATTCTCTCAACGAAAATGTTTTTTAAAAATCTAGCAACATTTGCAAAAATCGTGGTTACCATAATACCGAAATTAAATATAAAAACAGGACACCAACAATTATAATAAAATTAAGAATAAAAGAAAAAGAAATATAATCTATTATACGCCGCCCTATAACCATATGTTAAAAACTAAACTGGACCAAAAATTCCTAAATCTGATTAAAAAACATTTTCCTGTAACCAATTCCCTGCATAAAATATTCAATAAAAATAACCCAAAACTGTCCTAAAGCTGCTGCGAAAACCTGGAAATGATAATTAAGGCACACAATAACAAAATACTAAAAGAGTCACAGCAGAGAGGAAGAAAAAATAACAAATTACATAAAAAAGTGAAAAATATAGCAAATATAACACTAAGAAGAAAAAATATATAAACAATACAAATGGAAATAAACAAAACACTAATAGTAACCACCCGAATAGAAATGAAAAAGTTAGCAATGAAGAGAAAATATGTAACTGCATAAATCGCACACTTTGTACACTACAAAATAAATGCATAACCGTAATTATTGTCAAAAAGAACGACCGAATAACAAGAAGTACTACGTGGGTATGACCTCCTTAGATTTTAAAACCAGATATTATGACCACAAAAGCACATTTAAAATACAGAGAACGTCTAATTAAAAGAAAACTAACAAACCACTATTAGGAGCTCAAAGAAAATGGATCATCACCAATAATTGAATGGTAAATAATACAGCAGGCCAATATATGTAGAAATTTAGAGCACCCGTCTAGATTATGGCTGAATGAGAAATTTAGAATCCTAAATTTTAAAGACCCCCTAAAATCTATTAAACTGTAGAAGTGAGATAGCAAACAATTGCATGCACAGAATAAAATTTACCCTTGGCTAACAATACATAAATAAATTAATAAACAAACAAATAAGTAAAAAAAATCTTAAACCTAACAACTTAAAAACTAAAATCTAAAATAGAAATACAAAGAAACCACGTGTTAAAATTAGTTCACCTATTATATTGACACAACAAAGACACAGGATATAGCCCACCCTATAGAAGACAGAACAATAGAACAGGAAATAAGAAGTAAAACTAACCGGACCTTTTTTCGGGAGAAGCCCAACAATTGGCCAAGAAAACAACAAAGAAACTGATTGGTTAACTAGCTAGCCGTGTATATAAAAACACCCGGCTAAACTAACTCCATGCATTTTAGCCTGAAGATTCCCTTGTGGATTAAACGCGAGAACCTCTGTGTAGCTTAATTGTCATAAATATATTTTCATAACTTACTACCTAGCTCTACTTACGTATCGAGCACTGTTGAAGTAAATACTAAAAATTGATACATAAAAAATTATATCTCCTTATGAAATTTTATGTGGATACATGAAATAGTAATATGTATATATAAATATATATATATATTTATATATGTGTGTGTGTGTATATATGTATGTGTATATATTATTATATAGATATCCCCGGACACGTGTCTCGCCATTACTGCGGCTCATCAGCGTAGCTGACTATGACAGGATTCGAACCCGGAGAGTATAATCATGTACATAAACCTATACACTACTAGTACTTTATTAATTTGGGAGTTCCTTCCCTTACATATGCTATGTCGCCCCATTTTTTAGGGACGTGTAATATATATATATATATATATATATATATATATATATATATATATATATATAATGATAAATATTTGTTTATCTACATACGTATACGTTTCCTCCTTTCGGAATCATCAGTGTAGAGATAATTATTAAATCCGGTCGGAGGATTCGAAACGCCGAACCCATCCCCCCCCCCCGGGTTTTTCAAAAACAATATTTTTCTCATCAGAAGAAATATATATATATATATATGTATGTGTATATATATATATATATATATATATATATATATATATATGTATATATATATATATATATATATATATATATATATATATATATATATATATATATATATATATATATATATATATATATGTGTGTACATATTATCATTACCACTGTTATTACAATTTTTAAAAAATATTTGAAGTTGATTATTATTTCTAAAATCAATTTATTTCCTTCTGTCGAGAATAATATTTTCGTTGAAACATCTGGGGGTTTACAGAAACGCAAACGGATTCTCTCATTCCTTTCTTTGGTAAACATAAGGACAATATAAACATTAATATGTAATGTTATATATGGGAGTATCTTCACTTTCATTCAACCATAAAAATGCCCTCTTCCTTATATTGAACATAAAAGTATCGTATTAGGAACTTCTTTATGAGACATTTGAAAAATATCTATAAATATACTCTTTCATGATATACACAAATAGATATATAGATAGATAGATAGATAGATAGATAAATAGATGGATAAATAGATAGATAGATAGACAGATAGATAGATGAATAGATAGATAGATATATAGATGGATAGATGGATAGATGGATAGATAAATAGATAGAGAGATAGATAGATGGATAGATAGATAGATGGATAGATAAATTGATAGATAGATAGATCGATAGATACCCGCACATCCTAAACTTCCTAGATATCACTCTTCACAACACCCCTAATGGCCTGAACTTCTCAGTATTTAGGAAAACAACAAAAAATTGCCCTTATACACTTTCACTCTGACCACAACAAAAATATAAAATCCGGAATGATCATAGGATCGTTTCTCAGAGCTCTCAGAATTTGTAGCCCCGCCCATCTCCACAATGAAGAATCCTATATTCACAAAATCTACCAAGCTCTAAAATATCCTCAATCCTTAATCCTAAAAGTTAAACGAAAAGCCTTCAACATCCACAGTTAAAAAAAGACTGACTCCACAAAAATATCTCCTCACAAAATAACCAACATAAATAACACTGACCCAACGGAAGAAAATAAATCTTACATAGTTCTCCCCAATAACCCCATATCTATCTCCTTACAGAAACAACTTAAACCCGACATAAATATAGTAACATCAACCTCTAGAACAATTAAAGATCTACTCAATACCAAACCCCGCTTCCGACCATCCCCCAAAGACACCTCTCCCTCTGCCGGCATTTACACAATACAATGTCGCATATACGAACACAAGCGGGACCTCAAACACGACAATTCCACTAACGCTCTAGTGAAACACGGAACACTTTCACCCACGATTTTGACTTTTCAGACTGAACTCTCCTCAAAAGCGAACACTCTCTCTCACGCCGCAAATGCATTGAAAGCGCGACTATACTTCTTTTATCACCATCGAACATCAACCTCAGGCTCGCATCTCATACCCTAAGCAGGCACCTAGCAAAAATCGCACTAAAACAATGCAGTGTATTACACCACTGCAACCCTGATTAAATAGTTATATAATAAAATAAATAAATAAATGAATAAATAAATAAAATAACAATAAATAAATAAATAAATGAATTAAAAAATTTTTTTGAGATAATAGCAAGTTTTATAGCTAACTAGATCATTTTAAATACATGTCTTTCAAACTTAACCCTATCCATGAACTAAGGATTTTTCTTACATAATACATGTAAGAAAAACCCTTAGTTTATGGATAGGGTTAAGTTTGAAAGAAATGTATCATAATTTACTTTTAAAAAAGCCATAGAGAAATATAGGCCGGCCTACCCAATTTTCTTATAATAAGATCTAATTCACATTTGTTTGACTGTAAAGTACATTTTTCTAGACTGTCAATTTAAGATTTTTATTGCTTAATACTTAAAATGAAACGTATAAGCAACCTATCTATGATATTTTCCGATTAATTTTTGGAAGCTTGTGTTCCATGTATCAATTTCATGCCCACTCCTACGTTGTGATGGTTTAGTTTGTGTTTATTTATACTTAATTGTATGCATGCTTATGTGTGTTTATCCTGGCTAGTTTCTCTGTCTTCTACCCTCTTATTACCTTACCCCCTCCGTCTACCGTCTCCCCTATACTAGCTCGGTAGGTGCGAAAATGGAAAAGAAAAAGAAAATAAATACAAATTAAAAAAAGAAAAAAGAAATAAAGAAGAATATGTCACCTACTTGTCAAATCACATTTCAATGTTCCTAAAGGTCTTCTCATATGGTCCAATCGGATCATCTTTTCCTTCTCCCATGTGTGTGCCTTGAAAATTAAATTGTTTCCAAATCTTCACTTTCTCTGAAGACGTTCGATAATACGAACGAAACCGGTCAAATCTCTTGTTTTTGTTTTTATCCTGCATTCTAACCTGTTTGTCTTTTTTTCAAACATCGATAGATAGATAGATAGATAGATAGATAGATAGATAGATAGATAGATAGATAGATAGATAGATATCGATGTGCATTAGTGTTTATTATAGATATAAGGATAAATAGCGAGAGAGCGAGAAGGGTGGGGTGAAGAGTGGGGCGCAGAATAACGGGATTACAAATAGCTAAAGAAAGAAAAAAGTTGAAAAACCGAAGGGGCGAGGCTAAATCTCGAGTCGGCCTCGGTTGAGGGCATTTAAGGGTTCGGGGTTGGCGGTGATTTGATGGTGTCGGTTTATTCAGATGAATAATCTGCGGGGAAATTAATCTCTGACACGAGAGTATGAATGAGAAGACATTGTTGCTAAGAGACAATCGTTGGTCAGTCCGATGGATAGGAGTGGAAGTACGGAGAAAAGTGGAGAAAATGGCCAACGGTAGGGGTGCGCGCGGGAAGGAAGGATAGAAGGGCGTTGCAAAGAAAGCTGGAAAGAAGGGGAAAAAAAGGACCGAAGAAGATCGCGCGGGTGTGCGTGCGAATACTGCGGTTTCAGTTACCTACGCTCAAATGTCGAAATACATAATTCATAAGTTTTATTAAATAATCGCTCCAGAGTCGAAGAGAACTGATGTTTGGAATTCCAAAATGGCAAAGAAATCCGAAAATGGCAAGGGGAAAACCTTACCATTTACAAATCAGAGAAAAAAATGATTATTATTTAGTTTGGCTGTTTTATTTTACGGCATATCAACCATTTTTGGGATCAGTTAATGCAATTAAATGATCGAAAAATGGTTTATATCTGAAAAGCTGTTATCAAGAATGAAACAAAAGTTTTTAAAGCTTCTGTCGAATCAATCCTACATTACGGATCATACTCTCGGACACTAAATGTTTCTCGATCCAAGAAACTTAATGGATGATACACTAAGATGCTACGCATCGTCTACAACATATCGTGGCGAGACCATGCTATATCATTGCCTTCCACGCATATCTGCAGTTGTTAAACGCCGACTTCTGGCGATGGCTGAGCGTGTATTTTGACATAATTCACCTGCTAGAAATAAGCTTCTGTTGTCCCAGAGGTCAAAAGACGAGCTGGGATGATTTAAGTTACAATCAAGACTATTATGGAGAAAGTAAACTGGCATTTTGAAATTGGAGCTTCTGGCTGCAATGAGAAAGCGAGCATAATGACTTACAAACTTCGTGAATATTTACCATCAATTGATGAATGATTGAAGAAAAACAGAATGCCGAGATTTAACTGTGTTCGTTAATGGGTCGGGAGAGTAGAGTTCAGTCCTCGGTCAAGACATTTCAAGATTCGAAAAATGGTATTTGATTTCATCTTACTAAACACATCATAAGATAGATTATCATTCAGAAAGTATTGCGTCTTCTCTTACATCTCGCTGTAGTAGCCATTATAAAGGAAACCTTCTGGTCGCCCTCGACTACTTTCGAACACTTTACTTTTTAAATTGATTTTAGTAAAGGTGTTTACGTCAAAAATTCGAAATATTTTTAAATATTTATTAATTTTGCTTGGTTTAGTTATTTTATTTTACGGCATATCAACATGTTTTGGGTCATCATTGCAGAATTACATCGGTTTGGTAATGAACAGATATTGGGTGTGTAAAATATAATTAAAACGAAAATTCCCACATGAGTTTAGAATATATAAAAAAATGAATTATCTATTAGAGGTTAAGTTAGAGTTTAACTGACGTGTAATGGAAATGTCGTCACGGATGGAAGTACGTGGCAGAGAAGCGAGGTTGTTTCTCTCTTAGGTATTCGGCACAAAGGCGAACGAACGTCGATGTAAGGCATTTGTACAACTCCACGGTTATTGGACGTGAATATGCAGTTCATCTAAGATATATTTGCTAGAAATAGCTGTAAAACGTAAACCAAATCCCAGAGAAAATAATGAAGTTATTTGTTGTTTAATTTTAATTTATTACATTATTACAGCTACAAGTAAAAAGAAACGGCTACTGCTACATCACCACTACGACAACCTTTAAAACTAGACGTCATTATCCAGTGAGAAACTGTTGACATTGTGTAAGTATGGGATAGCTGTTTTCTGTACGACGGGCAATCGATTATAGATCGAATAACCTAACATATAATCTTACAGTCACAGTTTCTTTGCTTCACGTATCATTTCATGCTTCACATATCTTTTATGCTGAACATATCTTTTATGCTAGACATATCCTCAAATGGAAAGTAATTATGCTTCATATATATTCCATGTCTCAAATATCTTTTATGCTTCACATATTTTCAGACTAAACGTTTTAATGATTCAAATATCTTTTATGATTCACATACTTTTTATGCTTCACATATCTTCAAAGTTAAAGTATTTAGGCTTCACATATATTAAAATTAAAAGTTTTTATGATTCAAATATCTTTTATGTTTCACATATCTGCACAATAGATCCTGGATTTGGAGAAGGGGCATTTTATTAGGCTGTTGATGTTGCCTTCTCTGCTAACAGAGGCAGGGGGCTTTTAAAACATATCGGGGCTACGGAATTCTAGGGATTCGCCCCTTCGTTTATAATCAATTCTTAAATCATATTTATCACGTCTTCTCGCTTCAAGCTTCCGACAGAGAGTCCCCACGCTTCGTCCTGTAATATCTCTTGTGACGTCATTTTCTCTCTCTATATATATATATTGAGAATTATTGGGACGGGTATTCTTCTTAGTATATATATATATATATATATATATATATATATATATATATATATATATATATATATATATATATATATATATTATGGCGTGAGTCTTTATATAAGAAATTCAGCATTTGAGCATTAGAGTTTGAAAGACATTTTCTTGAATAATTGCCATAATTTCTGGGCCGCAAAATTATAAACTCGTAAAATATGAACTTCCTTACGAGAATGTGACAATCTCTGCCAATACTGACGTAAAAATATGAAAGGAAAAAGTTTTTTAAATTGACTTATCGGGTCACATATGATTAACTAGATTGTATTGAGCCTGGACGGCGGAAGTACGCTTTAGCGGTGGTAAACCACATTGAAATTGACTCTTAACTGATGTTGGCCTTAAAGGAAGTGTGCTGATCTTAGTTTTTTTTTATCTACTAGCGTTTTACTATAAAAGAGATTAAGAAAAAACTTACAAAATAATAACCATACAAAGTCGCCCTTTCGTATAGAGTGACCCTCCTAATGATAACACCTTACACAATCTTCTCTTACTAATGCTTTGATTTTGGCTGTGATTACTATCTTCAGTTGAGGAATAGTCTGGGGATTGTTTTGATGACATTATCTTAGATATAACCATACACATAAATACAAATCTAGTGGGTTACGGTCCGGTGAGTGTAAAGCCCATTCGAGATAACATCCACTATTGATCAGACGGTCGCTAAAGTGTCCCTGCATTCAGTCGAATGAGTAATTTAAAGCGTGAGGGTTATTTAACCTGTTGCGAATACTGTTAATCTCTTACAAAACAGGGCTGCCTAAATCATTTTAACGACTATTAGATGGTATACATTTGGAACACATGAACGACGATAAAAATACATTCATGACTGAGACTTAGTGGACCGGTTTCTTTGTACCAAATATGGTTGGATTGCAGAAAGGAATGTGACTTTTGTTAATGAATCCATGAATGACATTTTCTGGAAGGGGGGGGGCATAAAACAATCCCAATATTATTCCTAAACTAAAGGGGGCCATCACAGGCAAAATAATGACAGTGTCAGAGAGGAGCGTGTCAGAGTTATTGCCAATTTGCACGTCGTACCCGTGCTTATCTCATTGAAAGGCGATAAAATAAAACTGTTGGAGATTCATCACTGAATCAAGGTTGACAAGCCAGGCCGTTTATTTGTTATCTAAAGTTTATTTGTACCAAATGTGATTGGATTGCCGAAAGAATTGCGAATTTTATTAACGATTCCATTAATGCTATGGGGGGGGGGGTCGCCCGATACTAGATAACTGGGTTGGTCTTTGTTTTTGTTTTTTTACTTTCATGAAAACCGTCAAATGGGCGATGTTTTTTTTTACGTTTCGAGGACGGGAAATGTTTTTGCGTTCCCCATTTATACGTACCCAGAATTCGTGGTTGAAACTCTATCGGACCAACTCCTATAATAATCCGTAACAAAAGGATCGTCAAATGAACGGAAAACAAGGCCCTTCTAAAAGCAAAAAAAGTATATATTTAAGTGAGCTGCACCGTTGAGGGCAAGTTACGAGAAGTTAACGCAGTGAAGAGAGGAATAGAAAATTAATCAAGTTAGAACGCCGAAGGTATTTTTTTAGAGCAGTGTTCGGTAGCATGTTGACAGCGACAGGAAAGAGTGTCGACACCTTTTGCCGTGGCTGCCTCGAAGCTCTCTGCCGCTCTGCAAGTCCCTACAGGTCTGGTTTTAGTCCTTCAAATGTCCAATCGAAATTAATACGCCCAAAAGTGTGATTGGTTATCGTGTGACCAAACCACCTCACGGGGGGTTCTCTCGGAAATCGGAAAGAAATGCCAATGTTTATTACCGCTACAATTCTATCTTAACTTACAACAAATTTCTTCTGAAATAGGGAGACAAAACAGAACAAAATATTTCGGTGACGTTGAATTCCTTAATTACAGAAACTAGCGGAACCCGTGGAAAGTCCACGGTGCTTTCTACGTCAATCTTTCTAATTTACTGTTAATAACAATATTCTTTTTGAAATGATAAATCGTTTTAAAGTTCAGTACTACTAAGAAAAAAAATATCCATTTATTTTTCCGTAAAAAAATAATTTTCATTGTCAGCTGAACGTTCTTTAAATAAATAAGACGAATATGTCTCTTCTTTCTTTATTTAAAATTGTAGCAATTTAATTATTTTTAGAACCATAAAGATTATATGTCTTCTTACCGTGATTGTCAACTAAATATTTATCACATCAATAAAACGAATGTAACTTTTTGAAATGCATTTATTTAAAAGAGTACTGTTTTAGTCGACGGGAGGACGTAATTTTATTTTTAAATAATTTATTTTAACATAAGTAAAGTCGGAAGTGTTCACCTTAGCGACATTAGATTAGCAATGAATCACTATTAGCCAATCTATGTTTTATGTTAGTGAAAGGTGATAACGTACGTAAAAAGATAAAGTGTCTTAGACTATTATTATTATAGTGTATATATATATATATATATAGTTAAGTCAGTTGAAACAGCTGGAACAGAAGTATTAGACGCACAAATGAAAATATATGAAATACTAATGTATTGTTATTACTACGATTATGAATATGTTAAGAAGCGATGAAATATCCAACTGCATTTAGTAATGTTGCATACGTACTCATAAATCGAATAGAGCACTCTTCGAAAGCTGATATGTTTTCATATAAATAGTAAGATTTGCCGATAGCGCAATGCATAGAAGCTCGGAGTGTCGCAAAAACTATAGATTTCAATATTAGCATAAAGCAATTGCTTTTCTAGTTACACTGACAAAATTATATATATATATATACATTTATATATATATATATATATATATATATATATATATATATATATATATATATATATATATATATATATGATTATATTTATTTATACAGACATATACAAAATCTGAGACACTGGCATGTCGCAATTGTTTGCAGCGACTAACCCGCATCAGACCACTGTACAAAATCTCTGATATCAAGGGCCGACGTCGTTTCCACATACATCGTGTCCCATAGTTGCTTGCAACTTGACGCCTTCGTTGGACAAATAACGCTTACCTGTGTAAAAAAGTGAACTCATACGCAGAGCTGTTATTTCCGACCCGATGGCCGGATGGCGCTCGATGCTAAAAGCCGATACAGAGACTTTGTCTGGTCGTTGCATCTACGGCCTCTGAAGTTGGACAAAGGAATAACTTCTAATTATCAACAATGCTTTTTTCTGACCGAAGACAATGACGCATAACGATCAGAGATGTGCTGTATGCCGGTTAAGCCCACTTCCAGCGAACACTGATGCAAGTACAACTGTAAGTCAACAACCCAATCAGACTCTAGCTGTTTATGTGATGAGCCGTCGTTTGGATAATCTGCTAGTGTTGAAGAATTAGTCTACAATACAAAAGAAAACGGATACCTAAACAATACACCATGAACCGTTATATATATATATATATATATATATATATATATATATATATATATATATAATATTAAATTATTAATACCTACAGACGCTAGCGTTTCAAGCTTATTGCTCTCATCAGTGCAGGAAAGTAACAATTTCAGATGCGCGAACCCGGTCCACAGAGTCAACCTAGAATCTGCAAGCGGTCACCATATCCACTCGGCCAACGGAAACTGTCACGTAATTAAGGGAAATTAAGATCTATATGTACCTAGAAGCGGGCACAGATAAAAGACTAGTCGAGAGTGTTCGACGAACGTATTCTGAACTTTGCATTAGAGATTTTTGACAGTCTATTTTTAACATCCACGAGGGTGCTCAACTTTAATTTCTTAAATGGGCTTAGTATAATATATATATATATATATATATATATATATATATATATATATATATATATATATATATATATATATATAAGCTATCTAACCACCCAAAATCCATCATTAATTCAATAGTCCCTTCAGTCTCCAATATAATCTGTAAGTTATCTGCTAATAGATCCATCTTCGAACAAAATTCCAGCTTCTACAATAACGCACTCCTTAATTCGGGATACTCTGATGAAATTAAATATGAAAATAATCCCTTTATCCAGAAGAACAAACCTTTAAATATAATTACACACAAAATGGTATTACAGGATATACAGCGAACTAATACTACACTACCCAAGAAATCCCAAACATATATAAATAGACTCACTAAAACTATCAATATTGACAAACCAGCTAACCATCAAGAACGCGGTAAAAATAACAAAATATTAGAAGAAAGAATACTATCTGGTTTAAGCCACCCTATAACTGCAATGTGAAAAGAAATATTGCTAACGAATTCTTAAAATTTTTAGATAACTCATTCAAGCACCCGCATAAGTATAACACTAGTTAAAATAAAAATTATATTAAAATGTCCTACTTCACAATGCCTAAATAGCACAAACCATCATCACATTTAACAACAAAAAATTTAATCTGCCTAACAACCAGCACCTACTATACACCCCACTAACAGCTGCAACTGCCAGAAATCTAGAGAATCCACATTAAAGTGCAATTGCATACAATGTAACGTTATCTATGCTTGCACTGTTACACAATTCCCCCAAAACACCATTATGCAAACTAATACCAACATACAAATTCCCCACTAACCCTATAGCTCTCCCCATCTACAACTCCATGTATCAAACGACACCCTAAATAACACCACTCACACTAATCAACAACCCCCGCTAATTAATAATAATTGTGATCTCACCCCTCAAAGTATCTCATCTTCTCCACCTAACAATCCCAACTAAAGTTTGGCCCATAATGTAAACATACAAACCCAAAACATTCCCGATACTATAAATAACACAAATACTGTAACAACAACCCCATACAAAATACACACTTATATTGGGGCAAGTGCCCTCCCCATTAAGACGCGAATCTCAAACCATATCTACTCTTTCAAACACAGTAACAACAATGCCACTAGCACCTCTCTATCCAATCTAATTGTTACACCGGCCGTTCTTACACTAGCGAAATTACACC
Organism: Sepiola atlantica; assembly: GCA_963556195.1. NCBI lineage: Eukaryota > Metazoa > Mollusca > Cephalopoda > Sepiida > Sepiolidae > Sepiola > Sepiola atlantica. The sequence goes on from OY744515.1 coordinate 119,328,372, forward strand.
GGTTTTCACTATAAATATTGCGAGTCACCAGAGACACTGAAGACAAAGCTCAGTCTTGTAACTGTCTAGCCAAGAGCTAGTCATTTTCTTACTTTGTTAATACATTTGTTATACCAACCCTCGACTTGACTTTCTTTATTTATTATTTACTGTGGGACAACTTCACAACACTAATAAAAAAAACTTTAACAGTAAAAACACTGTTTTCTATCTACATTGGACTATATCAAAAGGGTCTAATTCTTACACTCCAGGATCCGCTTCCTGCCAACTATGTACACTAGTAACTTTCATGATAGCTACATCATCTAAAGGCTTAAATATTATTAACTCTAAAAATGAGCTCATTTCAAATTGCAGGCACACACGAAAATTTAAATACATACATTTTATTACCCCTCTGACATCCCTCTTCAACCAACAACCTTTCTTACATTAGACACATTTTAAATTCTATAATTTGTTAATTTGTAAATGTTTAATTCTTAATTCCTCCAACCTTACACATAACCATCCCAATAACATAACGTATCATCCCCAGTACACCTAATAACTATATTAACCCATAGCACTTACTGTAAATTAAGAACTAACATTATTTTCCTTCACCCCACCGATACTTAATCGCTCTAACTTCAACATCACAACTCCTACTCAACATTATAATTCCTATTTCTTTTTTTTCACTTCTTTCTTTTCTTTTTCCAACCTTCGCACACACTTGTCTATTCCATTATCTCCCTTGTATCCATTCCATCGACTCTGTATATGCCTCACTCTACCGACAATATCTTCCTCATAAATTCCATTTCTCTCACCTTTTAACTATGCTCCCTGATTACTTCTTCAATTGTCCATCTACTTCCCCTTAAAATCTATTCATAATTTCAACGCACTAGCAATACATTTAAGTTTACATAATTCAACGCAAGCCTACCCCATAATACTTGTCATAGTAATCAATTATTACAAGCAGTCTAACATTGTTCCCATCATTCTTTTCTTTTCTTATTTAATCATACACTTCAGCTTTTCTTATTTAATCATACACTTAACATTTAACCAACTGGGAATTCTTTTAAACTATTTTAAATATTTATACATTGAACTTCGAAAAACTAGTTTTTGCCGGATTTATCACATATTAAACATTTAAATTACAGATTCCCATTCACTTGAACCAGAATCTTCCCAATTGAAACCCTTTTAATCTTTCGAAATTATTTTTGCTTTCCGTTCAAAATCCGTTTTAATTACGGACCTCCCCGCCCTCTTTCTTTTAAATAATATATACACTCAATGACCTAAATTCATCCTCTGGCCAATCCTTATTCGCATCGACTTTAGTCACTACCTGCAATAAACTTTATCATAAAAACCTCTCCTCGCCCCTCCCCTTCCTTTCCAGCATCAGCCATAGCTCATTCAACTAACCCCCTAACTTTTCCCCTTTATGCTTTAGTTTATTTTATCTCTTCCAATCCCCTTTCCTCTTTTGGCCTCGTTTTTAACTAAAGGATTTCGTCTTTCTTAGAATTGCTTAAACATTTCACTGCCAACGTCAACTCTACACGGTTTAAATTAAATTTCCAACTTCGGGCCTTGGAAGTAATTTTTAAAATGGCCCGATTTCTCATATTTAATTCCGATTAAATGCGCTCCACCTAAGATTTAAACTCAACATCTCACTATTGGAGTTACTTCATTTTTTAAAGCTTTTCCATGCTGCCTTCACGAAAACACCTCTTTTGCATCTAAATCCCCATTTCATTGGACATTTTATCAACGGACAATTACCATCTGGACAAACCCCATATCTTTTTCACACGAACTTTTTCACTCTCCATTACTTAATATTTTTTCAAATTTTGAATTTTGGCTTTTCCACTGCCAACTTATCTATCTATGTAATTCCTCTGATGATAAGACATTGATCTTTGAAAAGCCTTGGCTTAAGGAAAGAATAATAAACATAATTTTATTACTGAGTATACCTTGCATTGAACAATGGAAGTTGGAATTACTTTTTCATTCGTACATGTTTATCCCTCTTCTTTCATTTATCTTTATATATATATATATATATATATATATATATATATATATATATATTATAGTTTAGAAATAAACAAATGCATAACATAGTCATTTATTTCCCTTCCTAGAATTTGACATCAACAACAGTTAGGTTTACGATCGTTTCAGAGACGAATTTAACCGTTATTAATACCAAGTGTCTTCATCACCACTGCGTATAGATGCCAAAGTTCAAAGTCAAACAAAGTCACTGCCAAATACACGGGAATATATATATATATATATATATATATATATATATATATATATATATATATATATATATGAACAGATTGTTTGTGGTACAGAATTTTATTAAGCTTTTAAATATGATAAACGGAGTCATAGCGAGTCGAGGACAATATCACAAGAAAAAAAGGAGAGAAAAATTTTAGTAATATATTTAATGTTTTGGCATCATGTAAAAGGCCCGTTCCAAACACCATCTCAAGGTCTTGGAGGCCGTGAGTATAACACTGCGAATGCCATCGATCTCTAGGCAAAAAGAGTTGTCTCACAAATTGGACTTATTTAGAGACTTTAAAAGAAATAATAATTTGCCTATTATGTCCATTTATTCTGTTTCAGTTTATAATATCCATGTTTTTTTTCTCTCCACGTTACTCTTTTCCCCGTTTATAAGCGATATTCGCCGACGTTTCCCTTGGAAATATGTCCGCTGAAAGGTACCTTCGGATTTAGTTTGTTTATTTTAGTCCATCTTTTTTATTCTTTTTAAAAGTGTAATCGAATGTCTTCCGACGATTAAATATATTACTTTAAATTTGTCTCTCTCTCTTTTTTTTCTTGTGATGTTGTCCTCGACTCGCTATGACTCCGTTTATCCTATATATATATATATATATATATATATATATATATATATATATATATATATATATATATATATATTTATATATATATACTCTGTAAAATACAGCTTCATTTAGTTTACAATTTGATACATTTCAGATATTATAAAAACTATAATTTTTATTAAATGTAATGTTTGTAAAAACCCATTATATATATATATATATATATATATATATATATATATATATATATATATATATATATATATATATATATATATATATATATATTATACATTTGAATAAAATAAGTGGAGCCATCTTGAATAAAGGGCCATATCACAAGTAAAAAGTAAGAAAAAAAAAATTTGTTCAAGTATAATTATCGAATAAAACAATTAAGAAGTTTCGTTACGAATAAAAGTGAAAAAAAAAACCCAACCCAAGGTACCTTTCGTCCGACACATTTTCAAGGGGGAACGTCGGTGGAATATCGTTTTAAAATAATTTTAAAAAAAGAAAAGATGGTTTTTACAGGGGGAAAGAGAGAAAAAAAATTCATAAAGAACCATGGAGAGCAAAAGAACAAAAAAAACAACAATAAAAAAAAGAAAAAAGAAAAAAAGGCACAAATCACAGGAAAGGAATGAACTATCGCCAAAAACCTTAGAAACAATCACACAAAATGGATAAAATGATAATCGACATACTGCAGGAAAACTTCTTTTTTTTCTTTTTTTTTTAGAGGTAAAAAGATTATCATTTTATCCATTTTGTGTGATTGTTTCTAAGGTTTTTGGCGATAGTTCATTCCTTTCCTGTGATTTGTGCCTTTTTTCTTTTTTCTTTTTTTTTTATTGTTGTTTTTTTTGTTCTTTTGCTCTCCATGGTTCTTTATAAAAAAATTTTCTCTCTTTCCCCCTGTAAAAACCATCTTTTCTTTTTTTTTTATTATTTTAAAACGATATTCCACCGACGTTCCGCCTTGAAAATGTGTCGGACGAAAGGTACCTTGGGTTGAGTTTTTTTTTTCACTTTTATTCGTAACGAAACATCTTAATTGTTTTATTCGATAATTATACTTAAACAATTTTTTTTTCTTACTTTTTACTTGTGATATGGCCGTTTATTCAAGATGGCTCCACTTATTTTATTTTAATGTATAATAAAATTTTGTACCACAAAAAATCTATTCAAATATATATATATATATATATATATATATATATATATATATATATATAAAGTGAAAAAAGTAAAGAAAAAAGGAATATATAAATTAGATGCATTTTGATTTTACTTCAGCCTAATTGTGGCGAATGTGCACTCATGAAGCCTTTTGGTCAGTGTTTATCATAGTTTATATATACTGAAAATGTATATTTTCGAAATGGACATAAACACTTGTGTGGTAATAATGTGTTGTGTTTTTGTTGAAAATCTGGAATAATTTCTAGATAATTAATATATCATAATATATATTATATATATATATATATATATATATCTATATATATATATATAGTCATGCATTGACATCAGACCCACTGTTTCGCTGTATCACATCTCTTCAGTGTGGTTAAACATGCGAATGCTGGAGGCAGGGCTTATTTATTAACTTCGTTATCGGCACATGCGAGAAAGCAAAATCTTACTGCTTATATAAAAAATATCAGCAGGTAAAGAGTGCTCTATTCATTTCTAGCAAGGTATTTGCATTATTACTAATGACGGCTGTAGATTTTACTTCCCACAGTGCTCAACACACGAAGTGTGTGTATGTATGTGTGTGTATTCGCTTCTGTGTGTGTGTGTGTGTGTGTGTGTTAGCTCGTGATGAAAAATTGCATCCCTTCTCCTGTCCCAGTTGCCCAGGAAGCGACGACTGTCCGGTATTTCGATTCGTTCATCACCAGGAGACGTACACACTTCAAGTATTCGTACACGAAATCCACCCTTACCATTGGCCGTCGGAAATGAATCATATACACACGCTTTTACTGTCACCAGCGCCCCTCATTCATTCAACCCCGTCCACGACCACCCGAAAGTTGTGGACACACCCAACATCTCCCATCAACCTGGCAACCCAACAACTTGTAATAATAATAAAACGCAATACAAATAAAATCGGCTTGAAGTATTGAAAAGATATATATGTGTGCGATCGGAGAGGTTTCGATCACGGCGTCAACAACTGCGTGTTTAGCATTGGAATTTGTTCCCAAATATTTAATCAAACTGGGCTTAATACTTTATATACTTCGCCTAGGTCATGGTCGACAATAGGCGCAGCGGTTTCTGTTGCTAAAATGTATCGCGTTTAGTAGATCGTGTAAAAGAATATAACCATTGATTATTATAGAACTAGCGAGATCCATGTGAAATTCCACGGTGATTTCTACATTAGTCTTGGTAATTTGCTTTTAATTATATTAAGTACAAATAGCTATTTGTTCTTCCATAAAGTCTTAAATTAATTCGGAAAAGAAATCATCCACTCTATTTCCATGATGAGCTGTTTTCCTTATTTTTCCTTTTTTTCTTTTTATATCGGTTGATGGTTTTTCTCTCCTTTTTTAAACTTTACAGTTCGAGACGTTTTCTTCCTTTTTTCTTCTTTAAGTTTTAACTTCATCAATTGGGATATTATGCTATATGAAAATGATAATTAGTGCGAACACGAGTGAAGCATACTTTTTACACTTGTATATATATATATATATATATATATATATATATATATATATATAAAATATAACTAAAAGGTAAACTTTTAGAGAGTTTGACCTATTGTGTAATAAGGAAAGCTCAATATATATATGGTGATTTCCATACCCGTTTGAACTTTAACATTTTTTTAAAAACTCTTTCAAATGTGGAACTTTGACAGTCCTATCCTGTCAACTTATCAATCATAATTTTTCCTCTGATGATAAGATTTTAATCTTTGAAAAGCCTGGTTTAAGGAATGAAAGAGAAGAAAAATAAATGTGTTTTATTAACTAAACTGCTCCTTGTTTTGAACAACTGAAGATATCGATTTGCTTCCATTTGCAGGTCTAATCAATTTTCATTGACTTACCATATATATATATATATATATATATATATATATATATATATATATATATATATATATATATATATATATATATATATAATATCAATACTAAATTAAAGATAAGTGATGTATCCTTAAATAAAAAATATATCGGGATAATATAAAGCTTAATATATTGAATAGAGCAATACATCCAGAAGATGAAAGATGAGAATAAAAGAATTGTATAGATACAATATTTATTAAGACATCAGAAGTTAAATAGCATGGTGTTTCATTATCCTTAACCCATTGATTTTCAAAGACAAACTCTTTTCATAAAGGGATAAAATCGGTAATGTGACTTTCAAATTTACCGGTAACATTTAACTTTGAATTTACAGTTAAAGTTTTTCTTTGAAAATCCATGCGTTAAGGATAATGAAACTCCATGCTATTTAATTTCTGATGTCTTAATAAATATTATATTTATAAATGTGTTATTCTAATTATTCATCATATATATATATATATATATATATATATATATATATATATATATATATATATACATATATATATTGTCGTAGGAGCTGCCGATCGTAACAGAGTTGCCTCCTGTGCTTTTGTCACGTTATAATAAAAGAAAAGAGAGATAGAGGGAGCGAGAGCGAGAAGGACATATCAACGCATCTTAAGTTAAGACAATGCGTTAATAGTTACTATTACAAGTGAAACAAACTATAGTGGCAGAGTATGCGATGAAGCTCAATGTTTTTGAAACGTAATGTTTAACAACTACCATTGAAATAACGAGAAGTCATCAGCGAGAGTCATCAATGGCAAGTCAGCAATTAGGGGTCAGCAACGAAAAGTCAACAAAGATGAACTCAGCAGCGAGATTTAATGAACGAGAAGTCATCCACGATAACTGAGCAACGAGAAGTTAGCACGAGAACTAAACAACGATACAATGAGATCATGCTATGAGCTCTTAAAAATAACCTCATCATGTCGTCTTAGTTACGCAATATAGAATTTGATAACTAGGGTAGGATAAATATATTATGTGCTCTATTTTTACCAAAAAAAATAAATTTGTTAACTTATGAAAAAGCACAGGTAGTTGCGCTTTTCATTTCTGGGGGAAACTAGAGAGATGACTAGTGAAACTACTTGTCTCTATAGTAAGGACCAGATTATTTCGTACACCTGAAATATTCAAATCAGATTTGAAAAATAATTTCATTACGAAATTCCATTAACCAGAATGCATTTAGGTTTATTTGTGAACGAGTCAGCCTTTTAAAGGTGTTCGTAATAGATGATCGGAATATCATAATATTATGAACTTATTTTGAGTTTAACTTTTACTTATATCCTGTACTCTACGCAATTTAAGCGGCCAATTTGGCATAATGATAAATGATCGCTAATGGGCCGGAAGACTAGGGTTCAATCCTAGGTGGAGTCATATAAAAGACTTGAAAATGGCACTTGATGATTCAGCATTATAAGGTAATAATCAAGAGTAAGTTAGGAAAATACTTGGAAAAGTGTTGGCGCCCTCCCCTACACCTCGGGAAAGTAACTAATGAGAAGGCAGCCTTTGGGTCGCCCTCGACTACGGTCGACCACTTTACGTTTTACTTACTTAGGACCCTAGGCAAAGCCGAGTAAGACTCTCTATCGTTATTTCACTTTCTTTTTTCGTAGTCACTTTTCTTTCTCTCCCTTTTACCTCCTTCCCCCTCTGACTTAAACACATACTCTCTCTCTCCCTTTCTCTCCCTTTCACTTCCTTTCCCACTCACTTAAACATACCCTCTCTCTTTCTTTCTCTCCATTTCACCCCCATTGTCTCTCTCACTTAAACACATACTCTCTCTCTTTTTCTCTCCTTTTCACTTCCTTTCCCACTCACTTAAACATACCCTCTCTCTTTCTATCTCTCCATTTCACCCCCATTTTCCCTCTCACTTAAACACATACTCTGTCTCTCTATGTCTCACCCTTTTCACTCTTTTTTCTTCTTACTTAAACACATACTCTCTCCCTCTTGCTCTCCCTTCCCTCCTATTCTTTCTCACTTAAACACATGCTCTCTCTCTCTCTCTTTCTCTCCCTTTCTCCCTTTCCCTCTCACTTAAACACATACTCTCTTTCTCTCTCTCTTTCTGTCCCTGTCGTTCCACTCACGAATTTTATTTATTTCTAACTTTTCTTTCCCTTTCCCCTCACCCACGCTCTTTTACTCTTTCTCTCCCTTCCACCTTGATATTCCACTTCCCCTTTCTCTCCCTCCTCGCGAAGCAACAGTCACACTGTCTTTCGTCTTCGTATTCCCATCAACATGTACTCCCTCTCTCTCTCTCTCTCTCTCTCTTCCCCTCTCTCTCTCTCTCTCTCTCTCTCTCTCTCTACTTTCCCCTTCATCCCGACACAAACTCTCGCTTTTCTCTCCCGTTTCCTCCCCAACCTGAACTATCTCCCCACTCTCTTTCTCACACTTTTTCTCCCCTTTCTCTCTTTTTCCTCATCACCCACTTGCTCCCTTCCTTTACTTCCTCCCTCACACTTTTCCCCCTTTGTATCCCTTCCTCTCTCTTTCGTAGTCTCCGTTTCAATTTATTGACAATACATCATGTGTCAAAAGAACTTAAGCGTGCCCCCTATCGCAATAAACCATTCGTAACAGAAGGACGGCTATTCTTCAGATGGCTCTGTTCAACATGTGTCTTCAACGATTAAAACACTGATCAGAACTTACGCGTGACACACCGACAACGGTGCTATATCAAAGCTAAAATGTGACAAACAAACGAAAATACTATTTTAATATTAAGTTAGACTGAACGAAAAAGAGATATTTTGTAGAAGAACCTTGCTATTAAAAAAAAAAAAAGTTTTGCAAAAATTAAAAAAGGTCACATATCATGCGCAGTGCGCGTACAGACCCTTGACCTAGGTTTCTGAGTTATGTATAGATATTAGTCGAATTAGGGTAAGCTTTAGGTAGGTGTTCTTATTAGTGTTAGGCTGAAACAAACTGCAAAATGAACTCTATTAATAGGAAAATATATTTTTGCAAAAAAATAGCTTCGCCAGTTATGCGCAGTGCGAGCACACGCTTTACATGTACTTTTTTGGTTTTGTTTAGACATGCGTCGGGTTATGGTTAGGGTTCGCTTAGTGTTAGCATAGGGGAGGCTGTTCAAAATTCAGAATAAACGCCACTGTAGAACGCATCGCAGGATGATGGACAGCTATCCGCGTGTGAGTTTATGTGGAGGGAGCAATAAAAGGGAAACGAATATTTTATGCAAATAATCGATGACATGAAAGGATTCCATCCGCTTGAATATTTGTACTACAAGCATTTTATCTGTGTTTTGGATTGCAGGGGTAGTTTTATTTAAAAATTAAGCGTAACAACCCGACTGACGGACATCACCTCTAATATAGATACTTGGACGCATATAAAATAAGATGCGTCCATTTAATCTGCGCTTATAGCGATAAATATAGCATGTCTAACTTCAACGTGAGAGACAGACAGATCGAAGGTGACAGACCAATACATCGACGGATGAAGTATTTTATTTTGATACTTTGAGGCATCTGAAAAATAAAATCCTCAATATGACCTTAAAGTGCATCCGGTGGTTAGACCCCTATTTGGGAGCTTTGGTGAGTTTGGAGTAACCCCTAGGTTGCTTTTACTCCTAAGTCCATTCTGACCAGAAGAGGTTCGTTGTGTAATTTAGACATTTCTAGGTTAGTTTTAGGGACTCATTCCCTGGCGTCTTTCCTGCCTCGTTGCTGAGTTCTCGCGGCTGAGCAGTCGTCGCTGAGTTCTCGTTGATGAGTTCTAACTGTTGACTTATCGCTGCTAAGTTCTCGTTGCTGACTTCTTGTTGCTGAGCTGTCATTGCCGAGTTTCAGTTTATGAGTTCATGTTGTTGAGTTATCGTTACTGACATCACGTTGCTTAGTTCTCGTTTCTTAGTACTCGTTGCTTGGTTCTCGTTGCTTAGTTCTCGTTTCTTAGTACTCGTTGCTTAGTTCTCGTTGCTTAGTACTCGTTGCTTAGTTCTCGTTGCTTAGTTCTCGTTGCTTAATACTCGTTGCTTAGTTCTCGTTGCTTATTACTCGTTGCTTAGTTCTCGTTGCTTATTACTCGTTGCTAATTACTCATTGCTTAGTACTCGTTGCTTAGTTCTCGTTGCTTATTGCCCGTTGCTTAGTTCTCGTTGTTTAGTACTTGTTGCTTAGTTCCTGTTGCTTATTACTCGTTGCTTAGTTCTCGTTGCTGAGTCCTCGTTGCTGAGTACTCGTTGCTGAGTCCTCGTTGCTGAGTTATCGTTGCTTAGTTCTCGTTGCTTATTACTCGTTGCTTAGTTCTCGTTGCTGAGTCCTCGTTGCTGAGTTCTCGTTGCTTAGTTCTCGTTGCTTATCACTCGTTGCTTAGTTCTTGTTGCGTAGTACTCGTTGCTTAGTTCTCGTTGCTTATTACTCGTTGCTAATTACTCATTTCTTAGTACTCGTTGCTTAGTTCTCGTTGCTTAGTGCTCGTTGCTTACTCGTTGCTTATTACTCGTTGCTTAGTACTCGTCGCTAAGTTCTCGTTGCTGAGTCCTCGTTGTTGAATTCTCGTTAAGGACATTACGTTGCTTAATTCTCGTTTCTTAGTACTCGTTGCTGATCTTTCGTCATAATGTTACAAAAACACGGGAGGCAACTGAATTAAATAGAATTTGTCCCGGGCATGACACACCGATATTTAACGGTAGGGATGCCTGCTTTAGGCGGCGATTAGCAGTAACTACCCCCTTCTCAAAGTACAGCCTGGGAGGATGTGCCTGTTACAACTGGACAGAACTATACCTCAGTCAAACAGAATCAAGGCCACTGTTAGACTGATTGTCGACGACGTATCCTCAACTGGTATGAACAACCCAACATGAATCTCAAAACTGATCCAGTTGATTACGACAGAGCTCGTAAAAAGACTTTAATTCATTTTTATCTCGACGATAACGACAGCTCGAACTCAGCAGATTCGGCTGACACTGCAGGTGCTCGGTCGTCGTCGTCGTCGGTGGCGGCGGCGACGCCGGGAGCAGCACGTCGTGTTGAGTAGGTGGTGCTGAGATAAGAGGGCGGCTGAATGATTTCGTCGCGTGTGATAGGTCCATCGTTAAAACGAAGGACCGGAAGTTCACTTGGCTTACTTCCGACCAGTGGCCATCGCTGGCCTCGGATTTACGTTTCAATCACGAAAGACTTGAAAGTTCTGAGTGATGGCGTCATGTCACGCCAGTCAGGCTCGAATTGATTCACGACATGACACCTCCCTTTTTTACCCGTTTTCTGTCACCCATTTGAAACCGCACGCGCTATGGCAGTGTTAAACATCGCGAGAGATGACAAAAGAAAATTGCTCTCAGTATGTGTCATTTATCTCTCTCTCTCTCCTCCCCCCTCTCTCTCTAAATATATATATATATATATATATATATATATATATATATATATTTAATTATATTTAAACTTTACTACATTGTAGAAGCGCCGTTGCAACGATAACTTTGAAATATTAGAATCAGCTAACATGACGCGAGATTTTGTTAAACAAATAAAATATTTATTAAATCATTTTTTTTTAATCTAAATTTTCGGTTTTGAAAACCTTATTCATGGTACAGACAATTTTTTCTTTTTTTTTCTTCTTTTTTTTAAAATTTGGATTTAAAAAAATGATTTAATAAATATTTGATTTGTTTAACAAAATCTTGCTATGGGTGTGATAGGTAAATTGTACGTGGATCTTACAAATTATTTTATAACTGAATCTTATATAATTGTTCCCAAGAAAGTTAACGCCGTTATTATTTTTTTTTTTTTTTGTTGATCCAGATCAATTTTGCAGGGCAACGAGTCCCATATTTACGGATACCCCCATAAACCATCATCAATTAATAATGAACCAATTGCAATGAATGTTAGCTCGGAGATTGTATACACACATGGGATTATTATAGGGCATATTAGATTAGAAAATGTTCCTTATGAATAGGCTTTTGAGACCCATATTTACAGACCCCCAAAACAGCGTCCAATAATAACGAACCGATTGCAATTAACTCTGGAATATTAATTATTATGTTCTATATCGGTTTTGACAATTTTCTGAAAAATGAGATCCTATGCGGTACAACTCCCATCTCAAATTTATTTTTCTCTATAGATGCACTACCTCCACTAATGCAAATATTGGGTGCTAAGAGTTTCTAAGACTTAAAAAGAAAGCCATGCGAGAATAGTGATCAAAGGGGTAACTGAATCTGCCGACGAATACTGACATTGCTTTTGGATCTTGCACCCGGGCAACGCCGGGTACCTCTGCTAGTATATATATATAAATTAAATTCCCGAAACAGTTTTTCATGGTAAACAACTGATGATCCCTTAAAATAATGTTAAAAACAAACTAATGTAATAACTGTAAAAAATAAATTGACTTACATGAGTGATTTTCCATTGAAAGACTTGGGACTAAAAGTTTTTTTTATTAATATAGTTATAATGGTTGAGAAACATCCGAGACTATATATATATATATATATATATATATATATATATATATATATATATATATATATATATATATATATATATATATATATATATATATATATATATATATATATGTATGTATATGTATATGTATATGTATATGTATATGTATATGTATATGTATATGTATATGTATATATATATATATATATATATACATATACATATACATATACATATACATATACATATACAGTTTATTTAACAAATTCATTTATGGTAGCTTAAAATTACAGCAAATGTTCAAAATTTTCAACCTTCGTTCTGCATGCATAGCTCCATTTTTTTTTGCAAGGAATTTACGACTTTTTGTAGCATATTTGATTGATTATGAAATAAATATATATAGAAACAAATATATAAACGAGCAGATTTAAAATAACAAATAGCAGTAATTAGAGAGTAAGATAACAATTATCAAAAGTGCATAGTATGTTTGTGCTTCCTATGGTAATCATTTTAAATAGCTAAGTGACTTATGAATCAGCCTGTATATATACTAGTAGAGGTACCCGAGGTTTCGAATCGCATGACCGGTAGTGAATAGTCATATCTCTATGCTGATGAGTCCCGGTTTAAGGACGAAACGTATACGTACATAGAAAATAACAAATATTTATTATTATTATATATATATATATATATATATATATATATATATATATATTACTTTTAATTTTAACACAAAAGTTAGGTATGTTCATGTCTTTATATATTTGTATTTACACGAGTCACTCCTACCCTAATTAACCGATCATTATGAATTTATGAACATAGCTACTATGCGTGAATATGTGTAATGTGTGTTATATTTCGTTTAATTTAGTTTTACGCAAGGCGGTGTTGCAAACCCTTCGTGAAAATTCAGACACTTCCGATTTTTGTGATATTTAAAGGATAGGTATTAGGCATCAATTAATAAATATTGTTCAAAGTTGGTAATTCATGACTGAAACTTGGTGGGCAATTCAGCATAGACTGAAGTTTATTTGTACCAAGTATGGTTGACCTCCAGAAAAAGATTATGAATTTTATTAAGGATTTCATTTAATTATTACGAATTTGAAGCATAATAACTTTTACAGAAATGACATATTTGCCATAAAATGACCCAAAAAGTGTTTATGCATAGTGGAAAATAATTACATAATTTCATTAAACAAAGTAAAATAATATTAGAAAACTTATTTAGACTAATAACTACAAATCGTAACACGAATTGAAATAATAACGTAAGATCATAAACCTTATAAAATAATTATATAAACTTGTGATAGAGAATATCTCTCTATAAAATTTAGACTCGTCTGACGAACAAAGCCATAACAATATTGATAACATCGTGTAGTAGTAGTAGTACTAAACGCATCCTAGAAAGTTCCTAGCTATATAACCACTCAGCTACGTAAGTACTTACCTATCTACGTTCTACGTACCTAATTACCTATATACGTACCAACTCGTCTACCTACGTATCTATGTAGCTACTTACGTATCTATATATCTACATACCTACGTACTTACTTACGTTTCCACTCACCTACGTAACAAACGACCTACCATACTACCTACCTACGTATTATCTACATACCTGCTCACCTACCAAACTGCATAAGTAAATACTTACTTACCTATCTAAGTACGTACCTACCTACCTACCTACCTACGTACTCACCCACCTACCTATTTCCTACCTACGTTAGTACGTACGTACCTACTCGCCTACGTTACTAACATCATATGTAACTAACTACCTTCGTAGTACATAATACCTATGTACCTATCTACGCACCTATCTACCTACATTCCTACGTATAGACTTACCTACGTAACTACCTACCTATCTACGTACATCTCTACGTACTTACATAGTACCAATCCACGTACCTACCTACCTACCTACCTACATACATACATACATACATACATACATACATACATAAATACATACATACATACATACATACATTAATACCTACCTAACAACCTACCTACCTAACTACCTGCACATCTTTATGCACCCGTCCTTTCGTACCTTACTAACATAAATATTCACATAAAAAGAAATATTTATCTCTTCCGTTGCCGAGTTACCTGGGTAGTCAACTATCTAGTAACCCCTCCCCAGTCTGTCCACCCGTAATCCATTTACACAATTGAATTCAAAAGACTCCAAGTACCCACTTGCTTTATCGTGTAATACCAACGTCACTAGACAAAGATTATCACGCGTCTGTTTACACTATATATATATATATATATGTATATATATATATATATATATATATATATATATATATATATATATATATATATATAGTATTATGAGTGTTTCTACAAGCGTAAATATAGCGTGATCCTAACAACCACATCTGAAATGTTGTTTAGCATTGAAATGCTTGCGTGTCGATTTGTCTTCGTCGTGTTTTTGTTCTCTTGAAATGTGACCCCCTTTTGTGTCGATATGCCTGTCGGAGTGGACATCCGGTCACTTCTCACAGTCCACTTGTTTCTAGGTTGGCCTATCTTGTTCGACTGAAGATTTGAAAAAAAAAATCACTCCAATCACGAATTAACGTCTCGCCATCAGCTATCACCCCATCTCTTTCTCCTTGTTCTCCCTCTATTTCTTTCCTCTCTCTATCCCTATTACCTCTCTTTCTCTCTTTTTCTTTTCTTACCCTCTTTTCCCCACTTTCTCTCACCCTCTCTTTTTCTTTTCTCTTGTTTGTCTTTCTTTTCGCTTCTCCTGCCTCTATCCCCTCTCCTTTCCTCGCTTTCTTTTCTCTTACACTCGCTCTTCATTCTTTCTCTTATCCTCTCTCTTTCACCTCACTTTTTCTCATGTACTTCTCGCCCTTCTACTCACCTCTCTCACTCTCTCATTCCTCTATCTACCTTTGTATTTCTTATATCTCCCCTCTCTCAGTTCCATCCACCTTTCCCTCTTTCCCCGCCTCTTATGCTTCCCCTCTTTCTCTAGCTCTCTCTCTCTCTCTCTCTTTCTCTTTCACTCCATTCCTCTTTTTCTTCTTTTCCTCTCTCTTTATTTCAGCTCTTTTTCATTCCTCTGTCTTGTTTCTCTCTTTTCTTTTCTCTCTCTCTCTTACACTCTCTCTTCTCTCACACACATCTCTCTGTATTTGCGTGCTTTCAATGAGATAGCGAATGTTGCTCACTAAAAAACTGACTTCATTAAATCTCCTCCCGCATAAAGGGTTATTTGTCCGAAATATCAGGTAGTAGAAATCAAAAGGGAGAGAACCTTTTCTATTTGAATATGATCTTTTTGTAAAAATATGAAATAAAATAGTTGTTGTGAGTGTAAGACAAAAATATAAAGAATAAATTGGATGAAAACGCTTTTGTATAGATTAACAAATATAATCGAGTATTATATAACTACAACTAAAAAATACTTTATAATTAGGACGTACTTAATTGTAGTCGCTCAGCGACACGTCCAATTTCTTATCTTATTAGAGACTAGCCGAATGCAAAGAAACATTACTCTGTTTTCCGAAATGCACATTATCTTAAGAAAGACAACCAAAGGGCTAAGAGTTACTTCCCTTTCATTATTCTATCTAACAGTCTAATTTTAAAATTATACTTATTCTTATCTTATTAGAGACTAGCCGAATGCAAGGAACATTACTCTGTTTTCCGAAATGCACATTATCTTAAGCAAGACAACCAAAGGGCTAAGAGTTACTTCCCTTTCATTATTCTATCTAACAGTCTAATTTTAAAATTATACTTATTCTTATCTTATTAGAGACTAGCCGAATGCAAGGAACATTACTCTGTTTTCCGAAATGCACATTATCTTAAGCAAGACAACCAAAGGGCTAAGAGTTACTTCCCTTTCATTATTCTATCTAACAGTCTAATTTTAAAATTATACCAGTTAATTCAAGTGTAGCAAATGGTATTTAATTATTTAGGTTAAAAACACTTTGTAGAATAACATTTTAAAAACTTTTTATTAATTCATATTATTCTTCTGTTCTCTACAGCCTTTTCTCTCACAGAAGAGAATTTGTTAGTCTTTCTCTTCTCTATCCTTATTTCCATGCAAGGTGCTCCATTAAGCCCCATTCTCTTGTTCCTCCTCGTAAGACATTAACAGCAAGAACATGTAATGCTATCAAAACTGAAATAAACTTTACTTTCTTCCTTCGTGTGTCTAGCACGAGGCAGCATTTCCATGAACAGAGTTTGTTTCCAACATGCACATTATCTCAAGCAAGACAACAAAGTTCTCATAACTAAAAAATGTTTGTTCATTTGTTTCCTCTTCTTTCCCAACTTTCTCTACCTTTTTCTCTCCTCTCCCCTCTCTATCTCCTTCTCTGTCTCTTTCATCCCTTTTTCTCTATCCCTCCATCTCTCTTTCCTCTTTTCCTTCTCTCCATTCCTCTTTGATCTCCCTTTCTCTTTTCTTTCTCCTCCCGTCTCTTTATCCTCTATTTCTCTCTTCCTATATGTACTCTCTCTCCCTCTTCCTTTCCCTTTCTTTCTTTTCCCTTTTCCTCTCTCTCTCTTTACTTCTCTATTCTTTCTGTCCCTCTTTCTTTCGTCTCTCTCTCCGTATGTGCGTGCTTTCAACGAAAAGCAATTGTGATGCTGAATGTTCCATCCTTTTCAATCTTCTCACAATATTCTTCATCATTCAAATGGCAACCCATCTATCTAATCAAAGATTATATTCAAGTTGATTTTGTCTTTAATAAGTGGTGACTCATTAGTAAAGCTATTATTAACGGTAACAAAAATCTATAAATAAACATGCAGTTTGTCTAAGTGTTGAAAATGCCATTCCTTCATCTTGTCGGTTAGGGTATGGTTAGGGTTAGGTGAGTTTGCGATTTCTGTTTTCATTAAAAATAACCGCCTCCCGTTCGCGCCCACAACCCTCATCTCTTAACTCATCCACCCTCCATAACCACCATCAATCGTGTCCCGCCCAACCGCAAACACCTGTATTCACTTTCAGTTTTGTTGCCTTTCTACTTCTCCAAGAAACCATTCCACACGAATCAGCTTCATTAAGGCCTCATAGGTGAAACACTCATAGTTGGTCGCATTTTTTGAGGCAATCTTTTCCTTTCCAGAAAAGTAAAACCTGTGAGAAAGTATTCTAAAAATTCGTTCCGTTGACTTTTTGCCGAAAACGAAACTCCAGATGATGACGTATTGGTCGAGGGGGTAGTATTTACTGCAAGTGAATTTCAGCAGAGAAAAGAGCAAATTTACTCCGAGTGAAACTGTGGGGGATGACATATTTACTTCTAAATGAAATGTACTTTAAATCGTGGGTGCCCCCCCCCAAAAAAAAAGAATTCTATTTAATGAGAGATTTCAACAAGACTAACCAAAGACATGTAATGCAGTGGAATAAAAGACCATAAGCTATTCAAGCAGGTCAAAGTGCCGAAGAAACGAAAATGTAATCCGATATAAAGATGAAGAAATCAGAAATAGGAAATATGGGGGGGGTGAGAGAAGTAGGCAGTCAGTTGGAAGTCTCGGTGCAAAACGGATAGCTAGCGATGATTTAAGATCAATGATAAACTAAGAGGCAAAGGGGCCTAATATTCGTTGTTTGGGATTCCCCCATCCACCGCTAACAGAAGAGAAGGCAACGCCAACATCTCAATAAAAGGTCCTGTCTGCACATTTATGACTTCTTCGTTTCTTCGTGCTATTGTGAAACATAAATTGCGGGTGGCCCGGTCATTGGAGGAGTGGAAAAACGCGAGGTAGGAAATCATTGTGCTGTATGATTTATGATTGTATTGATAACTCCCCACATATTTTATTTTGTTTTGAATCGTTATACATTTTGATCTCCCCTCGGAGGGGAGTCTAAATGTAACAAATGTGAATTTAGAGAGATTTCAATGAGACTATTCATAGACATGTTACTCGGGTAATTAAAAAAAAACAATGTCCAGAGGGAAAGAACCGGGCCTTCCTCTAGGGAAAAAAACTATTCAAACAGGTCAAATAACTGTAGAAACTAAAAGACAACCAAAGATAATTGTGTGAAAATCAGAAATAGAAAATATTGACGTGATACAGCTAAAAAAATGGTTCGAAAACTAAACAAACAAGAAGAAACGAAGAAGACAAGATGGCGGACAGACGCTGTCATTAAAATAGCAAACCCGCCAAAAACCAAAACCGGATCAATAACTGTATGTATTGCTCAACTTCACATAAGAAGAATAACTGTACGTATTGCTCAACTTCACATAAGAAGAATAACTGTCCTGCATTTTTTTAAACTACAAAGAATGTGGAAAAAGGACATTATGCTCAAATGTGAAGAATAAAAAAACAATATGGATTTAGGTAAAAATGCCACAGTTAGAAATAGCACAGCTAAAATAGCATGTGGATAAATAGGAAAAATGGCTCAAATGTCATGAATTAAAACACAGATATGAATGTAGGTAAAATGACACAGGTAGAAATGGCACAGCTAAAAATAGCATGTGGATAAATAGGAAAAATGGCTCAAACGTGAAGAATAAAACAAAGATAAGTATTTACGTAAAATGGCACAAGTAGAAATGGTACAGCTAAAATAGAATGTATAGAGATAGGAACAATGGCTCATGTGTGAAGAATAAAACTAAGATATGAATTTAGGTAAATGACACAGGTAGAAATGGCACAGCTAAAGTAGCATGTGGATGAAAAGAAAAAAAATGGCTTAAATGTGAAGAATAAAACAAAGATACGCATTTAGGTAAAATGTCACATGTAGAAATGGCACAGCTAAAAATAGAATGTAGATAAATAGAAAAAATGGCGCAAATGTGAAGAATAAAACAAAGATAAGCATTTAGGTAAAATGACACAGGTAGAAATGGCACAGCTAAAATAGCACGTGGATAAATAGGAAAATAGGAAAAATGGCTCAAATGTGAAGAATAAAACAAAGATATGTATTTAGGTAAAATGGAACTAATCGAAATGGCACAGCTAAAAATAGCATGTGGATAAATATTGAAAAATGGTTCGAATGTGAAGAATACAACAAAGATAAGTATTTAGGTAAAATAGCACAGGTAGAAATGTCACAGCTAAAATAGCGTGTGGATAAATAGGAAAAAATGGCTCAAATCTGAAGAATAAAACAAAGATATGTATTTAGATAAAATGGCAAGGTAGAAATGTCACAGCTAAAAATAGCATTTGGATAAATAGGAAAAATGGATCAAATGTGAAGAATACAACAAAGATAAGCATTTAGGTAAAATGACACAGCTAGAAATGGCACAGCTAACATAGCATGTGGATGAATAGGAAAAATAACACAAGGGAAAAATATACAGGAAAATCTCACAATGAGTTTATCAAATTCTACGATACAATAAAAAATGGGAGAACATGAAGAAGTTTGTCAAATTAAAAAACATATCTACATTTAAAAGTAGATAAAGCTACACTAGCCATCCTCAAATGTATTTAATAACACAAATATAAACATTCATAATCTTTTCTGCAACTATATTTTATACAAATAAACTATAATCCATGCCTGACTTGTTGTAAGAAAAAAAAGGTCACAATGACAATCCAAACTTTAAGCAGAATTCCTGTTCCTGAAACGCTGAAATAGCACTTAATCAATTTCCGGCACCAACACTTTCTTTTCTCTCTGCTCTTTCAGAAACACAACTGCCTGCTTTACATCTATACTTTAATTTAAGTCAGTTGGTCTCCAGTCATGAAAATTACTTTATTCACGTATGCAAATCAGTCCTAACTATAAAAATCTACTATTGTGAATAGAAGCCTTTCTTTTTTCTCCTGGCTCGTGGGCACACACGACATGCAAAAAATCTCATTCGATTTTCAGCTGGTAAGTTTTCGTTTCTATTCTCACACATGTCAACATAATTTAGTCACGAATCTCAAATAGTCTTCGTTTATAGCTGTTCAAAGATAAGCACAACGTGATATGTGGACAATTGCTAATAATTTTGGCACACTAATGTCTTGTCACTACTTATTTGGGCTGTGATGGTCCTCATCAATTCAAGAATAATCTATGAGATAAAAATCTGGGGTTTGGGGGGTTTGGTCCATTCAGGATTAAACATTCTACTGCTAAGACGATCACCAAAGTGTCCCCCAAAGTTCAGAATGAGATAAATACGTAGATAGCTAAGAGAAAGATGGGTAACTTATTCAGTTAATTATAAATAACGGCTAATTAGAACAATCAAAACATAATTTTTTAAAAACATAACTCAATCTCAGATCTAAGGTATATCTTAGCAGGTAGTTTGTGTTATTAAATATTATAGGGAAAAGAAACGTTGGTACTTCTATCGATACTGACCCAATCTCCGTGAACTTCGTGTCGGCAGCGTTCAGGCATGCTACGTAAACACCCGAGAGATGACGAGCCGAATAGTGGCAGAGAGATGCCGAGCGATTAGCCAATCAGCTGTCAGTGGCCAGACGACAATTTTCTAATCAGTATTTAAATTGATTAAAGCCAGAAGCAATTGATCAAAGCCAGTGCATGTTTATTTGCTGTTAAATTCAAAAAAAGAAAAGAAAAAAGAAACACAACTAGATTACGAAGAGCTGTGTGGCAGTGTTCAATTTCGCGAAGGCGTCATTTCATTCTGCCAGGAAAAACAGCTGTTGGCTAAAAGGAAAAATGTCGAAAATGCTATTACATGTGCCGCTCGATAGAAAGATAAGGTATTATTATTATTATTATTATTATTATTATTATTATTTATTTATTTATTAACAGTTGTTTAGCATTGTTTTCTTACAAAATTAAAAACCAAAAAAAAATATTTATTAACAGTAATTTCGCTATGTTTTGTTCGTTTTTTTTTTAATCTTTCTTGAAAATAAAACTTAAAATACGACGCAGCAACGTATCGAAGTTATCGGCTGCCACAATTCGTCTCGTCATCTATCGGGTGTTTACGTAGTATGCGGGAACGCTGCCGACATGAAGTTCACGGAGATTGGGTCAGGATCGTTAGAAGTATCGAAACGTTGATCAATTAATATTGATCAAATTCCTCTTTTTGAGACATTCACAGCAAGAACACGTCTTACTTCCAAAATATGAAAGAACTTCGCTTTCGTCCTCCGTGTGCCTTGCGTGGAGCAGAATTTCCCCGAACAGAGTTTATTTTCACTAAATTCGCATCTGTTAAACACATTACCGCATTTCTGATTCCCTACAGACTACAACATTGATTGTCTACAACTACATTCAATTCATATGAGAGAAGAATGGAGAAAGCGGACATATCAAACAAGTCATTCAAATTAATTCGTATAGTGAGATTTTTAAGTTTTCGTCTTTATTATTGAAAAACATCGTCAGAAATGGGTGAAGACGGTGTTATAAAAAATGTTTCAGAAATAGAATAGCCATCCGAGGGTTATAGAATATAGAAAAGCAGAAAAAGGAGAGATGCGTGATAATGAATTAAAAGGAAGAAAGACGAAAGATTGAGGACTTCAAGTTTCTTTACGAACGTCTGATGGCGGATAAGAAAACTAGACTAAAAAGAGAGAAATGAAGATAGTAGAGCAAATAAAACAGAAAAGAGGTGAAAAAAAAAACAACATTTTTATGCGTTTTCACATATGAGCATGTTTTGCGTTTGGCCAGGTCAACTTTTTAAGAAAAACTCATGTTTACTCCATTGTTTGTATTGATTTACTCCTTTCCAGGAGGTTAGGCACAAGGCCAGTTTTTATCATACTCCCACAAGTAAGATGTGACTCAAGGTCGGGTCGGGAAAGTAGGGTTTGAAAAGCCAGCGCCCGACAGGTGAGCACTCTGGCCATTAAAAATTGCCTGGGCAGCCCCGTCGGCATTTCCCGGTAGGAGCGCCTCAGGCAGTATGCAATAAACTTACTCCTCCCCAAAGAGGAGAGGCAAAGCCTGGGAGGGTGGACCTCCTAGAACTGCACAGGACAGACCCATAGACCGGCGTAAATCAAGCCCGGAAGGCCAAGACAATGTCAGTCTATGGGGTGCAGTATCCATCGGAACAGATACTACACTTTGATCTGAGCCAAAAGACACATGTAAAAAACATATTCACTGATTTCTGAAGAAGTCATTCGATAATAAAGTTCGAATATTAAAATATTATTTGCGTTAATTTGATTCTATTGTACGATTTATTCGGGGTTTTTTCATTCATCCCTACAATGATCTAGCAATATATCATTTAGTGAAAGAAGATTGTATTGCGTCATCATGTATGAGTGAAGAGTATATGCAATGCGTGTATCTGATGGAAAGCAGAAACATGCCCCCTCCCCTAAAGTCCAACCCTTCCTCGCCGCGGTGTCAAGGTTGTTGTGTCAGAACTGCCCTGCTAACAAGGCTATGATGAAAATACAAGAAGAGTCGACATCAGGATCCGTCACCCTCTGGTCGTCTTTGCTCCGTGTCTCGCAAGAAATCGCGTGTCAGGTACGGAACTACAAACTAATGGAGTGAAAGTGGCAACGTTGCTTCTGTGTCAGTCCTTTATGTGTGCTGGACCAAACCTTTCCCGACTTTGTATGCAAATGCTGTGTCTTGCTGTTCTCGGTGTCGGGCGTAAACATCTGTAATCCTGTAGGTTAACGGGCAACTGCGACCAACGAGGAGGACTTCTTCATGCGGACCAGGCAACCTTGGGGCAATCCGAATCGCCTAACAAACAAACAAACAAACAAACAACACAGGGAGGTTCTTTAATAATAAAGATAAACCATCAACATTGTAAATTGTAGTAGATTGTTTGGTCTATCCGCTTTTTTCCATTCATCTCTACCTTTATATTTTTTACTAACAAGTCAACGCTTCTAAAGGCCCAAAGGCCACTCGAGGATAAGGCTTATAGAGTTTGGCAAGTGGACAGTGAAATATTGTAACGATTGTTGTATCTACTCATACATTTATTATTTACGAGGACAGCTTAACAAGAATTTGTATACATTGAACTTAAAAACGGGAATATTGTAGTAAGTCAGGAAGCAGCCCCGTGGAACTGTGTTCCAAATACGGGCAGTTATGAGAAAAGAAACATTACTCATGGAAGTTCCGTAAATTTACGGTAGACAGAAAGAGGAAGAGAACTTCTTAAGTGTTTTTAATTATGATTTGGCGATGTATAATTTAGTAAAAGATTGTATAGCGCCAGCATGTATGAGTGAGGAATATATGATATGCGTGCGTCTTAAAGATGTTTTTATCATTTAACAAAAGCACGTTTTTAGCAATGAAGCGGAAAGGCCGTTATCGCCATTTTTTGTGCCTACCCAAAACCGTTTAACTGGCGCACCTCGATCCGCATATCTTACAACGATGTCACCAACACGCAACCCTGCAGACAGCCCCACCCGGCAGCCGATGTAGCAGCCACGCCTTTCATCTTAGATGAAGAATTTACCATCAAAGCACCGTTTTGTCCTCATTCACTAGCGTGTCAAGACAACCCCATAAACAATAACAAAAAAAAAAACGAAACAAAACAGAAAAGAACTTCCTTCTTCGTCATATTCACATTCGCCGTAAACCAAGGGCGGGTAAGTAGTTAGCATTTATCTTACACCCAGAAGGGAGAAAGCAAGTTGAGGGGGGGGGGGACATCATATGTTTGATGAATAAAAGTCATAGCGTTTACTGCAAATAGGCTGTGCGAATGAAGATATCTCAGCAGTAGCAAAAGAAAAAGTGAGGAGGTAAAATAGAAAGTATCTACTTCATCATGGCTGCAATCTGAACAGGTTTTAATCACAAAAAAATCTCCAATTATATTTTAGACCGGATTTTTGTTTTGCCAAATAATAACTTGTTTTCAACAATTGCTTTTCAACAATTTTAAGAAATAATAAAATCAAATTGTTTTTTTTTTAATTTGAATTTTAAATTTGTTAAATTTGGAAATATTTTTAACAAATATTCAAATCAGGCTTTTTTTTAATAAGTTTAAATATGTTTTTAATACTTTACTTATTAATTATTAACCAAATATGATTGTATTGCAAAGTAAAAACAATTATTAACAAATAATAAATTCAAACGGGTTTTATAAATGCTAACAATAAAAATTCCGCCCAAATCTATGTGGCCTAAAATAATTTTTTTGTGATTAACACCGGTTCGCAATTTCAGATTTCAGATATGGCGGCCATGATGAAGTGGCTACTTTCTAATTTACCGGTAAATCACGAGCTATAAAAAATCCAGGTCTTTCTCGATTGCCGAACATCCAAACACAATCAAATTAATGCCCCGAGGATCGATACTTTGTCTTTATTATTCCTTATCTTCATAACCCCCCGACGATGCAATCGCGTCCGAGATGGATTGCTAATAACGCTAGGATCTATTGTCGACATGCGGGAAAATCGAACAAATACACTTCCAAGGTGATGACTGAATCTTGATTAAATGACCTCTCGTCTGTAATAGGATGGGGCCAAAAATGGATGATTACGTTTAATGCTACCAAGACAAACCACTTTTCTTTAACAATTATAAAAGACTTTCCCAGCCACCGGTTGTCATGGCTGATAGCCCCTTTGCCGGGAGTCTAATGTTTAATGTCCTCAGTCCAACATTGACAATCAACGTGAATTGGAATAAATACATAGAAGATACTGTCAAGTTTGCTGCAAAGGAGGTCAGCTCTCTCTCTCTCCTTCTCTCTCTATCTCTCTATCTCTCTCTATCTCTCTCTATCTCTCTATCTCTCTCTATCTTTATCTCTCTCTCTCTTTCTCATATTCTCTCTCTATATATATATATATCTCTTTCTCTCTATCTCTCTCTCTCTCTCTATCTCTCTCTCTCTCTATCTCTCTCTTTCTCATATTCTCTCTCTGTCTCTCTCTCTTTTTCTCTCTCTCTCTCTCTATCTCTTTTTCTATCTCTCTCTCTCTCCTTCTCTCTATATCTCTCTATCTCTCTCTATCTCTATCTCTCTCTATTTCTCATATTCTCTCTCTCTATCTCTCTTTCTCTCTATCTCTCTCTATCTCTCTCTCTCTATCCCTCTCTCTTTCTCATATTCTCTCTCTGTGTCTTTCTCTTTTTCTCTCTCTCTCTCTATCTCTCTTTCTATCTCTCTCTCTCTTTCTCTCTCTTTCTCTCTCTTTCTCTCTCTTTCTCTCTTTTTCTCTCTCTTTCTCTCTCTTTCTCTCTATCTCTCTCTATCTCTCTATCTCTCTCTCTCTATCTCTCTCTTTCTCATATTCTCTCTCTCTCTCTCTCTGTCTCTCTCTTTTTCTCTCTCTCTATCTCTCTCTCTATCTCTCTCTATATATATCTCTATCTCTCTATATATATTTCTTTCTCTCTCTATCTCTCTCTCTCTCTATCTATCTATCTTTACCGCACCATAAAACTTCTCACACATGCAAGTGTCTTATATCTCTATAAAACCACTATTCGCTCGTGCATGAAGTAATGTTGCCACATCTAGGCTGGAGCATAAACCACTAGTCTCTCCCTCTGTAACAAGGTGTAAAAAATAGTCCCTAACCAAAAGGTCCCGCACTGTCGGTCAAGCTTGAGCTCCTGTCGCATCGCCGCAATGTTGCATCCCTATGCTTGTTTTACAAGTACTTCCACGAAACATGCACTCTCATATTTACTACTCGTGTACCCTCTTAACGTAAATACCCCTGACCAACCCGACTAGTAGCAACATTCAACTCTTCACTGTAGAGTCCCCAGATGCCGGAAATATTCTACTCTAAAGCTTTTTTTCTTTAGACGGCTTGCTTTTGGAATTCCCTCTCTGCTCACCGTTTCATCGACTGTATACAGAAATTCGCGTGTAATGTTAACTTAGGAATCTGACCCCCAATCACAGTAGCCCCTAACATCTCAGTGGCAATATGCTTGGTTTGGGGTGAATAAACGTAAAAAAGAGAGTAGACACAAGGTAAGGTGACGATTGAAAAGCCAGCGCACTAGAAGATATGAACGCAAATAATGACCGAGCAGACCTGTCGGCATTCCCCGGTATGGGTTCCTAAACCGATTAGCAATAAACTAACCATTTTCTCAAAGAGAGAAGGTAAAGCATGGGCGGGTGACCTAGTAGAACTGCATATAACCATAATTAGTCCTGAGAAAAACAAGGCCACCTAACATGAAAATGAGCCAGACTCTGTTTGACTGATTATCGAAGACGTATCATCGACTTGTATGAACAACATATGTTCTGCGCAAGTAAAGTGTGTGTGGGAGGTGTTGTGCACAGACGTGTGCAGTTGTTGTGGAATGTGTTTTTCCCACTGGTTCATCCTGAAATCGAACTATGCCCTGATAAGGCACCCGTTTTAATGCACTCGTTAGTTTCAAGTGTCGGTTATTAAAGGGGTGAAATTAAACAAGTAATGGCGAAATGGGTGCGTCATACTTAACTTCTGGTTACAACGTTCTTCCACAATTCCACTGTTCTTCCGGATCCCTACAGGGCATCCTCTTGGTCGGCAGAATTATTAGCTGGTCCTATTTTTGTGGCCATGTGACAATCAAACTTTTCATCTTTTCTTCTCTACATCTTTGTCTTCTCCTCCCCTTTCTCTTACTCCTCTTTCTTCTCCTTCTTCTCTTCTTTTTCTCCCTGTCTTCTTGTTCTTCTTTTCTTTCTCTTCCTACTCCTCGCCCTTCCCTATTCTCCTCCTCCTTCTCCTCTTCTCTCCGTTCTTTTACCTCCTCTCCATCATCCTTCTTTTTTCTTTTCTTTTTCTCCTCCTTCTTCTACTCCGCCTCATTCTTCTCTACTTAATTTTACTTCTCGTCCTTTTCCCACTCCTACTCATTATTCTTTCTCTCCTCTTCCTTCTCTTCTTCTTCTTCTTCTTCTTCTTCTTCTTCTTCTTCTTCTTCTTCTCATTCTCTTTTTCCTGCTCCTCATCACCCTTTCTCCTCCTCCTTATCTTTTTCCTCTTCTCCCGCATAGTCTTTCTTCTTCTTCTTCTTCTTCTTCTTCTTCTTCTTCTTCTTCTTCTTCTTCTTCTTCTTCTTCTTCGTTTTCCTCTCCTCCTTCTCAATAACAGCTCTAACGAACATTATTTAAAAAGAAACACCAACAAATGAAATTGCGCTTTAAAAATCTATTTGGGGTTTTATTCGTTCTTCAGCTATGCAAAACCTCAATTGTCCTCTCTGGTTGTTCAGACAATAGAAAACGTTTCCCCGCTTCCCGTGTCCGTTTCGTTACAGCCGGGACACGTAACCTTACTCAAATTCTATTTAGAAAATTCCACTCTATCGAAATGTTAACCCTAGTGGAAATTCATCATGCAAATCCCATTTTTTACACACCCGCCTTTTATCCTGCTCTAAACATTCACAAGCTATTAATAACATAGTGACTTGGATTGTCGACAAGAAGTATCATGTACCGGTTTTAACTGTCCTAAACAAGGTTAGTATGCCGTACTAAGTGACAAAGGGGACAAATGACCTACTATGAAGGGAAATCTGGATTATGTTCTATATGTGTAAAGCGGTCTGCTAGTACGTTATTTGTTTCCTTTGTCAGTGTTTTTTACTGCATACCAACCTTGTTTAAGTGTAATAGCAATTCATTACTACTCTAATTCTTTTTGTGGTCAACTTCTTCCTCTGTGTGATCTTTTGTTTGTGCAGATCATGTTTAGTTACCTGTATACTGTCTGTTTTATTCTGTTACCTGAAATAAGAAAAACCAACATTTGCAGGATGACAGAGAAAAGTGAAGTACAGAGAAGAGTAAAACGGGAAACGAACAGTGAGAATCAACTTCATGGAAAATTTATAAGACAGTGCAAAGAAATTTATAAGACAGTGCAAAGAAATTTATGAGACAGTGCAAATTATTTTATAAGACAGTGCAAAGAAATTTATAAGACAGTGCAAATAAATTTATAAGACAGTGCAAAGAAATTTATAAGACAGTGCAAAGACATTTATAAGACGGTGCAAAGAAATTTATAAGACAGTGCAAAGAAATTTATGAGACAGTGCAAATTATTTTATAAGACAGTGCAAAGAAATTTATAAGACAGTGCAAAGAAATTTATAAGACAGTGCAAAGAAATTTATAAGACAGTGCAAAGACATTTATAAGACGGTGCAAAGAAATTTATAAGACAGTGCAAAGAAATTTATAAGACGGTGCAAAGAAATTTATAAGACAGTGCAAAGAAATTTATAAGACGGTGCAAAGAAATTTATAAGACAGTGCAAAGAAATTTATAAGACAGTGCAAAGAAATTTATAAGACGGTGCAAAGAAATTTATAAAACAGTGCAAAGAAATTTATAAGACGGTGCAAAGAAATTTATAAGACAGTGCAAAGAAATTTATAAGACAGTGCAAAGAAATTTATAAGACAGTGCAAAGAAATTTATAAGACAGTGCAAAGAAATTTATAAGACGGTGCAAAGAAATTTATAAGACAGTGCAAAGAAATTTATAAGACAGTGCAAAGAAATTTATAAGACGGTGCAAAGAAATTTATAAGACAGTGCAAAGAAATTTATAAGACAGTGCAAAGAAATTTATAAGACAGTGCAAAGAAATTTATGAGACAGTGCAAATTATTTTATAAGACAGTGCAAATAAATTTATAAGACAGTGCAAAGACATTTATAAGAGAGTGCAAAGATATTTATAAGAGAGTGAAAATAAATTTATAAGACAGTGCAAATAAATTTATAAGACAGTGCAAAGAAATTTATAAGACGGTGCAAAGAAATTTATAAGACAGTGCAAAGAAATTTATGAGACGGTGCAAAGAAATTTATAAGACAGTGCAAAGAAATTTATAAGACAGTGCAAAGAAATTTATAAGACAGTGCAAAGAAATTTATGAGACAGTGCAAATTATTTTATAAGACAGTGCAAAGAAATTTATAAGACAGTGCAAAGAAATTTATAAGACGGTGCAAAGAAATTTATAAGACAGTGCAAAGAAATTTATAAGACGGTGCAAAGAAATTTATAAGACGGTGCAAAGAAATTTATAAAACAGTGCAAAGAAATTTATAAGACAGTGCAAAGAAATTTATGAGACAGTGCAAATTATTTTATAAGACAGTGCAAATAAATTTATAAGACAGTGCAAAGACATTTATAAGAGAGTGCAAAGACATTTATAAGAGAGTGAAAATAAATTTATAAGACAGTGCAAATAAATTTATAAGACAGTGCAAATAAATTTATAAGACAGTGCAAAAAGATTTATAAGACAGTGCAAAGAAATTTATAAGACAGTGCAAAAAAAATTATAAGACAATGCAAAGAAATTGCGCCTGTGTAAAACATTGACATGGCTGTGAAAAGGATTCATGATAATGAAAACTGGAAAATGCAATAATAACAATCTATATAAATCCAAGATAGGCAAGGTTCTCGAAAACACCAACTTTTAATTCTGTTGACAAAGAGAAGAAATAGTAAACATCGTTATAAGGGAAAGCAGCGATCTGGCCCCAAAGTAATGTAGCACTTAGACTGGAGTGAGCTGGGAGTTCTGAAAAAAAAATTTTTCAAGACACAAATGAATGGTCAAAAGAAAAACGGAAAAACTATTTGAAAATAAAAGCATAAAAAGCTCGTGAATGTTGATATAATGACAAACTAATTTAAGTTAAAAGACCAACGATGATCATTGTCACTTAGAAAGAAAACAGCTTTCCAATAATTGACTTCGTTGTCCAGAAGATCCGACTATGAAACTGAAGAAGACAGATGGAGTAAGCTAAATGGGCTATGAATTAGAAAACCTACCGTATTACCAATAATTGTAGAAGCACTAGGAACATTCACTACTTACCACTCGCCGGAAAATAGAATAGAAGAAATTTGAATCAAACGGGTGGGTAAAACTTACGGTACTTCTTCAGATTAGGACACGAGCTAACTTTGATCCAAACCATAACCCTAACCCTAACCCTAACTCTGTCCCTAACCCTAAGCCTTACCCTAACTCTGACCCTGACCCTAACCCTAACCAAACCGTAACTCTAACGCTAACCTTGGCCTTAACACTAATCCTGACCCTAACACTAACCCTTACGACGGAGTAAAAGTTAGCTCAGGTCCTTATCTGGAGTAGCACCAAATATACAAACAGTAAAATCGCTAAATTTCCTCGGGTTCGGAAACCAATAATTCATAAGCAAATAATCAAATAACACTAACTAACCACAGGAAATGTATAATAAAATACATACCACACTGAAAACGAAATAAAAAATGAATGAAAAGTGTAACATATGAAGACCTACTATAGAACTTAATTAGCTACGTAAAGTCTGACGATATCTATCTATCTATCTATCTATCTATCTATCTATATATATATATGTCTATCTATCTATCTATCTATCTATCTATCTATCTCTCTCTCTCTCTCTCTATATATATATATATATATAAATATATATATATATATATATATATATATATATATATATATATAAAGCAAAGTCGTCTGCATGTGTGTACGTGGGTAGCGACACCACAGTTAAACGGTTGATCTAAGAGCCAAACTAATCACAGATTTATAATCAGTATCTTCAATTCGATGTCCTTATCGATCTCAGAAGTTTTTTAACACCTTTTTTAATAATGAGTTTTTAAACTCATTATTCAAAATTAAAAGTACGTAAAAATAACATTTGAAACAAATGTTCCGACATTTTTATTGTTTTTTCCATCCCAACGAACAACTGCGTTTCGCGCCAAATCATCGTATGTTTATTTTGGAAAGAAAACATCTATTCTTTTTGATTAAAAACGGATAAAAATAGTTAATAAATATTTATTAATATATTTCCACTTTGATGAGAATTATTTAAATTTTATATTAGTGTCCCTCCGTGTTTCTTTCTTTTATTTTACCCCATCGAACTATTTAAACTCATTTAAGTTGGTTAAACAAAATATTTTCCTTAGATCGGTGGTCTTATGGGTAAATCGTCCACCTTCAGTTGTAACATTTTATGCGATCGTGGGTTCGAATCTCTCACTAAAATATTATTATTTTTTGTTTCTACTATAACGTTCCAATTATTTCCTAACCGATATCGATCATCATCACAAACCTGAATATTTAAAAAAGATATGGATTAAAATATTTAATAGAATTTCTTAACTTCTAATCGTGGCTATAAAATTCAAGAAATGTTGGGAAACCCGGCATAGTCTAAATGAATAAATGCGAATTAAAGAAAAAAAACTTATCACTCTCTGAGTTAGGACTTTGATTCCGACGTCAGTTAACGGTCAATGGTGAATGAAAAAATTGATAAATAAATGAGGTTTCAGAAGTAGGTCAAATAATTATTAGAAATTTGCTAAATGAATGGTATTCGCAAAAATATCCGTTCGGGATTAATGCTAAAAATTTGTATAGCTTAAACCACGTGAATTACTATATATATAGTTTTTTTTAATCCAATGAAGTTAAGCCAAAGAATCACAAATTTCAACTAAGTGAAACAGAAGTTGTGCTCGAGGGGTATCATCCACCTATGAACAACCTGGAAAAAAATGGAAGGGGTATATGTATATACGTTGCACAGTTGTACGACGTGGAGGATTTCAACGTTAACATTGATGCATTTAATGATTTCAAAGAATCGATGTGGATAATCGTGAAACTGGGAAAAAACAATAAGATTGTGTTTGGATGTGTTTACCGAAGCCCGACAAGTGACAGTATAAATAATCGAAAATTAGAGACATTACTTAGAGCAGTATCTGACAAGAATATAAAGAACCTAGTGATAGTTGGTGACTTTAACTATCCAAGTGCAAATTGGGACATATGCACAGCGACAGACAAAGTGGGCTCAGAGTGTGATCAGTTTCTGGACTGCTTAAAAGACTGCTTCTTAG
This sequence comes from Sepiola atlantica, assembly GCA_963556195.1. NCBI lineage: Eukaryota > Metazoa > Mollusca > Cephalopoda > Sepiida > Sepiolidae > Sepiola > Sepiola atlantica. Next base: position 119,360,854 of record OY744515.1, read on the forward strand.
TGCAAAATGTAGACAAGCCTACCAGATATCGTGGCACACAGAGACCGTCGATTCTGGATCTAGTGTTGACCAATGAAGATAATGTAATCCGTGACATTGATTATTTAGCACCATTAGGAAATAGTGAGCACTCTACTGTTGTTTTTAACTATATATGCAAACAAGAACTAAACTACAGCAAGACCAATAAATTCAAATTTGACAAGGGAAATTACAGTGAAATGCGAGATTCAATCTCAAATGTTGACTGGGATCAAGAACTAAGTGAAAAAGACGTTCACGATGCATGGGATAGATTCAATGACATTCTGAGTGAAGCAATGCAAAAACATATTCCAACTCACAACGTTGGACGATCTAGAAGTAAGAAACGCCAGATTTATATGGACAGACCAGCACTGAAGCAAGTCAAAGCGAAAACGAGAGCTTGGAAGAGGTATACAGAGTCTCAGGACTTACGTGACTATGACCAGTATTGCGAAGTTAGAAATGGCTTAAGGAGTTATACAAAAAAATTGAGGAAGACGTTTGAAGAATCTCTTGCATATGATGTGAAAGTGAACCCTAAAACATTTTGGAAATACACCAAATCTAAGACAACTGTGAAGAGTGGAGCCAGTGGTCTTAGAGATAATGATGGTGTATTGCATTCAGAAAGTGACGCAAAAGCTGAAATTCTCAACGACTTTTTTGTAGTGTTTTTACTCGTGAAAATGTTGACAACATACCTAAGCTGGATCATAGATGATGACATGTAGAACTGTCAAGTATTAGCGTTACAGAGGATGCTATTGAGAAACAGCTGAAGAAAATTAAGATTAACAAATCCCCAGGACCTGATGGACATCATCCGAGAGTCTTGAAAGAGATCTCAGCTTACATCATCAAGCCTCTTAAGCTCATCTACACCAAATCGATAGAGTATTGCATGCTACCCATTCAATGGAAACAGGGACAAGTGACACCTATCTTCAAGAAAGGAGATCGGAGCCTAGCGGGAAATTATCGCCCAATCAGCTTAACATCCATCCTGTGTAAAGTACTGGAAGCCATCATTAGAGAACAGATTATGAAGTACATGGTAGACAAAAGACTATTCTGTGGAGAACAACATGGATTTATTCCAGGCAGATCATGCATGACACAACTCATAACATGTCTCGACGAGTGGACGGATGTGCTGGACAGTGGTAACCGGGTGGATGCCATCTACCTAGACTTTCAAAAAGCTTTTGATACCGTTCCCCATCAAAGGCTACTTAGTAAACTGAAAAGCTATGGCATCAAAGGGCAAGAAAGGGATTGGATCGAAGCCTTCCTACAGAACCGTGTCCAACGAGTGTCAGTGAACGGGCATGTCTCCAGGTGGGCTGATGTCACAAGTGGCATACCACAGGGCAGTGTCCTCGGTCCGTTGTTGTTTGTCATCTTCATTAACGACTTGCCAGATGAAATCAAGAGTGTGTCATGCATATTTGCCGATGAGACAAAGATCTATAGCAAGGTTACAACGGAAGAGGACAGAGCTGCACTGCAGAATGACATAGAAAGGCTCTCTAGATGGTCAGCAGATTGGCAGCTAAAATTTAATACCTCAAAATGCAGAGTTATACACTTTGGACATAACAACCAAAGGAATATCTATCTCATGAAGGGCAATGAAGGAAATGACAAAGAAATTGGCGCTTCAGATATTGAAAAAGACCTGGGTGTATACGTAGACAACAAACTGTCATTTCATCACCATGTTAATGAAACTGTAAAGAAAGCAAACCGTACACTTGGGACAATAAAACGACTGTTTGTTAGCAGAGACAAGACCATGATCAAGAAGCTCTACACCTCAATGGTAAGACCCATCCTTGAGTATGGAAATGCACCACGAGTCCATCAGTTTGTCGGTGATATTGACAAGGTTGAAAAAGTCCAGCGCCGAGCAACCAAATTGTGCCCTACACTTGTGGACCTGCCATACGAAGATAGGCTCAGACACATGAAGCTCCCGTCCATGTACTATAGAAGGGAACGTGGAGGTATGATCCAGACATTCAAGATCCTCACAGGCAAAGACAACATGGACCAGGAGAGACTACTACCCCTCAGCAAGATCACCAGGACAAGAGGTCACAACCTGAAACTGGAAAAGAAGCATAGTAGGCTAAACATCAGAAAGTATTCCTTTGGGATACGGGTTGTGAACAATTGGAATTCTCTGCCAGACTGGTTCATCGACGCAACAGACATAAACGACTTCAAGTGCAAGTTGGACAAACATTGGCTTCACAGACAATATTCAGTCAGACCTGTGCACGAACTGATATAGTGGACAAGAAGGAAAGGAACGGGAGTTACAGGCAAAAGCCTTTTTTCCCAAATATATGTTATGTTATGTTATGTTATGTTATGTAAACGTTATTTAACAGTGCTAAATCATTTAACAAAAACAAAACCCATATGGCAACACTGATACAAGTTTAAAGCTACGGCTTACCCTACGGATCCAACATTACACCTGGTTACATTCTTACGAAAACACGTTACAACAGGCAATAGTTAAGCTTCACAAGCAGCACATATAAAAATCCTACTTATTACGTATGTGTTTAACATTAAAAAACGCACACGGAACGACACCTAACATCGTGGAAAATTGTTAAAAGAGCAACAACTTACAAAGACAAATTGTACACGTAAGAAAATTACCTGATTCCAATAATTTACGTAACAAAACGGTCGAACTATGATGATATAATAATTTTTTTAAACGAGAAAATATGGGAATATTACGTCACGTCCTTACACACGTCTCGAATTGTTGCGTAGAAATAATTGCGTTCAAACAATTCAAATAAGAACTGAACAACAGTAGAAGCAACATCTGACGCTTGCCTTTTGTAGGCATGAAACCACGTGTAATGTTGAATCTGTAGTGTAAGTCGTAACTTCATAAATTATATTTATATCTATGATTATATTAACACTAAATTAATAAACGTCTACTTCCTTAAGGATTTATAATATATATATATATTGCTGATACATGCTAAAATATTATTCACTTATAGGATCCAGTTATGTTTTAAAAAACTTAATTAATTGTTCAAATTAGCCGTAATTTGCAATTAACTCACTAATTAACTAATCAAATGTCCCATTTCTTACCCTCTCTCACTGCATGTTTTAGTGTCTGCGTCGTCCCTCCACCTCTCCCGCTCTCTGTTCTTGCTTATTAATAGTCGAATCTAGTAAAGAAATGAAATGAAATCGAAAAATTGTAATAATACATTATGAACAAAAGGGAATAACACCACAAGCAGTAATATTATTTAACGCATTGTTCGAGAGCAGAAGATAGAGAGAAAGAAAAAGAGAAAGAGAGAAGGAAAACGATAACAAACAGAAAGAGAGTAATTTGGGATGTTGTTTTTTTATATTCAACTGGCTTTGCAAACTCACTTTTCCCTGATTCAAATAATTTAAGCTGCACGTGTGACCCCACGTGTTACATATTTTATAATATATATATATATATATATATATATATATATATATATATATATATATATATATATATATATATATATGAAGAGTGAGATAGAAGTGAGATAAAGAAACAGAACAGCGTTGCGTGTTGTATTTTTACTGAATCGGAGTTCATTCCTGCCGGGGGGTTTCTGTCGAGCTGAGATCAACAGAAAACGCGTGGGTTGTACGCCACCCACCCCCAGGAAAAACGAAGTAACTATGTATTTAGGCTTCAGCTTGGATTTCCTGCTATCCCAGAATTCCGGGATCAATTTTCGTATAGCCAATTGGCTTCCGGCGGCCGAGTGAGTCATCTACTGAATCAGTCGACAGAACATATTTATTCGGTACGCTAAGCGTTGTTCGTGTCCAGTGTCGGGCACGTGACCCCACTCTCTGTCGGGCGCATGATTTCGTATTGATCTGCATGACGTCATTGCCGTTGGGTGTACCGTTTCTGTGTCGGATAGGTAGGAAGGTAAATGTCGAGTCTCAGTTTGTTGGCCTTGTCAGTGATGACCAGAGGGTAAATCACTCTCTCTCTCTCTCTCTCTCTCTCTCTCTCTCTCTTCCCTTATTGTTCACTAATGGTGTTCGGTAGGTTTTATTTGTGTGCGTTTATCAAATATCTCGGCTTACGTTGAATATTTAAGGACAAATGTTTATACATTGTTCATGAGAAAAATGCATCTCCTGTAAGCAATAATGTTTACATTCCAGTAAGCTATCATTTGTACAGTATTGTAAGCATTCATTTCTATAGGATTGTAAGTAGTCATTTATACAATCCAGTAAGCAATCATTTGTACAGGATTATAAGCGATCATTTGTACATGATTATAAGTAATCATTTGTACAATCCAGTAAGCAACCATTTGTACAGGATTATAAGCGATCATTTGTACATGATTATAAGTAATCATTTGTACAATCCAGTAAGCAACCATTTGTACAGGATTGTAACAACCATTTGTACAATCCAGTACGCAATAATTTGTACATGAATCTAAGCAATCATTTGTACAATCCAGTAAGCAATAATTTGTACAATATAGTAAGCAACCATTTGTACAATCTAATAAGCAATCATTTCTACACGATTGTAAGCAATGAGTTGTACAATCCAGTAAGCAATGATTTGTACATAACTATAAGCAATCATTTGTTCAATCCAGTAAGCAATCATTTGTACAGGATTGTAAGCAATCATTTGTAAAATCCGGTAATAAATAATTTGGACAAGGTTGTAATTAATCATTTGTACAATCCGGTAAGAAATTATGTGTACAGGATTGTAGGCAATCATCTGTACAATCCAATAAGTAAACATTTTCACTATCTAGTAAACAACAATTTGTACAATGTAGTAATCAATCATTTGTCCACGATTGTAAGCAATCATTTGTACAATCCTGTAAGCCAACATTCGTACAGGATTGTTAGAAACGATTTCCATGAGACACGTTCTAGAAAAACGCGGGAAAACTTCAACAAATTTATGTTTACTTTTCATCTTTATCTTTTATATTTTTTCCTCGCTCAAAATTAAGCTTTCTCTTTTACTTCCATTCACTCTGAACAACCCTAATCCTAACCCTAACCCTAACTCTAACACTGCTACTGAGACGTAAGGCGCTACTTTTAATTAAGGACAAGACTTATATGGGCATCCTAAGTGGGGAGCATGCGAGATGCTTATTCACATTTTTACAAGTTGGTACAGTCGGGAAAATAGGGAGCAGGTAAGGAATTCCAAAGAAAAAGGGTTCGAGGAAATAAGTTATTTGAGTAGAAAGCCTTCCGGCATTTGGGGACCTCTAAACTAAACGCGCGTGATTTTGCTGATGGTCGGTTTTTAGGGGGTATTTGCGTTGAGGGGGCAGTGTATTCTTTTCTTTCATCACAAACACTCAAATCCTATTTAAACATATTTTTACAAGTGAGTATTGATTTACTCCTCTCCAGGAGTAAGGCACAAGGCCAGTTTTTATCCTACTCCCACAAGTAAGATGTGACCCAAGGTCGGGTCGGGAAAGTGGGGTTTGAAAAGCCAGCGCCCGAGAGGTTAGCACTCTGGCCATTTAAAAATTGCCTGGTCAGCCCAGTCGGCATTCCCCGGTAGGGGCGCCTCAGACAGTAAGCAATAAACTTACTCCTCCCCAAAGAGGGGAGGCAAAGCCTGGGAGGGTGGACCTCCTAGAACTGCACAGGACAGACCCATTGACCGGCGTAAGTCAAGCCCCGAAGGACAAGACAATGCCAGTCTATGGGGTGCAGTATCCACCGGATCAGATACTACACTTGGATCTTAGCCAAAAGGCCGAAAGTGAGTAACCCAGAGGTTACTCGAGGATGAGTGTTAATGTGCTTGTCAATTGGCAATGGGCAACACCTTGATAGAATTGGAAACGATGGATGAAATTTAAATAGACAGCTCGACAAGAATTTGTTTACATTGGACTTGAACATGACTATGATGATGTCGGCTTAGAAGCAACCTCGTGGTATCGTATTCCATAGATGAGAAGTTTTTTGGTAGAAACTTTGTCTATTAAAGTTTCTTTGGGTTTTAAGTACACATTAGAAAAAAGTAAAATTATTTGCAGTGGTTGTAGGTAGACGAGTTTTTATTGCGAATGTTTTACACGGAGTAACCCGAGATTTACGCTCAATTAAGCACTTACTATGAAAATAACGATGGAGTAGAGCGAGACTACTAACGTAGTTTCTGTGAGAAAGGGGTTGTAAGGAAGAGAAAAAAGCATCCACTTCTTTTATCCAAGTCTAAATTAATGATTCTCTCCTTTAAGAAAACCCTTTGCTTTGATAAGCTCGTTAGACTGACTTTTACTCACAATCTAAAACGGAATGTCGAATATATTGTTAAAGTCACTGGAAAAATGGTTGGATCGTTCTATCGCTCCAAAAGTACCTGACTCCTGAAGCCATAATCTAGCTATGTAAGAGTCTAATACTAAGATCGGGCACTTCCTCTACGTCTGGGGAGGCGTCGCTCAGAGCACTCTTTCGTGCTTTCACGGAGTACAACATCGATTTCAAACTCTAGTGAGAGATGATCTCTTCTGTTTCATACAGCCCTTTATTCACAGAAGAGAGATTGTTAGTCTCTCTGATCTATCGTTATTTCTATACAAGATGTTCGACTGAACTCCAATGTCTGGTTCCTCTTTGTAAGACATTCACAGCAAGAACACATTTTTCTACTACAACGGAAAAAAACTGCCCTTACATCCTAATTTTGCCTAGCGCCAGGCAAAATATCCATAAATGGAACTTCTTTTTGAAGGCTTATCGTCTGTGGAACACATTATCATGAGACTGCTTCCTATCAGATTACAACATGCTTGTCTTCAAATCCAATGTCAATAAATAATTACCATAACTCGTCCTCATTAGTAATCAGACATAGTTAATTTTATTAATCATTTTCAATCCTCCTGTAATATTCTTCATCGTTTAACTAACAGTCACTCAATCTCATTAACTGTATCATTGAGTGGAGTTCAAGAGGTAACGGTTGCTTAGTGGTTAACGACACTGACTGACGATCTGGATTTGCCAAGTTCGAATCCAGTTCGTTTCACAGAAACACTTTCACTTAGGATTTTGGCAACGTTCGCGTATTCCATTCTGTTAGTAAATGATGTATTTCCAGAAAGATTTCTAACTGGAAAAACATCGGGAAAACTAATGCCAACACCAGAATCATCTGATTCACACGAAAGAAGAAGAAGAAGAAGTACACGATGTCTTTCTAGAAATAATTATCACTAGAAATATATCAGGGAAACCGATGCCAACAATAGAATCATCTGATTCATACGAATTGAATGAATGAATGAATGGCGTTTGGCCTTGATAAGAAGTGATTCATAACTAAAAAGGTCTCTTTTGCTCTCAAGCTATTTCATGTCGCTCTTTCCCTCTTCTTTCCTTTCTACATTTTTCCATGTTTCTATACTTTCCTTTACTCACTTATCTTCGGCCTTTCCTTCTCGTCCATCAGCCAATATTTCATCTCTCTTCCTGTCTCACCTTACTTCTGCTTTCTTTTTCGCTTATTATTCATCTATCTCCCTCTTTCTCTATCCTTCCATTATTTTCCTCAATCAGCACATATTTCATCTCTCTTTCTCTCTTACCACTCTCTTCCGTTTCCTTTTCTCCCATCCTCCCATCCTCCCCATTTTCCTTTCTCTCTTTCTCTTTCTCTTTATCCCTCTTTCTATTCGCTTTCTTTCGATCAATCATTATTTTATGTCTCTTTCTGTCTTTTATTATCTCCTCTTCCTACTTTCTTTCCTCATCCCCCCGTCCTCCCCTCTCTCTCTCTCTTTCTTTCTCTCTCTTCGCTTTCCGGTCTTCGTTTTCTATACATCATTCACTCTCTTTTTTTTCGACAGTTTCATTCTTCAGAATTTTACCTCAAGAAACGTTTTAAAAAACATAATGATCGGTTTTCTGTAACCGTTTCGAAACAGCTGTTCCTGCGCGAACAAATATTTCTCAATGAGGACATTTCTCTTTGGATTCAGTGACCCTCCCTGTTGTACACACGCATACACATACACGTACACGTATACTTTCTTACACTCTATCTTTACTTCACTACAAAAACACAGACATACGTCATTAAACACACGCACCTAAAAGTATACAACGATGTGTCATGACTACGAAGTGTATATAAATATATTTCTCCTCTTATATTTTTCTACATGTTTTCATTACACGAATATATATATATATATATATATATATATATATATATATATATACAATTATTTATGAATAAATATTACTTTCAAATTGATTCATATACACATGTTTTCATGCTATCCTGCAATCATCAGTATGGAAGTAGACACTCGCTGCCGAACACACGATTCGACCCCAATACCAAAGTCACTCTTGACTCATAGTCTGAGCGTTAACTAATGTGGTAATCACACATTGCCGTCGAAATGGGAAAGTAAATTAACATCTGCATTCCAAATTCAGCGGGCATATTAGCAAGCTGTCAATAGAACTCAATAAGCGGACCTAGAGCATTGTGTCTGCTTTATAAATGGCTACTTGTTGTTAACCTACTTAAAGCTTTTCATCAAGCGAGAGCTTTGAACAATCATTTATAGATAAATGTTATTTAAAAATTGACTCATACATACATGTGTTACATGCTACGCTTTAATCAGCAGTGCGACATGAGACAATCTCTGACAGACACACGATTCTAACTCCACTACCAAAGTCACCTTTGACTCAGTAGTCAGAGAGCTAACCGATGTGGCCATCACGCATTGCCGTGGAAATGGGAGAGTAAATTAACGTCTAACTGCCAAGTTTATCGGGCTTATAAGCAAGCTGTAAACAGACTATTGCATTTACGCTATAAATAGGTGCTTGTTATATATATATATATATATATATATATATATATATATATATATATATATATATAATCAGATTCATATTATATTGCAATAACCATGTTTTTATTTTATTATTTTTACACTATACAGTGGTTCATTTTTGGGTAAAACCAAACAAAAAAACAAAGAAAAGAGCAAACTCACACGTGCGGTAACCCACTAATACGCCATTTTTAATTTTTCGTTCAAAGCCAGTACATCCTAAAAGTGGTCTGGACATTTATAAATTTTAATTCAGTAATATTTCTTAAAATATTTAATAAGTTCTATAATTTAGTTATGAAAAATTCTAATTCACTTGAGGGTAATTTTTTTACTGTCTAAAGTTACATCAATTAGCCTTCAGATGTCTATTTAGGCTATTTGAGTACGAAGCTAAAAACGGAGCTGGTCTCTTTTAAGTTTAACAGTTTAGAGCCAGTTTCATAGATTCTGCCATCCATTCAAGCAAGTATTAAGATTGTTATACTTCGGTGTTTTTGTGGAAGATGTTTAGTATTTATTTATAAACACTAAGATAAGCTTAATTACCCAGAATTATTCACTTAAGTAGTATGTTTCTATTAAATGCGAAACTAAGGAAGGGGAATGTGTCACTTACAACGAAAATAATTTACAGTTACCTAGACATTATTCAAAATACCGAAGGGAGCTATTAAATATTTATTTATTTAATTTATTTTATTTTTTATAAAATGATGTTTTAATACCTCACTTTAAAGTATTATGAGGATTAAAAAGTACTTTTAAGGACATTTATACTTAAAGTTAATTGTGATTACGTTTTATATTTAACTCGTATTATCAGGTGAATACAGACAAGTATGAATGTCAATATCAGGTCCCACTTTAATTGTATGCCTATGTTTAATATTAGGATGTGTGCATTTTTTTTTAGTTATGAATATGTTTATTAATATACATATACGAAGAGATTCAAACGCAAAACGCGACAAACGCCATTTTCAAAATCACGAAACTGTCCCTACAAAAAGGGTTATATTTCAACACTCAACGACACTCCAAAACAATGTGTTACATAATAGTTTCTTTTGATTTCCATTAAAATCAGCTTTCATTCCAAGTCTAGATTTAATATATTCGTGTTTTTATTGTTTAAGGTCGCAATTTAAACGAATTGGATCTATCACGCTCTGCGTCCGAACCCTCCACACACATATATACATACATACATACATACATACATACATACATACATACATACACACACACATATATACATATCTATACATATACACATACATATGCACGCAAATACATATATATACAAACACATATATATTATTTATTTATCTATTTATCTATTTATTATTTTTATTTTATTTTTTTATTTTTATTTTATTTTTTTATTTTATTTTATATATATATATATATATATATATATATATATATATATATATATATATATATATATATATATATATATATATATATATAGTAAGTTGAGACAAATGAATTTATAACATTATTTATTTCAGTTCCAAGAATTCATATATATATATATATATATATATATATATATATATATATATATATATATATATATATATATATATATATATATATATATATATATAGATATATATATATGGTGGTGGGGCGTAACTAGCTGACCTGTGTCCTTAATAGCATTTTCACAAATACCTCTGTTGTTAAGCAGCCGAAACCAGTGTCCCTGTAGATACCTACCTTGTTGATGTGACTACGAAGCTCTACTTCAAGTTTCGTTGAAGCCGAACGCTGTTCTTGATACTGCTTATTACTATTTCTTCTTGTCGACTTATCCTTCGAGAGCCAACTGCTCTATTCTGTTTCGAATTATGTTTAACGTATTTTCTGATTGGAAAAAAATCAGACAATCAGCTGAAGGGATTTTCTACCCTTTTCTTTCAATTCGAATATGAAATCGCCGAAAAGAGAAAAAAATAGTGCCTAAAAATTAAATAAAATGCAAAGACAAGATTGCTATATAGAAAACTAATAAACCTGTGTCATTATTTGGATTATTATATTTTGCACAATGTGATATTTTAGAAAACACCACCACAATAAACTCTTTATACATGTGTTACACATTTAGTCCAAACAAAACGCCTGATTTTTATCAGTACCAATATAAAATTTTCTTTTTTTCCATCAAAACCCTAAAAAAAGGCACCCCCTTATTTGTTCACATGTTTTAAATTATTTTTGAAGTAAAACAAAAGTTAAATTTGAGAAGTAAAAAAAACTATCTATCCCCCAACTAGTTCCTACAGTATTGTTATTAGTGTAGAATACTAAATATTCTTCGCTCTTTAAGTAATTTCCCCTCAATTATGATGGATGTGATAGTAAAAATTATTAGAAAAAAGTTAGGACGCGATTTTCTGTTTTGTTTTTGTAAACAGAAAACAGTCAATAAAACTTAGAAACTGATTTTTTTCTTTTGTTTGAGTTAAAATAGTCGTTTAAAGGTAGTAAACAGTTTTCTTTTTTGTTTTAGTTTTAAAAAATGAATCGTTAAAACTTAGTAACCGATTTTCTTTTTTGTTTTAGTTTCAAAAAAATGAATCGTTAAAACTTAGTAACCGATTTTCTTTTTTGTTTTAGTTTTTTAAAATGAATCGTCAAAACTTAGTAACTGATTTTCTCTTTTATGTTAGTAAACGAAACAAATTAATAACCGAGTTTTTATTTTAAACAGACTAAGACACCATTGGGATTACTATGTGAGCTGTTCGTTAATGTATTCTTGCATCCTGAAAAGTGAATAAATTTATACTGGATATTCAGACAGAACCAAGTAGAATGTAAGAGCATTTATGGGAGCGTTTGCTATTGATATTTTAAATATGTAGGAAATAGTATGAGTTAAAAATGAAATAGTAAACGGTTCGTAAGTATACCTATTGAAGAGATAACACGGTGAATGTGATTGACGTGGTAGAAGATAATTGTGGAACAGTAAAAATGTTTGCAACCATCTTTGTGAAGTACGTATTTGAGAGAGGCAGCATAGACAGAATAAATGTAATAAAATCTAAAAGTAGACGAAATGTACGCATATTTTCTGAAAACACGCATTAGAAAGTCCTGTAAGCTGTTAGCTAAAATAAGCAGCATTTAAACTGCTGGTTCGCATTCTGTAATAGCTGAAGTGGAAGACGGAAAATTGCCTTTACTTTATTATAGAGATGGCATTTATTTTAATAAGAATCGATCTTAACTATATAAAATAATTACTTGTTATATTAATATATATATATATATATATATATATATATATATATATATATATATATATATATATATATATATAATTCGACATGTTTCTATGTTTTAATATATTTATATATACAGGATTCACTCCTAAACTAATTAACGAATCGTTGTGAATTCTGAAGCACATTTGCCATGCGTAAGGGGTCCAAATCTTGCTATATTTTGTTTAATTTAGTTTTTTGCAAAGGCGATAAAAGAATGTGTTTGAGGTATTTGTGATAAATGATATATATATATATATATATATGTATATATATATAATCGATGATAATGTAATTTCGTGTAACTATATTTAATATATATATATACATATATATATATATATATACATGATATGATTTTTTCATGTATCCACATAAAATGTTATAGGGGGATATCATTTTCTACTTATCAATTTTCAGTATTTACCTCTACAGTGCTCGATACGTGAGTAGGCTGACGATTCCCCCCGGGGATGAAACACGGAAACCTCTGTGTAGCTTAATTGCTATAAATATATCTTCATAACTTATATATATATATATATATATATATATATATATATATATATATATATATATATATATATATATATATATATATATATATTAGTGATGGGGCGATTCCAATATTGTCTTCGATTCTCGTACAATTACCGATTCTGATTTCGATTCTTTTTAAATGTCTAAATATTTAATTAAAGAGTTGTTGTTTTTTTCCTTAATCTTCTAATTACTGTAAACTCCCCGTGTAATATTCGCACAGTTTTTTGTAAATAAAAATATACTGGGGAACGTGTATTACACGAGTACATGTTTTCAAATATTTTTCTCAAATGTTTTCCTTGCAATTGATGATTGATAATTGTGAGACAACTAAAGACTTCTTTATCTTTTAAAATAAAGGCGGTTTGCATTAGTTCGTCGTTAGTTGACAAAATACTATTTGATTTGTTCACAAACAATTGAAAATAGTCGACAACATGAGGACGGGAGGGGGCTTTTGTTACTATTCTGTACATTCCCTAATAATTGTTCATAATTTTATCCTAATTATAAAGATTGGTACGGTTATTGGTACTGTCAATATATAAGATATGTTGTAGATTGATTTATTTTACTATAAATTGAAAAGCAAGATACAGATAACAATAATATTACTATTACTAATAGTAATGGCAAATTTGTAGATTAACACCCCCCTCCAAAAAATGAGATGCTACTTTTTTAGGTAATTACGTGTGAATACTTTGAAATATGTGTCAAAAACAAAAATAACAATTATTTTAAAATTTAGAGTGGGAGATCAGTTTCGTATATATATTTCACTATAAATGATAATCATTTCCGAACTATTCTAACTTTTTCGGGATGTTCGCTAAATATCTTTACCACTAACCCTAAGTCATACTGGCAAAGTCGTAAAACCATGCGTACTCGCTTAGAAAAGTAGAACCCTATCTAAGTTAACGTAGATAATTCATCTGTTAGAGTAAAAACATTTTTGGGTGCACTGCTCTAAAACGCTAGAATGTCTCGAGAATAGGAGCTCATTTTACGTTAAATTTATACGTGAAACTAATCCCCCACTCTAAATTCTGAAATAATTTCTTCAGGATGTTCATAAAAAATATTTTTTGTGGAGTTCAAATTTCTATTCTTAGAAGAGTTTGAAGTTCTTCGCTTGAAAGATAAAAGTTATCTTCTTGAAGAGTCCGTAGTTTTCTTCTTAGAAAGGTGAAAGTTCTCTTCTTGGAGAGTTTGACATTCTCGTCTTGAAAAGTAGAAAGTTCTCTTCTTGGAGAGTTCGATGGTCTCTTCTTGGAGAGTTGAAGGTTTTCTTCTATAAGAGTTCAATGTTCTCTTCATGGAGAGTTAAAATTTCTCTTCTTTAAGAGTTTGAAGTTCTCTTCCTGATGACTCTTCTTTAAGAGTTCAATGTTCTGTTCTTGCATAGTTGAAAGTTCTTTTCTTAGAGATTTTGAAGTTCTCTTCTATAAGAGTTCACAGTTCTCTTCTTGAAGAGTTCAAAGTTCCTTGCTTGGAGAGCTCAAAGTTCTTTCTTGAAGAGTTCGAAGATCTCTTCTTGGAGATTAAAATATATTCTCTTCTGGAAATATTCAAAGTTCTCTTATTGAAAATTTCAAAGTTGTCTTCGTTAAGAGTTCGACGTTTTTTCTTGAAGAATTAAAAGTTTGATTCTCAAAGAGGTTTAAGCATGTCAGCCTTTTTAGCTATAGAGTTGTTTCGTCATTTCCGCATTTAATCTGATACTCTTTGATAACAGCAACTTTATAGCCTGATAATACTTTGTTAGTTATCAACAGTTATCAGCATAACTTCGGAAATATTGTGATACAATATGGAGAAGTCAGGCCCAGATAAGACTTGGTTACGTTTTTACGTTGTCAAGCGGAGGCAGTCAGTCGAACGACTGATCTATGAGAATGATACGATGGATGTGTAATGTGAGTTTTTAGACAGGTCTAGTTCTGATAACCCCAGAAGAAGATTAAATTTTGACAGTATAAAGAGATTTTTGCAAGAAACTATACTTCAGTGGTATGGCCACGTTGAAAAATGGACGAAAGTTATTGGTTTAGTGGAAGTAGAACAGTTGAGATATCCGGTTAAGTTCAGAGGTGAAGTCAATTTTGGAAAAGCTATCCAATGCATGCCAGCATGTAAAGCGGCCGTTCAACCAAATATGATGGTGGTGGTGATTGTAGTGGTTGTGATGATGATGATGATGATGATGATGATGATGATGATGATGATGATGATGATGATGATGATGATGATGATTTTTATTGTTTTATTAAAATCAAGTTATGTTGATCGATACAAAGATTTGAAACACTACAGAAGAGGTGAAGAAAGGGATGAAGGGAGCGGGGAGAAAAGGGAAGGCGGAGAAAAGAGAGAAATAGGACATTAGCGGATAGAGAAAGAATAGAAATAAAAAAGGGAAGAAAAGAGGGCACAGAGAAGAGAGAGAAGATGGGAGTTAGATAAAGAGAAGAGAGTGTCAGTGTTAGAAAAATAGTACGTTAAATATGAAACCAAAACAACGGATAAAAAGAAGGTGTAAAATTGTTGATTTAAGGTCGAATCTTGGGATCAGCCGCTCGCAAGAGAGGGGTATCATAGTAAATAATAATCTCCATGTTTCACTACAAAACTCGAAATATTGACTGTAAAAAAAAAGAAAGAAAACGTACAAAAACTCCTCACAATGGATACTTTTAGGGGATAGAGTTTTGTTTGGTACGTTTTGTATTTTCGCATTCTTTGTGCTGATACGTTCTTTGGCGAGTTCGTAGCGCTCGAAGTGCATGTCAGCTTTTTAGCTCAAACATTGTTGTTTTGTTCCTGTTTCCCGTTACCAGCGTGTTTCCCATGATGCAACGTTGGGGTGTTCGAGGCCGTTTCAATGGCCCGCGCGGATCCGGCGTGCACGCGCATGTGTGTGTGTGTTTTGCGCCATGGCGTGATTACCAGTCACTGTTTCTCACTTCTGTTTCGAATTGAATGAATCGCGCATGGCGTGCCATTCTACTGCGCATGCCCAGCGTTTCGTGCGTAATAACACCCCCCCCTCCTCCCCGCTCGCGAATCACATCCGCTCGTACATGTACGCATGCGCACCGAACCCGGTTATTTACTGCTCCTCCTCCTCCTCCTCTCCCTTGTGCCTTTTTCTTCCTCTCTCTTCCCCTCCAGCCTCTGCGCAATTTTTGCGTGTCGTCTGATCATTTTCTATCGGTTCATGTTGTTTTAATTCGGAGAGCGCATGCGTGCAGTGGCCATCAGGCGTCCATTGGCCTGTCCATCTCGCTGGGTTTTATGTGCATATGGCGTGCCGCAACCGGATCGTCGACTCGGACAGCGTTTTATCTTTTAAGTTGATTATCAACTGCCGCAGCAACACACTCTCTTCGCAACACGCATGCAAACACCAACAATTCATTCAGGGATAATGATACAGAAGCACACACACACACACACGGACGCACACACACACACACACACATATATATATATATATATATATATATATATATATATATATATATATATGCATAAATATATATACACATATATGTATATGTATATAAATATATATACATATATATATATGTATATGTATATGTATATATATATTCATACATATATTGTTTACATATATGATTATATATATGCATATATATACATATATGTATGCATAAATATATATATATACATATATGTATATATATGCATAAATATATTTACATATATATGTATATGCATATATATATAGTCATACATATATTGTTTGCATATATGATTATATATATGCATATATATATAGTCATACATATATTGTTTACATATACGATTATATCTATATGCATATATATGCCTACATGTACATATATATATATATATATATATATATGTACAGATATATATATATGTATATATATAGATACATGCATATATATGTACAGATATATATACATATAGTTTATATATATTTGCATAAATATCTACATATGTATGTACATATGGATATATATATATATATATATATATATATATATATATATATATATATATATATATATATATGTACATGTAGGAATGTGGTGCCTGTTTACATAAATATATACTAACTATTGTATTGCCGTTATGTGAAGAAAGAAGCAAGTACTAAGGATAGAACAAACAAGGAACGAAAGGGGAAAAAGAGACGAGAAAGAAAAGAGAAGATGGGAGATGAAGGGATAGGAAAGAGAAAGAGGGTGTTGAGAAAAGGGAGACGAATTGATAAGAAGAGGAGAAATAAGAGAATGGAGAGGTACGGGAAAAGCGATAGAGAAAAGAGAGGAGAGAGAAGAAAGAGGGGAGGAGAAGATAGAGAAAAGGAAGGAGAAGTGGAAGGAGATGAGAGGGGGGATAAGGATAGAGAGGAAAGAAAAAGGACGGGAGAAGGAATAGAAAGAGGGGGCGAATGTGTATCAAAGCACATTAGTAAAATATCTTAAAAAGTTTAAGACAACGGATTAGTCTTATTACATAATAAACCTAACCCTAACCCTAAACCTAACCCTAAACATAACCTTAAACATGACCCTAACCCTAACCCTAAACCTAACCCTAAACCTAACCCTAACCCTTACCCTAAACCTAACCCTAACCCTAATCCTAACCCTTAACCTAATCCTAACCCTAACCCTAACCCTAACCCTAAACCTTACCCTAAACCTTACCCTAACCCTAACCCTAACCATAACCCTAACCATAACCCTAACCCTAATCATAACCCTAACCCCAGGGAAAAGATGAAGCTATATTCGCATCATTAATTCAGTTAATGTTTAAGGCAGACATTTTTTACTAGAATAAAAAATTCTTTGTAAAAAAAACATTTCTAAAAAGAAAAAAAATCCTCAATCACTTTAAAAAACAACAACAATAAGGATATTCAAATATGCACATTAAGACACGTCTAATATTTTGAAGCACAAAGTACAAAAGAACAAATAAATGTTTAGGTTTTTGTTTTTCGTTTCTTTATCAAAACATGGCCGTTGCGGGATGACGTCATTATGGACATGGTGTTGCCTCGGATAATAGCTAGAGTGATGTGCTAGAACATCCAAGGGGCCTCTTTGTGCTCATTCATGTAAGTGGCTACGATCCGTCCAATGTCCAATGCAAGTACTACATGATAACATTACAAATTGCTCTAAATGTGGACCCAAAGACTAATTCTCTTTCTGGTGACTCCTAAACAAATGAAGATTTAAACAGAGACCGTGCTTGTATTTTGCCCGAGGCAATTCCCCAAAAAGAATATATCAGTTTGTGGGGTGTGTCTTGTATAGTTTCTCACTTTTAGCTAGACACACAGACAGACACACAGGGCCCATGGTAGTTTGAATTACCTACTAGACACTATCCTCGAGTGTCTTCAGTCTCTCTGTACAAATGTTTGTCAGGACAATCTGACATGAGGATACTTACCCCTACAAGTAAACCCTGACCAAATATTCAAAATTACATAGTATCCGCACCACAAATAAAATCCCCTCAGCATGGCTATACACTTGCTCATCCGAGGAATAGTGCACCTTCTCTTAGTGATGTTACCTCCAGTAACACCACGTAACTGGATACTCCACCAGACTAAATGAATTCTTGTGCTGGAATCCGGTAAGACCAACAGACCACAAGAAAGATATACTATGACATACTTGACTTGTCAGTTGGGGAGAGAATAAATTTATTATTCTTAACTTTTTTACGAACTCAATGTTTGAGAAATAAAGGAGAATTTTAATAGAATATTCGGGTATCCATGTATCTCATATAGATATCAAGTGTTAGTCCCAGGAAAGGGGCCCCTTGATTTCTGAGAACTTCGACTGAAGTAAAATTAAACATTCAGGGGCCCAAACTACTATGGCCTCAATAGAGCCGAACGGGGAAAAGAACAAATACCAAGACTTCAAAAATAACTTTAAATAACATGGTCCCTCGACGAAATAAACATCATACCGGTTGTAGTGGGGACAACTGCTCTAGTGAAAAAATTAAAGAAAATACTTAGACACAATCTCCGGAAGACCAAATTGTAGGGAAGTACAGATAGCAGCCCTAAAAGGAACAACATCTATCCTCAAAAGAGCCCTCGGATATAAGTTTTACTCATGGGGAAATCAAGTGTTAGCCTCAAGAGGGGGTCCCTTGATCTCTTTAAACTGAATTAAAATTATTAAAAAGGGAAGTTTTAATTACCTACTGGAGAATTTGAATTACCTATTAGACACCATCTTCGAGTGTCTTCAGTCTTTCTGTAAAAAGGTTTGTCAGGACACCCTGACATGAGGATACTTCACCTTACAAGTAAACCATGACCACATATTCCTAGTGGTATAAACTCAAGTAACGGCACTTAGCTGGATACTCCATCAGACTAGATGATTTTTTGTCAAGGAATCTCGTAAGACCAAGCGACCACAAGAAAGATATACTACAACATCATTAACGTGTCAATTGGAGAGAGAAAAATTAATGTTCTTTTTTACTAACTCAACGTTCAAATTTGTGAGAACTTCGAAAGAAGTAACATTTTAAATAAAGAGATTGTCATTACACTGCCCGTCACAACAAAGTATGCAAATACCTACATTTGATGATCTGCGGAGAGATGCAGCTTGAAAGATCGCTGAAGATCTGGGGACATAACCCCTCACTCATAGCATCAAACGAAAAGGTGACAGTGCCGTATTATCACGACATACAGGTGGGCAGATACATAAAAGATAAATTCATCAAACAAAGCATTGTCATCTGGAACAAACCTGAAAAGACTGCTCTCATCAGTGATGTGACCGTCCCGAATGACTATGGCCTTAATAGAGCCGAACGCGAAAACATATCCAAATATCAGAACCTCAAGAATGATTTAAAATCAATATGGTCCCTGAAAGAAATAAACATCATACCGTTTGTTGTGAGAGCCACTGGTCTAGTGGAAAAAATATAATAAAGTACGTAGATACAATCCCTGGAAGACCAAACTGTAGGGAAGTATAGATAGCAGCCCTAAAAGGGACAACATCTATCTTTAAGAGAGCTCTCGGATACAGGTTAAACTCTTAAGGGAATAAAGTGTAAGCCACAAGATCTTTTTAAACTACCTGAACTAAAATTATAAAAAAGCAGAACTGAAAGTGTTCATATGTCAACTAGAGACTATCTTCGTGGGTCTTACTTCTCTCCGTGCAGAGGATTGGCAGGACAAACTGACATGAAGGTATTTAACCCTACAAGTAAACCATGACGAAATATTAAAAATAACATAATATTCGAAGCCCGAATAAGATCTCATCGAGAAGGCTATACACTGGCTGATGCGATTTGTGATTATACCACAAGTAACAGTACCAAGCTGGATACTCCACCAGACCAGATGAATCCTTGTCTTGGAATCCAGCAAAACCAAGCAAAGGCCACAAGAAATATCAACTATAACATATTTAATTGGTCCATTAGAGAAAGGAAGCCATATTATCGTTCATTGCTTCACTTACTCACGGTTTGAGCAATATAGAAGAACCTTAAATAAAGACTAGTATATATTTGTATATGATGAAGAAATCACATGTTAGCCCTATGGAAGGGGTACTTTGATCTCTGAGAACTAACTTTCTGATTACATTTATGACTACACTTAATTTGCATATTTATTTTATAAAGTTTCGAATAAATTAATATTCTGTATGATTCATTTGTAATTTGATTCTCATATTTTTTATATATAGACAATAGTTTCGTTGATTTAATATCACTATTATCTGTAGTAACTTTAATTAAAGCGATTTAATAAAAAAAAGTTTAACATTCCAGACAAAACAAACACAAAACTGAGATTAGTTGGGATTAAGTTAATTAAGGAAATAAATAAACAATTGAACTCAATAACTAACATTCGTTTATTTTGAAACTAAATTTGTTCATAATGATAATCATCATGAACACCTTTCTAAATTACAGAAAGATAGATCCATATCTTTGAAAAATATTAAGTTACCTTTTCTTTCTTTAACGACGGAAAGCACAATGTAACTGTTTCATATTACTGAGTAATATATAATTGTTTTAGTTGACCAATCGACCGCTATTTTGTTTATACATTTCAATATATAATATTTTTAATGGAGAATTCATTTTCATTTTTATTCTTATACAAAATCAAGTCTCTTGACTTTCAATATCGCAAAGACCATATGAAATAACCTTTTCTTTCCTGATAAATAAAATGTTATTATGTTCATACACCGTAAATTTCCTCAACATTGGAACGCTATAAGAATCATCGTTTTGTTGTTATTCTCCAAATTATCAAAATCTGAAATGGAAATTGGCAATTTATTTTTCCGTAAGAAAAACTACAGACAATTACTGCTCAGTGAGGGTAGATTTTGCTAGTATATTCATAAAAATAATGTTAAATACTTCCTGCGATTTTTAGATAGACCCCATATCCGAAAGGAGGTTGTAAATAATTATTTAACAATATTCAGTAGAATTTGGTATATACGGACTATTGTTCTGATCTTTGGTGTTTTTATCACAACGTTTCGGCCGATGTAACCTCCGACCTCCTTCTTTGACACGTAGCGTAGTGGATATAGTACTCAGTATAATTCAGTTACAAGTGATAGTCATCTGAAGGTTGAAGGATCAATACAAAGAATTGCAAATTACTGAAGACTTTTTCCCAGTCATGGTTGATAGAACAAGAGCAAGTGCAAGAGAAATCATTAATTTTTGTCCCAATCGAGAGCGACGTAATTTTACCACATTAAAAACCGACCTAATGTCTAACTCTGCTGCGTGATTAGGCAAATAAATAGGAACTTAAAATGACAGTGTATGACAAGTATTTATCGGCATTAGATTGGACGATAACCATGTTGTAGCTCCCGGGGAATCAATCTTGTGGTAACGTGTTCTACAGATGGATGGTTTTGGAAATAATGTCTGTTCATGTTCATGTGGTAAAGATATGAGTTATTTCCGTGAAAGTTCTTACGGAGAAAAACCAAAGATTTGAAGCTCAGTTGAACACTTTCCATGGGATTAGCAATTTTGTAGAGTGAGACCAGCCATGTTTTTCGGTAAGAAATGGGCTGTAGAGAATGTAATAGATAATGTTCGTACTAAATTGCAAAGCCAATGTTGTACTCTACCAAAGCAAGTAATAAACACTGACCCAGATGGGGATGCAATACTCCATCTTAGGACGTATCTGACTCTCATCTGCATAGACGAGCATGGTTACCTAACGTTTCTCGGGAGTATCGACAATGAAACAGAAGTGTTACAAAGTGTTCGTAACATCTTTTAGCTTCTCTCTTTCTCTCTGTCTATCTCTCTTTCTCTCTCTCTGTATCTCTCTATCTCTATATATTCCCCCTCTTTTCTATATTCCCTCTCTGTTCCTCTCCCCATCCCTCTCTCCATCCCTCCACTTGCCTTCCTTACATCACCTCCCCTATCTCCTCTCCCCTATTTCTCCCTCCCCTCTTTCTCTACGCTATATAACCTACTCTCTACTTACCCCATATCTCTCAATTACCTCTTACTCTTTTTTTGGTAACTAGAAAATATCGTTGTCGAATTACTACATAATAACATTAAAAATCGTACTAAATGTAAACACCCTGCATAATTACGTTCTTGATTACCCCTAAACGAATAAATATTTCATAAAAATGTGCCTATATTTTTCCCTACTCAATGGCGAAAATATATCAGCGTTGTGGGTGTACCTTTTGTCGTTTTATTTTTATTTTAGCTGGACACACAGATGGCTGGTCTACGAAAAACTGACCAGTGCAGATTCTGCCATTCGGCCATTGAAAGTCCAAGTCACCTATGTCTGGATGCAAGATCCTTTTGGTTGATGGTCATTACACTGCCCGACACAACAAAGTATGCAAATACCTACATTGGCAGATCTGCGGAGAGATGCAGCTTGAAAGATCACTGAACATCTGAGAACATGAACCCCCACCCATAACATCGAATGAAAAACTGACAGTGTTCTATGATAAAGACATACAGGCGGGCAGATACATAAAAGACAAGGCCATCAAACCAGACATTGTCATCTAGAATAAACCCGTAAAAACTGCTCTAATCATTGATGTAACCGCCCCAAATGACTACGGCCTCAATAGAGCCGAACGGGAAAAAATAACACAATACCAAGACCTCAAAAACGACTTAAAAATAACATGGTCCCTCGACGAAATAAACATCATACCGGTTGTAGTGGGGGCAACTGGGTTAGTGAAAAAAAATCTAAGCAAATACTTAGACACAATCTCCAGAAAGTACAGATAGCAGCCCTAAAAGGAACAACATCTATCCTTAAGAGAGCCCTCGGATATAAATTTTACTCATAGGGAAATCAAGTGTTAGCCTACAGAGGGGGGGGGGGGCCTTGATCTCTTTAAATAAACTGAATTAAAATAATTTTAAAAAACAAGGGAGAATGTTTTCGGTCACTCTGTACAAGAATTTCTCAGGATAACCTTTCATTAGGATATTAGTATTCGTATTCCAAATAAGATCCCCTCGACACAGGTGTATACTGGCTTATACACTAAAGGATGCACCTTCTCCTTATGATCTTACTTCAAATAACATCACTTGGTTAAATACTCTATTAGACAAGATGAATTCCTGCCCTGGAATCCGGCAAAACTAAGAAAAAGCCACCATAAAAATGAACTATAACATAATTAAGTGTTAAATTAGGGAGAGGAAAATTGTTGTTCTTCATTACTTTACTAACTGAACGTTTGAGAAGTAAACATGAACTTTAATGTAACACTCGAATGTCTACGTATCTGAGATAGAAATCAAGCGTTCGCCTTAGGAAAGGGTCTCTTGATTTCTGAGAACTTACTGAAGTAAAATGAAACAAAAATCCAGAGAGAAACAGACGACCTTCCTTTATTTCGGTAGATGATTACGTCATGAGTCAGGTATTTTGTAAAGTGCAAGAATTATCCAACCATTTTGAAAGCAACTTGCTAATAATACTGACCGAATATATTTCGTTACTGTCTCAGCACTGGAGTTACGTAATTAAGAAGGAATTTCTCTGTGAATGTTATAGAAATGAACGGGTTTCGAGGTTATAAAAATTGTTTTAATGAGAAGAAACTTGATAATCTCATTAAGCTAACGTGATGTTGGAAAATACATTTTTTCGATGTTCTATCTATCTCTCTCTCTCTCTCTCTCTAAATATATATATATATATATATATATATATATATATATATATATATATATATGATTATTTTTATTTACACAAACATGTACAAAATCTGCGACACTGGCATGTCGATGTTATCGGTCAACAGCTGTTATAAACTGAGCTCTCATCAGGCAGAGTTTAAATCCGATCTTAACCTTAGATGATACTTGGAAATAATTATTTTATTATTAATATATATATATATATATATATATATATATATATATATATATATATATATATATTTATTACTATAATTATTTTTATAATTAATATATATATATATAATTATTACTATAATAATTTTATGATTATCATATATATAAATATGTATGCATATATATATATATATATTATATATATATATATATATGTGTGTGTGTGTGTGTGTGTGTTGTGAAGTTGAAGGGTCGATAATTATTAAGAAAACACGGTGGTATCTGTAGAAGAGTTTATTTACAGAAGTACAGAAATAGTATGTGCGGAAAGTTAGCGTCCGATACTGTGGCTGCCATCAATGACAGCAACCATGCATTGCTACGACACTTAATCGTAACTCTATTCATATCTCTGGGAGACTGTCTGAACCCGACATCAAGTAGATAAACATGACACCATAACAGTATACATATTAAGTAATGTTTCAGAGGTATCAGGAAAGATAGCATTCCTGATATAAAAGAAAATCATATTACGATAGAGGATTCACAATATTACAAGTAAGGCAGAAATATAGTTGGGAAATATATAAAGAATATATATATATATATATATATATATATATATATATATATATATATATATATATACATATATATATATATATATATAGTGTTAAAGTGAATCATTTTGGTAAGAAATCCGAGTAAGAGAGTTCAATGTAGAAACAGAGCAAATGCTGACAGTTGCAATGTGTATGTGATTTTTTTCTTTCTATATCATATATATATATATATATATATATATATATATATATATATATATATATATATATATATATATAAGCTAGCAAAATTATTTTTCAAGTTTTTACATAAATGTGTCTATTTTATATGTTTATTAAGCGTGTTTCAAACACTTATATCCGCACATTTCAAAGTAATAAAATACATTTCTGATCAGAGGGGAAAAAACTTGTTAATTGCTAAAATGTCACTGAATATATAGTAAAATAAAATCGTTTTTTCCCCCGTTGAGTCGGCGTCGGTATTCCACTTGCAAAATAATGTCATTGTGTTGAGCCACATTTACTATGAGAAAAAGTATAGTCAAAAAATGATTATCAACAGATTCAGGCAAGTATGAGATCATAAGATGCTCCAGAAATCCGTTCGCTCGTGTTATTGAAGAGAAAGTATTGCAAACTCTCACGATATGGTGAAAGGCGAAACAGCAAAACATGAAAGAATAAGACAACTGCATCATAGAAAAATCAGTCAAAACCTTGATGACCGCCTTACGAAGAAAAAAGACAATTCTTCAATTAATTTATTTACTTAATTTTCACCGACTTCTTTAGTAAATTACAAGTCGTTTCCTTCTGATGAGAAGTATATTTTATTACTTTGAAATGTCCGGATATAAGGACTTGAAACTCGTCTACTAAATCAACGATTGTTTATGTATTTATTATAAAAATCGTTAACAGTTAGAACATCCAAATGAGTTTCAATAAGAGTTAAATATTTCACATAATCTAACGACACCGCTGAAATTTTCCTTCGAGACCATCTGGTGTCACTAGGGACAATTATCAGGTTCATGAAGTAACTGGCATATATTAGAACGTAAAGAAACTCAATGCCTTGTCTAAAAATAGATGTTCTGCGTTTTCAAAATAAAAATAAATATAAACAAAGAATATCGTACATTCTTGTGTTTTAATAAAAGGTTTAGACATTTAAATAATTATTTCAGATTTACAATAATTTCATAAAAAACGAATGCCTTTAGATTTGTCATAACGATTTGTTGTTTTACAACAGGAAAATCGTTGACGATTTAAATCCAGCAACGCTGGAATGGCATCACAGAACATTACGTTACATATACACATATACATATCCCCAATTAACAATAAAAGTAGACTCATTATTTACTATGAATCTTGTAGTAAAAAAGAACTCCATCCCAACTCTATAACCACTAGAAATAAGCCATAGTATTTATAAGTGTAAATGCCCTTTTGGGAGAATGTAACTCCAATAATAATAATAATAATAATAATAATAATAATGATGATGATGAGGAGGAGGAGGAGGAGGAGGAGGAGGAGGATGACGACGACGACGATAACAATAATAACAATAACAGTAATAATAATAATAATAATGATCATGATCATGATCATGATGATCATGATGATCATGATAGCTACATTGGTTTTACAAGCACTACCCTATCTCGCCGACTCACCATGCATCTTTTAAACTTTAGTTCAATTTACCCACGACTACAAAAACATAACTGTCCTCCCTCTGATTGAATACACATTCTAGTTAATAACACTAAAATTATACATTTCGAAACCAATTAAATAAAATTTTAAATTCTGGAAGCTATCTATATAAAAACACAACAACCTAAAATTAATAACATCACATATGAAACAAGTTGTAACATTTTAAAATTCTTAACGTAATGCGATTTTGTTCTGTGATGCCATTCAGCGTCGCTGAATTTAAATCATCAACGACTTCCTGGCACCATGCGAAAAACGTTCTCTGCGCGTTTCTCCGCCGCCTTTTTCTACAGATTCTCTTCTTTCTCCAGTTTTTTTGTTCATTTGCCTTTGACACCTGAGTATGATTCGACAAAACAGGATTCTCTGCACAGTCGGGGAAATTTTTCTTCTGGTTTAATTATTTTTGAAAAAGGGAAGTCTCTTTTCCCGAAATATTAAATAGTGATTTTTAATCACCCGGACATCATACGAACAGCTAAAAACACTCTTGCTGTTATGTAAGATTTTAGAAAAAAAGGAAAAATAAATAGTAAGTCATATTTCGTATTCGATTTATTGCTATTGTTTTTGTTCCTTACAACTTGTATCTTACCCGGAATTTGCATTGCCGACAGCCTTTCAAAAACTTGCTACTATATATATATATATATATATATATATATATATATATATATATATATATATATATATATATATACAGGGTGGGCAAAAATAAGGGTCCTATTTTTAAAAATTCATAACTTTTTTATTTATAGATTTTTTTTTTTTTTTTTTAGAATAAGTAAAGGACCCTTTCCGAAGCAAGCATGAGCCGTATTAGCCCTAAGGAACGTACCCTCATTTAGAAAACATTATTTTTGCTTAAAAAACTCAAAACAGTGTAAAAAACAATACTTTAGTTTTTGTAAGTTTTAAGAAGTGTTTTTCGGCTAAAATTTGTTTTGTTTATTTCAAAAAATCTCGGAAGGGTCAGTCTACACACACATAAAGGTTGGTGAGTTTAACTTTTATTTTGTGGAAGTTATTCAAATTCAAGTTATTCAAATTTAAAGATAGGACCCTTATTTTGGCCCACCCTATATATATATTTGTACTATTTAAGAGAAAGACTAAACGGAAAAAGGAGTAAAAATAGAAGAAAAAGAATGGGAAAATGGGGAAAAAGTTAAATAAAGACAATAACGGTTTGTGGGGATTAATTATTCTCATGTGTTTAAATTTGACCATGTGTTCTATTTGTAAGTCAAATATGAACATTTTAACGGAAAAAGAACAAACAAATATGGTGGACATAGTGATCACTTAAATGAAAAAAAAGAGTCCAAGGAATGTCTCCAATTTAAGTGATAAAGAGAAGGGAAAAAACAAATGTAAACGTAAATATATATTAATTAACTAAATGAATATCTTGTTTTTTAGCTTGCCTGTGGTATGCTTTACACCGATGAAGCCTGTTTACGAATGTTTGGCAAATTTTGCATACCATAAGTGTGTATATTTACAAAATGAGCAAAATCAATTGTTTGTAAATACAATATTTCTTGACCGAACTAAGCTAATATCATGTTTATACACACACACACACACACACACATATATATATATATATATATATATATATATATATATATATATATATATATATATATATATATATATATATATATATTAATCTCAAATAAACTGCTTCGCTCTATCACAATTTTCAGTGAAGCCTCACAAGAACCCTTCCCATGCCAAAGATCAAACCTTCAGCAATCTAGTTGATAGTCGGCAGCTCTCGCCACTAAGCCACATGAAAGGCGCTCGTAATTGATATCTAAAATGTCTTTATAAAAACACTGACTGCCACTTTACAGTGCTTAATTCGTTTATTTACAAAGAGCTTTGTATATATATATATATATATATATATATATATATATATATATATATATATATATATATATATATATATATATATATATATTGTTGAATATTACCGACAACTTATATCTGGACATCCTTTGGTAGATCCGTTCAATACTCCGAATCAGAATCTTAGTTTCGGGGGGAATTCGCCGATAAATCTGCCATTATTTTGATGTGTGTCCCAAGTACTTTAAGACCCATCCGGGTCCATCGTCAGGGGAATGAGGATAATCATGTACAGACCATGTGTTAGTATTATAGATGGTTTGGGCGGGAATTATGTAATAAGTATGAAAGTATACTTAGAATAATAGACATTTTAGTATATTATTACTGTAATAAAGTGAATTCTGTTTATTAGGGTTTTTTTTTTGTTTTTACGTATAGGGATTCTAATATATAGAGTTTTTTGTTTGTTAGTACTATATTCTAACATTTCGGTATTTTCGACTAGGAGTTTTCTGAATTCCGATCTTCCAAAGGATATCCAGACATATGTTGTCGGTTATATTCAACAATACTTGCCTCCAAGAGAAGGTGCTATATATATATATATATAAATATATATATATATATATATATATATATATATATATATATATATATATATATATATATATATAAGTAGTAAGACTACACATCTACAACAATAATAAGTTTACGTTGGTTTTACTCTAGGTTCCGGACAAAACCATTTTAGTTGGTGAGAGGAAGCGATAAGGAAATAGCAAGTCAGACAACTCCTCTGTCCGAAATATATTCGAAAGAAATCCTTCACACTAAATGAAAAGTAAACTGCAGGTGTTGTTGTACTTTAGGTCATCAGAAATGATAATAATTTCATTTGAAAAATAAAATTTCTGACGTAATTCTATGATTTAATATGAATAGTAGAAGGTAGAAAAATACTCCTCCCAGGACGGGTAAAATTAATTCTCTGAACAGAAATGTGTTGCACCACTTTTATGACCCCTTCACTAAAAATTAAAATCAACATTTAATGATGCTAAACGTTATGCCTAGAATCCTTACTTCAATTATAATCAAAATCCTTTACATAATTTAGATTCTAAATAAATCTTAAGCTTAAAGGGTTGCAATGAAAAATTGCAATTAAAGCAATCATTCTTAATTGCTCTCGACTGATTAAATTTAATAACACTCTGAAGTATTTGAATTTTCAAATCAAATGTTTTATCCATATTATGTACTTTAAAAATCATTTCAAAATCGTTAAAAATCCTTTTAAATCTTTTAAAATCTGAAACAAATCTTTTAAAATTCTCAAAAATCATTAAAAATTCGTGAAATCCTTTAAAATCCTTAATAATCTTTGAGAATCTTCAAATATTTTTTTAAATCCTTAAAAATATTTTAAAATCTTTCAAAATCCTTTAAAATCTTTGTAAATCCTTAAAAATCCTTTAAGAACCCTATAAAATCTTTTAAAAATCCTTTAAAATCCTTAAAATTTTAAAAACATTCTTTTAAATTATTTAAAACCTTAAATAAATCATAAAGAATTATTAAAAATCATTAAAAATCTTTTTAAATCCTTTAAAATAAATGTTTAAAGAAATACTTTAAAAACTTTAAAATCCTTTAAATCATTTAAAATCGTTAAAACATGTAAAATGCTTTAAAAATCCTTAAAATTCTTTAAATAACCTTTTAAATCTTTTAAACTCCTTTAAAATCCAAAAACTATCATTTAAAATCCTAAGAATACTTTTAAAATCCTTTAACATCTTTAGAAATATTTTTTTTAAATTTAAAATCCTTAAAAATCTTTGAAAATCTTTTAAAATCCTTAAAAATGCTTCAAAATTCTCAATTTAAAAAAAAATACTTAAGATATTTAAAAATCATAAAAAAAAGTGTAAGATCTTTAAAAATCTTTAAAAATTCCTTTCAAATCATTTAAATTCCTTTTAAAATATTTAAAAATTCTTCTAATTCTTTTAAAACCCTAAAAATTGCTTTAAAATCCTTTAAAATTTTTTTTAATTCTTTAAAATCCTTTAAAATTATGTAAAATCTATAAAATCCTTTAAATCCTTTAAAATTCTTAAAAATCCTTAAAATCTTTTTAAATTCTAAAAAATAATTAAGAATCTTTAAATATTCTTTTGAAATCCTTAAAAATAATTTGAAATCTTTCAAAATCTTTCAAAATTTTTTTAAATCATTAAAAATCCATTAATACCATTAAAAATCCATTAATACCATTAAAGTCCTTAACAAATCTGTAAAATCCTTAAAAATTCTTTAAAATCCCGAAAACAAAACCCTGAAATGTTGGGTATATTTATTAATTGTTGAAAATCGTATCAGAATTTCAACAAAAAAATTATACCCCATTTTCACCGCCTTTGCATGCTACTAAATTTAACAAAATATAGCCTACATTACGACTCATCATACATAGCAGCTGCATTCAAAAATTCATAATGATCGATTAATTAGTTATGTTATACATACAAATATATAAACATATAAACTTACCTAACTTTATATAAATAGACATAAGCGCAAACTCTGGCGTAGCATTTTTTTTTTCGTCATCTTTTACGTATCTCTGAAAGAGGCTCATTCATTGGTCAGTCTGTCACGCTTTCATGGCTAAATATATAGAGTGATTAGATCGAACTCTGGCGGAACATCATTTTTTCTCATCTTTTACGTATTTCTGAATGAGGCTCAGTCATTGGTCAGTCTGTTACGTTTTCATAACAAAACGCGCAAATTCAAGTGACGCAACGAGTTAATTGCAAGTAAGTACATGAAATAAAAGTAGCGTTGGTTCTGCGTCCCTCTGCGTCCACACGTGCCCGCTAAAACCTCGTGCCGCATTCAGCTAGTACGCACTCCCCATTAAAGGGGTCGAGGTCACGTGACGTGTAACGTCGGCCATGTTATTTCTCGGGCGGCCATGTTCATGCCATTGTTCGCGATCGGCTATGCGCGCTTGTCTTGCATTCTGACAAAAGGAAAGGGCTCGGTACCTCCCTTTCCTATCAGCTACTTCACAGAAAACCAACAGCTTCCTCGCCCCCTCACGGTACGATACGGTGCTCGGGTTGGGGTCAGAATAACTACACGGCCGGCGAGAAGCCAAGATCACGTTGGCTGTTTACCAGGTAAAAATACTGACGCAACTGAAGCATTCTTAACACGTGCAGCACACTCAAAAACAACTGTCAGATGAGCATATATATATATATATATATATATATATATATATATATATATATATATACATGTATAAAATAAAATAAATAAATAAATAAATATATGTATATACATATATATTTTTTGAATTTTTAAATATTTTTAATATGAAGCTAAATATAATAAAATAATACAAACACATAAAACTATAAATCACCTAACAAGTAGTGTAATGGATTCGTCCGAACACTTTAAAAGAAAGCATTTTTTTGTAAATAACAGATACATTTTCTTAGACACAGACGAACAACACAGGTAAAAAAAACATTTTTATTAACAAAATAAGTTAGCAAAACAATAATCTTGAACAAAACTTAGATCTAATATACGGAACGTTTTTGTTCTTGTCTTTTAAATGATAAACTCTGCTGGGAAGCCATGAGATAAAATATAGTTTTGTTTTTGAATTCCCGAAACATTTTTTATGGTAAACAACTGATGATCCCTTAAATAATGTTAAGACTAGCGTAAATTCTTGGAAGCAAACTAATATAGTGACTGTAAAAAGTAAATTTTCTTACAAGAAAATTATTTTTCACCGAACGACTTGGGACAAAAGTGTTTCGTTTGTTTCCATATAGTTTTAATGGTTGAAAAACTTCCGAGATTATATATATATATATATATATGTATATATATATATATATATATATATATATATATATATATATATATATATATATGTATATATACATATATATATATATATATGTATATATACATATATATATATATATATATATATATATATATAAACATATATATATATATATATATATATATAAACATATATATATATATATATATATATATATATATATATATATATATATATATATATATATATATATATATAGTGTGTGTGTGTCAGGTTATATTGAATAGAAATAAATAAAGTGCTCGATCGCAGAGGAGTAAGAGCTAATATAATTGATTTGAAAACTATATGTTACATATTCCAGAAACGTTCCGTGGTTTCATTTAGATGGGTTGACTTTTTACATTTTTGAATGACGAATTCAAACGCCCACAATCTTTGTATTTTTACTTTTCAGGACACCGGTAATCTCCTAAACAGCACGTTTAATAAAAATAAAAATACAAAACAACAAATAAATACTTAAATAAAACACTTAGTAGAATAAAATTATAACCTTCTTAAGACAAAAAAAAACTA
The DNA here is from genome assembly GCA_963556195.1 of Sepiola atlantica. Lineage (NCBI taxonomy): Eukaryota > Metazoa > Mollusca > Cephalopoda > Sepiida > Sepiolidae > Sepiola > Sepiola atlantica. The sequence continues at coordinate 119,393,708 of OY744515.1, forward strand.
TAAATAATAAATAAAATAAAATTCAATTAATCTCTATCCAATATATTTTTCCAGAGAAACTTTCCAGGAATACACTGGTTTTTAATCGATATAACGCCATTTTTCGTCGTTGTTTGACCCCATTCAGTACGCTGACGATTCCACTGGGCATTGATTTTTTTAATGTAAAAATTCAGCCAATCTGGATGAAACCGCGGTACGTTTCTGAAATATGTAGGATATAGTTTCAAATAAATTATATATATATATATATATATATATATATATATATATATATATATATATATATATATATATATATATATATATATTCTCACTACTGCTTCGATTTTCTCACTTCCTAAGTGATTAAGATGCAGAAAATTGCATTATTAGTCGCTCTTAACTATATAGGACGTATTTTTCGTTATATTTTTGTATTTGTTTTATACGTACATAAGAGTAATTCATGAACACGTGTTTCTGGATTTAGACAAGAATCGAACCTTCGATATAGATGACTCTAGTCTAGTATTTTGCCATCGGACCAAGACGCCCTGTCTAGAAATATGTGCGGTCTTTAACACCTAAATATTTAATGAATTTTATGTAATTATTTTTATTGGTAATTGCAGCGTGCGTTGTTCTTTTCCTCACTACTATTTCGATTATTTCACTTTCTAACTGAGTAAGATTCAGAAAATTGCATTATTTGTCGCCCTTAACTTTATAGAAACACGTGTCCATGGATTATTTTATGTACGTATAAATAAATACATATATTACCGAAAAATACGTCCTATAAAAAGAGATAAATCTTATTTAAAAGCAGCTGTCGTAAAGTGTTCGACCATTTACAGGAATATTGCATTGAAGCCACGATGACGGCTGTGTTTGTACTACTCACTACAGAGCCCATAATATATTCATAATATAATATATATATAAATATATATATATATATATATATATATATATATATATATATATATATATATATATATATATATATATATAAGTTCGAAGAATTCAAGAACAATATATCAAATGAAATTGTAGTTTGCTTGAAGCATTGCTGGTAAATAGAAATGTAAGTTTCTAATCCGAGACAGGAGCAATGCGATATAGGTACCGGAAGGTGGAACAAATGAATAAAAATAAATGAGAAGAGAAAATATGAATGGAATCTCAAATCAATATATATATATATATATATATATATATATATATATATATATATATATATATATATATATATATATATATATATATATATATATATATACAGGGTGAGCCAAAAGTAGGTGGACAGTAAAAACATTTTTTTGTCGAAGCGTAAGAGGCAGACTTCAAAGTTGTGTAAATCAAGAAGGAAAATGTTTTTTTTACTGTCCACCTACTTTTGGCTCACCCTGTACATTATAAATTTGTACTCTTTAAAGGAAAAACTAAACGAAAAAAAGGAGTGAAAATAGAAGAAACAGAATTTTTTACATGACGCACCTGTTCACGGTCGATGTGATGTAGTGTATAACAGAAGCACATTTACTTGTGGATTCTATTTTTCTACGGCTTTAATTGCGGCTTCATGCGACACAAAATTACCAAACCATTCGCCTCGATAAGAATTGAAATTCAATATACTAAGTACAGGGTGACCGCAAAAAAATGCCACCCATTGAATGCTTTCTGTAATACAACTTTATGTTATACAAATAAACTTCAGTCAATGCCTGACTTGTCCACCAAGTTTTAGTCATCAATGTCCAACAGTCTTTGTTTTATCGTCGTTCAATTCTATAAGAGTTCACTTTCGTGATCGTGTCGCCAGCAGGAGGTGAGATACTGAATCGGCTTCACACTCACTGGATCGTAAACCCCCAATTTTTTTTTACTGTCTATCAAAACCATCCCCAGACGCTTCCCGAACTTTAGAAGGTCATCAGAGGTCAAATCAATGCCCTTCCAATAGAGGGGCGCTGGGTATCAGTTATTGACAATGTTGCATGTCGTAAACAGATAGGCTTATCATCGAACTGCGTTTTACTTATTCTTTCAAGAAAGGATTCGCGTTTTTATTTTATAAAACTGATGACTGAATTATGTCTCTGCCATCGTGTTTACAGGGTACCCCCCAAATGTCATCTATGGAATCGTTCATAAAATTTACAATCCTTTCTGCAATCAAACGATATTTGGTAGTAATAAACTTTCGTTTATGCCTGACTTGTCCACCAAGTTTCAATCATGAATGTCCAACAGTTTTTGTTTTATTAACGATTCCATGGGTGATATGTTTACGGTTTTACTCCGTATATTGTATAAAGTTTACATATTAGGACTTGTATAAAAAATTAATTTCAATGCAGAAAATAACCGTGGAATCTCCGCCGGTCTCGCTCGTTATAAAAAACAAGAAGACATTTGTTGTTTCTCCATTTTGTTTCATCGCCGTGCAATGATATGTAGAGACACTTTGGTGATTGTCTCTTCAGTAGGAGGTGTGATCTTGAGTGAGCGTCACAGGTCCTCAACCCCACAGATTTTTATCTATGAGGTAATCGCAAAGACAGTGTCTATCAAAACAATCCACAGACTATTCCTGAACTGAAGAGAACTGTCGCAGTCAAAATCAGGGCATCGTCAAGAGGGGAATATGGCAGAGTTATTGACAATTTTTCACGCTGTATCCAGATGTGTTTTCTGAAACACTGACTCTTATCCTCGAGTGGATTTTGGCCTTGATAAGTGATGCCTGTTTACTAAATAACTAAAACCTCCTGAATTGACACTGCCCTGTGTTGGGCTGTTATACCTCTCTTCAATTCAGAAATCGTTTAAGAGATTGTTTTGCTAAACTTTATCTTTGATATAACCACATATACACATATGGAGCGGTAACGTCCGGTGAGTGTGAAGCCAATTCAGGATCACACCTCCTACTGACAAGACGATCATCAAAGTATCCCCCATATCATTAGATGGCAATTACAAAAAAAACTGTTTGATTTTCATACTTAAAGCTTAGTGGACAAGTCAATCATAGACAGGAGTTTATTTGCCCCACGTATGGTTGGATTGCAGAAAAGATTGTGAATTTTATTAACGCTTCTATTTTGGGGCCGAGAGGTTATTCTGTATAAAATATTCATTGATTCCTATGGAAGGTAACAGTGGTTAAGTGGATAACGACGCGGACTGATGATCTGGGTATGCCAAGTTTGAATTCAGTTGGTTCCACAGTCCCACTATCACTTAGGGGTGTTGGCAGCCATTACGTGGTCCCTCCTGGAAGAATGCCAACAACAAAATCAAGCTGGTCAACATAGTTATACCATGTTGATTCATACGAATTTACTATTGATTCCTAATACGTGAACTTATGAAAAAGCGGATTTACCAAGACGATGTATCGGTTTCTAAATTGTTCCTACACATAAACAAAAGCGGTAAAAAATATAACTGTGTTCATTCACGCACATAAGTAATTTATAGGGTTACCCCGACAAGTGGCATTGATGGAATCGTTAATAAAATCCACAATATTTTTTTGTAATCCAACCATATTTGGTGCAAATAAACTTCAGTCTATGCCTGACTCTGTCAGTAACTCTGAAGAACTCCTCGCTTGACATTGCCTTGATCTTGACTGTGATGACCTTCTTCAGTAAAAGTAAATTCGTGCAAATCAACATGGTACAACTTGATTCTGTTGTTGGCATTCTTGCAAGAGGGGCCACTAAATAGTTGCCAACATCTCTAAGTGAAAGTGATACTATGGAATCGACTTGAATTCGAACTCGGCACACCCACGTCGTCTGTTCGTGTCGTTATCCACTTAACCACCATCACCTCCTTCAGTTCAGGAATTGTTTAGGAAAATATTTTGATAAACATTTACTTGGTACTTTTACAGATTAGGACCCACTCTAACTTTGACCTCGTTAGGGTGAGGGTTAGGGTCAGGATTAGGGTGAGGGGTCGGGTTAGCGTCAAATTTAGCGTGGGTTTTAATCTGTGAAAGTACCATTTTCTTTGATATAACTCCACATATAAATAACTAAAGGGTTATGGTCCGGTGAATTTGAAGCCTAATTAGGATTACACCTACTGATGAGAAGGTTGCCAAAATGTCCCCGAATATAATTGAACGTCAATAAAACCGAAAGTGTTGCGCATTCATGATTAAAACTAGGTAGACCAGTTTAGCATAAACTGATGTTTATTTGTACTAGAAATATTATTGGATTGCAGAAAGGATTGTAAGTTTTATTAACGATTCCATGGGTGATTCCATTTTTGAGGAGAGGGGGTGTCACATTGTACATACTTATTTGCTCTACAATAGCAGTTTATAAATATATTCATGACGTCACTATGCACACAGACAGACGCCTGCACGCATCGACACAAAGTTAGTATATGTCTATCTGATAACTGTACTTGTCCTTCCCGCAGTTAGTAAGCACGACCAATCCGCTTACAACATGAAAGGAGTGTTTTACCCTGGGACGGGATATCTAATCTAGTAATAAAGTTTAGTGAGCTGCTAGTCCCTCGCTGCTCCCTGTTTCCCCGACTATACCGACATGCAGATATTTAAAACTGATGTAAACAGACATCTCGCTGTACAGCTAGCAGCTTAGGATGACCACCAAAACTTAGATCCTAATTCTAAGTAATCCCTTACGTCTACAGTGGCGGCCTGCCTTGTTTGGGGTGAACTATGATAAAAAAAAATGTTATTTAAGAAGCATCTAAATTCTAATCAGAATTATTTTTTGTTTTGACGCAACGAAAAATGCGCGGATGTGAGTTACGTAAACGATATAGATAAATAGACAGATACATAGGAATACAGTTATTATCTGTCTATCTATCTATCAATCTATCATTATTCTATAAAATCATTTTGCTTGCCCTTTTTCTAGTTAGCTAGTTTCATCCTAACGCTGGAAAATCACAGGGAAAAATGCGACCCATGTAATCGTTAGTAAAATTCATATTTTTTAGCAATTCAAGCATATTCGTAATAATTAACTTTAGTCTATGCTTGACTTGTCCATTAAGTTTCAATCATGAATGTCCAACATTTATTATTAAAGATTCCATGGGTGATATGTTTAAGGTTTTACTCCGTATATTCTGAAAGATTTTACATATTTGGACTTGTAAAATAAATTAATTTCAATGCAGAAAACAACCGTGGAATCTCCACCGGTCTCGCTCGTTATAAATAACAAGAGGACATTTGTTGTTTCTCCATTCTGAAAATCGATATTGTTGCGGTTATAGGAACGAATTTGGGGTAAAATTATACGCGATAACTTATGCTATAATTACACTTTCGCCTCGAGGTCATTTCCAGACAACTAGGTTCCAATTTGTTCGATATCGAAGTAAGAATCAGCGAAAACTGAAACCGAAGAAATCTGAAACAAAATAACATCAAATCCAGTTTTCGCAATGAAATTTATTTTGTATTTAAGTGGAGTCGTTATTGTAAATAAGTGTTTGAGTATATTTGAGACCAGAGCAACGTTAGACACACACACACACACACACAACAGTAGAGCGTCGCAGTGTCATTAGAGGAAGTGATTAATTCTCGAGATTAAAATATACCCATCGTCTAGAAATGTGAGAGTAAATCAACGTCTTAATAGCAAAGTTATATGTATATATATATATATATATATATATATATATATATATATATATATATATATATTATTTATATACTCTATATTACATATTTCAGCAATGTACCGCGGTTTCATCCAAAAGGACAGATTTAGAAATCTTTAGTAAATATGTCTAAATCTGCCCTTTTGGATGAAACCGCGGTACATTGCTGAAATATGTAATATACAGTATCTAAATAAATTATATTAACTGTCTCATATGATCGAGCACTTTATTTGATTTCTTTTCATTTCATATACAACCTGACACACTATATATATATATATATATATATATATATATATATATATATATATATATATGTGTGTGATTTTATGAAGGCTTACCAAAGCATTCCTTTCAGGACACCAATGATCACCATTAAAGATATTTTTTCTTACAAATATTATTTATTCAAATTAAATGTTTTTTTCCTACACGTGTTTCACTACCAAGCAGTTACTATATATATATATATATATATATATATATATATATATATATATATATATATATATATATATATATATTATAATAATTATGTGAATACTAATTAAAGGTGATGGAAAATAAAAAAGAAAAAATTATCGTTTTATTTTCTTTTTTTATTGATTTGTGTAAAACTATTTTAAATGTTAATAAAAAGTATATTTATAAAGTTCTACCTTGTATTTTACCTATTTTCAGATTTTCTTTAAACACGCTTTCAAATAACTTTTTTCTATTTTATATATAGAATATTTACTTTCTCTAAATAAGTTATTCACACATTACGACACATCCATATATATTAATGTTTTGTCTGATGATTCTGAATATTTAGTTCTTTCATATCACTTTCCTGACGGCAGTTCCCTCTTTACCAAAAACAGCCTTCAGGTATTATTGATACTTTCCGAGCAGAACTATACTCAGATGTATACGAATTTACAATAATTTCTGCTACAGAAAATTTAAGGAAGATGCTATGCAGACGTTTTTTTATTTTGATTAAAATCACCAGCTCCTTGATAGCATTTTTAAATCCCAAAAAAGTATACCAATCCATATCGTCCAATTGTTTGCAAAGATGGCCCATCTTGCTGTTGGATTATAATTTCTGCATCAGATATTGTTCAACTGATCAAATCGGACACGCAGATGCTTTTATACAGTATCATAGATACGCAAACCAAAGTGAAAGAGGACTTCTGTTACTACAGCACTATCTGTGAAACCCGAAATTATTTCAGTGCTCACATCAACTGTGAAAGCAATGCCAATTACTTCACAAATTATCTATGAGGTTCCCAACCCCGCGAGTCTTTTGACTCCCAACTTAAGGCAGTGTTTCACTTCAACTATACAAAGTGGTCCGCGTATTGTAGAGACAAAAACTTTTTTAGATGGAATGTATGATTGTTTCAATTTAAAATTACAAAGATTGTGTGTAAAAACAATTTCATTTTCAACATCAGACCATTAGACACATTAAAACATTAGTGCCTACTGACCAAATACAGAGCAAACAATACACATTTTCAAAAGCTCCAAGAAAAGCGAAACTTTTTATGAGCTTATTCTGGATTCCCCTTGCTCGCATCTGTACATTGATTTTGAGGAACCTATTGATGGGGATACGTTCTATTACTGGCAGATGCCCACAGTAAATGGTCTGAGTGTTGTCGATGAATCGCATAACTTCTTAAGGTTGACACACGTTTTCAGGAGATTAGGAATCCCAGAGTCTCTGACAATTACAGTAGTTTCACTTCAATTACATGTTTCGATTTTTTAAAAGCAGAATAGCATCAACAACATACACACTGCCGTTTAACCCTCAATCAAATGGTTAGGTAGAACGTTCTGTGCATATATTTAAAAAAGCACTCTTAAAACTCAAAGGCGGTGAAAACACAGAAATACTAGTTATTTCTTGGAAATTATTGAGCTACACAAACCCAAATGCCCCTAACGGTAATTCACTCGATGAACCTCTATTGCACAAGAGAGTTCGATTACCACTGAGTGTCCTTCAACGAAATGCAAAACTCACAAGCGAAATACACAAATGAAAGTCTGGTTATGGTTCAGTAAACCGCACTTTCAAAGCAGGCAAAAAAGGTTTTAACAAAAGACGATCGAAATGGCATGGAAAAGTGGGCACAAGATGTACTACTTGCCCCAAACAAGAAATATCATTTATGATGTCAGCGTGTAGTCTTCTATCCGGATTCAACATGCAAATCAGCTACGAGTTTCACATCTCACTGAAACCAAATAACAAGATGATTTGCGACAGTTTTTTGTTGGCGTACGCTAGGTGTCTATAGAAGTGGCTTCATCAAAACTGAACAGATACCTTTCTAATGGAGGAGGTAATGCATGGGAAGATGGTCTCATGACAACATAGCAAATGTTCCATTACTCATCTCCAAAAAAGGAGAAGGAAATCCTTGGGATTATCGTATTATGACTGCGGAAAAATGCTACACTACCTGTCTGCGCTGAACATGGAACAGTAGTCTGAAATAGTTAATTAAAGTGAATTGAGCATTAAAATATTTGTTATATTTATGGTAAACAAAGGCTGAAAGCCACTCAATGATAAGTAGTGAGATCTTAATTTGGATGATGGAACAGTAGTATGAGATGATTGAGGACTGTGATTAATTCACAGGGGACATGATAGATATTTGTTGACTTTGGACTTGAAAACGACTATGTGGTAGTTTGTAGGGCAACATTCTCGCGATAACGTGTTCCACAGGTGGAAAGTTCTTGTAAATAAACTATATTTATGAAAGTTCAGTTTGATTTTATGTATGTAAGAAAGGGACAGTTTTTTGCAGTGCTGATAGCAAGATGAGTTCTTATTGGTGAGGTTTTGCCGGAGAGAACCAGAGCTCGAAGCTCAATCGAGCACCTATCATGGAAATAATGATATTTTAAATATTGAGTTGTTTAATATATGTTCAATACTAATGCTTCATCACCGTTAACCAAAGCCAAAAGCCACTTGGGGATAACGATTAGTTATATTTCATGTGAATGATGAAACAGTATTATGAAAGCATTGAGAACTATAATTAATTCACAGGACAACTCTACAGATATTTGTTGACATTGGACAGAGAAAAAGGCCATTTTGTATACTGTAAGGATACATCCTCGCTGTAAGATGTTGCACTGGTTGGATATTCTTGGAAAGAGACTCTGTTCATGCAATTTTAGTTTGATAGGGGAAAGAGGAGATTTTTTTGAATGTTGGGATGGTACATTAGTACAATTAATAGAAGCAATAGTATAGTTGTGGTTTCAGACAGACATACACCAATTCTCCTTTAGTAATAGATTAAACGATTATGAGGTGTTATGACATACGCACTATTGAGTTAACACATTAACAAAGAAACGCCATGAGGAGATATACTAAAATAAGCGGATGTTGAGGTGATAATAATATGCTCTTCGGAAGCAACTTATTGATCCCATTACACTGACATGATACGGCAAATTTCTTTCCTTTTTTTTCAAACCATAATGAGTCTTTTTAATAAGCATTTCGCTCTTGGAAATGTGTACGCCTTCTTCATAATTCCATCTTTTGACTTGTCCAATTATAACCACTGTTGATATGTTATCAATTACATGTCATCCTATTTAAAATCGGTGAGAAGCCTCACATATGATAAATGATATAGCAACTTTGAGAATTTTAAAGGAAGCGGCAGCCATCTTGGACAACGTAGACAATTTGAGGACTTTTAATTTTATTCGTTAAAAACATTGTGCAGTAGAGAATATCAACTTGAGAAAGAAACGTACACCCAGAATTACGTTGCAAAATTATCCGAAACATGTCAAAGGCAACTGTAGTCTCTATCTGCAGAATGATATTAAGAAAATCAGATTAAGGTATATTTGCTGACGACACCACGCCCTACTCTCGTCATGTGGGCAAAACGGATGCGTACATATCTGAGGCAATGGCTAAATCCTTAGAAAGTGACCTCCAGGCTGTAGTGAATTGGGAGTAGAAATGGTTGGTAACTTTTAATGTCGCAAAGACAAAGCTCCTTTCCTTCAATAACCACAAAAAACCTCTTCAACCACCGATTGCCATGGTAAATAACACTCTACCTGAGAGTTCAACATTAAAACTACTCGGCCTAACATTAACAAGTAACAAAAATTGGAACAAACACATTGAAGGCATTGCCAAGACTGCTGCAAAGAAGGCGGGCTCCCTCTACTGTGCTAGTAAACTCCTCACACATGACATTATCCTGTATCTCTACAAAGCCACCATCCGCCCATGTATGAAGTATTGTTGCCATATCTGGACTGGTGCATCATCCACTAGTCTCTCCCTCTTAGACAAGGTCCAACAAATAGTCGCCGACTTAATAGATCTCTCACTATCCACCAGACTCCAGCCCCTGTCCCATCGCCGCAATGTTGCTTCCTTGTGTTTGTTTTACAAATACTTCAATGGAGTGTGTTCCGATGAACTAGCTGCTCTGGTGCCCTCTCGACGCAAATACACTAGAACAACCCGACAATCCGCTAGGTACCATCCATTCACTGTGGAGGTTCCCAGATGCCGGAGAGTCTTCTACTCCAGCGGCTTCTTTCCTCGTGCTGCCGAC
>OY744515.1:119409002-119429002 GCA_963556195.1 Sepiola atlantica
AATAAGTGTTAAAATGATCACTGTTTATTTAGCTATCCAGCGGTGGTCGAGTGGTTCTCGGTGTCGGAATATATGTTGTAAAATACTCGTAGCCCGGGGTTTCGAATCACGTGACCAGTAGTGAATAGTCATAAATCTATGCTGATGAGCTCCGATTAAAAAGGACGAAACGTATACGTACATAGATAATAAATAAAAATAAATACTATATATATATATATATATATATATATATATATATATATATACAAACACACACACATATATATATATATATATATATATATATATATATTAGTATTTCATGTGTCCACATAACATTTTATAAGGAGATATAATTTTTTATGTATCAATTTTCAGTATTTACTTCAACAGTGCTCGATACGTAGGTAGAGCTAGGTAGTAAGCTATGAAAATTTCCATAAATATATTTTCATATATATATATATATATATATATATATATATATATATAATTTAGTTCACCCCCCAAACAAGGCAGGCCGCCATATAGACGTAAGGGGCTACTGAGAAAAAGAAAAGGGGAGAAGGTAGGGGGCGGTCAACCTAAATTGGGATCTGCGCAGCGAGATGTCTGATTACATTAGTTTTAAATTTCTGCATGTCTGTACTGTCGGGGAAACAGGGGACAGGGAGAGAGTTCCAGAGGCCAGCAGTACGAGGAAAGTAGCTATTTGAGTAGAAGGCTCTCCTACATCTGGGGATCTCCACAGTGAATGAATGAGATTTAGTTGATTATCGAGTTAGTCTAGTGAATTTACGTCGAGGAGGCACCAGAGTAACCAATTCATCGGAGCATAATCCATTGAAGTATTTGTAAAACAAGCACAAGGATGCTACATTGCGGCGATGGGACAGAGGCTGGAGCTTGGTTAACAGTGAGGGACCTATTATGTTGGCGATTCATTTTTGGACCTTGTCAAGGAAGGAGAGACTAGTAGATGATGCACCAGCCCAGATGTGGCAACAATACTCCATGCATGGGTGGATGGTGGCTTTGTAGAGATACAGGATTATGTCAGGTGTGAGGTGTTTACTAGCCACAATAGAGGGAGCCAACCTTCTTTGCGGCAGCCTTGGCAATGTCTTCAATGTATTTGTTCCATTTCAGGTTACCTGTGAAGGTTAGGACGAGGAGGTTGAATGATGAACTCTCAGGTAGGGTGTTATTTGATATGACAATCGGTGGTTGAAAAGGTTCCTTGTAGTTATTGAAGGAAAGGAGCTTTGTCTTCGCGGCATTAAAAGTTACCAACCATTTATGACTCCAATCCACTACAGCCTGGAGGTCATTTTCTAAAGATTCAACCATTGCCTCGGATATGATTGCGTCGGTTTTGCCAACATGGCGAGAGTAAAGCGTGGTGTCATCAGCAAATAAACCAATCTCAGACTCTATGCCATCAGGGGGATCGTTTATATAGATCAGGAACAACAAGGGTCCAAGGATAGATCCCTGGGGTACACCAGCATTTATGTCATGTTGCTTAGATGAACGGCCATCGAGGACAATCTGGATTTTTGTTTTGTCTAGGAAGGATCTAATTATATAAAGTAATTGCCCAGTAATTCTGTATGAGCGTATTTTCAGGAGAAGCCCTTTATGCCATACCTTGTCAAAGGCCTTGGATATATCAAGCGCTACCGCCCTAGCTTCTCCTGCCTTGTCGAGTGTATGATACATGCGCTCAGAGATGACCGTTAAGATGTCTGCAGTAGATCGTGCTTGTCTAAATCCATACTGGCGGCCAGAAAGAAGTTTAGCATTAACTAAGTGCCGTACTATCGCTAGATTAATTAAGGATTCAAAGATTTTAGCAAAGATCGGCAGCAGACTGATTGGGCGATAGTTCTGAGGATCGGTTCTATTCCCATAACTCTTGTAGACTGGTACCACAGAGGCACTTTTTCAGCTATCGGGGAAGCAAGATTCAGCTAGGCACTTATTGTAGAGTTTGGTGAGGACAGGGGTCAGTTCAACAGAGCATTTCTTTATTACTATTGTAGGTATAAGATCACGCCCACAAGCCTTAGAGGTGTCAAGGTTTTTTATGATGTCTCTGACCGGGATGGGGTGATTACCAGGTTATTAATTGTGGCTTCGGTCAGCAAAGGGAATTTGGGGAGGGGGTGGTTATCTGAGTCTAAAGTAGAGTTAGAAGCGAAGCGCTGAGCAAGTAGTTCAGCCCTACCAGTGGCCGTGCAAACGACTTCATTGTGGTTTGATAGTGGGGGGATCGTTGACTGACCATTATTCACTACTGTATTGTAGATTTTCCAGAAATCACGAGTACCTAATTTCTGTGACTGGATTCGTTTTTTTGTTAACTCATTATACCTTCTCTTCGCTTCACCTATCACGGCCTTGCAATTATTTCTTGACTCTATAAATTTATTTCTATTGGTAGCTGACTTATGGCGGCCGAATTTACGGAATGCTTGTTGCCTCTCAGAAATGGCAACTGCACATTCCGAGGTGAACCATTGAGGAGAGTGAGGCTTGCTAAAGTATTTTCGAATGGGGACATAGGCTTCAATGCCTGCTTTGACACATTCAGTTAATTCGTTTGCACACTGGTTGGCAGGGAGTGAAAAGGTTTCCTCCATGGGGCGTACCTGATGTGATCTCTGATTGAGCTTTCGTCACACAAGCCTCGGGCATTGAGGTCAAGAAAAGGTCTAGAAGTAAGGTTTGTTGGTCTACTCGATCAGGTATGCGGGTCGGAAAATCGACAGTCTGAGAGAGGAAGTGAGCCAAGGAGAAATTATACGTAGAGTTGCCGGCTACATCAGTAAGGCTGGAGAATCCCAACCAGTCACGGTGGTGGGCATTAAAATCCCCAAATACATGTATCTGGACATTCGAGTCAATTAAGAGTGCTCTATATATGCTTTCAGAGACAAAGTTTAGGAGAGTACAGTCCTGGGTCGACGGGGAGCGGTTTAAGAAATATAAGTAACTGACGCTGTGATGTATGGTCAATCTAAAGCACATGTAGTCGTGGTCATCTAATTCTAACCTATGCTCTCTAGTCAGGGGGAGAGTGTTAGATCTAGGATAGAAGGTGGCTATAAACATGATTCTCCAAAATTGCTAAAGTTTGATTTGCAGAAATTTTGTATTTTTCTAGCTGTGTGGGCTGAAGCACCATGCTGTGTCCATACATACTTACCATCTGGGTAGTTTGTTTTAAGCCATGAAAATACCTCGTATCTCAGAGTCTTGTAGTAAGTATTAACATTGATTTTTTTTATTAACTTTGCAGAATTTTATAGGCATTTTCTTTCCATCGTAAGCCACAGCACCAAAATCCGTAACTCGAACAGGATTTATTGTTCTGAATGTCCCCTTAAGCTCAGCTGTCGATTTTGCGATAAATATGTAATTTCTACGGTTTAGAACAGTGAAGCTATATTCATCTGAAAAGATCGTTAAAATAGTGGACTATTTCTGTAATCATATAATAATTTTATTGTACCTAACTAATCTTTTTTTCTTTCATAGCTGTTGTCAACAAGTGTTGTGCTGTTCTTGTACACGATTTAACTCTAAATCATATTTTACTGCATTTCTAATGGTATTGTTCTCTACCTCAAGTTCAATTTAAATGTTTCTCATAGATTTGGTTGGATCGTCAACGATTTTGGATTTGAGAGCTTTAATAAAACTGTGGTACGTTTTTGTTGATTTCTCATCTTCTAGACTTCATCGTAATAAATTGTCTCGCAGTCATTCTATTATAAAGAGTATTCATAGACACTCCAACTATAAAGAGTATTCATAGACACTCCAATTATAAAGAGTATTCATAGACACTCCAACTATTCTTGAACTCTTCTTTAGTGTGACGAGTGCATTCAGCAAATCACGTACTATTTCACGTTTGCTTTCCTGTTTACTCATGTGAGCAAACGTTTCTACAAAGGTAAGAATTAAAGTGTTAAGTATGATTATGACATCAATATATTCTAGGTTTCAAAGCGATTTATTTAGACTTTACGTTCATTGTAAATTTTGCTTCCTCGCCCTACACACACACGCACATTCACACACACACACACACACACACACACACATATATATATATATATATATATATATATATATATATATATATATATATATATATATATATATTGATCGTTCATCAGTTCTGTGGTTCCAGAAAAACACTAGAAACTCAATCCGCAGGGGAAAAGATATCAAATGTCACCGGGTCATCAGCCGATGTAATGATAGTGTGGCTCAGAATGGTAATTCTCTGTCCGTATAGTATATATATATATATATATATATATATATATATATATATATACAAATATGAAACTGAAAGTATACTTTTAGAGGATAGAACCTATAGTGAAATAGTTTAAGCTCAATATACGTGTTATTTATAGTATCGGGGATGTTTTGGGTTTGTATGTTCAAGTTTTGGACCAAAGTTAAGTTGGAATTGATAAGTGGGAAGATGAGAAAATTTGAGGGGTGAGATCAAGGTTATTGTTAGTTAGCGGGGGTTGTTGGTTAGTGTAAGAGGTGTTATTTAGGGTGTCGTTTGGTACAGGGAGTTGGGGTGGTGGAGAGTTATAGGATGAGGGGAGAATTTGTATGTTAGTGTCTGTTTGCATAATGGTGTTTTGGGGGAATTGTTTAACAGTACATAGTTGATTTAACTAAATCTATCACTCACCTTCTTTATCTTTATCCCTTTCCCCCACTTCTTAACCATAGCGGCCGATTTTCTTAGACTCGATCAAAGTCACTACTTAAATTCCCGACTGCCTGCGTTTAATATACACAGCTAATTTTAAACTTCTGAAGAACTACTTTCATTCTCGGTCCACGGAAGTATTTTAAAATTGCCCTAATGCTCAAAATTACATCCGAATAAGTGCGTCCCATCTACGATTGAACTAAACATCTTTCTATTGGATTTACTTCATTTTTAACGCTGCCTTCACGAAACCCATTTTTTCCATTTTTAAATCTCCTTTCACCAGACACCTTATTAACGGACATTCACCAACTGGACAGACTCCATATTTTTACACGCACACTCTTACTCTCCATTACTTTATATTTTTTCAAATTTTGAATTTTGGCTTTTCCACTGCCAACTTATCGATCTATGTAATTCCTCTGATGATAAGATTTAAATCTTTGAAAAGCCTTGGCTTAAGGAAAGAAAAATAAACATGTTTTTACTGAGTACACCTTGCATTGAACAATCGAAGTTGAAATAGATTTGTCATTCATACATATTTATCTCTCTTCTTTCATTTATCTTTATATATATATATGTATGTATGTATGTATGTATGCATGTATGCATGTGAATAAACAGAAAGATGTACAGATAGAGAGATAGACGAGATATAGATAAATATATACAAATTACAAATGGTTATATTTAGACAGTAACAGATATACATTTGTAAGAAAATAATGATACAAATAGTTCCGACAGTGTTATGTTCTTGTAGGTTCACTCCTCTAGGCTTTAACTTCTCTCTGGGAAGTGGTTGGTTTATTACAAATCGATTTGAAGCGTCCCTAGCGGTGAATGTCGACCAGGCATCTTAGGCATTTTTGTAGACTATAGTGTGCTTACCCTAGTGCACTGGCTTCTCAAAAACCACACCTGACCTTATGTCTAACTCTCTTAGCAAGGGGATAAATAATATATATATACATATATATATATATATATATATATATATATGTATCAGATGGATATGAATAGATAGACAGGCAGACAGACAGGAAACTAACGAGGAGAGATAGATATCTAGGTAACTGGGGAGGGGGGATAAGGTAAGGAGGTCGATCCGAACTGACGGTTTTGTATATTATCTATTTTTCCTACTGGTAATCTATTGTGTATTTTTAGCCAAAAGAGAGACTGACTCAGTTATCTTCTTTGACCTTCCAAGGTACTCTGTACTCCTGCGGATTTCCTTCTCTTCTTTTTTTTCTTTTTTTCTTTTTCTTCTTGTTTTTCTTCTTCTTCTTCTTCTCTCCCGTCATTACCGTTGCTAGTCGGCTCAGAATCGAAATAGATAAGTAAGTATCATCAATGTGAACAATGCCGACCTTTGTTCCGTTCAACATACGGCAGTTATGCGAAACAGGAAAAATGCTCGAAGCCCAACATTTTTTAAGTACTCGTGGAAACACATGTAGACACTCATTCAGAAATGCATATATATATATATATATATATATATACACACAATATTTATTAAAGTGAATCTTAAATTATTTTTCTAACATACTCCGGCGTTTCAAGCTTGTGCTATAATCAGTGCAGGATGACGGTCTCAAGATTCGAACACAGTTACAGAATTACCCTAGACTCTGTAAGCAAGCGCTCTAACAAGAATAAAAAGTGTGTAAAATAAAGTATCTACAAAATCATCAATTGTATTAAACAAGGGTTTTATATAAAAACAAATGTCCTTCTTTAAACTATGGCTTTTACAAGGATGCAATCTTATTTTCAGAGAAGATTCGAGAATTAAGTAAGTAATATAAAATTTTCCATAATGTGAACATTTGGCTTACATCTAATACATTTTTTATATTGTTATGCCTTTAAAAAAATTTACATTATGGTAAATTTTATTTTACAAATTTATTTGTCGAATCCCCTCTGAAGATAAGATTACATCTTTGAAAAACCATGGTTTAAGAAACGGAAAATAAACCCTTTTATTCTGATCACTTATTTATATTATTGGTCTATCCAGTATACTGAGCGTTAACTATTCACGGTATGATATATTTTAAATATATATTTTATATATTTATTTCCTATTTTCACTATATATATATATATATATATATATATATATATATATATATATATATATATATATATATATATATATATATAAAGAATGGTAGTTTGCTTGAGGCATTGCTGGTAAATACGTAAGTAGGTATTGTTGAAGGCTGGTAGCAATGCAGAAGAACCAGAATGTTAAAAAAGAGTGTGAAACAATCGAAGACAAAATTTGGGTTTGGAATCTTTACATTTTCTATTTATTTTTGAAGCGAACTTCTTTTTTCTCACACATCAAATCAGTAAATATGAGACTTGCAGTTGCATATTAATAAAATATCCGGGATGGTTGAAGATCTTTAAAAAATTTCAAAAGAACAACTCTCTTCTCAAAAAAGAAATACAAAAGTGGAACCGTCAAGTAAATTGCAAAATCAAGATAATGCACTTTACACTCCTAGGGGTACAAACGAAATCCACATATTGAAGACTAAACACTTACATAAGCCGAATTACCGCTAGAAAATTCACAAATACAAACGGGGACACAACTATTAAACAGTTTAACATGAACAAGGAACCTTAACTTAAATCATGAAATAGAAAAGGGGGGGTCATCAGCTGTTTACCATATAACTATTTCAGAGATTTAAAAACGGAACAGTTATTAGATTTAGTGCTCTCTTGCACTAATGGTCAAAATACCACCTCCTCCATAACCAAATGTAGTCACAATTCATTATTATTTCATTAAAAAATTAATTAATTCAATTAAAAATATAATATATATATATATATATATATATATATATATATATATATATATATATATATAAAGATTAAGATAGAAGAAATAAGAGTGATAAACATGTTCGAATGTCCAAATTTATTTCAAATTTCGATTGTTCAATGCAAGGTGTATTCTGTAATAAACCAGTGTTAATTGTTCTTTCCTTGAGCCAAGGCTTTTCAAAGATCGGAATCTTATCATCAGAGGAGAAATACAGATAGATAAGTTGGCTGTAGAAAAAGCCTAAGTTCAAATATTTGAAAAATCTTAAAATATTATTAAAAATGTGGTGAAAAAAGTTCGTGTAAAAAGGATACGTGGTTTGTCCATTTAAATGCGCTACATCTACGTTTTAGATTTCAACTTTTCACTTTTGGATTTATTTCTTTTTGAACACCATACGGCTCCTACGGAAAATTTTCTTTATTTCGTCTTCTCAAAAATCTCCTCAACAGACAGTCCTTCAACGGACAATTACCATCTGGACGAACAACATATCTTTTTTACACGAACTTTTTTCACCACATTGTTGATAATGTGTGTGTGTGTGTGTTTGTGTGTGTGTGTGTGTGTGTGTGTGTGTGTGTGTGTGTGTGTGTGTGTGTGTGTGAAGAGACGACAGATAACAGAAATGAAGTATATAACTTCAGAACCCGAAATGCACCATAACAGCATTGGAACAATTTAAAACTGACCTCTTTAACTTGATGATAAAGAGCAATCCGATCTGAAAAGAGAAATCAAAAACATAAATAAATCTGAGAAGATCTGGTATAAGGCTAAAAATGTTCCCATCAGAGTACCAAAAATTGAACATAGACAAAGTTTCGATTACATAATTAATGAGGATACGACCCAGTTCGACATTAAAGTTGGAATACAGTAGTAAAAATAGACCAGAAAAACTACAAACCTCCAAAACAACAAACAATATAAGCTTATTATCCGCCAGAAAAACTGAGCTAGATCATGTGTATAAGAGCATATTACAAAACACAATCTACGAGACCCAGAAATCGACACAGTTCAACCTCTCAAATGACTCATTCGACCATCGACTTCTAGTCCTTAATCTCCGATGAACTCGTCACGATAAGAATCCACATTGGAAATTTCGGAAAAGCAGGTTAACATAATTATAGCGTTCCGTAAACCAGTCCTGGTCACTAAACAGGAGAATTAGATCAAAACTAGCAATAATGTCTTTGACGTAACGATGGGATCTTTAGACTCCGTTCAAATCGCAAACCTATTGGGTACATACATACTATACACACTTATGAAAATAGTAAATCCTAGCCAAGTAGGCTTATATAGAGGCCATGCACTAATAGCAGTAACGGTTTTCTAGTATCGAGCATCTGTAAAAAAACTTAATAAAGCATTCAGATACGTGGGATTAAAAAAGATGTAACCCTTAACTGTAAGAAAATAAATTATTTGGATATAACATTCAACCTTCAAGATAGCCCATATAAACCATTTAATAAAGATAACCATACAACAACGTACATCAATACCAAATCCAACCACCCTAAATGCATAACAAAACAAATACTTATAACTATAAACACTAGATAAATAAGCTCTCGCCCAACTAGGACATCTTTGACGCCAGTAAACATATAAATGAAAAAGTACTAGTAGATAGCTGAAATACATTGAACACAGAACTAATAACAATCCCAGGAATAGAGTCCGTAAAATAATATCGTTTATCCGACATATTGACAACTATTTAACATCAACATCCGTCGTACATTCTTGAAACTTATAGAAAAGAATTTCAATATAAACAATCCTCTGCAAAAATATTATTAGAAAAACTGTTTAAATTATCTACCATAGCACCAAGAAAATAGAGAGTATAATCAACAAATACAATTAAAATCTGATATAACTAATACAAATGATGAGAAATGTAACTGTCAAGTCAAAAGTGAATGCCCACTAAAAAGCAACAATCCATCCAGAGGAGAACAGTAACAACACCAAAGTTTACATCGGAATATCTGCGAGAAGTTGGAAGCAACAGTTCTATGTGTATGGACACCACACTTTCTTAAATCCATCGCTGAAGATAAAAAACGAATTGACCAAGCATTGGTGAATGCTGATGAATAAGAACCTTACAGCGATGGTCTCATGTTCAACTTTATGCAATTCCAAGTAGCTTAGAGGATTCAGACAGATTTGATTTATGAAAGAATTACGATACTTAAATATGAATATAATAATATACAGAATAAGAGGAACAAATTAATGGCTAGATGTAGACACAGACATAAATTTAAGATAACCAACCTATGAGGACACCTTGGACCCCAATATCGTTAGCTGATACACATTAGATTTATTATATACGAATCTAGAACAAACAACTGAGAATATAGGTGAACATGGATGATGATATAGTTCCCCAGATTTCGATTACTCCTAGAACAATTGTCATTGAACACTCTACCTGAAACCATATATGAGTGCCTTTACCAGATGCTTATAATAAATTATGTGAATCGCGATTTCATTTTAATAACCCTAACCCTAACCGTAACTCCTGGTCTCCCTCTTCTTAATATCCCTAACCCTAACTTTTTTTACCTGGCGCTATCTTCCTCTGACTTGGGTTTCACCAAAGAATTACAGTTTCCAAATACCCCTACATACACACTTCTTTAAATACGTACATTCTATGTGTGTGTATATGTAGATATTTATATGTATTTATATAATATATATATATATATGTATGTATATATATATAAGTGTGTGTGTGTGTATGTGTGTATGTGTATGTAATTATGCATTGGTTGGGTGGGTGCATATGTGTAGGTCTACATGCCGTGGGTGGATATAGGTACCTAAATCCACCTGTGCAGTACATCTGTAGCTGTATATCTGTTTATCATTTCTGGTAGTGGTAAGATTCGAATTTGGTCCCTGAAATGAATGTCATTTCGCGAGGGGGGGGGCATCTGGGACCACTTCCTCCTTTCACACCTCCGGCTACACTTGTTATATTTTATCCACGTTCCACTAATAGGCATGTAATTACAAAACTTTTAATTTCTCTAATTTATTTTAATATTGCATGAGGAAAATATATTAAATTATTTTAATTTGTCATTTAACTCATGATTGAAACTTTTAATTTTGTTTGAATATTTAGATTAAAACAAGGTCAGACCATTTTTCCAAACATGTTGAGTGACTTGTGACTAGAATGGTCGGAGGAATATTATTTATCTGACTCTGATACTGTATCCTGCTGCTAGCTACCCTACCCTATGTAGACGATAAACTAATCCTTTCCCAATTACAACCTTCCTCTCCTTTACCCCTGACATTTCCCAAACAGTCTAAGTTATCTTCATTTTTCAATAGACAAGGTGCAAGCCATCGGAAATGCAGCGGATGACTCCCGTTCCTGTGAGAAAATTCATCAGATTACTTCCGTTGCGAGACGAAATAAATTATAGTAGAAATGACTGCATATGTCGGTTTTAGTTTTTTATTTATAAATTATATATATATATATATATATATATATATATATATATGTTTGTGTGTGTGTGCGTGTGCGTGTGTGTGTGTGTGTGTGTGTGAGGTATAATGTTATCTTTTCGGATTTTCAAAGCGAGACCCAAATAGCAATTCACAGCTCTCACACTTAAAGACTGTCATCGACGGGTAATCCATGACTTTAGTTCCGCACCGATTTGAGCTCTTACGTAATATACACCTTGATCTTGGATTTGAAAATCGAGTCGATGACCTTTTTGCTGATAGCTATCTTGATATACATATTTTAGATATATATGTTTTAAATTAGTTCACTCAAAACAAGGCAAGTTGTCACTGAGAATTAGAGTGAAAGTTTAGGGGTTGATCTTGGAAGCTGTGCAGAGAGATACTTGTTCACATTAGAATTAAATTTCTACATGTCGGTACAGTAGGGGAAACATGGAGCAAGTGGAGAGTTTACACGGTCGGCAGTTCGTGGAAATAAGTCATTGGAGCAGAGTGCTCTCTGAAATCTGGGGACTTCCACAGTGAATGGGTCAGGTTAAGCTGATTGTCGGGTTGGTCGAGTGTATTTACGTCGAGGAGGCACCAGACTAGCAAGTTCATCGGAGCACATTCATTTGAAGTACTTGTAAAAAAAGCACAAGGATGCAACATTGCGACGATGGGGCAGGGTCTGGAGCTTGGCGGATAGTAAAAGACCTATTAGATTGGAGACTTCTTTTGTGACCTTGTCTAAGAGGAAGAGACTAGTGGATGATGCACCAGCCTAAATGTAGCAACAATACTCTATGTATAAGCGGACGGTAGCTTTGTAGAGATAAAGGATACTGTTAGGTGTGAGGAGATTTCTAGCACGGTAGAGGGAGACCACTTTCTTTGCAGCAGCCTCGGAATGTCTTCTATGTATTTGTTCCAATCTATGTTACCTGTTAATGTTAGGGCGAGGAGTTTGAACATTGAACTCTCAGGTAGGGTGTTATTTGCCATGGCAATCGGTGGTTGAAGAGGTTTCTTGTACTTGTTGAAAGAAAATGATCTTTGTCTTAGCAGCATTAAATGTAACTATCCATTTACGATCCCATTCCACTACTACTGGACGTCACTTTCTAAGGATTCAGCTATTGCCTCAGATATGTGCGCGTCCGTTTTACCAACATGACGATAATAGAACGTGGTGACGTTAGCAAATATACACATCTTAGACACAATGTCATCAGGGCGGTCGTTTATGAAAATCAGGAACAATAAAGGTCAAAAGATCGACTCCTGGGGTGCACCTGCATTTATGTCATGTTGTTTGGATGAACGGACATCGAGGACAACCTGGATTTTTATATATATATATATATATATATATATATATATATATATATATATATATATATATATATATATATAAAATATTTGTTGTTGTTTATTATCTATGTACGTATACGTTTCGTCCCTTTTCAATCAGGACTCATCAGCATAGAGATATGACTATTCACTAGCGGTCGTATGATTCGAAACCCTGGATTACAAGTATATTTCAACTTACATCCAACGTCGTTAACGGCGTGCCCAATATCTAAATAGCCGATAAACAATGATAATTTAACACATATAAAAGCGGCTTGATGTCGAGGCATTCTACTTCCATTAAAGAAGGAATGATGCATATAAAGCAAGTGACGTCATGCTGTGTTTGTACTACCATTTAGAGTGCTCTACTTATTTTACGAGGAGCGACAAATATAAAATATTTGTTGTTGTTTATTATCTATGTACGTATACGTTTCGTCCCTTTTCAATCAGGATAGAGATATGACTATTCACTACCGGTCGTACGATTCGAAACCCTGGATTACAAGTATTTTTCAACTTACATCCAACGTCGTTAACCGCGCGCCCAATATCTAAATAGCCGATAAACAATGATAATTTAACACATATAAAAGCGGCTTGATGTCGAGGCATTCTACTTCCATTAAAGAAGGAATGATGCATATATATATATATATATATATATATATATATACGAGGGGCGTTCAATAAGTAATGCGCATGACCCATTTACCATAGCAGTAGATTAATGAAACTTGGCACAGTTATTAGTCTTTCTCTACATAGGAACCACCCAGAGTTATGCATTTCTCCCATCGTTTGATGCAGCTCTGGACACCGTTTTTTGTAGAACACTCTAGGTTGGTCCTTCAACCACGTCGTAACTTCAGAAGTCAAGACTGCATCGTCTGGGAAATGCTTTTCTTTCAAAAACAACTGGGAAGAGATGAAAGTCAGGGGTGCAACGTCAGGGAGTAAGGGGGATGGGGAGGATTCCATAGCCATGCGCCCGTGCTTCTGATCTGGCGCCATGCGAGTTGTGGACCGAAGCATTGTCCTGCAGGAGGAGGATACCTTTGCTTATCTTGCTCCGCCTCTTGATTTTGATAGCTTTTTTTAATTTCATCAAAAGTGGAACGTAATAGGCTTCTGTAATGGTAGTCCTCTTTGCCAGGAAATCTATCATCACTACTCCGTCCTGGTCCCAGAAGACTGTGAGCATGACCTTGCCTACGGAGGGCTGAACCCTTGCCTTCTTTGGAGGTGGTGAGTCCAAGTGCTTCCACTGCTTTGACTGGGCTTTGGTCTCTGGATCATAGTGAGGGACCCAAGTTACATCCTGTGGAATCAGTCTTTTGAAAAACTTTGACTCATCTTCTTGGCACATCTCCAAATTCCTCCTTGAGCACTCGACGTGTTCTTGCTTCTAGAAAAGTGTGAGCAACCTGGGAACCCATCTGGCAGACACCTTCTGCATATGCAAATGGTCAGGAATGATAGTTTCCACAGACCTTGTACCAATCTTGATCTCTAGGTCTATTTTACGAATAGTAATGCGTCGATCTTTCAAAATGGCAGCTTCAATTTGACGGACAGATACCTCATTAATGGCAGAAGGGGGACGACCAGGTCTAAGAGCTGTTTCCACTGACTTCCGGCTATGTTTGAATTCACAATGCCAGCGTTTTACAAGGTCATATGATGGAGCATCACAACCATAAGTTTCTTTCATTTCATACAAAAGCTTCCTTTGGTGTGCGTCCTTTCAAACCCAAAATCCGGATCACTGCGCGACACTCAACTGGCTCCATTTCACACCTGACTCAATTTAAAAACCTGTAAATCAGAAACCACAATTAGTTTAGAGCTGTTTTTTGCAACATAACCCATGCAGATATGAATCATTACACATGCAAAATTTCATCTACATCAGATAAGTGGAAGTGGGTCAGGGGCATTACTTATTGAACGCACCTCGTACATATATATATATATATATATATGTATATATATATATGTATATATATATATATATATATATATATATATATATATATATTAATGCTTAATATTGAGCTTGTCTTTTTTTATTAGAATTCGATCCCTTCGTGAATTAATTTGACGTCTATAAATTTATCCGACTTGTTTGCAGAACAATTCACTGAAGATATATGTGTGAAGCCCGTATATCACAATATTTCGGTATGAGAATTCCTCTTCTCAATTTTTACTATTTCGTTAAACTAACATTTTGCAACGCGCAGCAATGAAAGCTGTTTATATATATATATATATATATATATATATATATATATATATATATATATATATATATATATATATATATATACTGCCACTAGCGTGAATGCAAAGCTCTTTGTGTAAACAAATGTCGCATACTTCGGCAATTGACAGTGTTTATATTAACATTGAGATTTCGCTTACTCACAGCTGGTAACTAAAAGCCGAATGATTAGGAGCACAAAGTTTCGACTAAACGTTCGAGTTTTTACCCCGGCTTCATACACTTGCTTGTATTATAGCCCGTTTGTATGAAACTAAATATAGACCACACTACCAACAGTTACGTTTAGCAGCTGTTCCAAAATTTCTATTGATTGGTTAATTAGCTTAGGAATTAATTCTATATACATAGAAATATATAAACATATACATATACCTAACTTTAGATAAATATATATATATATATATATATATATATATATATATGTATGTATGCGTGTGTGCGTGTGCGTATGCGTGTATATATGTGGTATTTATCTCTGGACCTGTACATAGATAATAGAGTACGTTTCTCAATATTTCAGGTTTACAAGCATAAATGTTTGGAAATATAAATTCTTGCGACTACTAACGAAAATATAAGTAGGCAAAGAAACAAAAATATAGGTCCGAATAAATCGAACTGTCTTTATTTATATATAAATTCTTGTGCGTGTGTGTGTGTTTGCCAATTAACTCTCACTAATATCACCTACATAGATCGAACCGCTTCAGTGCCGCTCCCTTCCACTCTCTCCCCCCCTCTCTTTCTCAAACACACACTCTCCTTTATATTTCCTTTTCCTCGAAATCATCGCATCTCAATCACCCCTGTGCGTGAGGTGCGTGCGTTACGTGTTATTAGAAACAATGTCACGCTCTGTAAAAAAAAAAAGAAAATAACTATAATAAAAGCCTGGATCTACTGATATGTAATTCTGAATAATAATCGTTAGTGAGAGTTCCACATTGCCGGGCGCGTTTGGCACTAGCGATACCGCGGTGAAACGAAAGTCACATTTCACACGAGTCAATGGTGATTTTTTTCAAGAGCGCATGCGTCAAATACGTCACGTCCGGACTGAAACGTGATGTTTCATGGCGGCTGTAGTTTCCGGCTGTTCAGGTCGACCCGGGCAAAAACCACACGCACACAAATCTGATGCCTCTTGTGTCCTTTCACTTGTCCGTATGGACGCCACGTCACGAACATAACTCACCGCTTGCCACTTAAACGCGGTGAAGCAGCACGTCTGTAAAACTGGTCATCTATATATATATATATATATATATATATATATATATTTGTAATACAGTAAATGATTGTCTGTCTGTCAATTTGTTTTTCACGCTTTTTACACTCACTGACAACCTAAAACTCACACCGATTATAAACCAGCACGATCTGAATATTTGGACTCTTTTGATTGTTCGGACTACTATTCTCGTAGTGGTTGTTATTTTCACAACGTTTCGACCGATGTAACCGCTTACATTCTTGAGGCCCATCTTTTGGAACTTGGGAAGAAACTTTATGTAAAACTCGGGGACTTGGACGGAATTTCTAACTTAACCCTTTATTTAATCCACATGGGTAGATTGTTCTCATTTCGTCAGACATGGCCGATAGATCTGTTATTTATTATGTGATTGTTCATTTATTATCGCCTGTGATAAGGATTCAACTTTCAACCTCCAGAAGACTACAACTTAGAGTTGAATGTACTCAACGTCCTTATCCGTTGCGCCATAAGTCTAACCAAGGTAACAAACAGGATGAGAATAGCATTCTTAACAATCAAAACACTACAAATTATACATTTTCATCTAGAAAAATTTAAAAACGTAATACCTGAGAATAGTTCAAAGAAGAAAAACATTAGAAAAAATAATTTAAACACTGGATCCTGACTTTTGAGACACACCCAAAAGTAAGGGGGGTAATTCTGTGTTTTAAACTCTACACGCTAAATAACATTTATTTTCTCATTAAAATTAGTAAATTTATTTGACGGTTTAATTTGACAGTGTAAAAATCGAAGTTACACTTATAGACAGAGAACAATGGTGGAACGTAAAATGTCTAAAAGAAGCAGCGCATGCGTGACAATGGTCCCATAAGCAGATCTAGTATAACATTTAGTACAATATGGGAACTGATATTTATTCTATGACGGTAATGGACATTGATTCCGTAAACAGTTAACATAACTTCAGGTTAAACATACCTAACAAGCGTTAATTTCCTAGACGCGTTTTGTCTCTACCATAGACCGAGCAAGCAATCAAGATACATTAATACACCGTCCTTCAACGCTCCTGTTGTATTTAGATACCTTGTTCCCAGTATCAGTCGTAAAATCTCTAGTCTGTTATCTGGCCCTAGCTTTTTTCAGCCATGCCGCTCTATATTACAATAACGCTCTCCACGAGAGCTGATTCAGAAAAGACATCTAGTACATCATCAACATCTCTTGAGCCAAATATCACAAGTAGAAACAGGAAGATAATGTGGTTCACCCCACTATTCTCAATCAAACATCCGATATAACTTAGACAAAATATTTCTTAGTTTATTGGATAAGAATCTTTTTACAACAAAACATGCTTCGTGAACAATTTAACAGAATGTCCATGAGAATCAGTTATGCTTGCGGACGATCTTTGAGATATCTGATAACTTCTAGTCCTAAACCCTGTGCCACACTCACCTGCTATTGTAAAAGATTGTCCCATGCATGATAAATGTTTAGTGAAGTTTGTCGTGTGTGACGTTCAGATACACCCAAATGGACGGAGGAGACATACATTGAAATGATGCATGTAATATTCTTAACCCCTCCTCCCTTTGAATGAACTCTTCCGTCAGGCGTTGACTACAAATGTTTCGTCATTTTAACTTTATTTCGTGTTTTACTTTTGTGAAACCCCATAGACTGGTATTGTCTTGGCCTTCGGGACTTGATTTACGCCGGTCTATGGAACTGTTCTGTGCAGTTCTAGGAGGTCCACCCTCCCAGGTTTTGCCTTTTCACCCTTTTAGAAGGGGTTAGTTTATTGCGAATCGCCTGTGACGCCCCTGCCGGGGAATGCCGACGGGGCTGCCCAAGCAATTTTTAAAGGCACCAAGTACTCTTCTTCTAGAGTGCGCAATTTCCACTTTCCGACCTTGTGTCACATTCTACTTTGTGGGAAGTAGATACATAAGGTGTTTTACTTTTGTGAATAAAACCTTTACAAAGTAACTCAGCTCTCTCTCTTTCTTCTCTTGACTATAATGCAGGATAACTTTAAGCAGCGTTATCACGCACATAAATCTTCGTTTGTAGATAACATTTTGTTACTTTTTTCTACGACTCTCGCAACATGTGCATGGAGTGTTAAGGTCGCCAACATTCGGTACACTGATATATGAAAAATGTTGAAACATCAGCCGTCGTACACACCAGGCTCAAAGAAGTGTATTCTATGTACCACAGAAATGTTGAGAATATTTATTCCTCAAGTGATTTATTCCTCATCGAAACTTGTCCCAACGATAAGTTAAGACACGGTTTATGATGATTCACATTGGCTACATAAGTAGAACGCTATAAAAAACAATAAAAAACAATTATCTAGTGTGAAATTCGAATCCTGATATTGCAACTGAATATGAAAGCTTTATACATACGGCCACCGATGAAAGGAACATACGTTGCCTTTTTCAACATACTTAAACTGTTTATGAGTTCAAGCAAAGAAATATAAACTCCGCAAAGATCTAAAATAATTCGATTATCTAAAATTATTTATTTATTTACTAGTTAAAAAGAAGTTCGGTTTAATTGGAAAAGAAACGCTAAAAATGTCGGAACATTTGTTTTCAATGTAATTTTTACGTACTTTAATTTGTAATGAAATTTAAGAAAGATTTTTAAAAATCTGAAATCGATCACTGTGATACTGTGACACACATGCAGACATACAGATGGTAATTTAATTTGGTTAAATATTGGGTCCGCAAATCCACTGGTATATAAGAAGGTTAGTCGAGAATAACAGGAAATGAAATTTCACTCGGTGTCAATTTGCTGAATCAATGTTAGAAATATTGTAGCTGTATGGATTAAAAGAAACCGATGTGACGTCACGTGGCTCAACAAGAAAGTGATGAGAGAAGTCGGCAGTTCCTTAGAAACACTAAAAGTGCGAATATGTAGTTTTAAAACTGCGCTGATGAGATATGATCAGCCCGTGATTATCGATCACTATCTCTCCCCTCTTTAACTAGTCCGTGATTTGGAACGAAGATGTGGCGAGTAAACCTCCTAAATCTTCAACAGTTTTGTCTTCATTTAGTATTTTTTTATCTTGAAGAATTGAAGCTTATTAAACCAAGTAGAAATACAATTCATGAACTAAAATATTTTATAATAATTACAGGAACTTCGTTGCTGCGTGTGTAGCACGAGGTATTAACGGAAACATTAAAAGTAAACGTGATTACATATATATATATATATATATATATATATATATATATATTATTATCATAATTATTATTATTATCATAATTATTATTATTATTTCATGCTATGAAGAGATATTATGTGTAGATTTTCAGTATTTACTTCAACGGTGCTCAATGCGTGAGTAGAGCTAAGTAGAAAATTATGAAAATATATTTATGGCAATTAAGCTAACCAGAGGCTTTCGTGTATCATACACGTAGGGAATCGTCAGGCTATTTTTATTTTGTTTTCTTTCTCTTCTTTTTCGCTCAATTCAATTGCTTAATACAATTTAAACTATGTATATTTGAAAATCAGTTGACCTTAATGGCAATGCATAGCGGTACGGTCGCACACGCGTTCTTCTTTTTTTTAATACAACGCATTTCTTTTCTCTTCGGTAGAGAGATTTCGCGTGAACTGACTTGAACGTTGAAAATTCCAGTTTTCTCAACAGTTTCAATTTTCTTAATTTTCTTCATTTCGTATCATTTTTGACAAAGAGCGAGGGACTGCCTGAAATATAAGAATAAAGTGTTCCATAATATATTTCGAGGAAGACCTCTTTGCCAAATGGTAGCTGTTTCAAATCTCAAAAAACGTGTTTTTTTAAGATTTGAAACACCTACAATTTGACAAAGAGGTCTTCCTCGAAATATATTATGGAACACGGTCACACATATTACATCACAGTGTTGAAGTTTTGCCTAATCAAGTAAGATTTGCAATATAGTTTTAAAAAGTTATTAAAAAAAGTTATTGAAAAAATATAAAATTT
>OY744515.1:119431502-119456502 GCA_963556195.1 Sepiola atlantica
GAAAACAAATTTAACGTCCGATTTTATTGGAAAAAGTGAAATCCGGTGCAAGAAGCGTGGTTTGGCGCTGATTCGGATATAAGATAGGTTACACATCTTTAAGAAAACCTTTTGTGAAGGTTATTTATAGAATTTAGAAAAAACAAGAAACGTTATTTTTTATATATTTATTAAAATATATGTTAGTGTGTGTGTTTAAGACAACATGAAAACAAATTAAATACAAGAAATCATAAAAAACGACAGATTTACCAGTTTTGTTGGGAGCAACGAAAGTCTTCAGAAAAAGTAAAACGTTTGTTAATCCGAACGAAACCGATAAATCTCTCGTTTATGATGATTTATTTCTGTTTTAAATTTTTCCCATTTGGGTCCCCCCCCCCCACAGTCTGTCACCACAGAATTTTATCTTACGATATATCGCGTATTTTATCCTCATCTCTCTATATATATATATTGTTTTCTGCATGTGACTATTTCTTCCAATCGCATTCTTTGTATAAATTTGAAAACTTTTCCGTTTTTAATTAAAGTTCACCAACCGATTGATAATGGTCGTATTTGAAACGATTGAAATATTTCGACAGAACTATACAACATGAGTTTTTTAGTTTATTTTTGCTAGTTGTTGATTTGCTTATCCTTTATTCCATTTTTATTTTTACATTTTGTTCGAAACATTGTTTCTTTTTTCCTCATATATATATTTATATATATACGGATTACTTATTCTGTCGGCAGAGACATTTCGCGTGAACTGACTTGAACGTTGAAAAAATGAATGAACGCTGCACGCTTTTGAAAATTCCAGTTTTCTCAACAATTTCTATTCTCTGCATTTTCTTCATTTCGTATCTAGCTTTGAAAAAGAGCGGAGGGCTGCTCGAAATATCAGAATAAAATATGATATTTACAAAAACAGCAACATCGTTTTTATGCTTCATACATCACTAATCATCCTTAAAACACTTCTCTAGAAGCATACGTGGAATAACAAACAAATTTACACACACACACATATATATATATATATATATATATATATATATATATATATATATATATATATATATATGTATATATATACATAGTGTTAATCATATGTGAGATAAAATTGCGTGACGGAAAAGCAAATTGTGCTTGCGTTTTTTCATATTAATTTATGTTTATGAGTTCGTGTGATTAGAGAAAAATGGTTTGAACAAAAATGTTAATTTTTATGAAGAACTAAATTTATTTTTAATCAGAAAGAAAAAAGAGTTGCGTGTATTTTTTTAGAATTTCACTAATGGACGATTTTTTTGTTGTATTGACTCTGAGACAGAGAGAAAGAGGGTAGTGAGAGAGAAAGAGGAGAGAGAAAACGAGAGGAGACAGAGTAATAGATTGGACGAGAGACGGAGAGGGGAAATTTAGAGAGATTAAGAGATAGGCGAAGGAAGAGAGAAAGTGAGAGAAAGAGACAGAAAGAGAAAGGGAAGGAAGAGAGAGAGGAATAGAGAAGAAACAAAGAGAGGGAATAAATAGAAAAGACATACATAGACGGATAGGGAGAAAGATAGATAGACAGAAAGATAGAGAGAGGGGGTATTGAGATAGAGAAATAGAGAATGAAAGAAGGAACGGAAGAAAGAAAAAGAGAGAAAGATAGACGAATCCAAAAACGATGAAGAGAGAGGAAGATACAAAAATAAGAGAAGGCATAAAGAAAATAAGTCGAAAATAGTAGAAAGACATATATATAGAGAGAGTGATAGAGAGAGATAGAGAGTGATAAAGAGAAATAAATGGAAAAAGACAGAGATGGATGGGGAGGAATATAGAGAAAGAGTGTGAGAGAGAGAGAGTAAGAGATGAAAGAAATAGAGAAAAGGAGAAAGAGAGATGAAGGGAGAGAGAAAGACATGGGAAAAGACAGAGACAAGATAGATAGATACAGATAGCGAGAGAATGAGAGAGGGGGAAGGAAGTGAAAAAGGGAGAGAGGAAATAAAAGAGACTGAAAGAGAACAGGATAGAGAAATAGATAGGAAGAGGCAGAGAGTAAATGGGGGAAGATACGTAGGAAGACAGATAGATAGAGAGAGAGAGAGAGAGAGAGAGAGAGAGAGAAGAGATAGGCAGATAAATAGAGAGTAGTAGTAGTATTGATTTACTTCTCTCAAGGAGTTAGGCACAAGGCCAGTTTTTATCTTACTCCCACAAGTAAGATGTGACCCAAGGTCGGGTCGGGAAAGTGGGGTTTGAAATTGCCTGGGCAGCCCCGTCGGCATTTCCTTGGTAGTAAGCAATAAACTTACTCCTCCCCAAAGAGGGGAGGCGAAGCCTGGGAGGGTGGACCTCCTAGAACTGCACAGAACAGACCCATAGACCGGCGTAAATCAAGCCCCGAAGGCCAAGACAATACCAGTCTATGGGGTGCAGTATCCATCGGAACAGATACTACACTTTGATCTTAGCCAAAAGAGCAAGAGTAGTAGTAGAGAGAAATAATTAAAAAGTAACAGAGATAGAGAGAGAGGGAGGAATATAGGAAAATAGAAAGATAGAGAGAGATGAGGGAGAAAATGAGAGAAAGAGTGAAAAAGACAAAGAGAGATGAATGGAGAGAGGATGGATAGAGAAATACATTGAAAAAAAAAACAGAGTGAGAGTACAATATATATAGATACATATAGATAGATAGATAGATAGATAGATAAGTAGATAGATAGATAGATAGGTAGATAGATAGATAGATAGATAGATAGATAGACAAATAGATAGGTAGGTAGATAGATAGAGAGAGAGAGAGAGAGAGTAGCGTCTAGTGAAACTTGATGAAAGATTCAGTTCATTTTTTTCCAATTAAGCATAAAATTAAATGTCTGTGATCCTTTAAAAGAAATTTCCAAAGGAAATTAAGTTGAAAATAAAAATAAGAACAGATATACGTCCATTTAAAATCCTATTTCAAACTTAATCGTGACAGACTAACGGACGATCGACAGACCGACCAACCGACCAACCGACGGACATAAGCTGTTATGGAGATGCTTAAACGCATCTAACAATTTAGCGCGTTTAGCGATGACTATGCTATTTCAAATTTTAACGAAACGGGCCAACGTGTTGAAAAATAGTGGGTACGTGTGCTAGAATTAAGATTAGCTAAAATCTATTTGCTCAGATAAACCTGGCAATCAGAAATTTAATATATCATATTAACTTGATTAAGATACAAATGCTTGAACTAATTAAAGTAGTATATGTCATATTGACGGTTCAAGGAAAGGTGTTTAAACTTTAATAATTTAACACCACGAAGGTGACGGTTGTTAAGTGTATAACGACGCGGACTGACAAGCTGGGTGTGCCAAGTTCGATTCCAGTCGATTCCATCATACAACTTTCACTTAAGGATGTTGGCAACCATTACGTGGTCCCTCCTGCAAGAATGCCGACAAAAGAATCAAGCCGGTCAAAAAAGTTTAACTACTCTGATTCATTCGAATTCATAATGTAACACCAATAAAACAAAAACAGTGAACTCTGACAGATAGGGTTTAATACACGTTAAACTCAGAGGTTATAGGTGATATTAGCATTCCAAATTCTCAAGTCATTATAAACAATTACGCTGAATTTAATATATGGAATCACCTATGCGTAACAGTAGCCGTAATGTTTTATCTGTGCATGCCTTTAATATTTATATACATAATTAATGTAAAGATACGACGAATAAATATTCGGTGTTTGTCTAAGTTAAATGATTGCCGTGCATCTTTTAAAACTATTAGTAGGTCATATTGTAAAAATACTGTCGCTTGAATATGTTATTGGTGCATGCGAATGGCGAACGGTGCAGATGATGGGTGCTCGGCCAAATGAAAGAAGGGGACACGGAGGAATGTGAACATATCTCTGATTTTGTATTTTGGACCACACATAATCTTATTTCTATTTGAAATGAATTAAGTGCCTCGTAAAAACAGAGAATCATGCTGGGACCCAAAAAGAATGCTCTTAGATGGTATCCATGATAATCCTTTTTAGGTAGGCTGTCTAGTAGTTATCTCTAATTGATATCTCCAGCGGTCAGCCTTTTGATGGTCGGATGGTGACCAGTCAGAAAAACTGGAATCCGAGATTTCCGATCAGAAGGAAAAAATCCAGGAGATTGGAGAAGGAACTTGGCCCGCTGTGAATGATAGTCAGTTTTTGTTTTTAGAGGGATGGAATCAGTGGGAACAGTGTGCCTGTCAGGCAAAAGGGGCCCATTGGGGCTCTTAGCTAAATGATTGTGCTTATTAGATTGATCTTTTGGTGCGGGTAGGGAAATCCTCAATTTCCAGTTTGCCTATTCAACTTGGAAACACGAGTTTAATTTGTAAACTCCAACAAATAAACCTGTTATATGTTTATAACTCGATTCTACTTGGGATGAGAGTTCTTTGTTGGAGCGCTGACTGAGTTAGACGACAACTCTGGGACGATCGCGGTCAGTGCCGTGAAAGCACTCACATGTGTTAATGTTAGAAAATATAAACGATCATTATTCATATCCGCACCCGTAGAGTTACTAACCAGTGAAAGGAAAATGATCTGTCTTGCGTAATAATTTATCTCAGTGTAATAGGTAGCAGATTAAGTACATGTTAATGAGTGGGTAAAAACTCCATCACCTTTTTCTTCATATGATGAAAAAAGACCTGAAATATTGATACGGATTAAATAGTAAAATCGATGAATGTAATTGAAAAGAAAGTATTAGTTTTTGATCACGGAACAATGTATGGGAAAATGAATGACAATACAGATTTTTATGCAGCTTTTAGTTAAGAAGGTTTCCAAGGTACATTTCACTCTACTCTATATGTGTTTGTGTTTATATATATATATATATATATATATATATATATATATATATATATATATATATATATATATATATATATATATTAATTCAGGTAGAGTAAAAATCCACAGGGTAGAAATCCAAAGGGAATCAAACCGGGCTTACAAAAGAGTGCCCAATAAAGATATAAAGCATTCACTATATATATATATACATATATATATATATATATATATATATATATATATATATATATATATATATATATATATATATATATATACTAACTTATAATGACCCCAAACAAGACACATTTCCACTGATACGTAAGAAGCTACTGCGAATTAGGGGCCAGGCTACTAGGGGCGTCCTAAGTGGGGAGTTGTGTAGTGAGATCTTTGTTTACATTACATTTAAATTTCTGCATGTTGGTAGAGTCGGGGAAACAGGGAGCAGAGAGGGAATTCCAAAGGCAAACAGTTTGAGGAAAGCAGCTACTAGTGTAGAAAGCTTTCCGACATCTGGGGATATAAATAGTGAAGGGGTAAGAGTTTGCTAATTGTTCGGTTGGCCAGGGGTATTTGCATTGGCGGGCCACAACGGCAGCAAGTTTGTCGAAGCACAGTCAATTAGAGTACTTGTAAAAAAATAGCTCAGGGATACAATACTGTGGCGATCGGACACGTGCAGGAGCTTGGTAGACAGTGTGAGAGCTATTAGATAAGAGACTCTTTTTGGACCCTGTCTAAGAGGGAGAGACTAGTGGTACGTGCACAAGCCCAGATGTGGCAACAATAGTGAATGCATGGCAGAATGGTGGCTTTGTATAGATATAGGGTGCTAGAAAGTGTGAGAAGTGTTCTATCTCCGTAGAGGGAGCTCATCTTATTTACAGCAGAATTGTTTGCAGAAGCTTTAGTTCCGATGATTAAAAATATCAGATTTTTGAAGTTAACTAATTGGTTTGAGTAGGGGATGTTACCGAGGTTTGTTACCGACTGAATCACACGAGGCGACTGGCCTATTTGTAGATATTGCTGTATGAACAGAACACCCACACATTAACACATACACTCTGTATCTTCGTTGTTTCGTCGTTGCCTGGTTCTCGCATCTCTAATATACACTTTGTACGTCACGATTCCGTGCTAAAATAGCATTTTCGTTGGTCTGTCACATTAAAATTTGAAATAGGATCTTCGTTGCTCTCTCACATGTAAATTTGAAATAGTATTTTGTCGTCAGTCTTTCAGGTACGAGTCGGAAATAGCATTTTCGTTGTCTGTTACGTTTGAAATATGATTTTCATTGGTCTGTCACTCTTCAGTTTTGAAATAGTATACTTGTTGGTCTGTAAAGTTTCAATTTGAAATAGCATTTTCGTCAGTCGGTCATATTTACGTTTGAAATAGCATTTTCGTTGGTCTGTCACATTTAAGTTTGAATCTGCATTTTCCTTGTTCTTTTAAACTTCAGGTCTTAGGGTTGCTCTGTGCAGTTCTAAGAGGTCCACCCTCCCAGACTTTGCCTTCTCACCTTTCGAGAAAAGGGCTTGTTTATTGCTAATTGCATGAGGAGCACCTACCAGGGAATGCCGACGGGGCTGCCTAGACATTTTTTGTAGGCCAGAGTGCTCACTCTGTAGGGTGTTGGCTTTTCAATCATACTTTCCGACCTTGTGTCACATCTTCCGGTGTTGGGAAGGAGGGGAAACAAGTATTAAATAGCATTTTCATTGCTAATCGCGCAAATAGAATGGGTGTATCTTGTTCTTGTTTTTTTTTTCCGAAGACACTTCTTGTCTTCATTACCGAAATGCTATGTAAAAGCGGCGAATAACAAAAGAAGAAAATGACATTCATTTCCTCCATAGTCGACTCAAGGGGAGACAACTCGAAAAAAATGATAAAACAATAACAAACCGGCAAAAGCGAAACTGACAAGATAGACAAGACTTGTTAATATCGCGGAGAGAGCGGGTGGGGGGTGGGGGGGTGAATGAGAGCTTTTTTCGAAAACTGATGGTGGCAAAGGGAGTCGACAGGAATGGCGGGGTGTCATTCCGTACTGTTTACCTTAGTTCCGCGAGTAAAGTCATCATCGTGCAGCTGGCTCCACCTATCGGAGATGCGTTATGCAATTTTTCCGCTACTTTAGAGACAACCCACCGAGTAAGAAAACGGCCGCCATACCCCCTCTCTCATACCCTCTTTCTCTCTCTCCCTCTTTCTCTCTCTCTCTCTCTCTCTCTCTCTCTCTCTCTCTCTCTCTCTCTCTATCTCCCCTAGTTTATTCTTTTCTCTCTCTACCTTTCTGTTTTGCTTACTTTCTATTGATAATTCTATTTCGCTCTCTCACCCATCATTCTCTCCCTCTGTTTCTTTCTGCCTCTCTGTCTCTTTCTCTCTCTCTTTCTATTATTCTTACTTTGTTTATTAGTCTTGTCTTTCTCTCTCTTTCTCTTTCTCTCTTTCTCTCTTTCTTTCTCTCTCTCTCTCTCTCTCCTTCTCTCTCTCTCTCTCTCTCTCTCTCTCTCTCGCTCTCTGTATTATTCTCACTCGCTGTTTATAATTATTTGTTTATCTCTCTTTTTGTCTATGTGTATTTCTTCCGATCTTTCTGTTAATCTCTCTTTTTTCTTTATATATATATATATATATATATATATATATATATATATATATATATATATATATATATATATATATATATATATGTCTGTCTCTCTCACTCTCTTTCTGTTTCTATTTAGCTCACTCTCTATTAATAATTCTCTATCTCTGTCTCTGTCTCTGTCTGTCTCTCTCTGTCTGTCTGTCTGTCTGTCTGTCTGTTTCTCTCTCTCTCTCTCTCTCACTCTCTCTCTCTCTCTCTCTCTCTCTCTCTCTCCTATTCTTTATCGCTGGTTTCTCCCTGTATCCCTCTCGCACGTCTTCGAACGAACGCGAATGGCAGTGCGCTAGAAAAACGACGGCCACACCCTCCTGCTGTGTTGACGGCGGTTGTGGGGTTAGGGTTCGTCTGATGGTCGCCCTAACGTTCTCGCAGATGTCAAATTATGAGAGAAGCGGAAGAGACGCTTCCCTTCGTCGATCTTGTCAGCATCAACGATGCCAAAACGTCACTGATCGCATAACGGGGCTGCGGTTGAAGGAGGGAGGCGTCGAAGTACGCAGCAGATTGATGCGTTTTTCGCCGCTAAATGATCACCACGTGACTTGCATTTCATAGATAAGGGACAACGGGAGGGAAAGGGGCCAACAAAACAGACTCAGGAAAAATAGAATTTAGATTACGAAAGAATGAGAGAGAGAGAGAAAGAAAGAGAAAATCTACATTTCCCGTGATATTGGAAAAAAAACTAGTTGATATGTTTAAATCTATATGATCCTATTAAATGATGTACCCTCTATCTAGTTAGTTTCCCCTCTACTCATACCCTTTTCTCTCTCTGTATGTCTGTATGTCTGTCTGTCTGTCTGTCTCTGTCTCTCTCTCTATATATATATATATATATCTATATATATATATATATATATATGTATATATATATATATATATATATGTATAGAGAGAGAGGGAGAGAGAGAGAGAGAGAAAGAGATTATATATATATATATATATATATATATATATATATATATATATATATATATATATATATATATAGAAAATAAAAAAAGAGAAAAAAAATTATTTATATATTCATCAACGTTTCGTCTTTATTTCAAGACATCCTCAGGGTAATTGATTTGAAGAAATAACATACAAGTACACCAAATATTGCAAATATTGTACTTGTATGTTATTTTTTCAGACCAATCATCCTGAGGGTGTCTTCAAATAAAGACGAAACGATGAATATATAACTAATTTTGGATTTTCCATTTCTATTTTCCATCACCTTAGAATATTATTTCCATAATTTTCATCATATATATATATATATATATATATATATATATATATATATATATATTGTTCCGACAACATTCGTTGAACCCTATCGACTGCCTACTGTCTGCCGCCGCTACTTTAAGGCACAAATATAACTTAAATTCCTTATAATCATGTGGTATTTCCCGGTGATAGCTTGCAGAGTCTAGGCTGATTCTGTAAAGTGGATTCGCGCCCAACGACCGTCTGAAGTTATTACTTCCTACACTGATGAGAGGCAATATCTTGAAACGCTCGCGTCTGTAATAATTTTATGATGTAATACCGTCTGTAATAATAATTTAATATGTATACATAATATTATTATATATGATATATACATAAATGAATAAATGCGAAAGTTTTTTTCTACGTACCATCCATATCTAATAATCAAAATGTATTACTGTTATTTCAATCAAGAATACAACATAACGACTTGATATTCTGTATATATAGTGCAGATAAACGATTAAGACGTAACTTTTTAACTGCCTAATTAGCATAACTATTTTAACCCGTTCATAATTAACATTTGGTATTATTAATTTGGAATTGCATTTGTTTATGTGTGTTATCTATATGCAATAGTTTCGTTCATATTAACAGTAATTACTTAAAGTTATTTAATAAATAAATCTGAAAAATAACTAAAACACCTTAAGTTTAAACAACTAACGCTCATGACGACCTTACCGAATGTCGTGGCTTGCCACGAGCGAGAATATAAAGTAGGTGGTGAAAGAGTGTGGCAGTTTCGCTCGCTTTCTCTCTTATCCCTTTCTATCGCCTTCTTTTTCAGTTTTTACATTTTCCCTGAAAGATAAGTAAATAACGTTTTTTTATTAGTTAGGTTTTACAACTTATTGTAAAGTTTAGCAACAAACTTATTGTTTAATGTTTACAAAGACCTTATCACTATTCTGATTAATAAATTAAAACAATAGTTTAGTAGCACTGTGATCTGTCCCGATTACGAAAACAATATTGATTCGTATGTTGGTATGATTGCAGATTAACAACCTTCGTGAAATTACCCCCATGCACCCCGAAGTATTCTACCTGTTTTAGGCGATCATGTGTGAACACCATGAAAAACTTCATGGGAAGATGAAAAGAATAAAAAGGTATTATTTTGAAATTGAAAGTGAGGGAAATTTCATGTAAAATGATCCCCATTTTTGGACATTTTTAGGGCAGTTTACTACATTCTTTTTTATGAGAGTTTAATCCGCTGCGTTATTTTGGTGGGGATGGTAGCTTCTTTTTTAGGCGATTGCATGTAGTTTCATGACCTTGTCACTCAGACTAATGGTTAGTTGTAAAACTTTTAAAAAGATAGAATCCCCCGGATATCGGGAACATAGAACGTTTTATATATATATATATATATATAGTCTAAAGAAGCTTTGAGTTATTTTAAACAAAAAGACAAAAAAAAAAGGAAAATGCAGTTTAAATTCCCAGAGAAACTAACTAAATCCAAAATAGTATAGACTTAACATTTGTTGGAAAATTTATAAATAAATAATATATAATAGTAAGTAAATAAAATAAAAAAGGGGGATTAAGTATCTAACAGTGAAACAAAAGCAGGAGACCTTAACGTAAGCATCTAATATTAACACGGGGATCTTCAGCTGTTTACCATGTAACTGTTTCGGAGATTTAAAAACAGGACAGTTATATGCATGGCTCTCCAATTGTACAGATAAAACTACCATTTCCCCAATAATCAAGTGTCGAAATAATTCAGCTTAAAATGTTACTTATATATACATAAATAAATAATAATTAAATAATAATAATAATAATAATAATAATAATAATAATATACTACCCTTAAGACTACCGTGTGATATGGTAATTTGCATATCAAATAAAATTCTTTATAACAATAGTAATACTAGTAATAATAATAATAATAATAATAATAATAATAATGATAAAATACTATCTAAACACTACACCTACGAACCATTCTACGATATGGTAGCTAGAAATTAAATTATAAATTATAAAGGAATTATATATATATATAGCAAATAAAGTTAACGTAAAATGATCCTCCATTTTCGAGCAATTCTAAGTTTTATAGCATTTAACCATTTTTTGCCATTG
Organism: Sepiola atlantica; assembly: GCA_963556195.1. Classification (NCBI taxonomy): domain Eukaryota; kingdom Metazoa; phylum Mollusca; class Cephalopoda; order Sepiida; family Sepiolidae; genus Sepiola; species Sepiola atlantica. The sequence continues at coordinate 119,442,400 of OY744515.1, forward strand.
GAGATGAATTCTGTACGTTATTGTTTTAGGGCGATTGCGTGTGGTTTTACGACCTTCCCAGTCGAACTTAGGATTAGTGTCAAAAAATATGTTAACTAACTGCCCTAATAATTTAAAATAACCGTAAAAAGAAGTTCATTTTTAGGGGGTAATTTAGCTGAGTGTGTTGATCTACACATTTACCAAAGTTTGTTGTTAAAATTTTGGAATTCTCTGAGTAATTTTTAAAAAAATAAACGGCTTCCCATCCCAATGAATTGCTGCGGTTCGGTTTTGAAGCAAACATAGTTAAAAACAACAGAATTTAACTGCTTAATTATATCTTTTTTTACCAATTTTTCTAATTATTTTTTGTGTTAAAATTTAAAAAAATAATCTACGTTCCATATGTATTACGAACGTTTTACATTCTTTGTGGAATCATCATCAGGTGTAAAAAGCAAATGAAAAATGTTGATAAAAGAAAGAATTTCAAAAGATAGCTGAGAAACGGCAACCTGAAGTCAGACGCCACGAGAACGTTCTCACACTGTTCCAGGAAAGACGTTAACAATTTTAATTCCGCGATGCCAGAATTAGCGTCCCAGGATAAAATTGTATTACGTTAATCAATGTTACTTGTTTCATACGTAATGTTATTAATTGTATCTTTTAGGGTTTTAATGTAGGCAGCTTCGAGTATTTTTAATTTCTATAAATTGGTTTCGGAATGCATTATTTTAGTGTTATTAACTAAAAATTGTCTTAAATCAGAGGAGAGCAGTTATGTTATTGTAGATGTTGGTAAATTGAGCTAGAGTTTACAAAATGCATGGTGTGGCGACTAGATACAGTAGTAGTTGTAAAATCAATGTAGTTATTAGCTTTACTATTATGATGGGAGTTACATTCTCTTAAGACATTTAAAATATGAATAACATTGGTTCTTTCTAATGTTTTAAGGGTTGGGAAGGAGTTGTATTTTACTATATATACTTTGGGTCTTAAATTTCTTGTAGTAACTTTTTGAGATAAGGATTAATCATTTATATTCGAACTACTGTTTTCATCTAGGATGCTATTCTAACAAGTTTCGGCCGATGTAACCTCCGACCTTGTTCAGGTGCATCTTGTCGAACTCGGGAATCTGAACGGAATTTTTAATAGAACCCTTGATTTAATTCACGAGGGTAGCTTTCTCTCGTTCCATCGGTCATGGGCGGATAGAAGTCTTTAATAATTCCTAATTGTATTCTTAGTATCGCCCGCATTGAGGATTGAACCTTCAACCTCTAAAAGACGGTTACTTAGAACTGAATATTTATTAGCACGCATATGCGTAACATCACAGGTCTTTGTTAAGTAATAAACAGTTCTAAGTGACAGTGTTCTATCAGTTGAAGGTTCCATCCTCAGTGAGGACGATACTAAAGATACAATTACAAATTACATAAGATTTCGACCTGGTCATGGCTGACGGAACGAGAGCAAACTACCCCGTCGATAAATAAATAAAAAGTTCCGTTCAAACTTTCGTATAGATTCGATATATAGATTCCCGAGTTCGACAAAATGCACCCGAAGAAGGTCAGAGGTTACATCGGCCTAAACGTTGTGAAAATAATATCCAAGATGAATACAGTAGTCCGAATAATCCAAATAATACATCTTACTTCTAATACATAAAGTTGTCTTAATGAGACATGGGAACGAATTATTAATCAAATCGTGTTTAGAACCGCCATTTTGAATTAGTTAACATAATAACGAGTGTGTGCGTTGTTTGTTATGATCCATTTAAACTTTTTCTGGATACACAGATGTGCCAGCAATACATCTTAATATGTGTCAGTCTTTTATATAGGTAGAAGAAAGCATCAGGAATCAGGTACTTTCTGGAGGGATAGAATGATCCAACCATTTTGCCAGCAACCTTAGTAACAGATTGAATATATGTCTTCTATTTTAGATCTAGAGTGAAAGTCAGTTCTAGGAGCTATCAAAGCAAAGGGGTTTCATCAAAGAGAGAGACACGAGATGCTAGATGTGGCAACTGTGTTTCATCTTAGGATGGAAGTTACTCTTATATAGGTAAAATAATGGCATCAAGAGTCAGTTATTTTCTGGAGCGGTTAAATAATCAATCCAACCATTTATTCTCTCAATCTTAACAGCAGATTGGATGAATAGTTTCATGATCTTTATCTTTTGTCAATCAGAATTGCTATAAAAACAATACAGAATCGCCATGAGTCAAATTGCCTTTTAAAGAAGTTTATGATTGTAAATCACCTGACATCGCTTGCAATTTGGACCACTAAGTATTGGAAACAAACTATACTTCGAAGAGTACATAGCTTCTTCAGTGAGTTGTACTTCAGAGTGGCTATCAATCTTAATGTTGTTCTTATATAAGAGAAAGGGCTAAATATTCGTTAGTGACCATTACACTGTTTTAGGGTGACCCAAGAAAGGGTTACCCCGTCCCTCCCCAAAAAGGTGCCGCTTTGGCTTATTATCTACAAAAAAAACATCTAGAGCGTATGAATGCTACTTTGGCTTGATATCTACATGGAAAAATATCTACACCTTACGTTTCTCTTTTTTTTGTTGTTGTTAAATATACTAATCTTCGCGTCAAGCAATGATCTTTAAATTCCTTGAGTGTGTTCTCCGATTTTGGATCGACGAAATTGAAAAATAACAAAAATTCAGTTGGTTTAAATTAACGTAAGCTGCTCGTCGGAATAGATTACCGAGCCTTCAGCGACTTATCGTCGAATAATTTGCTGAAGTGTCGCGCACACTCTTCTTTGGATGTTAGGGTTAGGGTTTAGGAGTAAGGGTTATGGTTAGGGTTAGGGTTTAGGAGTAAGGGGTAAGGACTATGGTTCGGGTAAGGGTTATGGGTAAGTGTAAGAAGTTAGAGTTAGGGTAGGTGTTTAGGTTAGGCTTCCAGACACGGTAACTACACATTCTTTCGAAAGCAATCAAAAGTTGTGTTCTTGCTCTTGTACCGTGTTGATTGCAATATGGTGTGTAGATCGCATGACAAAGTGTAGATATCATTCCAAAGTAGATTCATGACACGTGAAGAACAAGCCAAGGCGGCACCGAAAGTGTTTATATAAATATTAAAGATGGCGTTTTCGTTTGAATAGGTACACAATTCAACATTTGACAAAATATGATCATTCGAATTGAATTCAAAAGTTCAATTTAATACGCGTTCAAAATTTAATGTAACTTCATACATTAGGCTCATTGCTCTTTCTGTTTCTCGTAAATTCGTTTCTCTCTATCGCTCAAAACACTTTCTCACACCTGAGGCTATTCTCTATCTCTACAAATCTACACTCAGACCACGTATGGAGTACTGTTGTCATATTTGGGCTGGTGAATCTCTGTCCCATTTTAGGGTTCCTGATAAGGTGCAGAAACATATCTGCAACTTGATTGGCCCCACCCTTTCTTCTTCTCTGCACAGACCTGACTCCTCATGAAATCCTCTACCTTCTTGGAGTTAATACATTAGATCCATTGCTCTTTCTGCTTCTTGTAAAGTCGGTTCTCTCTACCGCTCCAAACACTTTCTCACACCTGAGGCTATTCTCTCTCTCTACAAATCCACTATCAGACCATGTATGAAGTACTGTTGTCATATTTGGGCTGGTGAATCCGTGGAGAACAAGCCAAAGCGGGACCCAAAATAGTCGCTTATTGAATCGTTCATGAAATTTAACAATCCTTTCTGCAATCCAACCATTTATAGTACAAATAAACTTTAGTCAAGCGGAGCACCATATAACGTTTTTTTGTATTCTTATTAGATAGATACTAAAGAAAAATAGTAAAGAAATATTAAAACAGACACGCAGCGCGTACTTTTGTATTAGATATGTATTTTGATATTATATAAATTCATGGAAATAACTGTCTCTTTTGCTAGGCACCCCATAGACTGGTATTGTCTTGGCCTTCGGGGCTTGATTTACGCCGGTCTATGGGATTGTCCTGTGCAGTTTTAGGAGGTCCACCCTCCCAGGCTTTGCCTCCCCTCTTTGGGGAGGAGTAAGTTAATTGCTTACTGCTTGAGGCGCCCCTACCGGGGAATGCCGACGGGGCTGCCCAGGCAATTTTTGATGGTCAGAGTGCTCACCTCTCGAGCGCTGGCTTTTCAACCCCCACTTTCCGACCCGACCTTGGGTCACATCTTACTTGTGGGAGTAGGATAAAACTGGCCTTGTGCCTAACTCCTGGAGAGGAGTAAATAATACTGTCTCTTTTGGCCTTTTGGCTAAGATGAAAGTGTAGTATCTGTTCCTATGGATACTGCACCCCATAGACTGGTATTGTCTTGGCCTTCGGGGCTTGATTTACGCTGGTCTATGGGTCTGTCCTGTGCAGTTCTAGGAGGTCCACCCTCCCAGCCTTCGCCTCTCCTCTTTGGGGAGGAGTAAGTTTATTGCTTACTGCCTGAGGCGCCTCTACCGGGGAATGCCGACGGCGCTGCCCAGGCAATTTTTAAAAAGCCAGAGTGCTCACCTCTCGAGCGCTGGCTTATCTAATCCCACTTTCCCGACCTTGTGTCACATCTTACCTTGTGGGAGGTAGATAAATAACAACTGTCTCTTTTGGTTTTTTGGCTAAGATCAAAGTGTAGTATCTGTTCCGATGGATACTGCACCCCATAGACTGGTATTGTCTTGGCCTTCGGGGCTTGATTTACGCTGGTCTATGGGTCTGTCCTGTGCAATTCTAGGAGGTCCACTCTCCTAGGCTTCGCCTCCCCTCTTTGGGGAGGAGTAAGTTTATTGCTTACTGCCTGAGGCGCCCCTACCGGGAAATGCCGACGGGGCTGCCCAGGCAATTTTTAATGACCAGAGTGCTCAACTTCTCGAGTGCTGGTTTTTCTAATCCCACTTTCCCGACCTTGTGTCACATCTTACCTTGTGGGAGGTAGATAAATAACAACTGTCTCTATTGGCTTTTTGGCTAAGATCAAAGTGTAGTATCTGTTCCGATGGATACTGCACCCCATAGACTTGTATTGTCTTGACCTTCGGGGCTTGATTTACGCCGGTCTATGGGTCTGTCCGGTGCAGTTCTAGGAGGTCCACCCTCCCAGGCTTCGCCTCCCCTCTTTGTGAAGAGGTAAGTGTATTGCTTACTGCCTGAGGCACCCCTACCGGGGCTGCCCAGGCAATTTTTAAACCCCACTTTCCCGACCCGACCTTGGGTCACATCTTACTTGTGGGAGTAAGATAAAAACTGGCCTTGTGCCTAACTCCTGGAGAGGAGTAAATCAATACTCATAACTTCTTTCCGTGATAAGGAGCTTCCTTTTTTTAGAAGGAAAGAACGCACATGACACGCACAAAATTTAATCGCGTTAGTGGCGTACCTGTAGCATCTCGAACGAGCGATCGTTAATCAAAAGCAGAAAACGTTTATTGCGTGCGAATAATTCAATTCTCAATCTCTCTCGCCTGTCAATTTCATCAAGCAAAAACGTACACACGCGCGCAGGACATTTTCCCTGCTTTTTTTGTTTTTGTTTTTGTTTTTTTTAGTGCCATTTCTTCTGACAGTTTTCGGTGCGGACGTGAAAGTGTCAAGTTTGAAGAAGAGATGGCCGCAATGCGCTGACGAAACTTGCGGCTCACCGCACTCGCTTACCTGCTCTGTTTTGGGGACCTGGGTGTACCTCGTTCGCTTTACCCGCTTCGTTCTGCGCATGCGCAGAATTATCGGATCGATCATATTATTTCCGGTTCTCTTTCTCACACTTTCACTTCCTCTAATATTTATATATTTTCTCCATTTTTATCTACTTCATCATAAGTTTCCCCAAAACAGCATATACAAAACACGCACCCCCATATATATATATATATATATATATATATATATATATATATATATATATATATATATATATATATATATAGTAGGTTATGAAAATATATTTATGGCAATTAAGCTACACAGAAGCTTCCGCGTTTCATCCGCGTAGAAATTCGTCAGCCTAAAGTCGCCACTTTAGCCTGACTATTCCCCACGGGAATTACACGCTGAAGCCTCTGCGTAGCTTAATTGCCATAAATATATTTTCATAACTTACTACCTAGCTCTGCTCACATATTGGGAATTGTTAAAGTAAATACTGAAAATCGACATATAAAAGATTATATATCATCATAAATATATATATATATATATATATATATATATATATATATATATATATATATATATATATATATACATATATAGTAAAATTTAAATAAAAAAACAGTCTATGTCAATCAACTTTCGTTTAAACGCTTACTGGATTGGCCGTCTAATCGTAGGAAGTATAAATGCCTAAATGCTTAATTAGGTTTACTGTCTTCTTCCTTTTTCTGCCTGGGTTCTTTTGGGTCATTTCAATTTTCAAGTTTGACTTCTTTAAATCACTTGAGAGTCCTGAACGTAGGTATACCCGATTAGACTGTTTCGAATATTTATTTAACTTTACTTATAAAAGCTCTAGTTTATATTGAGCACTTTTTGAAGAAGAATATTGAGTTGAACTTATTTAATTAATTAATTAATTAATTAATTAATATATATATATATATATATATATATATATATATATATATATATATATATATATATATATATATAAAGCACTAGATAAAGTGAAAGAATAAAATAAGGTGCGAATAAAATTTTATTAGCATTCACTGTTCAAACAAAGTACTTTAAAGAGCTTTTCTTACTATCCAGATATGTTCAGCAAATAATTTGTATATATATATATATATTAGAACGCACACCTTCAAACACAAAAACAGTAACGGCTAATGATACAAATTCATAAATTAGCTCACGGAAATTACATAGAAACTTTTTAATTTTTAATTTTTTTTATTTTTAATTTATTTTTTTATTTTTTTTTATTTATTTATTTTTTATGTTTAATCTTTTTATTTCTTATGTTTTAATTTCAAATTTTATTTTATCTTAATTTTAATTTTATTTTAATATTATTTTTATTCCCTTTAATCTTATATCATTATATCTCTCCAAATCTCCTCCGGTTTTAATTCTCAACAGTTTCATTACACTAAATTTAAATTCAAACAAACATACACAACACACTGAGCAAAAAATGCGTCCTAACGAGAGTGTCATGTGACTTCACATTTCCAAAACAGATGACAACAGAAGCTGAAGAGAGCCGGATGGCTAAGACTTTTCGAGCTTGAAACCGACGGTACAAATGTTGTACTAATTTTCTGTACCAAAATAAATAAATATATATATATATATATATATATATATATATATATATATATATATATATATATATATATATAGTTAAACCATAGCGAATATAAGCATATGTATTGTTAGATACTTAACATATTTTCTTAAAATTGTAAAAAGTGAAGGATAAATCCATCAAGATGATTGCTTTTCGCATGGATGATTAATTTGGATAAATACCATAAACCCTTTTCTAATATAAGTAACTTTCATAAACACCGCACATGCAAAACACACACATACATACACATATATAAATGGTGTTCTGTCTCCTCAAGCCATCCATCACGTCTCCCGAATTGCGGACGGGGGGCACCTCCACTATTAATAGAGGGCAGCTTCGAAAAAGGAATTAGAATTCGTTGACAATGAGGAAATGAATAATAAAAAATATGAATAAAATACCGGCAGGCCGGCACAAAGGATAAAAAGGGCCCATCAACCCGTTCATACACAAGGGGGGGGGGGGGAGATGTAAGCAATGGTGTGAACCTTCCTGCCTATGGAGATAGTGCTCCAGCCATGACAAAGCCCAACCAGGGTCAGCCATCAGGCCTTGAGATAAATGGTCCTGGCCCCCTATTAACATCAAATGCAACAAACAAACAAACAAAAATATAAGACAAACAAATACAAAACTCATAGTGAATTGCTAGAAATGAATAGTATAGATAGTATGTTTAATAATATCCGTTTCACTCAAACTATATTTTTTGAGCTGGTAAAGATGAATTAATAAGTTTTAGAATGTCAATACTGTTTTATCACATTGTGCGGCGTATTTGCTTTGACGTTAAATTGCATACTTATGTAATTGTATAATGTATGTGTGGATATGCTCTTTTATGCATGTTATTGTTATATCTTATTTTTACAGAATTTAGTTCATGATTGAGATGTATTGTTTTATACTTATTTGTAATATGAGTTTTGAGAACTATGTTTCTGTTAATATTATAAGCATAACATTAATAGGTTTAATAAATGACTGTTTGATAATTAATGAGAAATAAATCCTATTGATGTGTCTTGCGGGCGAACAACTATATCAGCTGTCATAACAATGTTCAACAGACAGGAATTTGACTTTATAGCTTAGATTGTATGCCTTCTATTATCACTCATGAAAGGCATATATATATATATATATATATATATATATATATATCAGTTAGTTATATGAATATGTTAATATATTCGTATGTACATGATAATCGATCGTTATAAATTTTTGAACACAACTGCTCGGCGTACGGGTGGGGTAATGTCGGCAAAATTTAGTCCAATTTAGTTTTGTGCAATGGCGGAAAATATATGTTCGAATCCCTTCGTGAAAATCAAGATAGCTCCCATTTTTTTTTAAGTTAAAAATAGGTATTCGTCATCAATTAAAACATGTTCCCCAAATTTAAGTTTTTTGGGGGGGTAAAGGGATTAATAATATTGGACCAGAACCCAAGATTATTGTAAATCACAGTCTTAGCCTCAATCATTTGCCGGTCTAAACGCACTGATGAGGCCAAACCGTCCGTCTGTTGCTTACAATATATATATATATATATATATATATATATATATATATATATATATATATATATATAAATTTAAAGCATAAATATAAACTTTGATAACATAAAGTTTTACAATAGCTCGATAGTGTAGGACGCGAGCTGTGATAAAATATTTTAGTATTATCCAAACCACATTCCGCATTCATTTATTTTTTATATTTTGTTTCACTTTATATTATTTTCATAAAATGTGGAATGCAATAGAGTTTTTCCTGTCTAAAGGGTTACTATATTTTTTACGAGCACTGATGATATACTCTTCAAGAAAAATAAACACCTTATACGTTTCGAACATTACATATAGCTTCGTGGTAAGCCGAAACTATTGTATGTGAAAATGTGTTCACTACATTTGATGTGTGTGCTATAATGTTACAAAATATATATATATATTTATATATATATATATATATATATATATATATATATAAATATACATATATATATATATAATTATTTCATATATGTACACATATAATATTATTAGGTGATATAATATATTGTGTATATATTTTCAGCATTTACTTTGAAAGTGCTCATTGTAATACAGCTTCATATTCCATTAGCTTCTTTCTAAGAACTGCCGGCCTTTGAACTGCAGGCCTCCTGCTGACTGTGCCCTCCTGATGCCTATTGGCCGTAGTCACTTCAAGACATATGCAAATAGGCATCTCCTGTTTTTGCGATAATTATATTTCGTTCTTGTTAGCTCTTTACAATAAGTTATTGCATGTCTTGTGTGGAAATATTTACATAAAAAATATACACTTATGTAGAGCTTAGTAATATGTGTATAAAGAATATAGCTATGGCATTTAAGCTACACAGATTTATCCAGATTTCATTGTTTATATATATATATATATATATATATATATATATATATATATATATATATATATATATATATATATATATATATATATAATGAATCTAGCTACCGGAACAGTAGCAGAAACTCGCTCTGTAGCGAGCTGATAACAGAAAATATAGTTGTTTGGAAGAAACAGCTTACCTGGTGTGCTAGTATATATATATATATATATATATATATATATATATATATATATATATATATATATATATATATATATATATATATATCCTCGGATTACTGTTTTACTGATGGAATACTTCGTTTCAGCCTCCATAAAATGTCGGGAAATCAGGAGGGCATACGCATCGTTTCAGGGCTTTTCTCTCGACCGCTTTTTCGCGTATCGCCCCCCTCACTGATGTGAGGGCCTATTATCTTAATCGCATTCAATCTATCTGTTCAATGAAATCAAAACAACTGACTTCTCACCGGCCTAGCGTCTCACGTGTCGTTTGATGATTCAGCGTCTGATCTGTTTTTGTTTTTGTTTTTAACGGCTGAGCGTCTTACGTCTTTGTTGTATGAAAACGTCCTCATATATCTTCGATATATATTTAAATAAATTAAAATAAATAAAATAAATTGCTAAGTAAATAAATAAAATAAATATAAATAAATACTTAAATAAATAACATTCATAAATTATCCAAATGGTTCAAGAGAGATAATTAATAAATAATTTTAAATACAAAAAAGGTTTTCTTCTCACAGAGATTGTTATACTGTGGACACTTTCTAGTATATCACCATGTGATATTCTTTTTGCCAAAAAAAACACCTTATTTCTTACGTTTTCTATCTTCCTCTGTCGTCTGTTTTTCTTGACTGATGGTTTAGTAGATTCCCCTTTTTCACCTACAATGTCATACAAATCCGGTATATTACATGACCACATTTTTCCAACCGTTGATCATATTTCTTTCTATCTAATACTTTATGTACTGCATTGCTTATTGTATGGTCAGGCATGCACCATTCTTCTTTCGAGATCACTCTGAAAATGACGTCACGAAAAACAAAGCAAACAAAGGAAAAATTAGTTTTTAGATCAGTTTGATTTGGAATTTGTTGTGAACGGACCTACAACCTGTTACTTAAAAACGACACAAGTGGATAATCGTAATCGACAATGAGCGTCGATATGTCATGATATAGGCTAGTATATCTGAGCATCTTACTTTCCATAACTTCGTCTATCAATCTATATAAGTAGTTAATTAGTGCAACATAACTGTCTTTCTCCATTGTAATTTAAGTGAAATTGTATTTGTAAAACGTTGAATATTTCTCTAGAATAACCCTCCAACTACGAATTAGTATTGTAATTTTTATTTTTCCGTTTTTATAACGTGATTAGACATAATATACGGAGCGATGATCGCGGGTCCTGGCAACTAGACGAAAAATTCAACACGACCACGAGAAAGAAGGAAACAACGAAGAAACTATAGCTACGAGGGAAAAACAAAGAAACCTACACGGCACGACGGAGAGAAAGAGGGAAGGAATCGTGAAGCTACCCCAACATTCAACGAAGAGATTAAAGACGCACACGACGCATGTCGAGTAAGAGTAAAAGAAAAAGAAAGAAGAGAAGTAAGAAACTAATAGACACGCAAAAAGGCCAGATTTTTATGTAAAGTTTAAATAAAAGGGAATCTGACATATGTAGCTTCGCACTTTACTTTTCTCGTTATGTTTCCCGTTTCTCTGTTCCCTATATTGTTAATTTTGATTGTGGTGATTAACCTTTTTATGTTCAGGGTTATGTATGTATGTATGTATGTATGTATGTATGTATGTATGTATGTATGTATTATTATTATTATTATTATTATTATTATTATTATTATTATTATTATTATTATCATTTACACTCACCCGGAGTTCTCACACATAGTATCATCAGAAATTACTCCCTGCTAAAAACCGGAGGTGTTCGCTGGAGTCTGGGTGACAACAAGTCTCCCCAGATTTCCAGTACTCTCCACCTCTTTTGATAAGCATTACTAATGACTTACCATTCGTTTCTCGCAAGTAACGACCATTGGTCTCCACTGGAATTCAGGTGGCAATAAGCCAACCCAAGGTTCAAGTACTCTTCTCACTCATCCAGTGAAGGTCTGATTTAGTGCTCTTCCTCGACGGTCCTTCCATCCTCATTCAACCATCACGACATCGTGTGATATCAAGCGAGGCTGATGCCTTTATAATGGGTGATACAGTTTATAATATATTTTTCAATTTCAGTTCCCTTGGGTTCATGTGGTGTACCTTCTATCTTTTTGTTTTTATTATTATCCTTATTATTATTATTATTATTATTATTATTATTATTATTATTATTATTATTATTGGTAGTAGTAGTAGTAGTAGTAGTAGTAGTAGTAGTAGTAGTAGCAGTCTTATTGATTTAACTTATCTGTTTTCTTTGTAAATATTGTATCTGTTGTATCAAGTTTCGATGATTAGACATGACGTCCATAAGAAATGTTCCAAACCGAAGAGTTGTCTCCCATAATAGATTGGCGGCCATCTTGTTTGCCGTGAGGGGTACGAACGAGTCGGTCTTGTCGGTGGAGAGAGGTAATCGATATCGCCACATGGCAAACAAAATGATCGAGTTTGCTCTAGCAAAAATACAAAAGCAAAACAAAGCAAAACAAAGCAAAAGAGAACGTTTTACTTTGAAAGCATTCAATACGGATGCTTCACTTTGCTGTTCAGAAAGATACGGCGAGTCAATATTGACTCTCATCAGTTGGCCGAAAAGAAGACAAAAAAGGACCGCTAGGAAGACAACGACGACGCATAGCGTTGTGGGGTTTCTGCCTCTTTGATTAAACAGAAACAGCGCATTTTATCTGATTATTTAACCAAGTCCTTCAACAGGAGGAAGGCGACCAATTTCGGAATAGATCACACACATCTTCTCTTCCCCAAAACTCCTTTCTCAGAGAAGATATGTTGTTAGCCTCTCTCTCTCTCTCTCTCTCTCTCGCACTCGCATCGCTCTCGCTCTCCCCTTTATCGTTATTTTTGGTAGGTGCTCGATTGAGCTCCAATCTCTATTCTCCCTTGTTAAACAATCGCAACTTGTCTCACTAGAACCACAACAAACAGCGTCTCTCTCCTTCCTCCCTCTCTCTCTGTCTTTCTCCCCTTTATCATTATTTTCATCTCCAATCCCTAATCTCTAATCTCTAATCTCTCGATTCACAATTTGTCTCGCTAGAACCACTACAAATAGCGTTTCTCTCTCCCTCTTTCTCTCTCTCTCTCTCCCTCTCTCTCTCTCTCTTTCCCCATTATCATTATTTTCATAAGTGTTCGACTGAGCTCCAATTTTTAATCTCTCTTGTTAAACATTCACAACTTGTCTCGCTACAACCACAGCAAATAGTGTTTCCGTCTCTCCTTTTCTCTCACTCTTTCTTTCTTTCTCTCTCTCTTTCTGTATTTCTCTCTCTCTCTCTCTCTCTCTCTCTCTCTCTCTGTACCGAAAACCAAATGAAACTTCCATAGAGAAAGCTTTTTCCTAGAACTTACCATCTGTGGAACAAAATATCCCAGGACTGTTTCCCATGTCATTTTCAACGCCAATGTTTACAAATACTTCAGCTGTCCTTTTAGATAATCAATTTTTTCCCATTTCACCCATAATGTAATATTCCCCTGTGCTGTTCAATCATAAGTACAATTGTTCGATAGAAAATATCTTTGCGAAACCCCTACATATAAAAATATGTGGGGTTACGGTCCGGTAAATGTGTACCACTTGCATAATCCGATATCCAGCATTGGACTTTTATATGCATGTAGCGATATCGTCCATGGAATCGTTAAGATGATTAATACTCCTTTATGTAATTTAACCATATTTGGTAGAAGCAAACGTCAGTCTACGCTTGACTTGCCCAACAGGTTTCAGTCAGGAATGTCCAATAATCTTTGTTACATCACTGTTTAAGCATGCCATACAAAATAAACATTTATTAATAACGCACCCTTCTCTTGGTACGGCTCGAATTTGACTGTGATCACCCGTTTCGCTTCAGTAATGATTTGGGGATTTTTTTTAATAGAAAGTATCTTTGAAATGACTCCACATACAACTATCTGAATTGTTAAGATCCGGTGTATGTGAAAATAAATAAACCTGGCTTGTTATACTGATAAGACGATCACCAAAGTGCCCCCCTATAATCGAGCGTGGATTATAAACTGTTTTAAAAAAATAGTTATGTAAATCAGGCATGGTGTTTAGGGATTTGTTCTTTACTATATATACAGTATTTCAAAATAACATCTTGTATTATTGATTTAAATAACAGTGACCGTTTTAATGGTGAAATAAGC
>OY744515.1:119459002-119484002 GCA_963556195.1 Sepiola atlantica
TGTATATTTTCTTTAGGGGTATGGTACGGTTTCGGTGCCTCCACTCCAAATGGGAAAGTTTACAAAAAAAACGTAACATACCCACGTTACTCAGACCACTTAGATTACATATTCCATAATTTATAATGATAAGTTTAATCGTTGATGATTTTACAAAGCACTTGCATTTTATTGGCACTCATACGCGCGCACTGATTCGCTTTAAAATGTGTTACTTAATATAACTTATAATTTGATGTAACGCAATTCTTTTCTTCATTAAGTTTCTTGTATCTAACATATTTTAAAAGATTTTTATAGGGAGGGTGTGCGTATTAATAGGAAACCCCCTTAAATTGTAACGCTTACAAAAAATAATGTGCCATGTTACTCATCGGGTTGCCGAGAATAAATATTCCAAAACTCATAATGATCGATTCATTAGTTTATGAGTTTATCCTGTATAACGAAATAACCAACTTTTTATATATATGCACCCTGTAAATATTTAATTTTATAAAAAAAATAGTGTGCTTATATTCATCACCATGTTTCCTAGAATAAATATTACAAAATTGATAATGGTGTGTTTATTAATTTAGTAGATGATCCTGTACATAAAACTGTATATACACGGTGGCCAATAAGTAACTAAAAGATTGTTAACTTAGATTGATTTTGTATCTTTTTTAAGGGCCTTAATACAATTTTAACATGATATGACGAAGACAATGGAGATTTATTTGCAAAAAAAAAAAATTTTTAATGAGAAAGTTGGCAATGTCAACTGGCCTTTACATTCCCCAGACTTGACTAGACCTGACGTTTTTTTTGTGGGGTTATCTCAAAGGAAATGTTTACATCAACAAACCTGAAACTCTTCAAGAATTGAAGGAGAACACTAGGAATGAATTCGGTGAATACAATCATAATCGTGTGATCCTGCAATCTATCATGGATAATGTTTTGGAAAAGACACCAATTTGTGAAACTGAAAATGGAAATCATTTAAAAGATTTATTTTTCATGAATAAATTATTTTTTTCTATTTTTCTTTTTAAGCAAACAAATCTTCATTGTCTTCGTCATATTATGGTAACATTCCGTTAGGGTGCCATAAAAATAAAGAATCTATTCAAGTTAAAAAATTCCTTAGCGGCCTTTTCAGTGACTTCTTTGCCACCCTGTATATACACATGCGTGTGCTAAAACATGTTCACCTAAAATGCTACCCAATTATACACAATGTAGAAATATGTATGAATAGAATTGTGCGTAATAGTGAAATGAAACCAATGGTCCAATAAGAAAGCAGAAGAAAACAAATAGTGAACGAATGAGAGTTCGTTTTGTAACGTAATATGCAACTTAGTTATGCTTTTTGAAGTCGCACGCATATTAACGTCTGAGGATATTAAGACGTTTATTTTTACTTTTTAAAAAGAATAGTTGCATTTTAATAACAATTTTAATGCGGTAAATAACTCAACTTTATATGTATAGGTATATTGAGCTATTATATGGTTAAACTCCAGGTTTTTATCGTGTTCAATCTTCGAATTGTATCTATGTAATTTACAAGCTGGATTACGTCAATTCATTTAATTAAGTGATGAACTACAGGGAATTTCAAATAACATGCAATTCACATACGCCTATTAATAAACCGATGAAATGCAAAGCGTTTTACCTTTTCCCCTATATTTTATCATCATTAACAACCTCGGCGCGAAGTCGAGATACACAATAATGTTATGCATAAGATAATCTTTCTCATGTTTTATGAACACTGATTTCGAGAAAGAATAGAATTTGCTGGTGGCGGTCGTCAAGTTTATGCGCCTTTTCGAATGGATGCCATTAACGTGTTCCGCCATCTTGTCAGGTCGACTGAACAGACCTTTATGTCTTTTTTGGATATGTAACGCCATTTTAGTCGCTAATCAATAATTTTGCCCAAGAATTAAGTGATACTTTCTGAGTCTTTCCGATTATCGATTCTTTAGAATTTGTGAGATTAGGGTAGAGCTAGAAGAAAAAGTAGTAAAAAAGAAGAAGTATTAAGCGTCATCGTCGTCGTCGTCGTCGTCGTCGTCGTCGTTGTCGTCGTTGTCGTCGTCGTCGTCGTCGTCGTCATCATCATCATCATCATCATCATCATCAATACCACAACAACAGCAATGATAACAACAACAACAGCAATAATAATAATAATAATAATAATAATTAGTCGAAATACAATATATGCTATCAATGCTAGAGCAGTAGCTATCATTGGATATACTGCTGGTAAACTTGACTTAAATGTAGATGAACAAAAATGTTTGGACACGAAAACACAAAAGAATGCATATCGATTGTATCTACCTAGAAATAGAAGTGGTTGAGGTTTACTTAGTGTCGAAGATATCGTGAATATAAAAAAATATATATATTTTTGAAAATAATGAGATTCTTCTTCGTGAAGTTAAAAGAGAGGAAATACTAAGAACTAGGGTGAAAAAGAATCAAAAGTCGCAAGAGAGATGGTTAAAATAACTTGGAAGGTAACTACACCGTGTATACTTAAAGAAAATACTGCATTTAGAGATAATGACAGCTGGAATTGGTCGGTAGGGGTGATCTTAAAAGATCTTAGGAGAGCACGTTCATGACAGCCCAAGAACAAGCCACTCACATTAGGTCCATTAAACATTACATTGACAAAACTGCACACTCGCCGATGTGCAGATTGTGTAATGAAAGAGGTAAAACCTTAGCGCATATTGAATGTAAATGTCCTAATCTAGCACAACATCAATATAAAAAATAGAGACACGATAGTCGCTGAGGTACTACACTGGAACATATGCAAACTTTATGAATTGAACCACAATAATAAATGTTATGAGCATCAATTAGAACTGGTACAAACGACAGAAAATGTCAAACTTATTTGGGACATGCGCATACAAACTGATAAGGTTCTGGAACATTCTAAACGCGACTTAATCTTTTTACACGAAAAACAAGAAAACTTGCTTGATCATTGATATAGCCTGCCCCCTTCGATACCAGAGTACAGAAGAAAAAACATGAAAAAAATATCAAGATCTAAAATAGGAATTAGTCAGACTATGGAAATGTAAGGAAGTCAAGGTGATTCACGTTGGATTTACAACGCTTGGAATATAAGAAAAAGCCACAATAAATGGATTAAACAGATTGACGAGGCAATATCTTTTCCAATTCTGCAAAAGCTTGCCTGTTATGAACGGCGAAAGTGTTTAAGTACAGCTTTAATGCCTAAAGTCAAAGTAATGTACTTGATGTTAATGAAGAAAAATCCAACTAAAAAAAATCAAAAGTTGAGACTACCATGGAATAATAATAATAATAATAATAATAATAATAATAATAATAATAATAATAATAATAATAATAATAATAACAATAATAATAATAATAATAATAATAGTAATATTTTTTTAAATGGTGCCGGCCTAGGCTGACACCAGACAAACTATTTGTCGAGGAGAATGAGAAGACCGAAGAGGGACTGCACAAACCAGACCTTCAAAAGTGCAAAGAATGCTCGGACCTTGGGGAGGCTTATTGTCACCCAAATCCCAGAGAATACCAATTGTCTTTACCAATGGTAAAAGGCGGTTGCGATACCGCATCGTTATCGAAAAGAGGTAAAGAATACTGGAAATCTGGGGAGGCTTGTTGTCACTCAGACTCAAGGAAATACCACTGGTTGTTGTGGGTGAGCAATCACTAACGATAATCTGTGTGAGAACTCCTAGTGAGTACAAATAATAATAATAATAATAATAATAATAATAATAATAATAATAATAATAATAATAATAATAATAATTAGTTCAGAATTACCAATGTGCAGATTTCGTAATTCAAGCGAAAAAACCTTGGCACATATTGTATCAATATGCCATATGCTAGCATAAACGGAATTATATAAAAATGGAGACACGACAAAATCGCTCAGGTCCTACACTAGAATATATGCAAACTCTATGAATTTGACCACAATAAGAAATGGTATGAGGATAAGCCAAAAGTGGTACAAGAGAATGACAATGTCAAACTTCTTTGGAACATGTGCGCACAGACTGATAAGGAAATCAATTGTAACCTGCTGGTGCATTAACACAAAAGAGCTACAAATACTTGGGAATTCTGGAGGCGGATAAGATTAAAAACAAAGAAATAAAAACCAGGTCACAGCTGAGTACAACAGAGAAGTAAGGATTATTCATAAATCACAGCTCCACAGTCGAAATACAATCTATCCTGTCAATGCCAGAGCAGTAGCTATCATTCTATATACTGCCGTTAAACTTGACTGGACTTTAGATTAACTAAAATGTTTGGATACCAAAAAACAGAAAATGCTTACAATCTATGGAGTTTTTATAACGAAAAGAGATGCAGATCGATTGTATCTACCTAGAAATGACGGTGGTCGAGGTCTACTTAGTGTTGAAGATGTTGTGAATATAGAAGAAGGTTGTCTATATGAATATATTTCTGAAAGTAATGAGATTCTTCTTCGTGAAGTTAAAAGAAAGGAAATACTAATAACTGGAGTGGAAAAGACTCAAAGGTTACAAGAGAGATGGTTAACATTGGTTGGACGGAAACTACAGTGTATTCTTTAAAAATACTGCATTTAAAGATAATGAAAGCTGGAATTGGTTGGTAGGGGTGATCTTAAAAGATTTACAGAGAGCACGTTCATGTCAGCCTAAGAACAAGCCACTAGGTTAATTAAACATTACATTGACAAAACTGCAGAATCACCGATATGGCGATTGTTTAATGAAAGGGAAGAAACCTTAGCGCATATTGTATCTGATTGTTCTATTCAAGCAAAACAGCAATATAAAAAAATAGAGACACGATAGTCGCTGAGGTACTACACTGGAATACATGCAAATTTTATGAATTGGACCGCAATGAGAATTGGTATGAGCATAAGCCAGACGTAGTACAGGAGAAAGACGATGTCAATCTTATTTGGGGCATGCGCGTACAAACTGTTAAGGTTCTTGAACATTCAAACCCCGACTTAATTTTTTTAAACAAAATCAAGAGAACTTGCTTAAACGTTGATATAGCCTGCCCCTTCGATACCAGAGTTCAGGAGAAGGAACACGAAAAATCAATAAATATCAAAACCTAAAATGGGAATTTGTGAGACTATGGAAATGTAAAGAAGTAAAGGTGATTCTCGTTGTAATTGGAACGCTTGGCACCATAACAAAAGTCACAATAAATAGATTAAACAGATGGACAAGACAATTCATTTTATAATTTCGCAAAATGCTTGCCTGTTAGGAACAGCGAAAGTGTTAAGGTACAGCTTGAATGTCTAAAGTCAAAGAAATTGTCTTTATGTTCAAAAAAGAATACTTGAACTAAAAACATAAAAAACTTGAGACTACTATGAAATAACAACAACAACAATAATAATAATAATAATAATAATAATAATAATAATAATAATAATAATAGCATTAAAACTGTCAGATTTCAAACAACAAAGTATTGATCTATCTGCGAACGTGACATTCTTCATAAATATATAATTTTAAATTGAATTTGACGTCAGCAAATTCTTTATCTAAAATTGCAAATATGATTTCATATTTATCTTCGTTTAATCAGAAAAAATAAAATGAAAACATTGGCGATAAGAATTTGGGTTGTTTATGCGATGACCGAGATTCATTTTTTTGTGTCACGATAAAAAGTCAAAAGTAATAATGTTTAAAACATACACAACAATTATAATGTTAGATTGTTATGTCTCTTTGTGAAACTGTATGTAAACAAGTTACTGAGATGGAGCAAAGATAACAGAAGAGAGACTGTAAGAAACCAAGTCGGTGTTTCGATTTTCTTGGAACATCTGTAATGGTTAATGTTACACCGGCCGTTCTTACACAGGAGAAACTACACCGGTTGTCACTATAAATAGTGCGCGTCACCAGAGACACTGAAGAAAAGGCACAGTCTTGTAACTGTCTAGCCAAGAGCTAGTCACTTTCTTACTTTGTTAATACACTTGTTAAACCAACCCTCGACTTGACTTCCTTTATTTATTATTTACTGTGGGACAACTTCACAACAGTTAAGCAGACGTCAATTAAGGAGGTTAACTTTTAGAAGACAAGCTGTATCTATTTATTGCATACCTCTGGGGCGTGGCTTTGAAGGTTGCATATTTGCAATGTACGATGACAACAGGCTTGAGAGATATTTAACTAAGAGAAGAGAAATCAGACAAGACATGAGAAATATGTATTGTTTCGGATTTTGACCACCCAGAATTCGATTGCTCTACGTGGAAAAGTTAGTGACTCTTGAAAAGGGGCTTCATGCTGGAGTATAAACACACTCTAAGTACCCGAAAAAGTAATGTTCGTCCAGATATGGGACACCCGCCCAGTAAGTTTTATGCTCAGTAATAAAGCGGGTTGGCATTTGAAAGTCGATGGTTGGATGGTCTACCACAAAAGAACACTAATCTCTCTCTCTCTCTCTCTCTATATATATATATATATATATATATATATATATATATATATATATATATATATATATAAATATATATACACATACATATATATATATATATATATATATATATATATATATATAAATATATATATATATATATATATATATATATTACAGCAGACACATAGAGGAAGTCAGTTAGTTTTCAATGGTTCTCAGGAACTGATGGTCTGCTTGTGTTCGGTTGGACTTGTGTTTTGATTTGGTCGGGCTAAGAGTTCTGATTGTAAGTCTGTTGTTCGAAAAAAAGAAAACGAGTGCCATTGTAACTTCTCTCAAACAAAAACTGTGTTACGTGTTTTTAACTAGAGTTGTGGTTTTGTTTGGAGGGAGAGTCCTTCTGTTGTAACACGCGATTGGCACTGCGACCGATGTCGGCGTCGAGCACCAACCTTAGAACAGCACAATGAGCGGACGATCACGGCCTGTGCAGTGAAGGCAGAAAAATGCACGTGCGCAGCTTAACGTATTCTTGTTTAAAATTCTAATATCGCATGGAAATTGTCGCGGTGGAATAGTTAAAGAAATGAAAAATTCTGCCTCCTGTACGAAACAGACCTTGTTAATTCGAATGAATAGAAGAAGCTCACCGAAAATTTTCAAACTGGCAGTCTGTTCTATTATTATGGCATATCAAGCCTGTTAACAATATTCAACGCTGAAACAATACATATTGCAAAGAATTCGTCGAACAAAATCTGGAGAAAAAGAAATTCATTCGGAACTTTCTCCCGACGGTATTTGCATATCAGTCAACAATAGATCCAACGGAATTTGAACGCTGTTTGCCAATCACTAACCTTGGACCATGTATACCCTACTGCTATCTAATTGAGTGAAGAGGGTGCACACAAATTGTATACTCATATCATATATCGGCATTGTGGAGGTGAAAGATAAACACCCGCAGTTGTTTGAAGACGGTATTTTTATGTGTATAATCTTTTAGACCATTTCCGATGATGTCACTCGTTTTGGTAGCTCTGATCTCTGACATCACCAGACAATCCTTAGCCACTTTTGTCCTTAGATGGTAATATGTAAATTCACTCACATCATACTTATTTTAAACTATGTGAAATACAGAACCTACGATATACAACATATTTCCCATTTTCGAACAAGGTCGTAAACAAATGACACTTTCTATTGGTATTGTATTGTTCCTATTTACTTGCCTCCTCATGAGTGCAGAGTTAGAATCAAGGTCGGTTTTTTATATGTTGAAAATTCAGCTCCCACAAAATGGGTACTTTGAATTAGAACGAAAATTAAAATTTAACTTGCTACAGTCTAGAAGGATTGTTATTTCATCGACCGAAGACAGAAAAGATGAAGTGTAGTATATACACAAGATACTACACTCTTAGCCAGAATACCGAGACATTTGTTGGCATCCATATTCAGAGGTTATCTCCCATTTGATCATATGAAATCATCTCCCCTGAATTATACTAGCCAACGAAAGAATTCACCTTCTACTTTCGAAAATCACGAATATAATTCACACTCACGTGAAGGATTTAAAAAACAGATTCAGCCTCTTTCCTTACTGGCTTTCAACCCAGTCGAACCGCGCCCAACTGGCTATCTATGTCGGCATGGTTTTCAAAATTCTGGTGCCATTTCCTGTCAGATATATTTCATATCATAATAGCAGTCATTTTGAGACTTCCTTCACTGGTCGCAGGTATACCTTCCTTGAACATAAACAAAGTAAGCCTATATTATACATCGCCTAACGTATCTCTCTTTATTTATTTACCCTGACAATACGTGTACTTTCGATTGTTTTGAGGACAATTCATGCAGCCGTTAACGTAACTGTTCATTAGTAATTACATCTGTGATGATTTTAACCTCCTTTATATGCCGTTTCCTTTCTCCTTCTAACGTTTGTTTTTTAAATTTTAATATTTCCTATGTTTTAGTTTTTTTATTTTGTGTTTTTAGCGCAGCGTCTCAGTGAGAAATAAGTGATGTATGTAAAACTGTTCTTAACTTTTTCCACATATCTCTGCAGGTCTGTGTCGTTAAACTTTAAAATATCAGTAAAAAAAAGTGACACGTTTGATTCACCCATTGAGTTCGGATTAGATTGTTCGTATCAGAGAAAGTGAGTTTGCAAAGCCAATATAAATTCGCCTCTCATACTCTCTCTCTTTTATACTCTCTCTCTCCCTCTCTCTCTCTCTCTCTCTCTCTCTCTGTATATATATATATATATATATATATATATATATATATATATATATATATATATATATATCCATGTCAAGCCGCCGGATAAAGTGTTAAAATTATCACTGTTTATTCGCTATTGAGTGTTGGCCGAGTTGTTCTAGATGGCGTGATTTGAGTTGCAAAATATTTGGAATCCAGAGTAATATCTCTATGCTGATGAGTCCCGCTTATAAAGGACGAAACGTATACATACATAGATAGAATTTGGCGGAGAGGTATTTTTTTTTTCTTTGACTAAATATATTTCTTTGGGTGGGGAGAGTAAGAAAAAGTTTGGGCGGGTGGAGAGTAGAAAAAGACACAATTATATCATGTAGTCTTTTTTTAAAACAAATTGCAAATCATACCCGAAAAAAAAAACTGCAAGTCATTTCTTTAAATTCAACCGTTCTGTTCTGTTGTCATGATACCATTCTCCCAGGCATTACCCCCTCTTCTTTTGAGAGGTGTGGAGTTAGTGTAATATCTGTTCTGTTGTCATGATTCCATCCTCCCAGGCATTACCTCCTCCTTTTTTGAGAGGTGTGGAGGTAGTGTAGTATCTGTTCTGCTTCCAACTATCTTTTTTTAACTCAAAATATTTCTTTGGGTAGAGGAGAGTAAAAAATTGGGGTGGGGGCTAGGGGAAACTTTTTTTTAAACTAAAAATATTTCTTTTGGTGGGGAAGGTAAAATTTTTAATGGTCAAAAAGAAATTCACTCTTTTGTTTACGATTAGCAAAAGGTTAAACATCGCTTTTGCAATTAAACTAAACATAGCTCACATTACGACGCTCATGCCTAGCAGCTGTGTTCCAAACCTCATAATGATCGGTTAGTTAGGTTAGGAGTTAATCCTTTAGATACCAATATATAAGCATATACACATATATTACTTATATATATATATATATATATATATATATATATATTGCAATTTTAAAATAATCAAATATACTTTCTATAATAATGAAGAAATTCACACTTGAAAACACATTGATGAAAAAACAATAGAAGAATATTTTTGAAAAACCAAAACAACGTGTTTTTTTTTAAATAAATGATTTATTTATTTACAAGTCTTCATATCATTCGACGAGAAAACGCCTTTGTCAAAAGTATATAAGCATTAAATTTCCCTTTTCCTTCATTAACTTCATTAGTCAACAACACATACGCACGTGACACACACCAGCATTCAAATACCAACCGTAGAAACAGCTAAACGAAATCTGTTATTGGCTGCGACAATATGCCATAGTAAGGATTTAAAAGATAATAAAAAGTAAAAAAAAAAAAAAAGGAATCGCATGCCTATATACTTTTGACAAAGGCGATCTATCTCACGACGAAAAATCTCAAGACTTTTTAAAGTCTTTTTAAATAATTTATTTATAACATCACATTGTTTTGGTTTTCTAAAAATACTCATCTAGTTATTCGATCAACATTTGAAATATTCTTCTAATACTTTATTAAGCTTTTATTACTTTTTAATTTGATTGCTTTTTATTCTTAATTTTGTTATCGTCTGCTGGGAATACTCGCCACTTTGTTTTCTTATTCCGCTATGAAACCTCACGTTTGTAAAATCGGAAGTATCTTTATTTAAACGTAGAGCTTTTATCTCATTTTTACCCTCTTTGAAAAACTAAATAAGACTAAATATAGCCCACATTTGGACCCTTTTATGCCTAATAACTGTGTTCCAAAATTCATAATGAAGTGAATCCTATAAATACAAATATATAAAAAACAATCCTATATACTTTTGACAAAGGCGTTTTCACGTCGAAAGGTCTCAAGACTTTTAAATAAATAAATACTTTATTTAAAAAACAAACACACGTTCTTTCGTTTGAAAAATATTTTTCTAATACTTTTTTTAGTTTTATTACTTTCTAATTTGATCTCTTTTTCTTCTTCATTTTGTTGTCGTCTGCTAAGAATATTCGCTATTTTGTTTTCTTACTCTGCTATGAAAGCTCGCATTGGTAAATGCAGTTTTAGAATTGATCGAAATATTTGCAGTCGAAGACACATCTGATTCAACAACTCAAACCGGGTGTTTCTTTCTAAATATCCACGTGTACATGATAGATTCAATTCATTTGAATTAAAGAAACATTTTCTCCTGCGTATTTATACATTTGCGTATTCACAAACTAAACGCCGAGGGAATGAAAGAGAGAAGACTATTTTTCTTCTATCGTAATTTTATTCTTCATACCGAGTTTATCGTCTCTAATCTTTTTATTTTGCTATTCCACAGAGACACCATTTTGTATTTCGGGTTCGGCCACCCAGGGTGGAAGTCGTCTTCTTTCACTGGATCCACAAAATCCAGTGCGGTAAAATCCGAAGTGATTGTGTTGAAAAAAATCCATTGATGTTCATTTCCTAAGGATATGCCTTTGATTTGGGAACTTTCCAATGGACTAAAGCTCTCTTCTCTTTTTTCTGAAGCGCCGACCCTAACCTTAACCCTAACCCTAACCCTAACCTGAAATGATGAAAGACAGCATCCCCTGCTGTCACATGCAGTCGCAAATCAGCAAATAATGTCGATTCAATAACTCGAGTCGACTTGATTTTCACAATTCGCAAAAAAGTGAACTCCATCTGTGGAACAAGTCGGACAAAATAACTTCCCTGCGAGCTACAACATGGTCCTCTCCAAATCCAATCTCAACACATACTTGTCATAAACCATCCTTATATAATTAATCAAATTTTTCTATTCTATTCATCGTTTAAAATCCTCTCATAATATTCTTCATTATTAAACTGACAATCGATCCATTTCAATACTATTTATCCTCGACTAGTTTTTGGCCTTGATAAAAAACGAATCGATGGTTTAAACAAATTTCGAAAGAGTATGCCTACTATGACGAAAGAAAAATGAAATTACTTAATTTCTATGCATAAACAGAGTTTCTTTCCAATAACTTCCCATCTATGGAACACGTAACGCGGGATTGCTTCCGTGCGAGCTACAACATGACCATCTTCAAATGCAATGTTAATAAATACTTGTCATAAACCGTCCTCATAAGTAATCAAGTTTTGTGTATTCCCGTGATCATTTCCAATCCTCTCATAATATTCTTCATCATTCAACTGACAATCTATCTATTTTTTCATGAGTAGCGAATTGTTAGCAACAAAATATCTTGGTTTGAAGAAGCTTAAAAAGAATATGGCATCCGTTAAAAAACATATGAAATTAACAAAATATAGTAAAAATTCTCGGCAAGAAATTACTAAATTTCCATGAACAGAGTTTCTTTCCCAAAAACTTCTAATTTGTAGAACACGTTAACACGCGGTTGCTTCCCTGTGAACTACAACATAGCCGTCTTCAGATCCAATTCAATGAATCATTGTGATAAATCTTATTCAAAAGTAATCACATTTGGCTCATTCCATTCATCATTCTCAACCCTCTCATAGTATTCTTCATCATTCAGTTGACAATCTCTCCCGTCATTTTTCGCTATTTTATCTCTTTCTTTATTTAATTAAGGTTCGTTTGTCTCTAAAATCATAATTGCAGTTCCTTAGCCTTTTGGCTTGAATCGAAGTGTAGTATAACAATAATAATGAAATTTAAAATAAAAATATTTATTTATTATTAATAATAATTATATATATATATATATATATATATATATATATATATACAGGGTGATGCAAAAGTCGCGCATTGGTTTGTTTAGGTGATAGAAACTACAACATTTCAAGTAATTTACTAGGCTTTTCTGATAAATAATGCATTTACTTGGTAATTTTGTTGCAGTAGGTTTTAAAAATAATATCCTTTAAATGGGCACCATTTTCGGCCTCACAAAGATGGGCTCTAGTTAGGGCATTTTCCATTACAGTCCTTACAATAACTAGCTCTAGTTCTTGGATTTCATGTCTTATATTGTTTTTAAGCTTCTTGAATCGTTGTAGGCTTGTTCACATATACCCTTTCCGTAAGATAACCACAAAGGAGAAGGTCAGGGGCTGTTAAATCCGGTGAACGTGAAGGCCAGTTAAAATCAGAAAATCTGCTAATTAAGCGCTCGCCAAACAATCCCCTTAAGAGCGCAATACTTTGTCGGGCAGTGTGGGCAGTAGCTCCATCTTGTTGGAACCACATTTCTGGGTTGTCCTGAACAGATGGCCTTAAAAAATTTCAATCATTTGTTGATATCGCTGTGCAGTTATCGTCACAGCGACACTTTCTTCGTCTTCAAAGAAATATGGAACGATCACTCTTTCCGAGGTAACACCACGCCATACGGTACATTTTAGTGGATGTAATTCACGCTGATGAACGGTTCTTGGATTTTCAATGGCCCATATTCTGCAGTTTTGCTTATTTACGAACCCATTCAGATGAAAATGTGCTTCGTCGCTTATTATCAGCTTATGGATGAACTCATTTTGTTCTCTGGCTAATTGCTGAATGTAAACAGCATGAGCTAAGCGTGATTGCAAATCTGTGGGTTGTAATACCTGTACCAATTGAATTTTGTATGGATACAGATGCAATTCACACAAAATTCTTTGAAGTGACCTTCTGGACATCCCAATCTGAGTGGCTCGTCTTCGAGTTAAGGTATCTGGATTTTCAGCAATGCTATCCTCAACGAGTGTTACATTTTCCGCTGTCCGTACTGAACGTGGTCTGCCAGATCGTGGAAGATCACTGACTGAACCCTGCTACCAAAACCGGGCCACAAGACGATCAATTGTGGTCTGACTGGGAGATTGTCTGACATTATAATGCCGACGATAGGCTCTTTGAGTTAAGGTTATTGAACGATGGTTTTCGAAGTAAAGTTCAATCATTTTGGTTCGTTGTTCAGTGCTATATTTTTCCATGATAAATTATCAATGTTTATATCTGTAATATTCTGAAAAATAAGGAGAAAATTTTATTAAATGTGAAAGTTGTTACTGATTCAAACTAATGCGTGACTTTTGCGCCACCCTATATATATATATATATATATATATATATATATATATATAAGTTGTCTACACATTGGAGATATTTTAAGTAGAATAGCTCCCTAGAATAAATGTTGTATTGCTGTGATGCTATGATTCTAACCAAAATATAGACAGTTCAGGTTAGACAAAGGATAACCAACGACCCAATACCCCACATTTTTGTTGGCCTTGTCCCTTATTTGTAAAAATATATGCGAAATATTTTCGCAAATAAATAATTTAAATTGGAGTATCTGTTTTGACATTACACTTCATTTTTTTCTGTCCTCGGTCTGTGAAAGAGAAAACTTTTTCGACTGAGTCTATTTTTAAAATTCTTGCTTTAATCTAGAGTGTCCCTTTTTACCCCCACATTAAATCTGACTTTGTGTCTAACTCTGTTCTAATGGAGAGGCAAGTAAATGG
Organism: Sepiola atlantica; assembly: GCA_963556195.1. Lineage (NCBI taxonomy): Eukaryota > Metazoa > Mollusca > Cephalopoda > Sepiida > Sepiolidae > Sepiola > Sepiola atlantica. Next base: position 119,473,208 of record OY744515.1, read on the forward strand.
GGGCAACATGTCTATCGTCTTTACCCTTATCCTCGAGTGGCTTTATATCCTTGATAAGTGTCACGAATTTTTCAGATCTGTATTCAATAGTTTTCTTTTTCTATCGTTTCGAATAAAAACGCGTTCTCTTTGCTAGTTCCCTAAGCGCGTGCCAAGTCCAGCTGTGTTGGTTTTTGGCGCACGAAGCGGTTTTATCCCAGCTTTCGTTCGTGTGTGTCCATTTTCTGCGTGACCTCTAAGTAAGGTTGTTAAACTGTAGGCAATATTGTCACGCATCCACATTGCCCCCGTGTTGACCAATCAAAGACTATCCGATTGACGCAGTATCGTGCTGGACCCCCGGCGTCAAATACTCGCGAGAAACAGAAATAGACGAGGTCATATTTCGTAATGGCCGTAAGCGACCCTGATCCAAGATGGGAGAAGGGGAGCGAAACTCGGAAGGCTATTTTTCGCTGAAACACTGTTTATCTTCAACGAAGACCCTACCCGACTCACTCACCTACTCACTCACCCACTCTCTCATCCACTCTCTCATCCACTCACTCAGCCACTCTCTCATCCACTCTCTCATCCACTCTCTCATCCACCTCGAATCTTAAACTTGTTTTGAATCCTAAAATCATTTTACCTGCCGTGATTTTGATTAGATGATCGCCGGGGATCCAACATATACAACAGGATTTGGTCAGCGATTATAATGTGCTGGTCAAATAACATTTCGGACGATGCTCCAACTTTTAGGTGCTTTGAAGGGTGGAAAGATGCGACATCTTCTACAAACATATATTTTATATACTACGAGTGCACATCATCCATAATAAATGACGGTAAATTCATCCTTCGCGCTGATATTAATATCCATATAAAATAACATCTAAATCGGTGAGGTTAAAAAAGACAGAAGAAAGAGAGGAAATAAACGCCTTTTTTCACATAGTGAACCCCAAACAAGGCAGACCGCCACTGTAGACGTAATGGGCTACTGAGAATTATGGTTGGAAGTTTTGAATGGCATCCTAAGTTGGGAGCTGTGCAGCGAGATGTCTGTTTACATTAGTTTTAAACTTCTACATGTTGGTACAGTCGGGGTAATAGGGAGCAGGGAGGGAGTTCCAAATGTCAGCAGCACGAGAACAGAAGCTATTGGAGTAGAAGACTCTCCGGCATCAAGGGACCTCCACAGTGAATGGATGTGATTTAGCTGATTGTCGGATTTGTCTAGTGTGTTTAAGTCGAGGGGCTACTAGAGCAGACAGTTCATCGGAGCACAATCGATTGAAGTATTTGTAAAACACGCACAAGAATGCTACATTGCGGCGATGTGACAGGGGATGGAGCTTGGTTGACAGTTAGGAACCTATTAAGTTGGCGACTCTTTTTTAAACCTTGTCTAAGATGGAAAGACAAGTGGATGATGCACCAGCCTAGATGTGGCAACAGTACTACATGCATTGACGGATGGTGGCTTTTTAGATATACAGAGTAATGTCAGGTGTGAGGAGTTTACTAGCACGGTAGAGGATATCTACTTTTTTGCAGCAGCCTTGGCAATGTCTTCTATGAATTTGTTCTAATTCATGTTACCTGTGAATGCTAGGCCGAGAAGTTTCAACGTTGGACTGTCAGGTAGTGTTTTATTTGCCATGACAATCGGTGGTTGAAGAGATTTCTTGTAGTTATTGAAGGAAAGAAACTTTGTATTTGCGGCATTAAAAGTAACCAACCATTTATACCCCAATGCAGTAAAGCCTGGGGGTAATCTTCTGAGGATTCAGCGATTGCCTCGGATATGATCGCGTCCATTTTGCCCACATGATGAGAGTAAAGCGTGGTGTCGTAAGCAAATATTCCTATCTCAGACTAGATGTAATCAGGGAATCATTTATAAAAATTAGGAACAATAAACGTCCAAGGATGGATCCATGGGGTACACCAGCATGTATGTTATGTTTCTTAGATGAACGGCCATCGACGACAACCTGGATCTTTTTATTTGGTTAGGAAGGATCTAATTATATTAAATATTTATCCAGTAATCCCATATGAGTGCAGTTTTAGAAGCCCTTTGTACCAGACGTTGTCAAAGGCCTTGGATATATCAAGTGCTACTGCCCTAGCTTCACCTACCTTGTCCAGTGTATGATATATGCGTTAAGAGATTGCCGTTAGGATATCCGCAGTAGACCGTTCTTGTCTAATCCATACTGGCGGTCAGAAAGAAGTTTAGCATTAATCGCTAGATTGATTAAGGATTCAAAGATTTTAGCAAAGATCGTGAGTAGACTGATTGGACAGTAGTTCTGAGGATCAGGTCTATCCACAGAATTCTGTAAGACTGGTACTACAGAGGCAAATTTCCAGCTATCAGGGAAGAAAGATTCAGCATGACATTTGTTGTAGAGTTTGAGCAGGACAGGGGTCAGTTCAGCAGAGCATTTCTTTATTACTATTACAGGTATAAGATCGGGCCCACAAGCTTTGGATGTGTCAAGGTTTTTTATGATGTCCCTGACCTGAGATGGGGTGTAATAACCAGGTTTTAAAGTGTGGCTTCAGTCTGCAATGGGAATTTAGGGAGATTGTGGTTTGCTGAGTCCAAAGGGGAGTTTAAGGTGAAACGCTAGGCAAGTAGTTTAGCCTAATAAGTTGCCGTGCAAACGCCATCATTGTTGTTTGATAGCGGGGAAATTGTTGATTGACCATAGTTCACCACACTATTGTAGATGTTCCAGAAATCGCGAGTATCTAGTTTCTTTGACTGAATGCGTTTTTAATTATCTCTGTATACCTTCTCTTTGCTTTACCTATCACTGCCGTAAAATTATTTATTGACACTCTAAATTTCTGTCTATTCGCAATTGAGTTATGGCGGCCGAATTATCGGAATGTTTGCTGCCTCAGCAATGGCAGCTGCACATTTCGAGGTGAACTATTGATGAGGATGTGGGGTTTGCTGAAGAATTTTCGCATGACATAGGCTTCATTACCTTCTTGGACCTATAAGGTAAACTCATTTGCACACTGATCAGCGTCACTGACGTGATATCTCGTGGACTCAAAATCAGCCTGCTTGTAGTATCTCGTTGATTTAAGCAACGGCTCATCAGCTTTTGGACGACGTTTTAGGATTATATCAATCATTACCACAATGTGATCAGCTTTTTCGGGCGGGCTATAGGCTTTCGTCACACAAGCCTCGGGCAGGAAGGTCAAGAACAGGTCGAGTAGTAAGGTTTGCTGGTATACTCGATCAGGGAGGCTGGTCGAGAAAACGACAGTATGTGAGATGGAGTGAGTAAAGGAGAAATTATACGTAGAGTTACCAGCTGTGTCATTAAAGCAAGAGAATCCCAGCCAGTCACGGTGGTGTGCATTGAAATCCCTAAATACATGTAATTGGGCATTCGAGACGAGTGAGATTGCTCTATCCATGATTTCAGGGCAGAGTTTAGCAAGGTACCGTCCTGTGGCGAAAGAGAACGGTTTGAGAAATATAAGTAACTAACACTGTGATGTATGGTCAACCTAAAGCACATGTAGTCTTGGTCATCCGATTCTAACCTATGTTCTCTAGTCAGGAGGAGGGTGTTCCGAACATAAACTCCTAGCCCGTGCATATGTTTGTCAGAGTCTTTGCGGTAGAGTGGGGGGTAGTCAGTCATATCAAAGTGGTGAGAGGAGATTGAGGATTGAAGGTTTGTTTCACTTAGTGTTAGGATATCCGGGAAGTTTGTCAGGAGAAAAGTTTCGTTGATATTGGTTCTAAGTCCCCGGATATTAATGAATTCGAGCCTCAATAGGCGGAGGTGATTATGTGTTGTTGTTGGGTGTCTGGTTTAGGTTTGATTATTTTAATTTTGCAACGACATGTTTGTTTTGAGATAGAGTCGGTTTAGCAAGGTGGGTGCTTCTTAGATGTCAATAAGCTCACACAACTAGTCCATTAGTCGCAACCTGGTCTATGGGGATTTTGGCCTCGGGAAAGCCCACCGGAGATAACTGTAGGGTATATTTCCATGCACGATAAAGCACGTACAGCTAACTACGGTATTATACTAATGATGATGCAGCAGCCATTCTTAGCGCTACTTAAGAGTTTGGGCTCCTGTAATGTCAGTCGGAAACAGCAACCGGACAACCTATCTAACCTGTACCCTCAACCTGTCGGAACAAGTCTTAGTGACGAAAAACCTTTCCCGAGTTGCCTAGATAGAGGGAAAGAGAAAACGGCGTTCATTCTCCTAGTAAGGAAACAGGGCCTGGCATTTGGTGCCTTTGAGGCGTCCCAGCGCTAGTACTTCTGCGCCTGAACAGAGAAGAGTGCAAAGGCCGGGTGATAGGCAGAGCCCATCTACTCCTTAAGCAATTTTAGGTTTGCAAACCGGATATTTTGATCGAGATTCCAGCTCTATGGAGAGTGTCAATCAGGACAAATGAGGCCTCCCTCCTTTACGGTTTGCTACCAAGACGTAAGTGGTTAGTAGCAAGGTTTTAATATCGTAGTTTTTGTGCTCTTAGATGGATAACCCGATAAGGTCTGCGGGTCCAACACACCTATAGACGATAGCCGGCGCCCGTGTATTAGACGGGTATTTCTGAGCACCCTTAGGTAAAAAACGTCCATATATATGTAGATATGTAGATATGTAGGTATAATGAGTTCACTGTAAACTCCAGAGGGAACAGAAAGTTGAAGATATGTTTCCCTCTCATAACTTCTGTCTCGATGGTGAATTTATGAATTACCTGAGTATGAAATCAATTGACAGGCAATAAAACAGTATATATATATATATATATATATATATATATATATATATATATATATAATAAGTAATTTAAATAATACACATTATAATTTAAAGAAAAATAACATGTGAATAAACAAAAGTATTAGCTTCACGTCGATGGCTAGACAAAACCTTCGGATCCTTTCTTGTCTGGCTATCCTACGGATCAAACTGGCTATCATCTATTAACTCAGCTGTAATTCCACTGCACTTCTTGCGTACCCAATGCTTACAAGTGCCACAAAAAATGGACTTGCTTTCAACTCCCTGTCCACAAATTGTGCAGGGGAACTTTTCTCTTTCCAACACTGAAACCTCTAAGCATTACTTCCGTTTTGGTAACATTCACTCTTATACTATAAACTTTCTATAGAATTCCTTCAAATCTTTAACTTAAAGCGTCACAATAAAAAGGTTGGTTAGTGCTTTCTTTTTGGTGCTGTTACTGCTGCTAATATTTGACTATGTGGTCAAACATGGCCAAACCACATATTATGCCGAGCGTTAAATAGAAAATAAAAACAAAATAAAAATCTATAAGTCTGTATAGAAAGCAGGAAGAACAAAAACGTTTAATCATGGAAATAAATGGAATGTGGAAGGTGTCTGAATTGCTATTTGCTTTCTAAATTTCCCGAAATACTTGATATGGATTCGTCTGGCAGTTTTGTACTCGCTAACGTTTTTGTGACAGGACATATATATATATATATATATATATATATATATATATATATATATATATAGTCTCGGAAGTGTCTCAACTATTAAAACTATATTTTAAAAAAAAACAAAAAAAAAACAACAACTTATAGTCCCAAGTCTTCGAGTGGAAAATCACTCATGTAAGTCAATTTATTTTTTACAGTTATTATATTAGTTTATTTCTAACACTATTTTAAGGGATCATCAGTTGTTTACCATGAAAAACTGTTTCGGGAATTTAATATATATATAGTAATTGCATGTGTCTCTGAGATGAGGTGTTTCCATTATGGATTTCAGTGTTCGGACTGACTTCTTCATCTTGGCTGCCATGCTCACAAGGTTTCGGCCGTTCTGCCATCCGGCCTTCACCGGGTTTCCTGCATCGAACTCAGCAACTGTCTGTCTGGACTCTCGAACTCAATCTCTTTATTGTCACGGGGTATGACGCTCGGATTCCATTTTTTGGCTCTGGGAAACACATGTTCTAGTGACACATGGCCGTGAGGTCTAAGCCGTGGTTATTAAAGTTGCAAGTTATCTGGAGGTGCTAAGTTCAATCCTAGGCGAAGGCAGTGAAAGTAACATCCAGCGACAGAAGCAATATCCTTATAAGCAGCAGTAGCATCAACTGAAAGCAACAGAGAATTAACAAGTGTTTCCTAGAGTTCAAAAATGGAATCCGAGCGTGGTACTCCTGTGACAAGAAAGGGATAAGGTTCGAGAGTTCAGAAAGATGGTTCCCGAGTTCGATACAGGACACCTGATGAAGGTCGGGGGCAGAACGACCGAACTGTTGTAAGCATGGCAGCTAAGATGAGGAAGTCAGTCCGAACACTGCAATCCATAATATATATATATATTTATATATATATATATATATATATATATATATATATATATATATATATATATATATATATATATATATATATATATATATACACACACTGTGCAACAGAAGATGCGATTAAATTAACATATTACCATCGGTTTCGAGCTGTAGCCGTCTTAGACAACGAAACGTAATGTAATGTACACAAACCGTCGGCTCTTCTCAGCGATGATTGAAAGTTGGAGAAGTCACGTGTTATTGAAATTGTACAACTGGAACTCAACTTCTCAAAATCGGAAATGAGGCGAATCAAGATAGTGGGCCTTTCAGACACAGAGGGGTTAATATCTTTTCACATAGGGCTTTTTTGTTAATAATCTACAGGGTGATTCATAAGTCACTTAACTATTTAAAATGATTACCATATGAAGCACAAACATACTATGAACTTTTGATGATTGTTATCTTACTCTCTAATTACTGCTATTTGTTATTTTAAATTTGTCCGTTTATATATTTGTTTCTATATATATTTTTATTTATTTAAATTTGTGTAAATCATCATATGTGCTTTTTTTTTCAGGCAGTATGTCATTTACAATTGACGAGCGAATTTTTAGTGTTATTCATATGGCCAAATTTGATGAATCTCCTACACTTGTTGAAAGGCAATGACGACCTCAAATCAAAAATCTCTGCCGAATTTGTAAAATTAATCAATCAAATATGCTACAAAGAGCCGTAAATTCCTTGCAAAAAAGAATGGAGCTATGCATGAAGAACGAAAGTGGAAATTTTGAAAATTTGCTGTAATTTTAAACTCCCATAAATGAATTTGTTGAATAAACTTTCTGTTTTGTATTACCGTATGTTTTAACTTTAGAATTTCAAAAATAAATAGTTAAGTGACTTATGAATCACCCTGTATATCTATAAAACTCAATGTCTGTGTGTGCGTGTTGACTCCTCCTGCTGGTAATTAATAATAAATATGGTTTATCTGAGCACATTACTGCTGTTTCACTGGGTTTCTGTTTCTGTGCTTAGTTTGATTTTGTTTTCAAATGCATACAAACGTGCAGGATGATATTAATTAAACTTCTGATCACTGGATATCCTATGGGATTGCAAAAGAATGTTCAGATAAGCCGCATTTATTGTTATTATTGTTTTGTCGCACATCAACGATAATGGCGCATTTTTCATGGATCTGTAGACAAGATCCGCATCCGGCTTCACATTTCATTTCTTGTACTAGAGGAAGTAGTAGGTATTATTCTCTTAGAGGAAGTACTTTTATTGCCATATTTCCACAATACAGAACTATTTTCAATTAAAGGCCATGTTCCTCGTCATTATAAATAGAAATACTAATATATATATATAACAAAAATAATGAATGATTCTAAAATGGTAATAAAAATAACATATTCTTTTATTTATTTTAAAAATAATATAATGTTGGATAAGTTGCATTATTTGAAGTATTTAGACTACTGTTCTCATCTCGGATGTTATTATCACAACGTTTCGGCCGATGTAACCTTTATTTACGTGCATCTTGTCGAACTTGAGAATTTTTATGTTGAACTTGGGAATCTGTACGGAATTTATAACAAACCCGTTTATTGAACCCACAGGGGTAGCTTGCTCTTTTTTAAGCAGCCATGACCTGGTAGAAGTCTTAAGTAATTCGTAATTGTATTCTTCGTATCGTACTCACTGAGGATTAAACCTTCAACCTCCAGAAAAGTGTCACTGAGAATTGATTATTACTGTGCACTTATGTCCGTTCTCAAGTTCGACATAAATATTTCTAATTTTGACAAGATACACCCGAAGAAGATAGGAGTTTACATCGCCCGAAACATTGTGAGAATAATATTTATGGTGAGAAGAGTAGTCTCAATAATCCCAATAATACATAATAAGTTCTATTCAATATAAAGAAAGAAAATTCAATTATAGAAATAAGTATTCACTGTGGATTTTTTATTCATCTCACTTTTATTTTGTACACACTGAAGATCGGAGAGAGGCAGGTTTGTATGAGTATATATCTTTAAAAAAAATGTTTTGTCATTAGCCCTTTTGAGAGATGAAACTTTAAAATAGGTTAAGGTGTAATATGGGCAAATAGCCCCTAATAAATATATAAATAATATTAGAATACGACATGCAGATTTGAAAAGAAAAATCAAAGAATACATGAAATAAACTGGCAAGTAATATGAAACACTTTTCCTCAAAACAAACTGTATGAACACTAACTCATAGTCGAAACAGACAACATGAACATTGTATACGTATCGGCCACACAATACTAACCTACACATATCTGCGTGGAGGAGAAGATTAACCTCGGAGTAACCATTGCAATCAAAGAATAATAATAAAATATATGCTAATAAAATGCAAAAAATACGCATATATACACAGTAAATATTACAAAGTAACAAATATAAAAACATTTAAAATGTAATTTTTTTATCTCAAACTAGATATTAGAAACATATTCAATTTAAAAAGTCCAGTATTTACAAAGAACACATGAAAAGTAACGGATACAAATTAAACTGTATAAAAATGTGTATTATTGTGTTACCAAGAAAACAACTTGAAAAAATATCTTCAAAAGAATGGCCCAAATACTATCTTAAACTACCTAAAAGAAGCAAGAAATCATACCAAAATCTAGAAATCAAACAAAATCTTCTACATATTATGAATAGTCAAATGTCACACTCTAAAAAACACCATCACAAAAAAGGAACATTTAAAAAACTGTTTGATTCTAAAAAAGAAAACCAAAATACTTGATCTAGAATGACCTTATAATGGTTGAAAAGTCGTTAAACCCAAACAAACAAATTCACATTTCCAACTGAATCAGTAACTATGTTCCCCAAATGCTTGTCGATTGCGGTCTGTTATTTCCATAGATCGACCGTTTCTCCTGCAACTAATTGCTATGCCAAGCAGGTGCGAGATAATTATTTGGAATCAAACATCTGCCGCCGAGCGTTGGTCGTTTCTCATTCGAACCACGAAAGTTCCACTCGCTGTTCGGCTAGTTGGGAAGATCAAGACAAACATTGACATTCTATTGTTTTGCTCAACAAACGACGCAATCTTTACACGAATAAATAAATCATAAACAAAAAAAGGAAAAAGCGGAACACCTGTCGTCATTTCGACGAACTGTTCCGCCGAAAGATTCAAAAACAAATCTTCAGCTTACGACATCCTTTTTACGTTGTATTTTTCGCTGTTTCAACCTCAACCGCGTGACAGATGTAAGAAAATGCTATTTAAAATATAAGTGTGAGAGGCAAACCGAAGTATGGTCCTTTAGGGAAATGCTATAAAAAATCTTATCGGAAGAAACACATTAGTATGTTAGTTCACACTTGAGTGTGACACACAAAATAAAATGTTATTTCACACTTGAGTGTGTCAGACAAAATAAAATGCTTTTTTCGATCTTTATTGTGACAGACCAATTCAAATACTATTTTAAACTTCAGTTTGACAAATCAAATGAAATGTTATTTTAACTTCAGTGGGACGGAGCGAATAATATACTATATTAACTTCACTGTGACAGACACAATAAAATACTATTTCAAACTCCAGTGTGAAAGAGTAAATAAAATGCTATTTCAAACTTCGGTAAGATGGACAAAATAAAATACTCTTTTAAGTTCAGTGTGACAGACACAATAAAATGCTATTTCACACTTCAGTGTCATAGAATAAATAAAATACTATTTTAACTTTAGTGTGACAGACACAATGAAATACTATTTCATACTTCAGTGTCACACACTAAATAAAATACTCTTTTACTTTAGTGTGACAGACACAATAAAATGCTATTTCATACTTCAGTGTCACACACCAAATAAAATACTATTTTTTACTTTAGTGTGACACACCAAATAAAATACTATTTTTACTTTAGTGTGACACACCAAATAAAATACTATTTTAACTTTAGTGTGACACACCAAATAAAATACTATTTTAACTTTAGTGTGACACACCAAATAAAATGCTATTTTAACTTTAGTGTGACACACCAAATAAAATGCTATTTTAACTTTAGTGTGACACACCAAATAAAATACTATTTTAACTTTAGTGTCACACACCAAAAAAATACTATTTTAACTTTAGTGTGACACACCAAATAAAATACTATTTTAACTTTAGTGTGACAGACACAATAAAATGCTATTTCACACTTCAGTGTCACACACCAAATAAAATACTATTTTTACTTTAGTGTCACACACCAAATAAAATATTATTTTAACTTTAGTGTCACACACCAAATAAAATGCTATTTTCACTTTAGTGGCACACACTAAATAAAATACTATTTTTACTTTAGTGTGACACACCAAATAAAATGCTATTTTAACTTTAGTGTGACACTCCAAATAAAATGCTATTTGAA
>OY744515.1:119489002-119501502 GCA_963556195.1 Sepiola atlantica
TATTGCCGAAAAAAGCTAGAATGTCGAAGAACTCTATGAATTAGTGTCTCATATATGCGGTTTACATTTCAGTAGAATCACCTTTACGTATTTAAAGTTTTACTGGGGGTTCTGTACCCATGAACCACTTAGAAGTGGATACACGTTGGAACTCACCACATAGAGGTAAACATAGAGATTCTGGAATTCTTCCATTGTCTTCACCAGATAATGTTATACATATTAACAAAATCGAATATATTTCTGTTAATCCGTTATTATTCCCTTATAGATGTAATTAGAGATTCGAGAACACTTCCATTGTCTTCCCCGGTAACTTTTACATAAAAATACAACTTTTGATTTTATGCAGATTCTCTAACCTTTCTTGCAATACTGAACACAAAACCATCACACACAGAGACACACTGACATTGAATTTTATATATAAATATATCAAAAGTTAGTGGAAAAACACATCAAAACGCTCGATCGTAAATCATAAAAGATATAACATTAATTATTTTATTTAAATACCATACATTACTGTATGAATATGTATGAGTGCGGCATGTGGGACGATCACGGTCTGTGTAGTCCACTGCACAGGCCGTGATCGTCTCACATGCCGGTCCAAAGTTGTTCGACTCGGTCAGTGCTGCAACAAAGAATTCTCATTCCAATAAAACCACAAGTCTAGTTTATAAACAATTGACAGATGTTTATTCCTTTAGAGATTTAAAATGGTACTCGTTTTCTTGAGTTGAATAGCAGACTTGCAAAATGAGATCTTTTGTCCCGGCCAAATAAAATATAAGTCAAATTAACACAATCCTTTAGCTAAGAACTCCAAGAGCCACCCTGCTCGGAGAGGCACATCGACCCAACTTACCGCCAACCCCCAGAAAACAAACTACCACCTCGAACGTCCAACTCCAACTGTCTATCTCCTGATCAGAGAGCCGGCTCTGTCTCCTTCCCTTCCCCTCTCCTATAATATTTTCACTCCTAACCCGAAATCTTTTTCTATGGTCACCATTCATCTGCAGCCACTTAGGGACACTGTTCATCAGGTTTCAGCATGATTTCTCATTTATTTCAAACAAAAAGCAAATTCTGTGTTGCCCAACTCACAATCAGAGATATTTTCAATTTTTTCTGTGCGTCCCTCCTCTTTTTCTTTAGGCCGATCACCTGTAACCTGCAACGTCTGCCATTCGCGTGCATCATTAAAACATGCATCCTAATGCATGTTTACAACTGTGCCCGCTGCATTTGAATTGCGCAAATAAAATCACAGGGTAAAGACTGTAAAGTGTCTTTTTAAATCGATGTCGGCTGATTAAAAATGAGATGACATGCGTTACATCGAGATTAATTGGACGAGTTGTTCAGATTTAGTTCGTTTGCGACAAACTGTGCGCCATTTTGAAGTCGGAAGAAAACGCCTGGAGCGTGAAAGAACAGCAAACAGACCGGCTTTATTTCGACGGAAGAAGTGCATTCAGCTCAAACCGGACGTTATACAAGACGAGAGGGGACGCGTGGCTTGCACAGCTGGAAATTGGTTGCTTGAAGGAAACTGTTGTGGAAAATGTTTTAATCAAGAACCAAATGTCGGGCAGCGTATTCTGAACACTCCTCTCTTAATTGCATCGTTTTGTTTATGGTAGGTTTCCCACAGATCTTTAATCCCTTGAATACATCCACAGAAAGAACTCGCTTAGCCACAAACATAGCAATGAACTATCATATCTCCCTCTCTGTACCAAAACAACAGACTGAACTTCCATGAACAAAGTTTCTTTCCTAGAACTTTCCATCTGTAGAAAAAAATACGGCGAGACTGCTTCCGAACCGACTACAACGTGGTCGTATTCAAGTCTGATGTAAACAAATACTTTTCGATCCCTTTTCTTGGATAATCAATTCATTTTCTGCCTATTCTACCCATTTATTCCATTTATCGTCCAACTTAAAATCTCTCAAACCCTTCTCCCTGAGTGGCCCCAAGGCCTTGAGAATTAGTTACCCATTAGTAATAAAAGGGGGCACGGTGATAGTGAAGTGGTTACATTGAATATGTTAGAAAAAGAACCTCATTCTGATGGTGCGTATTCTGACAGTGGTGCAGTTGTTACCTACACACACTGTCGACTCAAGGAGACAGGTTCAAGTCCTCTATTGATTATTGCATCATTTAATCCATAATTTAGAATCTATTCAACTATGGCTGAACAGTAGAGTAAACTTCATTTGGTAGTATTGGTAGGGCAATCATAAACGAAGAAGTAAAGAACTAGGGAGAAACATCAGATGGAATAGTTGTGAAGATCCAAACCTACCATACTCAGTGGCTCACTTGAAAAAGTAAAGATGTTTTTCTATATCTTACGCGCGTTTCGCAGAAGAATCAAGATCGATACATAGTGCTAATACCAATTTGTTGCTCATCAGAGAAACTGTTCATTGAGTAGTAATATGAAAAAAAAACTCCATACAAAGACATGGGAAAAGAGGATAGAAAAATAAAAAAATGTGATTTTGACAAATGTAACGGCAAGTCAAAATACACGAAAAGAATATCATTTGAGAAATAATGACAAAACACCTCCCTCGAAAAGAAAAACTTATTTCCTAAACTTAAAGCGATACGTCTAACCGTCCCTTACAGTCGAATTAAACCATATATATATATATATATATATATAAAGATAAATGAAGGAAGAGAGATAAGGATGTACGGATGGCAAATCTATTTCATCTTCGATTGTTCAATGCAAGTTGTACTCGATAAAAACATGTTTATTTTTCTTTTCTTAAGTCAGGCTTTTCAAAGATTACAATATTATCATCAGAGGAATTACATAGATGGATAAGTTAGCAGGGAAATAGGCAAAATTCAAATTTTGAAAAATTTAAGAGACAATATAAAGTAATGGAAAGTAAGTAAGTGTGTATAAATAGGTTATTCAAATATAGAGCCTGACCAGTTATATATATATATATATATATATATATATATATATATATATATATATATATATATATATATATATAATATTATAATCAATTTTTTTAAATTATTATTCACATATATGTTTCATACTTTTAGGAAATCGTCAGTGTGAAGATAACTGTTATGCCTGTCACATTGTTCCAACCCCAGACACGAGTACTCTTTGAACTCAAGCCTGAACCTCTTAATTTATATGGCCAACCTAACATCTATGCTGTAAGAGGTAGAAACAAAGTCTATTTATGTTTTTTGCAAGCGGGCATATAGTAAGCTGTCACGCAGTGTTTGACATCTCCAATAGACGGAACATGCATTGATGCATTCATTTGGCAGCTTCATTTTATTTCTCTTAAAGGCCCCAGCTGTAAAGTAAGCTATTATTCACTTTTTAGATCCAAAGATGCTACGATGTTACCACAGAACAATAATACATTAATTTCGATTTCGACCAGACTAAACAATCTCGTTGAGTAAAACATTTCATGTCAACGACTGGTTTACCTTTAGAAGCTATGCAATCAAACAAGGTTTAAATATTACAGTTAAAAACATCTTCATGCGAAAAGAAACAAGAAAAAAATGTAAGAAATAGTGTAAGAGGTCAAGGTTTAAGGTTGCAAACTGGAAGATGTAGCGGAGTTCTTCTACCTGGGCGATTCCCTTTCAACTGATAGTGGTTGTGAGGTTGCTGCCATTACCCAATAAAAATCTGCCTGAAGTTGCTTTAGAGATCTCCTGCCCATCTTAACAAATAAGCATCTGACCGTCCCTACTAGAGGACAGGTGTACACCAGCTCTGTGACGAGTGTCATGCTTTATGGCTCTGAGAAATTGGCTGCATCGGCGAACACTCCCAACAGACTGCAGTGCAACGAATGAGCCATGATTAGATGGATCTGCCATGTCAAGCCGGAAGACGACGCTCTCATCGAGACTCTTCTCTCTAAGATTGGCATGAAATAAATATCTGATGACCCTAGACAGGATGAGATAGCTTGACCATGTCGACCGAATTTCCAGCTGGATTTCCCGTGTCAGAGACATGTCCATTGCATCAAGTCGACAGACTGGAAGTCCAAAGCTCTCTTGGGATTAACTGTGTAAACGCGACCGTACATCCCTGGAGATTGCAAACTTTGATCCTCGCGACCGCCGACCCTGGAGAAGAATACTTTGATCAAGACTGACAGACATGCCCCACCCTCTTATAGAAGATTAATCAAAGGCCTGTTCAAAATTAATCGGATGACAATGATGATGATGATGATGATTATTATTATTATTATTATTATTATTATTATTATTATTATTATTATTATTATTATTAGTTACCGTAGCGTGATAATCGACGATTTTACTTTCAATCCGTCTGTTTACAAGTCGGCCATTTTGATTTTAATTGAATAAAGGTATAGCATCGCTGCGAGATGTAAGGGTGTGTAATATGGATTATATTTAGTTTAATTTACTTTAATGCAAAGGGAAGGGAAAGACGGAGCGAAAGCCTGTTGTAAAAATTCACAAAGTTATTTTCTATTCAGATAGTGTATATTAGTGAGAAACATTTAAATGCAATATTTATCAGATTTCCAAAGAGGACAGCTTGTTGGTGCCCGTATGACAGGTGCTACTGTAACGGAAGTGGCTGAGATGGTGGCAATAGGAAGTGTCTCGAAGGTGATGACAGCCTATGAAAAAGAGGGGAAAACATCCTCCTCTAAACAAAAATTATGGAACAAAGCCAAAGCTGTCTGAAAGAGATCGTAGAGCTTTTGTAAGGATTGCGAAGAAACGACACAAAACCATGGCACCCAAAATTACAGCAGACCTGAACAATCATCTTGATAATCCCGTTTAAACAAAACACGAAAGCTTCACAAAAGTGGTTCCTAAACCATATTAACATTAATTTATTTAAAATTTCAAAGTGTTTCTGTTATTTTCTTCAACTCCTGTATCGGTTTTTTTTTCTGATTACAAACTAGTACACAGTCTTTACCATAACCGTATGATTTTATTATGAATACATTTGTCTTATAATTGAAAATGTGAGTATTTTTTTATCAAATACTCAAACGAATCACTTTTTTGATAAAATATGTTATAATAATAGATTTTGTTACAGTTTTTTTAGATTTTTGATAAAATATGTTATAATAATAGATTTTGTTACAGTTTTTTTAGATTTTTGATAAAATATGTTATAATAATAGATTTTGTTACAGTTTTTTTACATTTTTGATAAAATATGTTATAATAATAGATTTTGTTACAGTTTTTTTACATTTTTGATAAAATAGGTTATAATAATAGATTTTGTTACAGTTTTTTTACATTTTTGATAAAATATGGTATATTAATAGATTTTGTTAGAGTTTTGTTTACATTTTTGATAAAATATGTTATAATAATAGATTTTGTTACAGTTTTTTTACATTTTTAATAAAATATTTTATAATAATAGATTTTGTTACAGTTTTTTTACATTTTTGATAAAATAGGTTATAATAATAGATTTTGTTACAGTTTTTTTACATTTTTGATAAAATATGGTATATTAATAGATTTTGTTAGAGTTTTGTTTACATTTTTGATAAAATATGTTATAATAATAGATTTTGTTACAGTTTTTTTACATTTTTAATAAAATATTTTATAATAATAGATTTTGTTACAGTTTTTTTACATTTTTGATAAAATAGGTTATAATAATAGATTTTGTTACAGTTTTTTTACATTTTTGATAAAATATGGTATATTAATATATTTTGTTAGAGTTTTGTTTACATTTTTAATAAAATATGTTATAATAATAGATTTTGTTAGAGTTTTGTTTACATTTTTAATAAAATATGTTATAATAATAGATTTTGTTACAGTTTTTTTACATTTTTAATAAAATATTTTATAATAATAGATTTTGTTACAACTTTTTTACATTTTTGATAAAATATGTTATAATAATAGATTTTGTTACAGTTTTTTTAGATTTTTGATAAAATATGTTATAATAATAGATTTTGTTACAGTTTTTTTAGATTTTTGATAAAATATGTTATAATAATAGATTTTGTTACAGTTTTTTTTAGATTTTTGATAAAATATGTTATAATAATAGATTTTGTTACAGTTTTTTATAACAAATAATCAACCGTTCGATTAGTTTTTTTTTTAATAAAATATTTTATAATAAACTATATGTTCTTGTAAAAAAATAATCGTGAAAGTTCAGAATAGTTAAAAAAAAAAAGCCCTTCCCTTCCTCATGCTAAGAATAGCTTTCTAAATAATAAAGTTATTATTAAGAAAGCCATTCTTAACATGGGGAACAGGGGGAGGGCGTTCACGTTATCTGAGAGAAATATAGTCATTAATAAGAAGGAACCTTATCTGTAGTAGAACACTTTGTCGACGGCTGTCTTTGAATAGGATTAATCTCTCGCTGATTTACCGGGTTGTTGATGACGACCGTATAGGCTAATACGTCGGAATTTGAGTTTGAAACATGACTCGTAGGCCTTTTGTGCTTGCACACACGTAGCCCACCGATCCATCCATTGCCGGAAACACATTTGGATGTCTTCTTTTGGAATGGTGTTCATCTCCGCCGTTAGATTCAGCAGGTGTTTGGAGAAGATGCGGTGTGTAACACAAATTAAAGAGTGATACAACCGAATCAAAAATGGCCGCACATTAGCGGCCCGAAATTGCTCGGGGTGAAGGTGTTGTTGAGAAGGTTCGATAAAAAGAGATAATGCGGAACACGACAGCGGAGATAAATACCATTCCAAGAAAAGACTTCCAGAGGTTTTCGGTGGGCTAAGTGTGTGAAAGCACAAGAGGAGTACTTTGAAGGGGATTAGGGTTCCGACCCCGTCAACTATTTGAAATATTTTTTTCTGACCTAAGGTCGGATACGTTTTTGACAGGCTTCGTATGTATTGGGGTTGTTTCTTTGTGTATTGTAAGTGGCTTGTTTTAATTCTAATTTTTTTATCATCCTTTGGAAAGGTAAGGTAAAACTGGTTGTAAATATCTTATATCATTTTTACTGTCAAGCCGTCTTTTACCTCTCAACATACCTTTTCGATATATATATATATATATATATATATATATATATATATATATATATATATATATATATATATATATATATATATATATATCGGACGAAAGCCAGTAAATTGATCGACCTCGAACGAGCGGGCCGAAAAGAAGTTTATTTCTCCATTTCTCTTCGCTAATTCCTCGGTTGTAAAAAGTGTGTTCGGTTTTTCGAGCTGACCCGAATAAGTTATTAACGCTTCCAACACCACGCCGGGCGCCAACGCGGCTGCCATACGAAATGAGGGGCCTCAATTGCCCAGAAAGTTGTGGGGGAGGTAGTGGGACGATAGTGGTTGTGGAGAAAAGCGATAGCGAAATGAGAAGGGAAACCCGGTGCCAGAGAGACGTTGTGTATGCCTCGCCATCAGAACCGATGGCTTGAAAGAGAATCGGACGTGACCAAAATTCAGACCGACATCACAACCATTCGTAATTGGCTCTCCCTGACCTCTTCACAAAGAAATCACTTCAATTCGTCGCTTTTGCCAAACACATGCATTTTGCAACGAATTTAGATGCGTTCAAGATGCGTCCGTATTTGATTTTGAGATGTTGATCCCTCGGCCGGTCACACTTCCATTTGAATTAGAAAATTCTCGTTTGTCTGTCACGCTGGTTTGAAATTGTATTCTCGTTTGTCTATCGAGCTGGTTTGAAATTATATTCTCGTATGTCTGTCACGCTGGTTTGAAATTGTATTCTCGTATGTCTGTCACGCTGGTTTGAAATTGTATTCTCGTATGTCTGTCACGCTTGTTTGAAATTGTATTCTCGTATGTCTGTCACGCTTGTTTGAAATTGTATTCTCGTATGTCTGTCACGCTGGTTTGAAATTGTATTCTCGTATGTCTGACACGCTTGTTTGAAATTGTATTCTCGTATGTCTGTCACGCTGGTTTGAAATTGTATTCTCGTATGTCTGTCACGCTGGTTTTAAATTGTATTCTCGTATGTCTGACACGCTTGTTTGAAATTGTATTCTCGTATGTCTGTCACGCTTGTTTGAAATTGTATTCTCGTATGTCTGTCACGCTTGTTTGAAATTGTATTCTCGTATGTCTGTCACGCTGGTTTGAAATTGTATTCTCGTATGTCTGTCACGCTTGTTTGAAATTGTATTCTCGTATGTCTGTCACGCTTGTTTGAAATTGTATTCTCGTATGTCTGACACGCTTGTTTGAAATTGTATTCTCGTATGTCTGACACGCTTGTTTGAAATTGTATTCTCGTATGTCTGTCACGCTGGTTTGAAATTGTATTCTCGTATGTCTGTCACGCTGGTTTGAAATTGTATTCTCGTATGTCTGTCACGCTTAAGTAGGCAATAGAATTATTTAATCACTTAACGCGCAGATCGAATAGAATCATCTTAACAATACTTTGTCTTATATTTCTGAATTTTGAAATGAGGATTGATAATTTGTATCATTTGGGTTATTCGGACTACATTTCTCATATTGAGTGTTAGCATCACAACGTTTCGGCCGCTGTAATCTCCGGCTACCTTCAGGTGTATATCTTTGAACCCGGGAATATTTCTGTCGAACTCGGAAATCTGAACGGAATTTCGAACGGAACCCTTTATTTAATCCACGGGGGTAGCCTGGCCTTGTTCCATCAGCCATGACTGGGAAGAAGTCTTTAGTAATTCAATTGAAAGTTCAAACCATCAGTGTGGGCGATTCGAATAATTGCGAATTACTGAATACTTCCTCTCTATCTCCATCTCTCTCTCTCTCTCTCTCTCTCTCTCTCTCTCTCTCTCTCTCTCTCTCTCTTCTTTCGAAAACCCTTAACCGGTTTTCGTTTCTAGTATCTTTTTTAATTCTTAGAAACTCTCGCAGCTATGCAAAACACACACGCATGAACACACAGACATGCATACGCACACACATACATATACACATACATATACATATTTATATATGAAATGTTACCAGGTGTGTTAATTTGTAGTCAAGTTGATTGTAAGTCATATATACTAGTGTTGGGACGATTATCCAGAATCGGAATCGGGAATCGTAAAAATCGAAACCTTTTAGGGTAGCAGAATCGGAAAAATTAGTACCTTTTTTCCGATGCCAAAAACGATTCTTTTAATTTTGTTTTGTTTGATTTGTTTAAAACTTTTTTTTTTCTGGTACTATTAATAATTTGATATTATTTATTAATTCTAAAATACAAGCAAAACTGCAATCTATAGATCACGTTCCTACACAAGTGTATTTATACAGTTGCGAAAATATATGCGCATATTATTGTGGGTTTTACTGTAATCCGAAAATTAAAAAGACCACAACTCTATAGCTTAATATTTAGAGATTTTAAAAGAATCGAAATCGGTAATTGCATCGGAATTGGGAAAAATATTAGAATCGTCTCAACACTAGTATATACTGGATTTAGAAATGCTCAAGCACAATGAGTAGAATCAATATAATAAAACGGTATTATTAATATTCTATTGTATTATTAGCATTCTATTGTTTATATATATATATATATATATATATATATATATATATATAACTTCTTTGTAATATAGTAGGAAAAATCCCAGCAGAGTGCTCGATTAATTAAGAATTAAAGTACAAAATTAAGAGCATAATATTTATTTATTTTGGTACAGAAAAATAAGTACAACATTCGTACCGTCGGTTTCAAGCTCGGAAAGTCTTAGCCATCCGGCTCTCTTCAGCTTCTGTTGTCATCTGTTTTGGAAATGTGAAGTCACATGACACTCTCGTTGGGACGCGTTATTTGCTCAGTGTGTTATGTATGTTTGTTTGAATTTAAATTTAGTGTAATGAAACTGTTGAGATTTAAAACCGGAGGAGATTTGGAGAGATATAATAAATATATATATATATATATATATATATATATATATTAACCTGGTCATAGAGATTTGGAGAGATATAATAATATAAGATTAAAGGCGGGAAAATATATATATATAATAAAATAAGAAAAATTAAATAAAAATAAAAATAAGAATAAAATTAAAATCAAAATAAAATTTGAAATTAAAACAAAGAAAAAAAAAATGAAAAAAAAAAATATATATATAGTAAGCTATGAAAATATATTTATGGCAATTAAGCTACACAGACGCTCCCGCGTTTGATCCCTAGGGAGAATCTTTAGGCTAAAATGCACGGAGTTATTTTTGCTGGGTGTTTTTATATACACGACTAACTAGTTAACCAATCGGATTTTTTGTTGTTTTCTCAGTCAATCGTTGGTCTTTTTGGTGTTACTTACTATATCCTGTTCTATTGTTCTTTTTTCTATAGAGTGGCTTATATCTTGTTTCCTTTGTTGTGTCAATATAATGGGTTGATTTATTTTAACACGTATATCATTGTATTTCTATTTTAGGTTTTAATTTTTAAATTGTTTAGTCTTTGTTTATTTTTAGTTTATTTTTTACTTATTTGTTTATTTATTTATTTATTTATTTGTATATATATATATATATATATATATATATATATATATATATATATATATATAAACGATAGAATGCTACATTCCAATGACTACTTCTTTATTAAAATTTTTTTTAAATCATATAAGTTTAAGGAAATGTTCCTCAATGCAGGAACTATCAAAACTACCTTTTTATATGTGTGATTCTTCATAGCTCCTGAAAATGAATCTAGAAAGTTCAGCACGTATAAAAAAAATCCAGGATATATATATGCGGAAGGGTGTGCACGTCTAGACGAAGCGGGACGTTAAGTTATATGGGTTCTTTAAAAATGAATAAAGAAAGGGTAATTGAAATGTTGTTAAAAGATTAATATCCGTCAATCTTTAATCTTGAAGTTTGACTATTAATTATATATATATATATATATATATATATATATATATATATATATATATATATATATATATATATGCGTGTGTGTGTTTTTGTGTGTGTGTGTGTGTGTGTGTGTGTGCGTGTGTGTTTTCGCTTAATTATGATATAAATCAGTCTGTCAGTGGATTTGTTGCTGTCGGGCTGAGGTATGGTTCTGTTCAGTGCAAGGTTCACCCTCCCAGGTTTTACCTTCTATATAAGAAAGAGTTAGTCTATTGCTAATCGCCTGAGGCGTCTCTAATGAGGAATGCCGACGACGCTGCTCAGGCATTTTATGTAGGCCAATATGCGCTTATCCTAGTGCACTGGCTTCTTAAAACTACTCTTGACCTTGTGTCTAACTTCCTGCAAATGATATGCCTCCCTTTCATTTTTTGTTAGCTCCTTCTCTTTTCCTTTTATTTCTTTCGATTATTATTCTTTTTCTCTTCTTTTGTGTATATCCTTTCTCCCTCCCCCCTCTTTCATTCCAGTTTTTATCTTCCTCTTCTCTCGCTCTCTTTATTTCACTCTTCCCGACTCTTCACCAACCTCTCTCTCTCTCTGTTTTTTTGTCGAACATCGACGATATCCCGTCTCTCTGGGGGCTGACGGTCTGTCCCGTTGTTCCAAATATATTCTTACCCGATCGATAACTGCTGCCTGCTCGCCGATCGATTCCTGGGTCGACTCAGCCCAGATCCTTCCGCTGTCGATCACAGCACACAAAAATGACCTTTCATGTTCGATGAATACGCCGGCAAAAAATAGTTCCTGCCGCCATCCAAAGAACAAATTCGATGTCTGTTCTTTTATCTCCAGCGATCGTTCGTTTTTTCGCCTACTTTGTATCCCTCTCTTTCTCTCTTGTTTCCCTTCTCTCCTCCTCTTTCTTTCTCTCTTATTTTCTTTCTCTCCCCCTCTTTCTTTGTTTTTCGTCCCATCGTTTCCTACCCCCTTTCTTTTTCTCTCTTTTCCCCTCTCTTTTCCCCACTCTTTTATCGTCTCTACTATACATTCCATTTATCTTCCTTATAATCTCTGAAGTATTTCTCTCCCTCTCTCTGCTACTCTCTATTCAATTCTATTTCTCTTCTTCTCTCTCCTTCTCTCCCCCTCTCTCTCCAATCACCTTCCCTTATCTTCCTTATATCCCTGAACTCTTTCTCTCCCTCTTTCTCTTCCATACTCTTCATCTCACTCTCCCACTTTCTCTTTCTTTTTCTCAGTTCATCTAGTCTATCACTTCCTCTTTTATTTCTTATATCTCTCAACTCTTTATCTCCTTCTCTCTCACTCTCTTTTCCTCTCTCTTTCTCTTTCTCTCCCTCTCTTTACAACAACTTCCTTTTATCTTTATAATCTTTCTTTTTCGCTATCTCTATCTCTTACATACGCCCATTTTCTCTCCCGCTCTATGTTTCTCACCCTCTCTCATTTCCTCTCTACTATCATATTTTCTCATTTTTTTTCGTATACTTCAGTCTCTGTCGCACTCTAGTCTATTCTCTCACTCCTACCTTCTCTTTCTCATTCTCTCTC
>OY744515.1:119504002-119541502 GCA_963556195.1 Sepiola atlantica
GGGTCAGTCTACACACACATAAAGTTTGGTGAGTTTAACTTTTATTTTGTGGAAGTTATTCAAATTCAAGTTATTCAAATTTAAAGATAGGACCCTTATTTTGGCCCACCCTGTATATATATATATATATATATATATATATATCGGTTTTCATATGTGTTTCAAGATTTGCTCAAAACTGAAAATGCACTGAAAATATATTCTTTCTCCTTTTTCTTTTTTTTTTATTTTCTTCTCTGTCTCTTTTTTTGGACGTCTGAGTTATGTCTTTCTTTTATACTTCGTCTTTTTTTTCGTCGAAATCATATGCTTCTTTTTAATATACTTCTTCATCAGATTTTTCTTTTTCCTTTTCTCGCGTCTTCTTTTGCTTCTTCTTCTTCTTCTTCCTTTTTCTGATTCTTTCTTGTCGCTTCCAACAATGAAAAGCAAGGTCGTAACTCACTTCCGTTTGCTCGCATTAGCTTTTCTCCCTTTCTTTTAATCCTATCTTGAAATCTTATTCAATCAATTTCGCTTCTGGGCTTTCCTATATCTCAGGCTTCCATAAAAAAAAAAAAATAAGCCACACTTGTCGCTTTACTTCCCTTCTCTTCATTTTCTCTTCCTCTCCGAAATAAACAGAAATACGTTTAATCTCGTAAGATGGTTCGTCTTTCCAAGACGGCCATTGAAAATTGTATAAATAGATTTATTACTGGAACATATTATTCACTCTCCCGTTCGTCTCTTTATCAGTTGTGTGTATATCTTGGAACACATACGAAAATCGAAAATTATATCGATGCTAACGTCACAAATGTCTGCGGCCGCACTCGAAAAAGCGCTGATTATTAAAACCTGTCGATAATATATCCTCTGATCTGAAGCAAGTGGTACAATGGGTAAAAGTCACGTGTTACTTTTAACACCTCTCAAACCAACGTTCGAATCCGCGTATAGCCCCAGTTTAAATGAACGGCTATATTTTTTAGAAACCCCTTTCTTAGGCTAGATCCTAGGACTTACTGTCACCCCAAACCTGAACTACAAGTTTTACATCAAGTTCGTTGCTAAAGTCGCTGTAAAAATGGTTGCCTCATTCTACCGCTGCAGAAAGTACTAGACTGCATGTCTAGTAAGGTGCATAAATGGATGTTTGGTGGGTTTAATAGATGCATGTTTAATGGGATGCATATATGCATGTTCATTTGGGATGCATAGTTTCATGTCTAGTGATGTGTATAGCTGAATTCTAGTAAGATGCATAGATAGATGTTTAGTGGGTTGAATAGATGCATTTTAGTGGGATGCATATATGCATGTTCATTTGGGGTGCATAGCTGCATATCTAGTGATGTGCATAACTGAATTCTAGTAAGATTCATAGATAGATGTTTAGTGGGTTGAATAGATGCATGTTTTGTAGGCTGCATATATGCATGTTCCTTTAGGGAATATAGCTACATCTCTAGAGAAGTGCATAACTGCATGTTTAGTAAGGTGCATAGATGCATATTTAGTGGGTTGAATAGATTCATGCTTAGTAGGGTGCGTAAATGCATGCTACGCACGGCAAGCCTGCGGTAGAATATACTTAGCTAAAAAGTGAGCATCCATGAAAATCGGCAGGCTCTTTGAAATAATGATATCTTCTTTAATATGAGGTACCATGCTGTAATTATGAGCCACTTGAGACTTCCCAAAAGTTAGTATAATCTTAGATGGTATCTCCCTGATCAGTCGGTAATAAAGTAAATCAACGTGTTCAAGTGGGTGGCTGTGTGGTCTACTCTAAATGACACTAGTATCTCTATATATTTCATCAAGTCGGGAAGAGGGATCAGTTGGGTTTCCATGAGTCTCACAGACAGATAGTCCATTTGTGTTCTAACCTGAAGTTGGACTTGTGCTTTAGTTCAGAAAGGCTAAGAGTTCTGATTGCAAGTCTGTCGTTCGGTAGAAAAATCAAGTATCAGTGTAACATCTCAGAAGAAAAAATCGTAACTTGTTTTAAACTTGAGTTGTGATTATGTTTTGAGGGATAATTATTTCGTAACAGCAGCGAACGACGACCATACGATTAACGCTATGGCAAGTGTTGAAATCAAGCACGGAATCCGGATTAAGACAACGGGCGGACGATCATAAACTAGTAGTGAACGCAGACAGACGCAAGTTTTCCTGCTAATTGAATGGACGCATCTTAATAAAATACGTAATTTTGCAATTGTTTTCGTTGCTTTAGTGAACTGAAACTTAAAAGAGATGAAAATAAATCTGGAATGAAATCTAATCAATGTTTTTGCATTTCACTGTTATATTTTATAGAAAATACGCAATTCGATATTTGGATAAATACTTTCTTTTTGTCTTTTGTTTTTTATACGAAATATAAACATTTTTGTATTTTCCTCGCTATACGTTTTAAACTACGTTTATTTTGCTGCTGAATTTCAATTCACTTTCCCGTCTGAGGACGACATTAAAAATGAATTCTTTAATTACGATCTGAACTAAAACGAAGAACTTTATTTATTTATTTATTCATTTATTTATAATAAAATAGAATAGAATTAAATACGGAATAATAGATAAACTGTGTTTTTACATACGGCCGTTGCGTCGTTCAAAATATTATGATTGAGACTCGTGTTTCCGCCACAAGGACAAAGGAGACTTTCAAGTTTGTTGATGTTTTGATATAAAAGCTGCCAAACGTTAAACTTCAAGCGTGTATTTTATTTTTTATTTTTTTAAACTTAGTTCACCCCAAACAAGGCAGACCGCCACTGTAGACGTAAGAGGCTACTGAGAAAAATGGTGACAGTTTTTTTTTTTGGGGGGGGGGTCAACCAAAATTTGGAGCTGTGCAGCGAGATTTCTGTTTACATTAGTTTTAAATTTCTGCATGTCAGTACCCTTAGGAAAACTGTGAGCCGGGAGGGAGTTCCAGATTCCAGCAGCACGAGGAAAGAAGCTTTTGGATTAGAATGTTCTTCGGTATCTGGGGACCTCCACAGTGAATTGATTGGATTTAGCAGAGTGTCGGGTTGGTCTAGTGAATTTACGTCGTAGGGGCACCAGAGCAGCAAGCTCATCAGAGCACAATCTATTGAAGTACTTGTAAAGCAGCCACAAGGAAGCAACATTTCGGCGATGTGACAAGGGCTGAAGCTTGGTGCATAGTGAGGGGCCTATTAAGTTGGCGACTCTTTTTTGGACCTTGTCTAAGAGGCAGAGACTAGTGGATGATGCCCCAGCCCCGATGTGGCAACAATACTTAATACATGGGCGGATGGTTGCCTTGTAGAGATATAGGATGTCAGGTGTGAGAAGTTTACTAGCACGGTAGAGGGAGCCCACCTTCTTTGCAGCAGCCTTGGCAATGTATTCAATGTATCTATTCCAATTCATATTATTGTGAAATTTAGGTCGAGGAGTTTGAATGATGAACTCTCGGGAAGTTGTTATTTGCCATGACAATCAGTGATTGAAGAGGTTTCTTGTAGTTATTGAAGGAAAGTAGCTTTGTCTTTGCGACATTAAAAGTTACCATCCATTTTTACCCCAATCCACTACAAACTGGAGGTCATTTTCTAAGGATTCATACATTGCCTCAGATGTGTGCGCGTCGGTTTTGCCCACATGACGAAAGTAGAGCGCAGTGTCGTCAGCAAATATTCATATCTCAGTCACAATGACATCAGGGAGGTCATTTATGAAAATCAGGAACAGTAGAGGTCCAAGGATGGATCCCTGGGGTACACCAGAATTTATGTCATGTTGCTTAGATAAACGGTCATCGAGAACAACATGGATCTTTCTTTTTGTTAGGAAGGATTTAATTATATCAAATATTTGTCACGTAATACCATATGAGTGTAGTTTTAGAAGAAACTCTTCATGCCAGCCTTTGTAAAAGGCCTCGGATATATAAAGTGCTACCGCCCTAACTTCACCTGTCTTGTCCAGTGTATGATACATGTATTCAGCGATGACCGTTATCATTTCTGCGGTAGATCGTGCTTGTCTAAATCCGTATTGATGATCAGAAAGAAGTTTAGCATTAACTATGTGCCGAACTATCGCAAGATTGATTAATGATTCAAAGATTTTAGCAAAGATCGGGAGTAAACTGATTGGGCGGTAGTTTAGAGGATGAGTTCTATCTCCAGAATTCTTGAAGACTGGTACCACAGAAGCAATTTCCTAACTATCAGGGAAACAGGATTCAGCAAGGCATTTGTTGTATAGTTTGGAGAGGACAGGGGCCAGCTCAGCAGAGCATTTCTTTATTACAATTACTGGTATAAGATCAGGCCCACAGACTTTGGAGGTGTCAAGGTTATTATGATGTCTCTGACCTGAGATGCGGTGATGACCAGGTTATCAAGTGTGGTTTCAGTCCTCAATTGGAATTCAGGGAGGGAGTGGTTTGCTGAGTCCAAAGTGGAGTTTAAGGCGAAACGCCGGGCAAGTAGTTCAGCCTCATCTGTTGCCCTGCAAACAAAAAACAACATGGTTGATGGAAAAGGAATTAATTATATTTTATATTGCAGCAGTTACATGAGCGAACTCTTTTGCTTCGATATACGTTAGTTTCAACTGAGATGTTAATTCTGCTCTACGATTGCGTAATCATTGCCTCTTTACGGCGTGGGCGTATTATGTTTCTTCGTGTAGCGAGATTCATACGTGCTAACACATTTTGGCGCGAATAGGATCAACGAGGTAAAGTTTAGTTCGCAGTTTTCCTTCAAGCAGACAAGACGTACCTTATCTCTCGCTGACTCAACCACAAGCAGGCGAGATGCTGAAGTCCAGGATACTACATAGCTTAACGGATATGAATCATCCCGTGAATAAATATTAACATCAATTTTCGTTTTATTTGGTTGACACGCCATTATTTATTACGAAAAAGGATTTTGCATGACATTTTTATTTCAGTCGGATTCGGCCAGACGTTCTAACTATTGCAAGTAAGTTCGTCATTCTGACTTTCTTTCTGATGTAAACCAGATAAAATCTGCAACACGGCTAAAATATTCACACAAATTGAGTAATATTACATAGGTCTAGACAGAAAAAAGAAAAGATTCTTATCCCATCCCTCCGTAGCGATGAAAAGAATCTCCACTCTTCTTTCTGCTCCAGATTTCACCCACGAAAGTAAACATAATTGTGCATATGTCCTCCAAGTAGCGTTACTTATTCTAATAGGAGACTTTCTTCTGCTAAATATGCATCGCGAAACGCGTATAAGAATAATGAGATTTGCGTTCAATCGTTTCAGAATATTTCTACATGATAACAAAAATCGATAATGACAAAAAGCGGTGTTGATTTATTTGATAAATTAATTTTACAAATATTTTCTTTTGGGGCTCGCAAATATGTTTCTCGATTGCAATGCTTTCTTGAGTGGTTTATTTGAAGTTATTACTAATCAATACGACGAATCTGAAGAATTGTATAATAACATATTTGTGAAGAATACTTTTATCTGATACAGAACAAAAATGACACACACTAGAAAGGGACACAATACTGCAAGCAAGACAAACCCTTCTCTTCTTCGAGGGAAGGGCTTGGGTTAAAAAATCAAACCCAGAGGACCCATTTGGTGTTGCAATGGGGGCCTACGACAGTGCAGACATCTGTGACTTAGTCGGCTTGCTTATATTAGATACACTCCAAAATAAATTTCCAGACCATTTCTTTGGTCTCTATAGAGATGACGGACTTTGTCTGTCACGCAACCACAACGGAAACACATTAGATAGATTTAGAAAAGAATTAACAAACACCTTCCATAATCTCGGCTTCAAAATTACCATTAAAACAAATTTAGACCAAGTAAACTTCCTAGATACCACACTGAACCTTAAAAACAATACACACAAACCTTTCCACAAACCCAATGAAACACTTCAATACATACACAAGGGATCCTGCCACCCCCCACCATCTTTAAAAATTTAATCAATAATATTAGCCAAAGAATTTCAAACCTCTCATCCAGTCCCGAAATTTTCAACCAAGCAGCACCATATTACAACAAAGCACTCCGCGACAGCGGGTTCAGAGAAGAAATCTCATACACCCCCAACCGAGACCAACCACGGGGGACCCGCAATAGAAGGAGATCGGTGATCTGGTTTTCCCCACCCTATTCGACCAATACCAAAACAAAGGTAGGCCAACTTTTCCTCAAGTTACTCGACAAACACTTCCCACAAATGAATTACACAAACTTTTTAACAGAAATTCTGTTAAGGTCAGCTATTCCACTGCCCCTTCAATAAGAAAAATTATCTCTGCAGAACCCAAAACAATTACAAACGCAGGCTGCTCATGCCAAGACAAAAACAACTGCCCCCTGGAGGGAAATTGCAAAATCAATTCAATCATATATGAAGCAACCGTCACAGACCAGAATACCAGTAATGCAGAAAAATATATTGGGATGACGAAGGGAAACTTCAAACAAAGGCTATACGCACACAGAAACTCCTTCAGATACAAAAACAAGGCTAATACGGCACTCGCGACCCGAATATGGCAGCTTAAAGAAGAAAATACACCCTTCACCATCAAATGGAAAATAATTGAGAGAAAACCATCCTTCTCTCCAGCCATAAACAGATGTCCTCTATGTGACGCTGAAAAATACCACATTTCAAAGGCCATCATCGATCCGAATACAGCCTGTTTAAATGTCCGCGATGAAATATTCAGGGGGTGTGTCCACAAGAGACAAGCATTGCTTATAAACTGGTCTGACCGATTCACATAATGTCTAACTACCCCCCTCTACTAATATAAACACAATAAAAACGAACAAATACCTCATCAACCTATATATCTACTTAAACTTCAAGAGCAAAAACTCCGACCTTCACAAAAATACAAAAATATTTAATTTATTTATCAGTCACTAGTTTAAACAAACTATATCCACATAAATTCCAAGAGCAAAAACTTCGACTTTCACCAAAATACAATAATGCAAAAATATTTAATTTATTTATCATTTAATTTATTAATCTAAATCTACAAACCCATTTTAACAAACTCAAATATTTCATATTTCAAACTAAGTTACCTCCCTTAGATCCGAATTTCCTCATTAAAATCACTCCAATCTGGAAAAAGATTTTTACACACTAACCGTTTTTTAGAACGCATACCTTCTAAAATATAACGGCTAATGATACAAATTCATAATTTGGCTCACGGGAATTTCAGAGAAACCCTTTCTTTATTTTTGTTTTTAATCTTGAATTTTTAATTTTTAATTTTTAATTTTTAATTTTATTTTTTATTATTATTAATATTTTTTAATCTTTAAATTCATTTTTAATTTATTTTTATTTTTATTTATTATATTTTTATTCTTTCTATTTTTATTCTTTCTTTCTCTCCCACTCTTTATTCTCTACATTTTTATTCTCTATATTATCTTATTATTTTTTAATTCCCTTTTTTTATTCTTTATTATACCTTTCTATACTCTTTCTCTTTTTTTATTCTTTTATTCTTAGTATTGAGATGTTTTTTTTTATATATATAGGTTTTTTATATTTATTTATATATATATATTTTTTCATATATATTTTTTTATTTTTTACCCCCCCCCTTTTTTATTCCCTTTAATCTTGAATTCCCTCGTGTTTTAAATCTCAACGGTCTTATTACACTAAATTCAAATTTAAACAAACACACACAACACACTGAGCAAATAACGCGTCCCAACAAGAGTGTCATGTGACCTCACATTTCCAAAACAGATGACAACAGAAGCTGAAGAGAGCCGGATGGGTAAGACCTTCCGTGCTTGAAACCGACGGTACGAATGTTGTACTAATTTTTCTGTACCAGAATAAATAAATATTATGCTCTTAATTTTTAACTTTAATTCTTAATTAATCGAGCACTCTGCTGGGATTTTTCCTACCATTCTACAAAGAAGTTACTCAGCCCCTACCAGGAATTACAGTTAAACCCTGTTAGCCTCGTAGTCGAGCACTCTCGGGAAATTACCAACACCACGGAAAAACTAATTAACAGGGATTACCACCTATACCCTGGGAAATGGAACTATACACTCTCGGATATTCTACCAAAAATATCCCAACCCCCAAAAAACAAACATATACCAGGATACTCCTGACAAAAATAGTGGACGTCATAGGAAGAATGAGGTGGAAAGTGTTGAATACAGAACAGAGGCAAACGGAAAAAAACTACTACGGCTTAAAATCTGGTAAATACCCGCCAAAAGTAGAGGTCTTAGACAACTTCGAAAAAGACCTACTCAACATTACTCACAACCTAGTTTTTACAAACAATCAAAATCCATTTCAGAAGACACTTACCGCCGACATAAAAAAACTTAAAAGAGAAAATAACGCACTTGTATTCTCCGACAAAACTAAAAATATTTATAAAATGACTAAAAAGGAAAAAACAGACCTAACAATTAGCTCCATTACCGATAAATATCAATTAGCCAAGGCAGATACATATAAATCTATTAATAATGATACTACTGAAATAGCTACTAGACTAGGCGTCGAATATAGAATTAATTATTTAGATAAGAGGAAGGCCTTTGTTACTTTAAAAGACCACAAAGAAAACTTCACAAATAAACCCTCATGCAGACTTATCAACCCAGCTAAAAGCGAACTAGGACTAGCAAGCAAATCCATTGTTAAAAATATAGTTAATAAAATTAAGGAAAAAATAAACCTAAGTCTGTGGGGCAATACTAACTCAGTCCTAAATTGGTTCCATAACATACAAGATAAACACAGATGCAAATTCACACAATCAGATATAGTAGACTTCTACCCATCTATTACAAAAGACACCCTAGATAAGGCCTTAACATTTGCACTTTCACACACAAACATCAGTCAACTAGAAAGGGACACAATACTGCAAGCAAGACAAACCCTTCTCTTCTTCGAGGGAAGGGCTTGGGTTAAAAAATCAAACCCAGAGGACCCATTTGATGTTGCAATGGGGGCCTACGACAGTGCAGACATCTGTGACTTAGTCGGCTTGCTTATATTAGATACACTCCAAAATAAATTTCCAGACCATTTCTTTGGTCTCTATAGAGATGACGGACTTTGTCTGTCACGCAACCACAACGGAAACACATTAGATAGATTTAGAAAAGAATTAACAAGCACCTTCCATAATCTCGGCTTCAAAATTACCATTAAAACAAATTTAGACCAAGTAAACTACCTAGATACCACGCTGAACCTTAAAAACAATACACACAAACCTTTCCACAAACCCAATGAAACACTCCAATACATACACAAGGGATCCTGCCACCCCCCCCACCATCTTTAAAAATTTAATCAATAATATTAGCCAAAGAATTTCAAACCTCTCATCCAGTCCCGAAATTTTCAACCAAGCAGCACCATATTACAACAAAGCACTCCGCGACAGCGGGTTCAGAGAAGAAATCTCATACACCCCCAACCGAGACCAACCACGGGGGACCCGCAATAGAAGGAGATCGGTGATCTGGTTTTCCCCACCCTATTCGACCAATCCCAAAACAAAGGTAGGCCAACTTTTCCTCAAGTTACTCGACAAACACTTCCCACCCACAAATGAATTACACAAACTTTTTAACAGAAATTCTGTTAAGGTCAGCTATTCCACTGCCCCTTCAATAAGAAAAATTATCTCTGCAGAACCCAAAACAATTACAAACGCAGGCTGCTCATGCCAAGACAAAAACAACTGCCCCCTGGAGGGAAATTGCAAAATCAATTCAATCATATATGAAGCAACCGTCACAGACCAGAATACCAGTAATGCAGAAAAATATATTGGGATGACGAAGGGAAACTTCAAACAAAGGCTATACGCACACAGAAACTCCTTCAGATACAAAAACAAGGCTAATACGGCACTCACGACCCGAATATGGCAGCTTAAAGAAGAAAATACACCCTTCACCATCAAATGGAAAATAATTGAGAGAAAACCATCCTTCTCTCCAGCCATAAACAGATGTCCTCTATGTGACGCTGAAAAATACCACATTTCAAAGGCCATCATCGATCCGAATACAGCCTGTTTAAATGTCCGCGATGAAATATTCAGGGGGTGTGTCCACAAGAGACAAGCATTGCTTATAAACTGGTCTGACCGATTCACATAATGTCTAACTACCCCCCTCTACTAATATAAACACAATAAAAACGAACAAATACCTCATCAACCTATATCCACTTAAACTTCAAGAGCAAAAACTCCGACCTTCACAAAAATACAAAAATATTTAATTTATTTATCAGTCACTAGTTTAAACAAACTATATCCACATAAATTCCAAGAGCAAAAACTTCGACTTTCACCAAAATACAATAATGCAAAAATATTTAATTTATTTATCATTTAATTTATTAATCTAAATCTACAAACCCATTTTAACAAACTCAAATATTTCATATTTCAAACTAAGTTACCTCCCTTAGATCCGAATTTCTTCATTAAAATCACTCCAATCTGGAAAAAGATTTTTACACACTAACCGTTTTTTAGAACGCATACCTTCTAAAATATAACGGCTAATGATACAAATTCATAATTTGGCTCACGGGAATTTCAGAGAAACCCTTTCTTTATTTTTGTTTTTAATCTTGAATTTTTAATTTTTAATTTTTAATTTTTAATTTTATTTTTTATTATTATTAATATTTTTTAATCTTTAAATGCATTTTTAATTTATTTTTATTTTTATTTATTATATTTTTATTCTTTCTATTTTTATTCTTTCTTTCTCTCCCACTCTTTATTCTCTACATTTTTATTCTCTATATTATCTTATTATTTTTTAATTCCCTTTTTTTATTCTTTATTATACCTTTCTATACTCTTTCTCTTTTTTTATTCTTTTATTCTTAGTATTGAGATGTTTTTTTATATATATAGGTTTTTTATATTTATTTATATATATATATTTTTTCATATATATTTTTTTATTTTTTACCCCCCCCCCCTTTTTTATTCCCTTTAATCTTGAATTCCCTCGTGTTTTAAATCTCAACGGTCTTATTACACTGAATTCAAATTTAAACAAACACACACAACACACTGAGCAAATAACGCGTCCCAACAAGAGTGTCATGTGACCTCACATTTCCAAAACAGATGACAACAGAAGCTGAAGAGAGCCGGATGGGTAAGACCTTCCGTGCTTGAAACCGACGGTACGAATGTTGTACTAATTTTTCTGTACCAGAATAAATAAATATTATGCTCTTAATTTTTAACTTTAATTCTTAATTAATCGAGCACTCTGCTGGGATTTTTCCTACCATTCTACAAAGAAGTTACTCAGCCCCTACCAGGAATTACAGTTAAACCCTGTTAGCCTCGTAGTCGAGCACTCTCGGGAAATTACCAACACCACGGAAAAACTAATTAACAGGGATTACCACCTATACCCTGGGAAATGGAACTATACACTCTCGGATATTCTACCAAAAATATCCCAACCCCCAAAAAACAAACATATACCAGGATACTCCTGACAAAAATAGTGGACGTCATAGGAAGAATGAGGTGGAAAGTGTTGAATACAGAACAGAGGCAAACGGAAAAAAACTACTACGGCTTAAAATCTGGTAAATACCCGCCAAAAGTAGAGGCCTTAGACAACTTCGAAAAAGACCTACTCAACATTACTCACAACCTAGTTTTTACAAACAAGCAAAATCCATTTCAGTAGACACTTACCGCCGACATAAAAAAACTTAAAAGAGAAAATAACGCACTTGTATTCTCCGACAAAACTAAAAATATTTATAAAATGACTAAAAAGGAAAAAACAGACCTAACAATTAGCTCCATTACCGATAAATATCAATTAGCCAAGGCAGATACATATAAATCTATTAATAATGATACTACTGAAATAGCTACTAGACTAGGCGTCGAATATAGAATTAATTATTTAGATAAGAGGAAGGCCTTTGTTACTTTAAAAGACCACAAAGAAAACTTCACAAATAAACCCTCATGCAGACTTATCAACCCAGCTAAAAGCGAACTAGGACTAGCAAGCAAATCCATTGTTAAAAATATAGTTAATAAAATTAAGGAAAAAATAAACCTAAGTATGTGGGGCAATACTAACTCAGTCCTAAATTGGTTCCATAACATACAAGATAAACACAGATGCAAATTCACACAATTAGATATAGTAGACTTCTACCCATCCATTACAAAAGACACCCTAGATAAGGCCTTAACATTTGCACTTTCACACACAAACATCAGTCAACTAGAAAGGGACACAATACTGCAAGCAAGACAAACCCTTCTCTTCTTCGAGGGAAGGGCTTGGGTTAAAAAATCAAACCCAGAGGACCCATTTGATGTTGCAATGGGGGCCTACGACAGTGCAGACATCTGTGACTTAGTCGGCTTGCTTATATTAGATACACTCCAAAATAAATTTCCAGACCATTTCTTTGGTCTCTATAGAGATGACGGACTTTGTCTGTCACGCAACCACAACGGAAACACATTAGATAGATTTAGAAAAGAATTAACAAGCACCTTCCATAATCTCGGCTTCAAAATTACCATTAAAACAAATTTAGACCAAGTAAACTTCCTAGATACCACACTGAACCTTAAAAACAATACACACAAACCTTTCCACAAACCCAATGAAACACTCCAATACATACACAAGGGATCCTGCCACCACCCCCCACCATCTTTAAAAATTTAATCAATAATATTAGCCAAAGAATTTCAAACCTCTCATCCAGTCCCGAAATTTTCAACCAAGCAGCACCATATTACAACAAAGCACTCCGCGACAGCGGGTTCAGAGAAGAAATCTCATACACCCCCAACCGAGACCAACCACGGGGGACCCGCAATAGAAGGAGATCGGTGATCTGGTTTTCCCCACCCTATTCGACCAATACCAAAACAAAGGTAGGCCAACTTTTCCTCAAGTTACTCGACAAACACTTCCCACCCACAAATGAATTACACAAACTTTTTAACAGAAATTCTGTTAAGGTCAGCTATTCCACTGCCCCTTCAATAAGAAAAATTATCTCTGCAGAACCCAAAACAATTACAAACGCAGGCTGCTCATGCCAAGACAAAAACAACTGCCCCCTGGAGGGAAATTGCAAAATCAATTCAATCATATATGAAGCAACCG
Source organism: Sepiola atlantica (assembly GCA_963556195.1). NCBI lineage: Eukaryota > Metazoa > Mollusca > Cephalopoda > Sepiida > Sepiolidae > Sepiola > Sepiola atlantica. The sequence goes on from OY744515.1 coordinate 119,517,216, forward strand.
TCACAGACCAGAATACCAGTAATGCAGAAAAATATATTGGGATGACGAAGGGAAACTTCAAACAAAGGCTATACGCACACAGAAACTCCTTCAGATACAAAAACAAGGCTAATACGGCACTCGCGACCCGAATATGGCAGCTTAAAGAAGAAAATACACCCTTCACCATCAAATGGAAAATAATTGAGAGAAAACCATCCTTCTCTCCAGCCATAAACAGATGTCCTCTATGTGACGCTGAAAAATACCACATTTCAAAGGCCATCATCGATCCGAATACAGCCTGTTTAAATGTCCGCGATGAAATATTCAGGGGGTGTGTCCACAAGAGACAAGCATTGCTTATAAACTGGTCTGACCGATTCACATAATGTCTAACTACCCCCCCCCCTCTACTAATATAAACACAATAAAAACGAACAAATACCTCATCAACCTATATCCATTTAAACTTCAAGAGCAAAAACTCCGACCTTCACAAAAATACAAAAATATTTAATTTATTTATCAGTCACTAGTTTAAACAAACTATATCCACATAAATTCCAAGAGCAAAAACTTCGACTTTCACCAAAATACAATAATGCAAAAATATTTAATTTATTTATCATTTAATTTATTAATCTAAATCTACAAACCCATTTTAACAAACTCAAATATTTCATATTTCAAACTAAGTTACCTCCCTTAGATCCGAATTTCTTCATTAAAATCACTCCAATCTGGAAAAAGATTTTTACACACTAACCGTTTTTTAGAACGCATACCTTCTAAAATATAACGGCTAATGATACAAATTCATAATTTGGCTCACGGGAATTTCAGAGAAACCCTTTCTTTATTTTTGTTTTTTATCTTGAATTTTTAATTTTTAATTTTTAATTTTATTTTTTATTATTATTAATATTTTTTAATCTTTAAATTCATTTTTAATTTATTTTTATTTTTATTTATTATATTTTTATTCTTTCTATTTTTATTCTTTCTTTCTCTCCCACTCTTTATTCTCTACATTTTTATTCTCTATATTTTCTTATTATTTTTTAATTCCCTTTTTTTATTCTTTATTATACCTTTCTATACTCTTTCTCTTTTTTTATTCTTTTATTCTTAGTATTGAGATGTTTTTTTATATATATAGTTTTTTTTATATTTATTTATATATATATATTTTTTCATATATATTTTTTTATTTTTTACCCCCCCCCTCTTTATTCCCTTTAATCTTGAATTCCCTCGTGTTTTAAATCTCAACGGTCTTATTACACTAAATTCAAATTTAAACAAACACACACAACACACTGAGCAAATAACGCGTCCCAACAAGAGTGTCATGTGACCTCACATTTCCAAAACAGATGACAACAGAAGCTGAAGAGAGCCGGATGGGTAAGACCTTCCGTGCTTGAAACCGACGGTACGAATGTTGTACTAATTTTTCTGTACCAGAATAAATAAATATATATATATATATATATATATATATATATATATATATATATATATATATATATATATATATATATATATCCAAGCAAGCGTTGTTGAACGTCACGTAACATTCTCTTTTGTAAATCTTCTTTGTGAGGTTCTCAAACCGTCGAACTATCATTCTGGTTTCAGATGTCAATCCGTAGAGTATTTCCCCGATTGTTCTTAATTCGACCATTTGTATTTTTAGCACTTTTGAAAGAAAAAAAAATTGCCCAATAAGGAACAATCGGAGAAATACTCTACTGCCACCTGAAACCAGAAGGATAGATCGACGGTTTGAGAACCTCACGAAGAAGATTTACAAACAAGAAAGTTCCGTGACGCTCGACAACGCTTGGTTGGATAATGATTTGCTGCCTAAGTATATATATATATATATATATATATATATATATATATATATATATATATATATATATATATATATATATATAGAGAGAGAGAGAGAGAGAGAGAGAGATAGATAGATAGATAGATAGATAGATAGATAGATAGATACGTCGGCTGCCATAAAATAAGATTAATCTCTTGAATACTTATCGGGTTGTTGATAACGGCAGTGTGGACTAAGACGTCGGAATTTGAGTTCGAAACATGACTCGTGTTCCGGGGTTCGAGTCCTACAACCGGTATAAATAATCTACTCTACACTGACGATTCCCGAAAGGATGAAACGAATACGTATGTATATAAAAACAAATATTTGTGATTATTTATCGGACCGAAATCTAGGATGGGATGTGCTTTAATGAATGTACCGTTTTCTTACCCCCCCCCCCATCACTGTCATACTAACAGCAGATTTCAGCACTTTCCTTCTAACTTACTTATATTCACACATTCCTGACATAGCCAGCTGATCAATACTCACACCCTCCAAAAATTCTACACCCAACCACAGCAACATCTTCCCTCTCCCCTCACCTATCTCACCCTTTCCACTACTTCTTTCACACTCTTACCCACCCACCCCGCCCACTTTCAAATAATTTTCATTTCTTCAAATCTTTTTCCAAACTATGATACAACATACACACCAAAGACACAGAGCTTCCCCCTCTCCTCCTCTTTCCCCAGCCCCTCAAATATCCATGCTACATCTCACCACGACAGAAGCCTCAGCACCCCCTACCCTCTTTCCCACCCTAAGACAAATTCACTAACACTCCCACATTTTCCACTTTTTAACTCACAGCCATTCACATACATTTTACTCTCTGCCATCAACTTCTCTAAGCCCGGATGTTGGTCTTGCGCTCTCATCATGTCAACCTAATATTTCTATGTAATTGCATGACATTTTTCTTTAAATTATCATCCTGAAGAAGTCTTACAAAGGAAGACGAAACGTTGATGAATACATAAAAAAAAAACATCTTTTGGTTTTTCCTTTTTCATTTCCTATTACGTCGGATAACTCTCATGCTTCCTTTCTCATATATATATATATATATATATATATATATATATATATATATATAGTAAGTTAAGATAAATAAAATGAGTGCATTATTCATATGGGTTCCTGTAATTCGAATACATGGCGTACGAGCGTTTCTAAAACTATTCAGAATATTTTATTTTGTATTATACTTTAGATGATTTTAAAAAAGAATTTTCTTCAGTATCTCTACATATATATATATATATATATATATATATATATATATATATATATATATATATGAAGAGAGATAGAAAGTGTAGGTTGAAATAAATTAAATAAGTACATTTTGATAACAATCCAAGAATACAAACACAACAAATATGGCGTACGATCGTTTCTAAGACGATTTTGAAAATATTATTTCATACTTTGATGATTAAAAATGTTTTTCTTCAGCGTATTCTATAAACATCACAAAATACGTATATATATATATATATATATATATATATATATATATATATATATATATATATATATATATGGGAAGAGAAGGATGAAGGTAATCCGACGTGATGGGAAAATGAAAAAGGAAAACCAAAAAATGGATGTTTTTTATGTGTACATCAACGTTTCGTCTTTATTTATAAGACTTCATCAGGATGATAATATAGAGAAAAATGTCATGCAAGTACTAACACATGTAGGGTTGACATATTGGGAAAAAGGAAGAAAAGAAAATAATGGTCACTACTGGGTGGACGTCCGTACTTGGTGAGGAGTGAAAAATGAATGTTTATGAAAATGAGTGGGGAAGAAGTGGAAAGATGGGGGTGAGCAAACTACTGTGGCTGGTAGTAAGAGAAAGAGGTGGGGGGATGAGCAGGAATAATGTGGATGGCAGTGAGGGAGTGGAGGAGAGGGAGGAAGGAGGTATTTGAACAGATGGCTGCGGTCAAGACTGAAGGGGAAAAAGTAAGTTGGAATGTTTGTGTGTGGGGGGTGTATGCAGAGAAATGGAGGGTGGGTAGAGAAGGAGGGGGGACTGTGATTTTGGTGGATGGGCGAAAGTTATGGTCTTAGAGAGGGTTTTGAGAAAATGAGGGGATTTAAGAAGAGGGGTATGGAAGAGTGAAGGCACGAAAGAAGTAGTTGAGAGGGGGAATGGGTGAGGGTGAGAAAGGGGGATTTGTTGTGATAGGGTATGAAATATTTGAAATATTTGGAAAATGATGGCAATGAGTGAGGGAGTGGAGGAGTGGATGAGAGGGAGGAGCGATCCATTTTTTTTGGTTTTCCTTTTTCATTTTCCCATATATATATATATATATATATATATATATATATATATATATATATGTATTACACATAATTTAGACCCGAGAAACGCAGGCTAAGTCAGATAGTTTCTATTGCTTATAGCGTAAATGTTTCCTATCTAGACACCTTAAGTTTAGGCCTTACATTTTAGACGTTTTCTAGAATTATAATTTGGTAACAGTAGATGTATTCTTCTAGTATATATAATATTAATAGCAATAATATATATATATATATAATATTTTTATGTACGTATGAAATTTATGTATATATATATATATATATATATATATATTAACGAAATATAAGTCCTATAAACTTAATAATGTAATAATGAAATGTTCTGCATATAAATCACTTAGAAAGTGAGGCAATCAAAATAATAGTACGAAAAAAAAACAACGAATTGGTGATTGCAGCAATCACCAATAAAAATACATTATATATATATATATATATATATATATATATATATATATATATATATATATATATATATATGTAAAGGAGTAAGACTACTAACATTTGTAAAATATTTTTTTTCAACATTTATTGATTATTTTGTTATTTTATCATTTTATTATTTATAAAATTATAAAATGATAAAATAACAAAATAATAAATAAATGTTGAAAAACATTTTACAAATGTTGGTAGCCTTACTTCTTTACATATATACTTTTCTCTCGTTTGAACTGCACTAATACTTAATTACCCTCTAGCCAACACAGACTCAAGAGACAAAGAAATATTATCTGGTTCGCCCCCACCCCCTTTTCCCTCAGCGTCAAATATAGCGTAGGTAAGCACTTTCTCAAACTTATAGACAAGCACTTCCCGCCATCAAATAATCTCCATAAACATTTTAACAGAAATACAGTAAAAACTAGTTATTCATGTTTTCAGTCCGTGGGATCCATTCTGACCTCCAAACCACCAACTAATTCACCCAACTCCCGTTGCTCTTGCAAAAGGGGTTACACCTGTCCTCTTGATCGGAGGATGCACAGTCAGCTCCGTTGTTTACGAAGCCAAGGTTATATCTGGGGAGAACACCGATAGGGAGGATATATACATCGGAATGACCCAAGGACCCTTTAAACAAAGACTCTACGCCCACAACAACACTTTCAAATACCCCCAAAAAAGACCACATAGCCACACTGGCAACCCATGTATGGGATCTCAAGAAGTCCAACACCCCCTACAAAATAGAATGGAGAATTACCGACAATCCTAAATCCTACAGCCCCACCTCCAGGACCTGCCCTTTGTGCACCACTGAGAAATTCAGAATTATACAAGCTATCAACAACCCTTCCATAAACTGCATGAACATAAAAACCGAGGTCTTCAGAAAATGCCCCACAGAGAAAATTCCTGCTAGCCCAATAGTCTGATAACAATATAACATAACCCACCAATTATCACTTTAAACGAAATACCCCTCTAAAAAGATAAAAACATATAAAATAACTAATCCCCCTAAGACCTCCCTAAACCCATAACAAATTTCCTATTCTTCTATTTACGTACAAAGTACCCCCCCCATGATATATGTTAAACACACCACGGGCGCGACTACATAAACCCTGCCTACCCTGATACAACCTTGTCCTAACCCAGATAAAACTTTCACCAATAAACACCCCACCCTTTCACCACAGATAATCACATCAGAACTAACCCCACCCACAGCGGATTATACATTTACCAGCAGATACCCCATCTCCACGTGACCCTCCTATCACGGGATTACAAATACACCACAAAGTTTCCTTACCCCTAAAAGCCCCCACCCACTCCCGCTTCATACTATCCATATAATAGATTCTCAAATCACCCGCCCACCCCTGTATTAATGAAGATGAATGTACAGGCGTACGTATACGTCCAGATGTGTGTACAAGCATGTATGCGAGTGCGCGTGTTTATGTATAGGAGCAGATTATTAATAAATATAAAATATAAAATAAAATAAAATAATAAATTAAAATAAAATAAAATAAATAAAAGATTAAATTTAAAACACAAAAAATAAAAAATATTAAATTAATAACCCCCCATACATGTGAGCGAAGATGTGTGTACATGCACGCATGTGCAGATGTGTATAGCTTATTCCCCGGCGCGCAAGGACAGGTGAAATAACAAGATATGGAATTTAATGAATTTACACTAAATATAAACAAAATAATATTAATATTATTAACACACCATTAATAAAGAGACTAATCTTATACCACTCAAACGGAAATAACAGATAGTACCCATCATTCCGTTTATAACTATTTTTTTGTCTTTTTTCGTTTTTGTTTTTTTTTCAACACTACTGGTTATAAACGGGACATATCAACGAAACACCGTTTCCCATTAAGATCTAAAGACAAACTATATAGCCGCTCCTTTCGTATTTTTCAGACCAGATATAACAAAAACATTACAAAAAGAACAGAAAATACGAAACACCGATTCAATAAATAAAAATAAAAATAATAAAATAAATTAATAAAAAAATAATAAAATAATAAACAAACATGTTAAGTCGATAAAAACATATTTGAATCACCTCTTTCAGCTCCATATCGAACAATTAATACGATACATAACTTTATTCCCAAAAACGACAACGAAAAAGCACACTAGTTTCACATGCCCAAACGGTAAACTATGCAGCCACCCCTTTCGTATTTTTTCAGGTATAATAAAAACATTACAAAAGAACAGATAATTAAATAAATAAATAAAACTTGCTAACAGATAAATAAATAATAAATAAAACCTCCTAAAAAATAAAGGCCCCCCCTGAGCCCTAGTTAATCGCTTCCCACACCGGATTTTTTTTCGGGGACACCCTCAGAGATGCACCGTTTTTTCTGTCATTGTTGACGCCATTCCCTGTTAGGCGTGCCTACAATCCTTTCAGCTTGCCGATGATTCCACTGGGCACGAAGATTTACTAAAGATGTCTAAATCTGCCCTTTTGGATGAAACCGCGGTACATTGCTGAAATATGTAATATACAGTATCTAAATAAATTATATATATATATATATATATATATATATAGAGAGAGAGAGAGAGAGAGAGAGAGAGAGAGAGAAGGAGAGAGAGAGAGAGAGAGGGATAATAAATAAAATGAGTGCATTATTTATATCAGTTCCAAGTATTCAAACACAACACATATATGCCGTACGGTCGTTTCTAAAACGATTTGGAAATTTTTACTTTGATGATTCCTCTGATTATGAGAATTCAATTCTTTGAAATGCCATGGTTTTAGGAAAAATAACATCCTTGTTTTAGACCAACTGAAGATGTAGTAGATTTCGTATTTTTTTTACTACGTTTATTCTCATCACTTAACTGGCCGATATATATATATATATATATATATATATATATATATATATATATATATATATATATATATATATATATATATAGGGTAGTGTAGTTACAACGGAAGAAAAGTGTATATTCAAAGTAGGCTACTGATGTGTATTAACTTTGAAAGATGTGTTTGATTTTAAATATTTATACAAATATTTAAGTTTGGTGTTTAAAATTTCTGCACATTATGCTCTCTTCACTTTATTAAACTTTTTAATCTCACATATTTTTCCTAACATAAAATTTAGACGATTCTGATTGAACACTTCAAAGCAAATAACGTTTCCAAACGAGAGTTGATGCGAGACTACCCATTTTCTTTAGCAGAAAACAACAAAAGGTGAAGATAGCCAGAGGGTAAACGCGTTCTGGGCTTGAAACCAATGGTACTGATGTTGTACTGATTTTATGTACCATAATATATATATATATATATATATATATATATATATATATATATATATATATATATATATATATATAGAGAGAGAGAGAGAGAGAGAGAGAGAGAAAGATAGAGAGAGGGAAGGAGAGAGAGAGCGAAGGGAAGAGAGAGGATACAAGACAGACTGAAAGTTATGTATAGAAATATCAACAAACTTCTAGATAGATATTCTCTCTTTTTTAAAAAATACTTTGTCAAAGAATAATTATTTTTCATCTTCCTTTTTCTACCTTCTCATTTTTTTCTTCCTTTCGTTCCGCTTCAGTATATTCTATATTGTATTAGATCCGGTGAGTTACCGTTATTCAATTGTATTGTTTAATTTCAATCCACGTATTTTACAAGATCTCACCGTTTTACACGATATTCCCCATTTTCTCCTCGTCTTCCTCAACCCCCCCCCTTCTTTTGAACTCCTCCCCCTTTTCCTTGGCTACTCCCTTGCTTTTATTTCGCCTCGATTCGGCCTTATGCCAGCGTTTCTCGCTTTCTGTACCTACTTTTCGCGCAACTCTTAACTTTTTTTCCTCGCGATCAATCGGTAAATGTGCGCATGCGCAAGAACGGGTATATTTTTTCATACTAAATCCGGCCATGAATTTCGAAAGATGGAACATTTCGCCTATTTTTGTTTTACTGAGTGCAAATTAAATCATCACTATTTTCTCTGCCTTTTTCAAAGCCATTTTCAGGTGCATTTTTTATACGTCACTCTGTCAGCGGCATACATTTCGTTTTCTTCTTTTTTCTCGGTTGGGTTACACTCAAATAGATACAGAGAGAGAGAGAGAGAGAGAGAGAGAGAGATTGATAGAGATAGACAGAGAAAGAGAGAAATACACACTCACACATACACATTTTTTTTCAATTTTTTAATTTTTAATTTTTCAATTTTTTAATTCTTTTATATTTTCTTATATCTTTATACTTTAATATTTTTTATATTTTTATTTTCATTTTTATTTTTATTTTTATTTTTATTTTTATTTTTAATTTGTTTTTTATTTTCATTTTTATTTTTACTTTTATTTTTATTTTTTTTATTTGTTATTTTATTTTTATTTTTTACTTCTTATCCTCTGATTTTATTTTTCCTTCATATATTCTATTATTTTTATATTTTATTTTATTTTATTTTATTTTTACTCTTTATTTCTGTTCTTATTTTTATATTTTTCATTTTTTCTTACTAATCTTTATAATGTTTATAAGGTTTTATTATTATCATTATCAGTTTTATCTTTATATCCTGATTTTATATCTGTAACTTATTATTTTTCCAATATTGGTCTATGTACGCTCTCCTGCCAATTGATGTTCCTCTAAGACGAGCTTGTTATTTTTTCCTTGAATTTCTGTAAGATGTGGTGCTAAAGCTGCTGATGAAGCGACGTTTTGGAGTAGCTTTTGTTGTTTTTTTTTTAAATTAAAGAATGAAATAAAGTATTTCCAGAATGTTTTGGAAACGACCGTACGCCATAATAGACTTGTTGTTCTAATTCTTTGAGCAATTGGAATCTTATAATTCACTAAATCTCCTTATATATATATATATATATATATATATATATATATATATATATATATTAGGTATAAAATATATTGTTTTATACAAACATTATTTGCAGATATATTTCGGTCACAGCCATGGATAACTAGAGCTCTTCAGGGTAACAACTTTACGTTTTACAGCCGTAAGTTTAAGTAGTTTGTTCGAAGTGGTCTGGCTATCCATGTCTGCAAATGTGTAGCCAAATAATATTATTAAATAACAAGACTAAAAGCTTCTACTGGAGTTATACCTTTGTGGATGTAAACTCACACACACACACATACACACACACACACACATATATATATATATATATATATATATATATATATATATGAATTGCATAAACAATATTACAGTCTAACGTCAATCAACAACCGTTTCAATGCTACACATCTCTTCAAAAACTGAATAAAAATAAAAACTGATAATCCCGCATTGGACATGTCACCAGCAGAAAGTCTGATGTTAAAAAAGAGAAAAGAGAAAAGGACAAGATTCAAATCCGATCAAAGTTCGTGTCGGCCAAATTGCACTTAGAGTAAACTAAATGTGTGAATCAGCAACGACTGTAGTGGATAGGGTGAAAACAATCTGGACATAAAATCTTTCTTTCAAGACGAATAGTGACTTCTTTGTAAGCCATTATTACATCAGTTTTTGTATGTGGATGTAGCACTTGGACTTTTACTAAAAAATTGAAGGAGGAAATTGACGGTGCGCACACCAAAATGCTAAAAGCTCCCCTTAACACCTCCTGGGAAGAAACAGCCCATAAGAGATACATTTTACAAAGATCTTCCTCGAATCTCAGCCCTGATCAGAGAGAAAACAACCAGATTTACTTGACACTACTGGAGGGCTGAAAATGAAAACTTCAGTGATGTTCTTTGGGGGATGCCAAAACAGAGATGTAGTTCAGCGAGGTGACCGCACAGAACTTACGTCAAGCAAGTAAGAGAAGACGCACAATGCACCTACCTAGTGTAATGGAGGATAGGGTGAGGTTGTGTAAGTGAGAGTCAGGAAGATCCGTGACACTACCACGAGTAGATGATGATGTTGATCATCATTACAATGAGCTTTTGACAGCACTACCATCTTCATCCCGTGTAATTCATCGCATAAGAAATATGTTTTTAATCACAGGTTCGGTGGTTAATTGACCTAAATCTGGTCGCCCTAGCATTACATAGCACGGTGCTATTAAGAAGGTGTCACTATAGTACTTTAACTTCTTTGAGTGGAATGTTGTAGTGTATTGGGTAACTTGCTTTCATTCGCTATGTTCTGTTGTTTGTGTTGACGTCGTTGTTGTTTTTGTTGTTGTGTAATGTTGTTATTGAGTGAGTCGGACTTCTGCATGAAGCTCACGAAGATCGTGCCTCAAGATTGTCTGGTCTGCATGAAGTCGCCCACGCTGGTCACATCTATTCGTTAATTTGCAGGATTGCAGGTTATACCTCGACACAAAAAACAGAAATGCTCAGCGGTTGCATACGAAGTTGGGAAAGGTTTGTTACAGAACATACAAAGGGATGGCGCAGAAGCTGCATTGTCACTCTGATTTCATTGATTTGTGTAATTTCGTCTGGCACGTCTTTGCTTTCTACACGCAGATGCAGAGACAACCAGAGGACGACGGATTCTGATGCCAACGTCTGGATTTTCATCAGAGACATGTTTACCGGGTAGCTTTGGACCACCCTTACCACGGTGAGGAAGAGTTTGATTTTGGAAGGTTGTCATGTTTTTTTGTTATTGTTTGTTTTCCTTGTTGGTTGTTTCAATAAACACAAGAAACAAAAAGAAAATACGTACAAGTATAATTGTCTTAAAAATGTTACTTCTGTGTTATTAATGCAAGTAAAACGATAACCAGATGTTCATTGTCTGTTCATTGATGATTTATATATCTATCATTAGTGATAGACTGCTACTCGAATCTATGTGCGGATGTTAGCATGCGTTTGCGTCTGTGTCCTTTTATTACATAACGAAGGGATAAACACAGACAGAAGACGCGAAACCACGTGATTTCGGCTGGGGAGATTCTATCGCTCTTTGGTTGGCGAGATTTCAGGCAGAAAAGACGTGTCTGGGCCATTGTTCCCGATGGCGGTAATAGCGCGCACTATGTAACTAGATGTAGTGAAACAAGCTAGCAGTTCATCTATCTCCTTTTTTCTCTCTCTTCCACGCGTATAGAAATAGCCCGTCGCTCTGATGTTTTCTATGACTCTCTCTCTATTCTAATAAACTTTTTGATAAATCAACATCAGCGTCAGAAATGTTTTGTATCCACAAGAATCTGGGTAAACAATAGGACAGGTGTATAATGGTTTATAAACGCATTGGTAACTAAATTCATGCGTCTGTCTTTCCCTTCTCCATCTCTTCTCTTCTTTCTGTATCTCTGTCTGTCTGTTTATTTATCTATATCGCTTACATCACTATTGACGTAGATAAATATTCTTCACATTCTCTCTCTGTTTCCAGCACAAACAAAATCCTGATCAGAATTTGGATATTTTTGCGTCCATCTACTTCCTTAGTTCACCAAATACTAATAAACTATCATGAGCGTTGTCCGTTGATTGACGTCATAAAAAATCCTAACGCAAATAGCGTTTTTATATTCTATAGTATCATGTCCTTCGTCAGTAAAATTATGACTAAATTATACGCCGCCGTCTTATCGTATTACATTAAGACGTAAGGAAATGTGATAAGGGTGTCTCTGGAAATTGTAAACTGTAAAAAGAAATGCATATGATGTGATTCTATGATTGGAACAAATTAATAATTTTTTTTATTAAGTGCATAACTGCGAGGTGTAGATTGATCAGTTGTTGTGTTTTACGCCATGTCATATGTTTGATATTCGCTTGTTTGGTGAATTATTTTGTCTTTTAGGCGTATATATATATATATAATATAAAATTATACATATATATATATATATATATATATTGTTTTTAATATTGTATGACGCCATTTCGAGCAAACGGCTCTCATCAGCACAGAGAAATAACAATCTCAGACGGTCATCTTCCAACTGGCAATAACTTTAACTCTAATCCTTCACTCCCCGAGCCTTAATAAGAGATGGTAAATTAGTAATATACGTATATATTTCATAATATACATATATATATATATATATATATATATATATATATATATATATATATATATATATATATATATATATATATATATAACGACTTAAGGATAAGAGTTAACGTTATTGCAAGTTGGACGATGATCGCCACTATGAGAAGATTAGAAACAATTGGTGAGATGGGCAGAAGATTACTTAAGAAGAATTGATAATCGAAAGGGGCTGCTCTCCAAGTATTTGTTTGTGTTAAACTTGAAGACGGCTATTAAAGAAGTCAATATAACGGCAAAGTACCCCAATCGTCAAAAATGCAACATTTTTATGGTGTCATATCAGGTTTGGTCCAATCTACATCATACTAAAAGTTGCACAAGATTTGAGTATAGAAAAGTTTTAAATTTCGAAGTGGAACATTTTCGACTTACAAGTTATTTTCGATTACGTTGTAAAACACTAACACGGTCGGTTTTCATGACAAATAGTAATGCAGAAAATTGCATTAAGTTGCTCTTAACAGTGTGTAGTATATATATATATATATATATATATATATATATATATATATATATATATATTTATATATATATATATTTATATATATATATATTTGTATATATATACAGGTTGATTCATAAGTCACTTCACTTAGCTATTTAAAATGATTACCATATGAAGCACAAACATACTATAAATTTTTGATAATTTTTCATCTTACTCTCTAATTACTGCTATTTGTTATTTTAAATTTGTTCGTTTATATATTTGCCTCTATATATATTTATTTCATAATCAATCAAATATGCTACAAAGAGTCGTAAGTTCCTTGCAAAAAAAAATGGAGCTATGCATACAGAAGGAAGGTGGACATTTTGAGAATTTGCTGTAATTTTAAACTCCCATAAATGAATTCGTTGAATAAACTTTCTGTTTTGTATTACCGTATTTTTTAACTTTAGAATTTCAAAAATAAATAGCTAAGTGACTAATGAATCACCCTGTATATAATATTTTACGTATGTAAAAGTAATTCATGGTCACGTATTTCTGGCTATTAGCTCTCATAAGCATGTCTTACTTAGACAAGGATCGAACCTACGAAGTCGTAGGCTGGAGTTTTATCTCACAACTACGACTCCTTACCTGGAAATATGTCCGATATGTATCGCCTAAATATTAAGTTTTAGTATTGTTTTAATGGCGATAATAACAGCGTTTATATTTTTCTACTTTAACTTTAAAGAAATTTTAATTCAAATTTTGATTTCTTCGACGTCAAAAATGAAGAATAGAAAGTGATCAGCGGTTACCATGACAGCTACCTACATTCACAGACCAAAGAAAAAAAGAGATAGACTTTTATGTTTTGGCTTGCTCACAACGTATAATTCTCTCTCTCTCTCTCTCTCTTTCTCTCTCTCTCTCTCTGTCTCTGTATATATATATATATATATATATATATATATATATATCTATCTATCTATCTATCTGTCTGTGTCCCTCATTCTTTCTGTTTGTCTATCGCCATATCGATTTCTCTGTATGTCTGTCCGTCCGTCTATTTGTCTATCTCTTTCTCTACTTCTGTATTTCTGTCTCTTTTCATGCTCATTTACTTTTCTGTGTATTCCTCTCTATCTGTATGTTTGTCTGTCTATCCATCCTGTCTGTCTATAGCTCTCTATCTGTCTGTCTGTCGGTCTCTCTCTCTCTATCTATCTATCTATCTATCTCTCTATCTATCTATCTATCTATCTATCTATCTATCTATCTATCTATCTATCTATCTCTCTCTCTTTCCGTCTGTGTCTCTCATTCTTTTTGTCTGTCTATCGCCATATCGATTCTCTCTCTGTCTGTCCGTCCGTCTATTTATCTATCTCTTTCTCTATTTCTGTATTTCTGTCTCTTTTTATGCTCATCTATATTTCTGTATCTTTCTCTCTATCTGTATGTTGGTCTGTCTCTCAATCCTGTCTGTCTATAGCTCTCTATCTGTCTGTCTGTCGGTCTCTCTCTCTCTCTCTCTTTCACTCTCTCTATCTCTCTCTCTCTCTCTCTATATATATATATATATACATATATATACGTAAAAATTTATATATATATATATTATATATACATATATATACATAAATTATATATATATATATAATATATATATATACATATATATATATATATGTATATATATACAGGGTGATTCATCAGTCACTTCACTTAGCTATTTAAAATGATTACCATATGAAGCACAAACATACTATGAACCTTTGATGATTTTTATCTTACTCTCTAATTACTGCTATTTGTTATTTTAAATTTGTTCGTTTATATATTTGTTTCTATATATATTTATTTCATAATCAATCAAATATGCTACAAAGAGTCGTAAATTCCTTGCAAAAAAGAATAGAGCTATGCATGCAGAAGGAAGGTGGACATTTTGAAAATTTGCTGTAATTTTAAACTCCCATAAATGAATTCGTTGAATAAACTTTCTGTTTTGTATTACCGTATTTTTTAACTTTAGAATTTCAAAAATAAATAGCTAAGTGACTAATGAATCACCCTGTATATAATATTTTACGTATGTAAAAGTAATCCATGGGCACGTATTTCTGGCTATTAGCTCTCATAAGCATATCTTACTTAGACAAGGATCGAACCTACGAAGTCGTAGTCTGGAGTTTTATCCCACAACTACGACTCCTTACCTGGAAATATGTCGGATATGTATCGCCTAAATATTAAGTTTTAGTATTGTTTTAATGGCGATAATAACAGCGTTTATATTTTTCTACTTTAACTTTAAAGAAATTTTAATTTAAATTTTGATTT
Source organism: Sepiola atlantica (assembly GCA_963556195.1). Lineage (NCBI taxonomy): Eukaryota > Metazoa > Mollusca > Cephalopoda > Sepiida > Sepiolidae > Sepiola > Sepiola atlantica. The sequence continues at coordinate 119,532,766 of OY744515.1, forward strand.
CTTCGACGTCAAAAATGAAGAATGGAAAGTGATCAGGGGTAACCATGACAGCTACACAAAGAGATAGACTTTTATGTTTTGGCTTGCTCACAACGTATAATTCGGCAAAATTTGCGGACAGAAATGCTGAATTAGTAAAAAAAAATATTTTCTTTCTTAATAACTTCTAATCTAATAGATTAGAAGTTATTAAGAAAGAAAATATTTAGGAAAAGTTTTAGATTTACCTTCCTACTAAAGCTATAACAACCACTTACTCTACAACTGATAATAAGCAATCTTAATCATTCATAACCTTTTCACATTCTATGTTTATATGCATGCAGTGCTCTCTCAGTAGAGTGTATCTCCCTTTTATAAAGATTTTTGTTATATATATATATATATATATATATATATATATATATGTAATATATCTTTTCTTATTGTGAGATTATTATTTCTTGAACGTTTTTCTATACTGTACACCCCTGAATATTGTTTTTACATGGTCTGTACTGATTTGATGTATCCTAACACTAACTCCCTTCATTATTTTTAATTTGCTGTATAATTGGGAGTGTTAACCACTATAGCCTTGATGCTGTATGTGAACATTTAAATTGATGTCTAATCCCTGTGCTGATGATAAGATCCGATATTAATAAATACATATCGTCTCTGAAACGGTCGTGTAGCTTAATTGCCATAAATATATTTTCATAGCTCACTACCTAGCTCTACTTACATACCGAGCACTGTTGAAGTAAATACTGAAAATTGATACATAAAAAAATATATCTTTTTATAAAATTTTTATGTGGATACATGAAATACTAATATATATATATATATATATATATATATATATATATATATATAGTTTTAAACTATCCACTTTTATATGCATATCATCCATATATCCTCCTGATATGTTCTGACAAATAAGCAAATTTAAAGATTGAAAAGAGGGAGATAGAGAACGAGAGTGAGTGAGAAAGTGATAGAAGGGGATGACCCGGCCAGATATGTGCGAACCTTATTAACCCACCCCTGTGTATTTTGCGCGCACTAAACGCAGTGGCTCCCTCTATAGGTCTCAGAGTTCACTCCCTTTTTTTTACTGTCGATCGATCATGTCGTGCCAACGTGGAACGCTGCGGTTTTGGTTATTTTTTTTCACCTTTTCGTTGTGTTTATTTTTCGCGCTCAGCACATCAAGATCTAACTTGGACGCAGTGTGTGCAGAGTAATACACCGAAACTTCCTGCATGCAACCAGCACCACATCTGATGCTGCTGTTGCGGCGGTCGCGACCGCAGCCGCCACTGTATCACCATCTTACTCATAAACGGTTGCCTTCTCTCTCGCTAGCAATGTATCTATTCTCTATATGTCTCTCTTAGTCTCTCTTTATCTCTGTCTCTCTTTCTATTTCTCTCTCTCCCTATATATATATATATATATATATACATATATACACATATATATATACATATATATATATATATATATATATGTATATATATATACATATATATATACATATATATATGTATGTATATATATAGACGCTAATATAGATAGAAAGATACTATATATATATACATATATATATATATATATATACATATATATATATATATATATATATATATATATATATATATATATATATATATATATATATATATATATATATATATATATATATATATAGTATCTGTCTATCTATTATATTAGCGTCTCGGACACCGGCACCTACTCGTACAATCTTTTACTAGACTTTCAGTCCTCTACTATAGAACCTTTTGAAATGCTCTCTCCCTCTCTATCTATCTCTATCTCTCTCTTTCTTTATCTATCTATCTATCTATCTATCTATCTATCTATCTATCTATCTCTCCTTCCGTCTGTGTCTCTCATTCTTTCTGTCTATCTATCCCCATATCGATTTCTCTGTCCGTCCGTCTATATGTCTATCTCTTTCTCTTTTTCTGTATTTCTGTCTCTTTTTATGTTCATCTATCTTTTTGTATCTTCCTCTCTATCTGTATGTTGGTCTGCCCCTCCATCCTTTCTGTCTATAGCTCTCTATCTGTCTGTCTGTCTGTCTGTCTGTCGGGCTCTCTCTCTCTCTCTCTCTCTCTTTCTTTCTTTCCTAATTTATCTATATATCTATATTCTCCAATATTTTATTAAAAGTATAACTATTCTTTGCATTCTTTTTCACGGTAGCATTTGAGAATAGAGATAAAATGTAAATAGCCAAAGAATAATGGCAAAATAACGATAATAAAATTAATAATGATTAGGAATAATTCAAATAAATTTCATATTTGTCGTGAATTCATTGAAAGGGAAATGTTTACTGAGATAAATGATTAGCTGATGTAATCTCTGACCTTTTCGAACCCAAGATTCCCGAGTTCGACATAAAGATTTTTGAGTTTTAAAAGATGCATTTGAAGAAAGTCGGATATTACATCGACCGAAACGTAGTGAAAATAGCAATCATGGTGAGAATAGTAGCCCGAATGGTTAAAGTTTTACAAATTCTGATAACCTTTCTAGGGTTAATGAAATACTGACCCTTGAGCTCCCATAAAGTGACCCTAAAGCCAAGAGGTTTACTAAATATATAAGTAAAGCTTATATATTTGGACCCAAGCTTCATCTATTCAGTAAATAAAAAATCCATTTTTATAGCCTGAACCTAATATCTATCACTAATGGAGATTTAGTATATGTCTGTCTGAAACCGAAACTATACTAGTACTTATATTAATAGTGTGCTCGTGTTTCCTCTCTAAGTGCTTATTTCTGTGTACTATATTATTTCATACTAATCTACTATTTTTAATGCTCAATTAGGAGGGTTGTGTAGTATTAGTTTCTGTTGTTATGATACCATCCTCCCAGGCATTAACTCATATTTTGAGAGTAATGTAATATCTGTTCTGTGGTCATGATAAAATCACGTTAGTGATTTCCTATTTTGTAGATGGGAGTAGTGTAGTGTACGTTCTGTTCTGTTGACGATTGTTCTGTTCTGTTTACGATCGTCCAAAGCGTTATCTCCTCCTTTTCTTTTTAATACAATCCTCCCAGGCGTTACCTCTTTTTTTCTTTTTTCTTTTTTCTTTTTTTTTAGGGGGGGGGGGTAATGTATTATCTGTTTTGTGGTCACAAAACACTACTTACAGGGATTTCCTTCTCCTTTGGAAGGGGATTAGTAGTGTAACATCAGTGCTGTTTTAATAATACCATCCTCCCAGGCGTTACCCCCTTTTTTCTTTCTTTTTTTTGGGGGGGGGGTAGTGTATCCAAGACAGTCCATCCTTATCTGTGAGTAGTGGAGTACCTGTTTTGTGGTCATGATACCATTCCTTCCAGTAATTTCCTTCTCCTTCTTTAGGGTTTCTTCTTTCCATTTTTTTTTGGGGGGGGGGGGAGTAGTGTATTATCTGCTTTGTGATGACGAAACCATCCTTACAGGGATTACCTTCTCTTTTTGAGAGTATTGGGTAGACTTAGTCTTGTTATCATGATATCATCATCCAAGACATTACCTCCTTATCTGTGAGTAGTGTAGAATCTGTTCTGTGGTCATGATAGCATTCCTCCCAAATATTTCCTTCTCCTTCTTAATGGGTGGGGTAGTGTAGTATCTGTTCTGTTGTCCTGGACATTACTTCCTCCTTTGATGGTTAGGTAGCGTATATCAACAATGAAATTGTCACGATTTGCTTTCATTAGCCAACTCAACGCCGAAGGGTCCGTATTATTATAAAAGATTTATCAGATGAACGTAAATTGCAGTAGGTAAAATAGTAGAGAGGTGATGATTTTTTAATTCGTTTAATAAAAATTTAAGAGATTTTATGATTTCATCGCGAAATGCATCATAAAATGGCGACTTTTAAACAAAAAGGTTAAAATAGCGAAATGATGTTTGCATTTACGGGCACAAAAAATGGTAAAACATTTTCTTCATTGCGTTTAGTTCTTCGATTGTTAAATAATTGGAATCTGGTGCCGCACAGCATGACCTTACCATTTTGAATAGCACGTCGAACCTTTTCACATGAGAAGCAGCTAATTTATCGATTTGCTTGTGTGAATTTCAGAAGTCTCAAAGCTAAAAAGAAAGGGTGTATAATTGATTAAGAGAGAAAGTACGAAACGTTTATATATATATATATATATATATATATATATATATATATATATATATATATTACTATTTCATGTATCCACATTAATTTTATAAGGAGATATAATTTTTTATGTATCAATTTTCAGTATTTATTTCAACAGTGCTCAATACGTAAGTAGAGCTAGGTAGTAAGCTATGAAAATATATTTATGGCAATTAAGCTACACAGAGGCTCCCGCGTTTCATCCCAGTGGATAATCCTCAGGCTAAAATGCATGGTGTTTTTTTTGTCGGGTGTTTTTATATAAATGGCTAGCTAGTTAACCATTCAGATTCTTTGTTGTTCACTCAGTTAATCGTTGGGCTTCTCACGAATAAAGGTCTGGCTAGAGTTACTTCCTATATCCTGTTCCATTGTTCTGTTTTCTATAGATTGGCCTATATCCTGTATCTTTGTGGTTCCAATATAATGGGTGAATTTATTTTAATACGTTGTTCCTTATATTTCTATTATAGGTTTTAATTTTTAAATTGTTAGGTTTTTGTTTAGTTTATATATATATATATATATATATATATATATATATATATATATATACATGTGTGTGTGTGTGTGTGTGTGTGTGTGTGGAAATGAAATGATAAAATAATCCGAGAGTATGAAGTGAAAATGGAAAAGCGATTGAGCTAAAACTCCAGGTTCCGCCCAGATGTTTTGTGGGCTTTATCAAGAAAGAAAAGCTTAAAGAGGTAAATGACAACAACACTTGTAATTTGTGAGAAGATATATATAACTCAAGGTTTATTATACTCTAAGTACATCATATGTTCCACCAAATTACAGCTCTTCTCATTTAGTTGCAACGTTTAGCTTTTACCTCTTAATAAAGCCTACGCAATAGCTGGGCGAAACGTTGAGCTTTAGATCTTCTACTTTTCCGTTTGCATTCACGTATATATATATATATATATATATATATATATATATATATATATATATATATATATATATATATAGGATTTGTGATACAGCGAAACAGTCTGTATGTGGATGACTATATAAAGCTCACTTTCTTAGATAGAGCTTATTTGTAAGGGTATCGCCAACTGCTATTAGCTTTAAAGCATAGCTCATTGGGTAAAATTAATTCGAGCTCCCGGCCATTGACAATGTTTACATTGAGATACCATTTACATTCAGTCAGTGTCGTAAGATAGCGCAGGGTTAGGAGCTCGACGGTTGCGTTTCAATCCCGGCTTGAGGCACTAACTTGAGCCGCACTGAAGAGCTGTGATGCAGCGAAACAGTCTGTATATGGATGACTATATATATATACATATATATATATATATATATATATATATATATATATATATATATATATATGTATGTATATATAGTAGTATGCATATTTATTTATACAAAGGCTTTTGGCTACATGTTCAGCTCCGACTTCATTCAAATCTAACTTTCTCAGGACAAAGGGAAAAGTAGCTTCGCTAAAACCTGAGGAAGCTATGTAGCAAAAATGTTTGTATAAATAACAAAAATATATACGCAAATACAGCTCTACTATCTGTTGAGCACTATCTTATTAACACCTTGGATTAAAATATATTAACCTATAACCATACAAACAATATATATATATAGACACGGTGCATATTAAGAAGGTCGGAGGTTACATCGACCGCAACGTTGTGAGAATAAAATCCAAGATGAGAACAGAAGTCCGAATAATCCAAATAATTCAAATTATCAAACCTAATCCAAAAAATCCGAAACGTTTCATATATGTTCTATCGTACAAGAAAATACATGAAACAAGGAGACAACCCGATGGCGAGATGTATAAATAACATTTATTTTATTCCGAACCCCAAAACGTTCGCTCCCAGTGTGATTGTGTGCGTAAAAACCCGTACATATGTTCAAGAAAGTCTGAAAAGAATGTATGCAGATTTTTGAAGAAATTCAGAGAATCTGTCTCACATAACTTGGATTTTGTGCGTGCGTTATGCTCATGTGTTTCGGTCGAGGCGGTAAAGAGAAAAGAGTGGGAATCTCCTTATGTTTCAGCTTTTATATTACGGATCCTAGCACCCCATAGCGTGGCGAAACTGAAGATAATTAGGTCTGAGCGCCCTCTGGTGAATGTATCTGTAAATGTGTCAGAAGGGGAGGTAATGCTGCAAATGCATATTTTTCATCGTATGCCTATGTAAATATTTGGAATCACTGAGGATTAAATGATGAAATCGGTAAGGCTTGTCTTCGTGTTTCTCTGGGAGGAATGGCTGTTTTCCCGGCGGTTTGAAAGTTTGCCAATGATTCTCACTCCTTAACAACGCGCCTGTCCATTCTGCTATTTTGGTTTCAGATTTTTCGCCCTCTCACATTTGACCTTTCAACCTTTCCTTTCCACTGCGTCTGCACTGACTCACAAACTTCGACCAGATAAAAAGACAACTTGTTTCGAATAGAAATTCGGTTTTTCTTTTTCTTTTTCTATTCTTTCTGTATTTCATTCAATTGTTTATTTATTTATTTATCGTTAGTTTTCTATCATTCTGTATTTTATTAAAATTGTTTTCTTCTTTTTTTCTTTCTAATATTCATTCAATTCTTTATTTCCTGATTCATTCTTCGTTGTTTTTCATTCTTTCTGTATTTCATTCAATTCATTTTTCGTTGTTCTTTCTCATATAATTCAAACCTTTCTATCATATATCCCATTAAATTATTTTTTTCGTACCTCCTTCATCGTTGTCTCTCATTCTTTCTCTTTCAGCAAATTATGTATTTTTTTTTTATTTCTTCCTAGTTGTTTTTATTCTTTCTGTAATTCATTCATTTTTATTTTATTCTTCTTTCTCTTTTTTTATTCCTTCCGTATTCATATTATTTTCTCTTTTTATTTATTTATTTCTATGTTCCATTTTCTTCGTTTTTACTTCTTATTTCTTGTTGTATTTCATTCTTTTTGTATTTCATTCAATTCTTTTCATATCCATTCTTTATCATCATATTTCTTTCTCTTATTCAGCGAGTTATTTATTTCCTTTATTCTTTCTGTAATTCATTCAATTTCTGTTGTCCGTCTTTATCGTTATATTTAATTCTTTGTTTTCTATCACATTCTACTTCTTTCTTTTTGTCTTTCATTCTGTCGATGTTTATTTAGTTATTTTTTCGTTCCTTCTTTATTGTTATCTTTCATTTCCTTCCGTAATTCATTCAATTTTGTATTTCGTCTTCTTTCTATTTTATTTCATTACTTTTTTAATTCACTCAATTCTTTATCTTTCAGTTCTATATATCATTTTATTCGTTTTTCCTTCTCTTTTTTTGGTTGCCTTTCATTCTTTCTGTATTTCATTCAATTCTGTTTGTCCGTCTTGTTTATTATTGTCTTTCATTCCTTTTGTTTTTTGCACAATCATTTCTTATTCTCCACTTTTGTTGTTATTTTCATTCTTTTTGCATCTTATTTCATTTTTCCTTCTTCTTTCACTTTTTTGTTTAATTCTTTCTCTATGTCATACAGTTCTTTATTTATTATTTTCTTTACATTGTCTTTCATTCTTTATTTTCTGCCTTTATACTAGTTGTATTTATATTCGTTTACTCTCTCTTTCTCTATCACTCTCGCTCTCTCTCTCCGACTCTCCCTCTCTTTCTCTCTCTCTCTCTCTCTCTCTCTCTCTCTCTATATATATATATATATATATATATATATATATATATATATATATATATATATATAATCAAATATGAAACTAAAAGTAAACTTTTAGTAGATAGAACCTATAGTGAAATAGTTTAAGCTCCATATACGCGATAGAGCAATTATAAAGATAGATGAAAGAAGAGTGATAAACATGTACGAATGTCCAGATTTATTTCAAACTTCAATTGTTCAATGCAAGGTATATTCTGTAATAAAAGTATGTTTATTACTCTTTCCTTAAGCCAAGGCTTTTCAAAGATCGAAATCTTATCATCAGAGGAATTATATAGATAGATAAGTTGACAGTGGAAAAGCCAAAATATTTTTTCAAATGTTGAATTTTGGCTTTTCCACTGTCAACTTATCTATCTATATAATTCCTATGATGATAAGATTTCGATCTTTGAAAAGCCTTGGCTTAAATAAAAGAATAATAAACATAATTTTATTACAGAATATACCTTGCATTGAACAATTGAAGTTTGAAATAAATCTGGACATTCGTACATATTTATCACTCTTCTTTCATCTATCTTTATTGATTTATATATATATATATATATATATATATATATATATATATATATATATATATATCAAAGTTTTTGATTTATTTGTTCTTGTCTTTGTTTATTCCTTTTGCGGTGAAATTTAAGCATTTTTATAATTAACTCGAAACATAGCCGTCTCAGGTTTACTCGACCAATATTTTACATAGCGACGTGCGACTAAATAAAGCTAACGTTCCTCTACTATGTCGTTGTCTGAATTATTGTTACATTTACACGTTATTGGCATCACCTGTAACTCTTTGGTCATCGTAGATTTACCTTCGCTGTTGATTCAAATGGGGCGATGTGTCGTCTCT
>OY744515.1:119549002-119689002 GCA_963556195.1 Sepiola atlantica
TTTTCCCTCACTATTTCTCTCTTTCTCTCTTTCTCTCTTTCTCTCTTTCTGTCTCTCTCTCTCTCTCTTCTCTCTCGTTTTCTCTCCATACTTCCCTCGCTGTTTCTCTCTTTTTCTTTCTTTCTCTTTCTCTCTCGCCATCTCTCTATCTTTTTGTCTCTTTTTCATCATCTTCTCCTACCTTTCCCTTCCTCTCCCTCTCTCTCTCTGTTTCTCTCTTTCTCTCTTTAATTCTTCGCATTCATTTTCCCTTTTTCTTTCTCCCCATCTCTGTCCCTCCTCCCCCTCTCTCTCTCTCTTTCTTTCTCTCTTTCTCTCTTTCAATCTTCGCATCCATTTTCCCTTTCCTTTTCTCCTATTTCCATACCTTCTTTCGTTCAGATCACATTCTTCTACATAACTACTCTGGATATCAGATTTCCAGCTCCACTCCAATCGTTCCATTTTGTTTTCGGTTTTACATTTTTTCGCATGTTTTTTTTTTTTTATTATTCGGCGTCATTTTAATTTTATTTTACTTTCCTTCCATTTCTTTTCGACCCATCTGCTTTTTCATCTCTCTGTTCTCTTTGGAAGCTTGCTAAATGACAGTCACCTGGTGAGAACCGTTGCTGCTGAGAAGTAAGCATATCTAAAGCATACATTATAAACACCTGCTACTTCTAAATGGATCATACCTAACGATCTTCCGACTGGCCTCTTAACGTAGAACAATGCTTTGCGTCTTAATATTAATAATAAATCCACGTCTCCCCTTCTATCTAAATATATACATAATTAGAGTCATCCTCAAGAAGGTCTCGCTGTATCACGGCTCGTCTGTGTGGCTAGACAAGTAAGTACTACGAGTAGATATCAAAACCCTATTATTTGGACGACATGTGGAATTTCTAACCATTACGCTATCAGTTAGATCTCGGAGTTATATTAAGAATTATTTTATAGCAGCCCAAAGTGCTCTATTCTTCTGGCTAAGAGATATGCATTATCGCTGATAGTCTTCAACGATCTCTCTTACCCGTGAAGTCATTTAGTCATCCAAATGAAGACTCGCCGTAACGCGGCTCTTCAGTGTGGGTAGAGATCGCATTTTAAGCTGTCGAGCGTCGTAACCAATGAAGCTTTCGCCCCGCAATGTGTAAGACAAATGTTTCAACAAGTGTTTATATATATTCGCAATTATTAGGCTACGTGACTGCTCTACTCATATATATATATATATATATATATATATATATATATATATATATATATATATATATATATATATATATATATATCCAAGCAAGCGTTGTTGAATGTCACGGAACTTTCGCGTTTGTAAATCTTTTTCGTGAGGTTCTCAAACCGTCGAGCTATCCTTCTGGTTTCAGGTGGCAGTCCGTAGAATATTTTCCCGATTATTCTTAATTCGGCCATTTTTTTTCGAGCACTTTTGACTTTCTTAGTCAACTTCAGGATTAGGTTGTTTTTTAAAAATAAGACGACTGGAGTTAATATTTTATAGGTATCGTTAAGGGCGAATAAAAGAAAAGAGAGGGCGTGTGGTTGAGTTCATTTTATTCTATCGTTTGTGTGTTTGGTTTTATTGTTTATTTATTTATTTTATTTATTTATATATTTGTGGGTTTTTACAAAAATATATATTTAAGTATATACTCTTTATAATATACAAAAATGTTTCAAATTACAAGCTCAATAAAGTTGTATTACAAGCTTCAGAGAATATATATTTAAATAACCATAGGAACAATCTACTCATAACCATAACTTGCCTCTCTCTATTCAATTTCTTGATTTTCATATATAGTCGAACAACCCCAACCATAACTTGCATGTGTAGTTTCAACTTTTTTTATTTTCATATATCGAAGAATACGTGTCATTCCGCTTTTTCTCACTAACAATTTTAAAAATTTATTTATGTTTTGTTTGTTTATGTTTATTATTTTACAAATTCAATACCTTTTCTACATCTTACGTACGTTTCACAGCAAAATCGAGAGAATATAGATATGATGTATACCTTTAAAGTAGAACCGATCATGAAAGTTTGATGCTCGATATATTTCATAGATCAATTATATAAACATGCTACTACAAACTTTCATGATACGTTAAACTGTGATCTTTTGCCTAAATGTTCACCCTTTTCTTTGTGCATTTAATATTATCTTTATTTTATATCTTTTCAAATGTTAAGTTTTAATAATTTTCCCTTAACAACTTACCCGTTTTGCTCTCATCTACCGATAAGATACCATCTTTGAAAAGCCATGGCTTAGGGAAGGAAAATAAAATCTCTTTTATTTAAACCCCCTTCTCTTGACTTAATAGATGTTGTATAACTTTTAATCAAATTTTTTACTTGTTTATATATATACATATATAGTCATCCACATACAGACTGTTTCGCTAGACACGTTAGTGCCTCAAGCCGTGATTGAAACTCGACCGTCGAGCTGACGGTCGGCGCTTCTAACCCCTACGCTATCATGCGACATGACTGAATGTATGATATATCTCAATGTAAACATTGCAATTGCCGTGGCTCGAATTAGTTTTACCTAATGAGCTATGCCTTAAAGCTAATGGCAGTTGGCGATATCCTTACAAATTAAGCTCTACCCCGGGAGGGAGCTTTATATAGTCATCCACATACAGACTCATCAGTGCGGCTAGACCAGTTAGTGCCTCAAGCCGGGATTGAAACTCGACCGTCGAGCTGACAGTATATATAAATATATATATATATATATATATATATATATATATATATACATATATATATATATATACATATATATATATATATAGATATCGATATATGTATATATATACATATATTTATATATATACATATATTTATATATATATATATATATATATATATATATATATATATGTGTGTGTGTGTGTGTGTGTGTGTGTGTGTGTAATTAAAGTAGATTAAGACAACATTGGTACTGTCGCTTTCAAATCTTAACAAAGGGGACCTATAGTTGGTTTCTAATGCCGGACTCTTTTAATCCTCTGTTTATGTCATAAGCAGAGACTGACGAAAACCCTGCGTAGAGCCCAACTATAGGTCCCCTTTGTTCGGATTTTAAACCGATTTTGTCTTAATGTTTGTAATTACATATATAAATAAATATTGCGCTCTTATCTTTGAATATTTCTTAATAATTGAGCACTATTTAAATACAAATATACAATTATAAATAAATAATTAAATAAAAAAAACTTAGTAGAATGAACAAAAAACCTTCTTAAATCCAAAAACTATAAATAATCAATAAAATAAAACTTAAATAATTCCCAACTATATATGAAATATTTAATATATAGTTTTCAAATAAATGATATTAGCTCTCACTCCTCTGTGATCGAGCACTTTACTGATTTCTTTTCAATATAACCTGACACACACACTACATATATATATATATACATATATATATAAAAATATACATATATACATATATACACACACACACACACACACACACATATATATATATATATATATATATATATATATATATATATATATAGTAAGTTATGAAAATATATTTATGGCAATTAAGCTACACAGAGGCTCCCGTGTTTCATCCCCAGGGGAATCCAAATGCAAGATGCATCTTGCATTTTAGCCTGAAGATTCCTCCCGTTTCAACGCGGGAGCCTCTGTGTAGCTTAATTGCCATACATATATTTTCATAACTTACTACCTTGCTCTACTTACGTATCGAGCACTGTTGAAGTAAATACTGAAAATTGACACATAAAAAATATCTCCTTATAATTTTTTATGTGGATACATGAAATAGTAATATATATATATATATATATATATATATATATATATATATATATATATATATATATATATATATATTCATTTCATTTCTCTCAACCGCTCTTTTTCAATTTGTTTTCTATTTCACTCAACTATACTCCTTTTTCTCGTTCTCTCATACTCACGTCTTCTTCACACACACACACACACACACACACACACAACACACACACACACACACACACACACTGGCATATTGATTATTGGTAGTAATCTATACCTATAAATTGCAAGGTCGGTATAAGAATCTTCCTGCGGACCATCCGTTCAATAACTGGTACTTTGTTCGACAACAGTGCACATCAATGTGTGTAAGACCTTTTTGCCCTTTATTTCTTTAAGTGAATGATAATTCTGAGCGCACCTCGTCTTCTACGGAATATTGATCTCTCTATAAATGATCCAATAAATAGATCCAAATAGCAATCACTGGTACACATGTTTGGCAATTCTTGTGTTCTGTCTGCGTTTTTCATCTATTTCTACATAAAAACCGTGTCTTCATATATATATATATATATATATATACACTCTTGATCAAAAATTTAAAACCACTTGAAAATCTTTTAAAAGAAACCTTTGTTTTAAGGATAGATGTTAAACTCCTCCCACTTAAGGTTACCAATACTACAATCTAAAAGGTTATGGAAACAAAAAGCTACATTCCAAACATTTTATTCAGAAATTTACATTTTTTATGAAATGAAGCGTTTTACACCTGGTAAAAATTATAAGACCAGGGGTATAGATTGTTAGATCTATGGTAATTTCAATGTTTTAGTTCAGTTAGAGATTAGCAATCACTGCGTAAGGGTGTCACCATGCCTAAAGCAAGCAAAAATTCCGAAGTTGAGCGTGCTCAAATTCTAGATTTCTATAGGCAAAATTTGTCACAGCGGGCGATCGCAGCTATGGTAAATCGCATTAAAACTGTGATTTGCAACTTTCTAAAGAGTGAGAACTATGGAAAACAAAACTCACTGGTAGGCCCCAAAAGATTTCTATCGTATGAGTAGGAGAATAAGACGGGTTGTGTTGAAAGACAGTGGACTTTCTTCTAGTCAAATTAAGGCAGTCACAGATGCTGATTGCAGTCCAGTAACTATCAGACGACACTTACGACTAAAAGGCATGTCTAGCAGCACTGAAGAGCTGTAATACTACGAAATAGTGTATATATATATATATATAATTTTTTCGAATCTTCCTACATCCAGCAACACTGATAAGTTTTAGAGACGACAAAACACGGGCGTGTGGATAACAATATATATATATATATATATATATATATATATGGAAAATGAAAAAGGAAAAACCAAAAGATGTTTTTTTTTGTTGTTTTTTTTGTTTTGTTGTGTATTCATTAACGTTTCGTCTTTATTTGTAAGACTTCCTCATGATGATAATTTTAGGAAAAATGACATGCAAGTACATACAAATATTGGGTTGGCATGATGGGTTGATGAGAAGAAGTAGTAGCCACTACTGGGAGCAAGGTCCGGGCTGAGAGAAGTTGGTGGCAGAGATATACAATTATTTATAAATGAATATTATTTTCAAAATAAACCCATATTCACCTTTTTTTCATGACAACCTTGCACTCGTCAGTATGAGAGGAGACAATTCCCGCCGGTCACACAGTTCGAACCCCGGTACGAAAGTCATGTTTGACTCAGTAGTCGAGGTGCGTACAACGTCTCCAACACTCATTGTCTAGAAATGAGAAGTAAGTTAACATCTAAATAGCAAACACAGCGTATATGCGGCAAGGAACAGAGAGACAACTCGTGTCCTAGAGTAATGCCTTACGCGTTTCAGGGAATTAACGCTTTCTTTTTTATATTATAAAGTTCTACCTTGTATTAAGCATTGTTCAAATGATGTTTTTATGAATACATTTAAAACTTGTTTACTGATATATTTGTTTTCATATGGGTAGGGCACTAATAAAGGAAATGAGGATTTCCACTTAACCAAAAAGCAATATCATGAAATAATTGAATACCTTTTTTTAATATGAAATTTCGGATTTTTGTATCCTCATCAGTGCAGGAGTGGCGGTTGCAGGCGGTCGCATGGGATAGAACGCAGTTTGTACATTCAGACTAGTATCACGAGACTAACGTCTATGCCCAAGCGGCACGAGAAATCGACACAGACAGTAATTGAAGTTAACGTACACTTACCCGAGAGGCGGGGCAGCATTATTGTTGTCGTAAGTGTTTGATGCTCGAGCGGAACTTTGCATAATCGCTGATAACAACAATCGCGTAACTCCAAAGAGTGGTCTACTATTAAGATTGCTAAATCTTAAAGGAGCATTAACTATATATATATATATATATATATATATATATATATATATATATATATATATATATATATATATATATATATATGCAAGCGTCATTAAAGACCACGGAGTTCTCTCTCTTCACCATCTTTCTTGTCAATTTCTTGACGCGGCGAACGATTCTTCGGTTTTCGGGTGTTAACCGGTGAAGAATGGCACCTAACGTTGTGTTGTGGGCCATTCTTCTAGCGCTTTCGGTCTTTCTACGGTCTTCAAGAGGGTGTGTCTTATTGTTACTAAGAGCCGTTATTTATAATTGTATTATTAGTTGTATATCTATTAATTTACACACACATATATATATATATATATATATATATATATATATATATATATATATATATAATAAGACACAGTCTCCTGAAGACGATCGAGAGACCGAAAGCCCAAGAGGAATAGCCCACGACACAACGCTAGGTGTCATTCTCACCCGGTTAACACCCGACAACGGAAGAATCGCTCGCCGTGTCGAGAAATCGACAAGAAAGATTGTGAAGAGAGAGAACTCCGTGGTATTTAATGACGCTTGCATAAAAAATGACTTGCTGCCAAACTATATATATATATATATATATATATATATATATATATATATATATATATATATATATATATATATATATATATTACTATTTCATGTATCCACATAAATTTTATAAGGAGATATATTTTTTTATGTATCAATTTTCAGTATTTAAGTAGAGCTAGGTAGACAGGTATTAAAATATATTTATGGCAATTAAGCTACACAGAGGCTCCCGCGTTTCATCCCCGGGGAGAATCTTCAGGCTAAAATGCATGGAGTTATTTTTGCCGAGTGTTTTTATATACACGGCTAGCTAGTTAACCAATCAGATTCTTCGTTGTTCTCTCAGCCAATCGTTAGGCTTCCCACCAACAAAGGTGTAGTTAGTGTTACTTTTTATATCCTGTTCTATTGTTCTGTTTTCCATAGATTGGCCTATATCCTGTTTTCTTTTGTTGTATCAATATAATGGTTGAATTTATTTAACACGTGGTTCCTTGTATTTCTATTTTAGGTTTTAATTTTTAAATTGTTAAATTGGTTAACTAGCTAACCGTTTATATAAAAAACACCCGGCTTAAATAACTCCATGAATTTTAGCCTGAAGATTCCCCTCGGAGATGAAACGCGGGAACCTCTGTGTAGCTTAATTGCCATAAATATATTTTCATAGCTTACTACCTAGCTCTACTTATGTATCGATCACTGTTGAAGTAAATACTGAAAATTGATACATAAAAAAATATATCTCCTCATAAAATGTTATGTGGATACACGAAATAGCAATATATATATATATATATATATATATATATATATATATATATATATATATATATACATGGGCATGGTGTTTAGTCTAGTTAGCTTACCAATCAGATTATATATATATATATATATATATATATATATATATATATATATATATATATATATATATATATATATATATATAATGTAAGTTGGGATCAATATAATTAGAACATTGTTCCAAGAATTTTAAAACAAACGAGCGTTCGGCATACGATCGTTTCCAAGACTTTTTGAAAATATTGTATTGTTCATTATTTGATGTTATTCTTTAATGATACGAAAACGTCTTTTCGTCAGTACTTTTCATAACATCGCATACAGATCTTCACTTTTATTTTTTCATTGTATTTTCTGCATCAGCCTCTTATCCTCCCACTTATTCTTTTTACTCCTTCCTTTGATCTTCTCCTCTCCCTACAACTCTTATCCGTCCCTTTCCTCACCACCACCCCATCAAACGTAATCCCCGATCGTCCAGCTGCAACCATCGTCACTTTCAGACCACAATGCATTGCAAAAGCCGTTCTTACTTGGAAAGGCAGTTTCGTTTTTTCATTCAATTTTTCCTTATAACTTCGACTTATTTTCTTTAAAAACGTATAGATTTTTACTACATGTTTTTCTTTTGCTTTGTACAAATTTTTTAAATTTTATTTTTGCTACATGTTGCGTTTCATCTTCGCGTTGCCTTTCTTTTGCAAACGTTTTTACATCAGTTCAAAATGGCGGTTTTCGTTTTCAAATTTTCTGGGTTTTTTATACCTCTCTTTCTTAATAAGTTTACGTCGCCGCAAAAAAAAAATGTATTTTGCAATTTGTTTTCGTCTCTATGTCCGCGTTCAATTTGCTTTCATCGATTTTAGAAACGCAGCTTTTTTTTTCTTCTTTCTCGTCTATTTCTCCAATTTGCCAAGTTTCAAATTTCGTTTCGTTTCGCTAATATTTTTTCTGTTTTGAGAAAACCGTCTCCATGTAAAAAGATCATTTAAAAGTTAAAAATTCATGACTACAAATGTTTAATACCAGAATAGTTTTGCACCAATATTCATGTTACCTTACGAAGATTTAAATCATTATATAATGATACTAAACCTTATGTTTAGAATCTTTAATTCTAATTGTGATCAAAATCTATTACACAATTTGATTCTAGAAAATCTCTAATATTCAAGGCTTAAGCTTTAGAGGTCTTAAGAAGAAATTGAAATTCATGGATTCTTGCTTAATCGGTATCTAATAACTATGGATCAAATTCAATGCAAATCTGAAATATTTGAATTATAAACTGGGATATTATGCCCATATATTGCACCTAAGAACCCTTAAAATTATTTCAAATAAACTGAAATGTAAGGAATGTTTATGAATTGATGGCTAATACTTATTGTTACAATTTCACTAAAACTGGAGGTATCTGAATTTTCACGAATTGTTTCCAGCTTTTTTTTTTTTACCTTTCTTTACATAAAAATAAGTTAAATTAAAAACAGCCCATATTACTACACCTAATGATGATCGGTTAATTAGTTTAGGAGTGAATCTTGCACATATAAATTTATAAACATATACACATAAGTAGAGATAATAGTAGAAATAACATCATACGCATAATTTATAGCCAGTCTCTTCGTGCATCTGTAAACACTAAATAGCTTTACTCATACAAGATAAAGATTCAATTCTGTTCTGCCTATTATTTATGGGAAGCATTGGATCATGTTCTTAAAAATTGTACTTTCGATCATAATTTATCAGGGTACAAAATTCAATTTCTTCGCATTCATATAAAAAGGAAATAAAATAAATACTCTCGCCAACACTTTTCAAAGACTAGAAATATTTTGTTTTAAATAGAGGCCATCTTATCCGGTGTAAAAAAAATAATAAAATTTGGAAGACAACTAGAATTTATGACAACAGAAATTTATTGTATTTGCCAACATGATACGGCATGACAATGACCTCGTTTTCATTGTGTTAGTCTCGAGATATAGTTGATGTTTGTCCCTATTTGCCTCGATCATAGGCTTGGTTCAGATATAGACCGGTTTGACGTAAATCATTGTGCTTGGCGTCCACCCATCCCTATGATCAGCGTTCCTCTCGGTCGATTCCATGCGACTTCAAATTTAAAAGAGATTTTGCGACCATCTGAGCCGTTATTCTTTCGTTGATGCGATGCCATAGCGCCCTTGAATGTCATCATTACAGACGTTGCCGAACAGTCTAACTCCAGCGAGCATTTTAGTCTCCATGAAGGCGAATCTTCCCTCCGCCTCCCTTGTTGTCGGCAAACACTCGGAGCTGTACAAAGGAACGGGTCTCATAATAGTCAAGTATATATTCGACTTTAGACGGTCGCTGTTCTTGTGGTTGGAGAGGAAGCCGATGGTGGTACGCCATTTGAGCTGCATTGTATCGATACGCGCAGCGACTTTGCCGAGGATGTTGCTTGACAATCACATCACATGATAATATAGAACAGGATTTGACTATACACATAAAATATATACGAACTATATTCGATACGTAATCATTAATTTAAAATTAATTTAATTTAGAATACGTTAAGAAAAATGCCATCAGTCTATATAACCGGGTTAGTTAGTGAACGATAAAGTATGTGTTGGGCCCCATAATGTGCATTTCCAGTTTGATGCTAAGCAACAAGACAATTACAATGTTTATTGAATTTGTACCAGGCAAATCGAATGTATCGAAAAGCATCTCAAATGGGAAAGTATCTTCCTGTGTATTTTATGTGCCTTGCATGTCAGTCTCTGGTTTGCGTGTCGAACCCAAACAGAAGACTGCACATTTACGCCATAAATGACATTTCCGCTTTTGCGCAAAATGTAACCTTGAGTCCACTTTTGATGACCATTCCAATAGTCACATGCTAAGACTTTCTCTCCCGATTTAAAAGTGCACCATGATGTCGGTTGAACTGCCGCTACATCTGCATGTTTCTCTTGTGAAAATATTGCGCATCTGGACGAATAGCATGCATTGAAAAACGTATTTTTCGCTTCAATAGAGCTTCAGATGGTGAACTACTATTAGGAGCAGTTGGGGTTGGAGTATTTATTTACTCCTCTCCAGGAGTTAGGCACAAGGCCAGTTTTTTTTTATCTTACTCCCACAAGTAAGATGTGACCCAGGGTCGGGAAAGTGGGGTTTGAAAAGTCAGCGCCCGAGAGGTGAGCACTCTGGCCATTAAAAATTGACTGGGCAGCCCCGTCGGCATTCTCCGATAGGGGCGCCTCAGGCAGTAAGCAATAAACTTACTTCTCCCCAAAGAGGGGATGCAAAGCCTGGGAGGGTGGACCTCCTAGAACTGCACAGGACAGGCCCATAGACAGACGTAAATCAAGCCCCGAAGGCCAAGACAATACCAGTCTATGGGGTGCAGTATCCATCGGAACAGATACTACACTTTGATCCTAGCCAAAGTTGGAGTAACTCTATAACTTGCAAGGAACCCTCTGATATTCATGGAGGCGTTTTAAGAGTGCTCTCTTAAATGTATCTACAAAACGTTCGACCTGGCTGTTTGATTAAGGGTAAAAAGGTGGAGTATGGATGTGTGTTATGCTGTTATGTTTGCAGAAATCTGTGCATTTTGCTGTTTAAAAATTGTACTGTTTTTATTAGTTTCGGGACGATTAATCAGAATCAGTATCGGAAAAATCGGAAGCTTTTGGGGTATCGGAATCGGAAAAACTTTAGCCTAATTTCCGATTTCAAAAACGATTCTTTTCATTCTTATTTTGTTTGTCGTTTACAACTTAGTTTTCCATTACTGGTATTAATCATAAAATAATAAATATTTATTGATTTTAAACAATCAATAAAACTAACATTTATAGATAATAATATCGAATTTTGGGAAAAATAGCACCGGAAAAATGGCCCGGTAAAATGACGCAGGTAAAAATGTCGCGAGTTGATGAATAGGAAAAAAAATGGCACAGGTGAAAAATATAGATGAACATCTCACAATGAGTTTATCTAAATCTTGGATGAAATAGATAAAGGAAAAACATTAAGAAGTTTGTTAAATTAAAAAAGAAAATTTTATTTACATTTAAAAGTAGATGAGGACTCTCTGCTAAATCCCCTCTACCTCATGATAAAAATGAAATTCTACTTCTTTAGGTGATTTTAGAATCGGAATCGGTAATTGTATCGGTATCGGTATTTAAGACAGAATCGCTAGTTGTATCGGAATCGGGGGAAAATATTGAAATCGTCTCATTACTAGATTATAAATTGTATTGTAAACGGTATGACTCCTCATGATAAACTGAAACCATAAATGTATCCATTTATACAAATGAACTTGTTTTGGTTTTCGTAAACGTCAGCATTTTTCCCGCAGTCGATCACCATAAGCCGTACACACACATAATGAGACACAACCCATAGAAGCAAGCGAAGGAAAATACGCATACGCATCTCCGAGACCTACCACAAGACGACAAAGACTCCAACAAATGTACATAGTCTTATAAAGTTAGAATATTGGATATTCCATTTTAAATATTTTCATGACGACGCACACGGTGGACATTTACTCTATCAAGGGCGCCGCCATTTTAGATAACTATTTCCTTAGGTAAACAGGATGATTGGAAATAAACAGTAAAAAACACTAATGATAAGAACGATAACATAAGCCTGGACCTGGTGTTACCATATATACAAAAAAAATATGGAAAAATAATATCAAATAAATGTAAAAGCCGTGGGGCTCAGAAAAAAAGATCTGAGGGTCCTGATAGGCAGGAACTCCTTTGATGGGATATGTGGTTGGCATCCTGCGAATCTTAGTCTTTCTTATTTCAGGTAATAGAATATAACAGACGAAATAGAATAAAATAAATAATATCAGCAAAATTCAGAAAAAGAAATGTGCCACAAAAATATTTAACATATATATATATATATATATATATATATATATATATATACATATATATATATATACATATATATATATACATATATATATATACATATATATATATATATATATATATATATATATATATATATATATATATATATATATATATAGCAACAGATAAAGTGAAAGAATAAAATGAGGTACGAATTAAATTTTATTATCGTTTTATTAATTTGCATACACCTTGAATGCAATTTTCACTGTTATCTACTGTATTGATAGCAAACGAACTTCCTGTCTGGATAACTTTTTTCGCTTTTCGACTACCATTCACCACTTGGATTATTCTTTAATCAACATCTTGGATGTCTTGCCTTAAGCTATTTTAGACTTGTTGACTTTGATGAATTGTATAGTTTTACTAAATAGTATGTTTTGAGGCGATATATTTGATGTTTTATATACATTTATGTATTTTTCTCTATACATTTTTAAATATATTTTCAAAGTTTAATTTTTATTACCTGCAGTAATGTCATTGCGGTAATAGTCCTCTGAGGAGAAGATTTTCTTTGAAAACTCATGAGTTAAGGACTTAAAAGAACTTTGCCTGAACATTGAATTGTAATAAAATTTTATTCGTACCTGATTTTATTCTTTCACTTCATCTATTGCTATTAATGCTCTATCCAGTATATTGAGATTTATTTTTATCCGGATGTTCACTAATTAAAGATATTAGTTGCCTCTTATATCTTTTGTTGTATTAACCTTATATATATATATATATATATATATATATATATATATATATATATATATATATATATATATATATATGTGTGTGTGTGTGTGTGTGTATGTGATTTTTTTTGTTTAAACAGACATGTACAAAATCTGCGACACTGGCATGTCGATGTTATCGATCTACAGCTGTTAAAACCTGAGATCTCATCAGGAAGAATTAAAATTTGATCCTCGGGTCGTATTTAGATAATAATAATAATAATAATAATAATAATAATAATAATAATAATAATAATAATAATAATAATAATAATAATAATAAGAAGAAGAAGAAGAAGAAGAAGAAGAAGAATATATATATATATATATATATATATATATACTTAGGCAGCATTTCTTCGTTGATGCACGTTTGATTAAACAATAGTGACAATTCCTGTTTAGTTCCTTTTGAATCCATCTTTTCAAGTTGGCGAACCAACAATGTAATGTCTTTTCCAAGTGTGAACGAGAACTCGCCAAAACTGGCTCTACAACAGCACCCACACAGTTTTCCTCCAGTGACAGCCTGCCGCTTGATGATAAATCATGGAGTGTTTTTGTGCTCTCGAATTTTTTTTATCAATCGTGTAAGAGTAGATAAAGAAAATGAGTTATTTTTTATGGCTTTTATAATTTTGTATGCTCTCATTGTTGCAACTGCATTTTCATTATTCTTATAATACAATTTTACTAGCTCCAGTCTAGTTTCCAAATCAAGTGGCATGATGTAAATAATGACCTGTAAAGTATTAAAAAAACATTAATTCTACAAACGCTATGCATATATCTATAACATATATCAAAGTAATGTTAACTAATATATGATTGGTGGAATAATTTTGAACAATATAAATTTGCGTTGATTTTTACTCACCCTATATATATATATATATATATATATATATATATATATATATATATATATATATATATTTATATATATATATGACTATTCACTACCTGTCATGCGATTCGAAACATACACATATATATATATATATATATATATATATATATATAAATTTGCGTTGATTTTTACTCACCATATATATATATATATATATATATATATATATATATATATATATATATATATATACTAGTGGAATACTAGTCTGAGGATGAATAAAATTAATTCCTCGAACAAAACAATTTTGAACCAATTTTATCCCCCCTTATGAAAAGTAAAATTAAGATAAAATGATACTAAACTTTATGTCTGGTTTCCTGATTCTAATTTTGATCAAAATTCATTACATGACATTTTCTAGAATCAAAATCCATTACATGACATTTTCTAGAATCAAAATCCATTACATGACATTTTCTAGAATCAAAATCCATTACATGACATTTTCTAGAATCAAAATCATGTAATGGATTTTGATTCTAGAAAATGTCTCAAATTACGGGCTGAAGGGGTCAAAAGACGAAATTGAAAATTAGGGAATTTTGCTTAATTAGTTTCCAATTCAATGTAATATATTCAAATTTTCAAATGAGGGATTTTGACGTATGATGCCTCCAAATAAACTTGTGAAATTATCTAAATAAACCGAAATTTGGAGAATATTTATTAATTGATGTCTAATCGCTATTGTTAAAATTTCACAAAAACCGGTGGTATGTGAATTTTTACGAAGGACTTCTACCCCTTTTGTACATCATTTACATAAAACTAAATGAAACTAGATATAGCCAAACATTTGGACCCCTAACGCCCAGAAGCATAATTTTATAAAGATAGGGATCATATGATTAAAAAAAAAATTTTAATATTTATATCCGCAGACAAGATTGTTTTGTCTTTATTATGACTCATCAGTGTGGCTATATACAGCTGACCGCATTTAGTTTTACATCGTCGAAAGAGACAAGGAAAGAAGGGGCAAGTAAATAAAGGAATGAAAGAAAGAAAAGAAAGAAAGAATTGAAGCCAAAAGATTTTTTTTAAAAAAAGGAGGGATCAAAGAAAGGAAAGAAAAAGGGACAAAAAGGACCGAAAAACAAGTGGGGGGGGTTCGTTTAAGGTATGAGGATTTGTCGTTAGTAGCGTTGATCGAAGCTCGGCGAGCCGATGCTGCCCTGTTGATTGCGTCGGTTTGTAGTAAAGGCGTGCGTGTGTACGTGCGTGTGTATGTGCGTTCGGGACTGTTAGGTCGGAGGTAAGGCGGGGAAGGGTCGTTGGTGGCGGTCCAGGTGCAGCAGCTGTGCAAGTGTGTTTGCAGCCCGGCTGGCGCACGTCTGTTGCGATTCGGTCCGGCTAGAAAACATCACGTCGGCGCACGTGCCGATCGCGGTGAGCACGTCTCTTAAGTCGATAAAAAAGAGGAAAAAAGAGAGAGAGAAAGAGAAAATAAAAACTCGGTCTCTCGGGTGATAAATTGTAATTATCACGCACACACATATACACGCGTGCCCGTGAGCACACACACACACACACACACACACACACACACGCGCGCACGCACACACACACACACACACACACACTCGTTCGCGCGCAATCGCTCAGCACGCCCACTCTCGCCCCTGGGTGCGTCCTCGATGTCTCCCTGGCTAATTCCTTTGGGATGAGCATGGTTATATCAGTGTGTTATTTATTTACGTACTCACCATTGTCTCACTATGTTCATATCTGTTTAGTATTGCCTGTTTGTATCTGCAAGTCTTTGCATGTGTGCGTAAGTGTGTTGTTTTACTCTATAGGTGTGTTGTGTGTATATTGATGTGTGTGTTATCTTATTGTTGTTGCTGTTTTCCTTGTTGCTTTTGCTGTTGTTGCTGTTGTTGCTGTTGTTGTTGCTGCTGCTGTTGCTGTTGTTGTTGCTGTTGTTGTTGTCGTTGTTGTTGCTGCTGTTGTTGCTGTTGTTGCTGTTGCTGTTGTTGTTGTTGTTGTTGCTGCTGCTGTTGTTGTTGCCGCTGTTGTTGTTGCTGCTGTTGTTGTTGCTGCTGCTACTGCTGTTGTTATTACTGCTGTTGTTGTTGTTGTTGCTGCTGTTGTTGTTGCTGCTGCTATTGGTGTTGTTGTTGTTGTGCTGTTGTTGTTGCTGCTGTTGCTGCTGTTTTCCTTGTTGCTTTTGCTGTTGTTGTTGTTGTTGTTGCTGCTGTTGTTGCTGCAGCTGTTGTTATTATTGTCGATGCTGTTTTCCTTGTTGCTTTTGCTGTTGTTGATGTTGTTGTTGTTCCTGTTGTTGTTGTTGTTGCTGTTGTTGTTGCTGTTGTTGTTGCTGTTGTTGCTGTTGTTGTTGCTGTTGTTGTTTCTGTTGTTGTTATTGTTGTTGCTGCTGCTGTTGTTGCTGTTAATGTTGTTGTTGTTGTTTCTGCTGCTGTTGTTGTTGTTGTTGTTGTTGCTGCTGTTGCTGTTGTTGTTGCTGCTGTTGCTGCTGTTGCTGTTGTTGTTGCTGCTTCTGTTGCTGTTGCTGCTGTTGTTTTTGTTGTTGCTGCTGCTGTTGCTGTTGTTGCTGTTTTTGTTGTTGCTGCTGCTGTTGCTGTCGCTGCTGTTGTTGTTGTTGCTGCTGCTGTTGCTGTTGTTTCTGTTGTTGTTGTTGCTGCTGTTGCTGTTGTTGTTGCTGCTGTTGTTGTTGTTGTTGCTGCTGCTGTTGTTGCTGTTGTTGCTGCTGTTGTTGTTTCAGTTGCTATTGTTGTTTTTGGAGGTGGTGGTGATTGTGATGTAGTTGCTGTTCTTGTTATAGCTATTGCTTTTGTTTTGCTTTTGCTGTAGTTGAAGTTGTTTTTGTTGTTAGTGTTGTTGCTGTGGTTGTTTCTGTTGTAGGTGTTGTGGTTGTATTGATGCTGCCTTTGTTGTTTGATGATATAGATGTTGTTTCTGCTGTTGTTGCTTTTGTGGTTGCACTTGTTGTTGCTTTTGTTTTTGTTGCTTTCGTTTTTGTTGCTATTGTAGCTGTTGTTTTTGTTGTCGTTGCTGTTTTTGTTGCTGTTGTTTTCCATTTGTTGTTGATGCTATTGTTGATGCGATTTTTGTTGTTGTTGTTGTTGTTACTGTTTAGTTGCTCTTATTGTTGTTGCTGCTGTTGTTGCTATTTTTGCTATTGTTTCTGTTGCTGTATCTTTTGTTGCAGTTGTTGTTAATGCATTTCTTGTTTTCTTGCTGTTCTTTTTGTTGTTATTGTTGTTTTTGTATATATATATATATATATATATATATATAGAGAGAGAGAGAGAGAGATAGATAGATAGATAGATAGATAGATAGATAGATAGATAGATAGAACATCGAAAAAAGTATTTTGTAATATCAGGTTAGCTTAATGAGATTATCAAGTTTCTTCACATGAAACAATTTTTATAACCTCGAAAGCCGTTCATTTCTGTAACATTCACGTAGAAATTCCTGCTTAATTACGTAACTGAGACAGTAACCAAATATATTCGGTTAGAATCATTAACAAGTTGCTTTCAAAATGGTTAGATCATTCTAGCACTCTACAAAATACCTGACTCATTACGTAATCATCTACCGATTTAAAGGAAAGTCGTCTGTTTCTCTCTTTTTTTCCATTTTACTTCAGTTGAAGTCCTCAGAAATCAAGGTGCCCCTTCCTGGGGGTAACACTTTATTTCTATATGAGATACATAGATATATATGAGTGTTCATTTAAAATTCTCCTCGTCTTTTCCACTTTGACCACTTAAATAAGTTGTAAACTTCTTTTAGTTGTCTTACCGGATTCCAAGACAAGAATTAATCTGGTCAGGTGGAAAATATCCAGCTTAGTGTTGTTACTTGAAGTGGCATCACGTGGAGAAGGTACAGCATTCCTCGTATGAGCCAGTGTATAACCGTGTTGAAGCGGATCTTAGTTTGGGCTTCGAATACTATGTTATTTTAAATATCTGGTTTGGGTTTACTTGTAGGGCGAAGCATCCTAGTGTTAGGTTGTCCTGACAAACCCTTGTACAGATGAACTGAAGACACTCGAGGATCGTGTCTAGTCGGCTGTCAAACTTCTTTCTTACTTTTCGTTGCATTTTACTTCAGTCGAAGTTCTCAGAAATCAAGGGGCCCCTTCCTGGAGCTAACACTTGATCTCTATATGAGATACATAGATATTCGAATATTATATTAACGCTCTTCTTTACCACTCAGATGTTGTGTTAGTAAAGAAGTTAATAACATAAATGTCCCTCTCCCTAATTGTCCAGTTAATTATGTTATTATATATCTTTTATGTGGTATCTAGGTCTTAGCTGGTTCCTGTACAAGAATTCATCTAGTCTGGTGGAGTATCCAGCTTAGTGCTGCTATATGAGGTAACATCGCAAGAGGGTTCACTATTTCTCGTATGAGCAAGTGTATAGTCGTGTTTGGGGGTACTTTTGGCTTCGAATACTATGTTATTTTGAATATTTGGTCAGTGTTTACTTGTACAGTAAAGTACGATCATATCAGATTGTCCTGACAACCCCTTGTACAGGAAGACTGAAGATAGTCTTGGACAGTGTCTAGTAGGTAATTCAAACTCCCCAGTAGGTGATTCAAACTTTCCTTAGAATATGTGTATAATTGGTGGTTATGCATGTGTGCTTGAGAGTGTGAAGATGTGTGGTTTTTGCGTGCCATAGTGTGTGTTATGTGCACGCAGTGTGTATGCTGTGTATGTAGCTACGTTGTTCTATATATCGGTAAATCTGTATGTAGTGTGTGTGTTTACGTATGTATATGCGTTTGAATGTTAACAAACGTTTCTTCTGTCGAAACCGGTTAATTTGATTTTGAATTGATTTGTGTTACATACAGCACTTTATCTCCCACAATGGTCACCCAATTAATACTGACCATATTCAACATCGCTTAACTTCCATGCTCTAACGGGAACTAGTGTGTCAGCGTCACTATAGTGCTATATTAAGCTTGTGCTTTTGCTGTACGTTGTCTCTTTGTATATGTATGTATGTATGTATGTATGTATGTATAGCTGTGCGTTAGTATATGTGTGCCTGCGCGTGTGAGTGTATGAGTATGTCTTAGTGTGTATGTTGTGTGTACATTCATTTCTCTTTGTTTTTATTGAAGGTGGCGTATCTTTCTAGATGCCAGCCATTTACCCGCCATTTCATGGACTCCAACTGAGTGATCTGTTTAAGATTCTAACTATCTCTTTAAAAGCAATTGTTTGGATCTCTCTTGCACTTTGTTCACCGGGTATATTCGCCAGGTAGTTCTTATCCGTGGGTCCAGTTTTCCTTTGATTACTGAGATAAATGAAATATTCCTAAGGTTCCAGTTTATTTTCATGTCATACGTAATACATCATTTACTTCTCTAGCCCCTCTCAGATCTGTTTAGGCTGGCATTATTATGGAGACGAACTTCCATTAGGGTTGCTACTCTTTCCTCATTGTCATGTTCATTCTTTTTTTTAACATATTTCACCCCCAAAAAGGCAGGCCGCTACTGTAGACGTAAGGGGCTACTGAGAATTAGAGTGTACGTTTTTAGGGTGTCATCCTAAGTTGGGAGCTGTGTAGCGAGATGTCTGTTTACATTAGTTTTAAACCTCTGCATGTCGGTACAGTCGAGAACACAGTGAGCAGGGAGGTAGTTCCAGGGGCCGGCAGCACGAAAGAAGCTATTGGAGTAGAAGGCTCTCAGACATCTGGGGACCTCCACAGTGAATGAATGGGATTCTGCTGATTGTCGAGTTGGTCTAGTATATTTACGTCGAGGAGACACCAGAGCAACAAGTTCATTGGAGCACAATCTATTGAAGTATTTGTAAAACAAACACAAGGATGCAACATTACTGCGATTGGACAAGGGATGAAGCTTGGTTGATAGTGAGGACCTATTAAGTTGACAACTCTTTTTTTGGACGTTGTCTAAGAGGGAGAGACTAGTGAATGATGCACCAGCCCAGATGTGACAACAGTACTCGATGCATGTGCGGATGGTAGCTAATGTCAAGTGTGAGGAGTTTACTAGCACGATAGAGGGAGGCACACCTTCTCTGCTGCAGTCTTGTCAATGTCTTCTATGCATTTGTTCCAAGTCATGTTACCTGTTGTGATCGGTTAGAATAAAGATCTCTCGGATGGAGTATTTGAAATATCGGTTGAATCTCTGGCATACGGTAAAACAAAAACATAAGAAAATTGAATAAAAACGTTCAGAAACGCGGATAATAAGTCATACACCATCCACTTTGACTATATAATCATCACTGCTTCATACTTCGAAAAGCCGGCAGTTATAACTAGCATAGTGATTTATCGACCTGTAATATTAATAAAGAAATGGTCTGCTCAACTGGCCCCTGTCCTCTATAAACTCTACAACAAATGCCTAGCTGATTCTTACTTCCCCGTAGCTGGAAAATTGCCTCTGGGGTACCGGACTTCAAGAATTCTGAGGATAGAACTGATCCACAGAACTACCGCCCAATCAGTCTACTCCCGACCTTTGCTAAAATCTTTGAATCCTTAATCAATCTAGCGATAGTGCGACACCTCGTTAATTCTAAACTTCTTTCTGAACGTCGGTATGGATTTAGACAAGCACGATCTTCTGTAGATCTCCCAACGGTTATTTCTGAACGAATATTTTATACACTGGACAGGTAGGTGAAGCTAGGGATGTAGCGCTTGATATATCCATTGAAAAGGTATTGCATAAAGGGCTTCTCCTAAAAATACGTTCTTATGGTATTACTGGGCAAATATTTAATATAATTAGATCCTTCCTAACCAAAAGAAAGTTCCAAGTTTTCGTCGATGGCCGTTCATCTAAGCAACATTGCATAAGTGCTGTTGTATCCCAGGGATCTATCATTGGACTTTTGTTGTTCCTGATCTTCATAAACGATCTCCCTGGTGACATAGAGTCTGAGATTGGTATATTTGCTGACGACACCACGTTTTACTCTCGTCATGAGGGAAAAACGGACGCGATCATATCCGAGGCAATGGCTGAATCCTTAGAAAATGATATCCAAGCTGTAGTGGATTTGGGTGAAAAATGGTTGGTAACTTTTAATGCCGCCAAGATAAAGCTCCTTTCTTTCAATAACTATATTATTTAAATTCCTTTAAATTCACACAGAGGTTTAGTTAATAGCTCAATAGTTTATGCATTACTAGAGCTCAAAATATAATTTAATAATTAAATTAATGTATGAAATATTTATTATAATTATCTATTTATTTAACCCTATTAATTTAGTTTTTTTTTATTTATTTAACCATATTAATTTAATTAATGTTCCGAAGTAATTAAAAAACACACATTTTTAATCATAGAATTGCTTCTGCCCATTTTCAAAAAAAAGAATTTTTCTTGATAACAAATTCAAGATACTTACAAACGTCTTCAGTGATATTTTCTCATCAAATTAAAAAAAAAAATAAAAAAGGACAGTTTACATCAACATTTTACTTATTTATCTTTTTTTAAAGCAGATCAATTATCAAAAATCTAGTTATATCCTTATGTAGGTGACTTCTCTCAACCCGGTCCAGCGCTGACATTTTTCCTAAAATTATCATCCCGAGGATGTCTTACAAATAAAGACGAAACGTTGATAGAAAATATTTAAAAAATATATCTTGGTTTTTCCTTTTTCATTTCCAATTACGTCGGATGACTCTCATCTTTCCTTTCTCATATATATATATATATATATATATATATATATATATATATATATATATATATATATATATATATATATATATATATATATGATTCTGGGTATCATTTGGTAGGAAAAGGTCCAACAGATTACTGGATTATTTAATAAGAAGAACGTAATATAAATTTATTTATAGCATTACAGAAGTTCAGATTAACATTGTATTTTGGGTTTCAAGCCGGGAGAGTGATCCCAGACGAAAGACTACAGTGTTTTCTTGAGTGTTAGTTATATTTATAAACCGCCTACCGACTTTCTTTATTTTCTCTTCTCCCTGTCTGTCTGTTTGTTTGTCTGTCTGTCTGGTTCTTCTCTCTCTCTCTCTCTCTCTCTCTCTATATATATATATATATATATATATATATATATATATATATATATATATATATATATATTTATGGATTTTCATATTATATCGATTGCACTTCTATATATTCTGTCGGCATGTGCTTTCTCTGACGACGTCTTTGCTGCGTGTTCCGAAAGTCAAGTGTTACTATGTGTCGTTCCGCGCTACTGTACACACGCATGTACACTTTGTTCGTATTTCTTTATTTTATATAATTTTCTGTTCAAATGCCCGGATATTCGTTCTCTTCGCTTTTGATAGAATCCCATCCTCCGCTCTCGAGTACACCCTCTTTCCGAACAGTGTAATCCGCTCCACCTGATGATTGAATGTCACGTTCGTTGACGGGCAGCGAAAGTGGTATGAGCAAACCTAACGTCCAACTTCTCTAGAGCTCACTTCTAACACCCCGCACTTGAGGGGGTGGCAAGAGAAATTGATTGAATTATGAATCTAAGAGGAAAAAACAAACACAGACACGCGCACCTGCAGGAAACAGCAACGATCCGTGTCGTTTATTCATGAACGTGATACTAGGACGGTACATAAGCACTCCGGTGTACCCGTTTGTGATAACAAATGCACCTACAAACATAGGAAGAAGAAACCACTCAACTGCTCAGATTTATGATTATATATATATATATATATATACATACATATATATATATATATACATATATATATATATATACATATATATATATATATATATATATATATATATATATATACAGGGTGGGCCAAAATAAGGGTCCTATCTTTAAATTTGAATAACTTGAATTTGAATAACTTCCACAAAATAAAAGTTAAACTCACCAAACTTTATGTGTGTGTAGACTAACCCTTCCGAGATTTTTTGAAATAAACAAAACAAATTTTAGCCGAAAAACACTTCTTAAAACTTACAAAAACTAAAGTATTGTTTTTTACACTGTTTTGAGTTTTTTAAGCAAAAATAATGTTTTCTAAATGAGGGTACGTTCCTTAGGGCTAAATCGGCTCATGCTTGCTTCGGAAGGGGTCCTTTACTTATTCTAAAAAAAAAAATTTAAAAAATCAATAAATAAAAAAGTTATGAATTTTTAAAAATAGGACCCTTATTTTTGCCCACCCTGTATATATTTGAAGCTCCTAGTAAAAAAGTAGAGCACCGTAAAATGGTAGTAGTAACACAGCGTAGCGTCATTTGCTTTATATGCATCGTTCCTTCACTTATAGAAGTTTGAATGCCTCTTCGCTTCGCCGCCGTTAACGTGTTAAAATTATCATTGTTTATAAGCTGTTCAGAACTGGCCTAGCGGTTAGCGACGTTGGACGGGAGTTGGAAAATACTTGTAGTCCAGGGTTTCGAATCGTGTGACCGGTGATGAATAGTCGTACTTCTATGCTGATGAGTCTTGATTGAAAAAAGACGAAACGTATACGTCCATAGATATAAACAATAACAAATATTTTATATATATATATATATATATATATATATATACAAACTAACAGTCGACGCTTCTACTTCTGCGCCATTACACGAAACTGTAAGTGAAATCTCAATATAAACATTGTCAAATGCCGAGAGCTTGAATTGGTTTTACCAAATAAGCTATGCCTTAAAGCTAGTGGCAGTTGGAGATCTCTTTACGATAAAGCTCTACCCAAAAGGGAGCTTATATAGTAATCCATATACAGACTGTTCGCTGTATCACAGCTCTTCGGCGTGGCTAGAACAGCTAGTGCCTTAAGCCGGGATTGAAAGTATACACATATATATATATATATATATATAAACAAATAAAAGATGAAAATAAAGATTGTAAGAATACAATATCTAATATAATATCTAAACAGGGTGTTTCAAATAAAACAATATTTTTCCTTCCTTAAGCCATGGCTTTTCAAAGAATGAAATTTTGTCGTCCGAGGAATAAAACGAGATTAGTCGGTCAAAGAAAATTACCAAATGTTATAATTTTAAAGGATATAAACATAATATAAAATAAATACAAATATACAAAGTGTTCAATGCCAAAAGAGAAGAGGTTGAACATATAGGAAAAGGCCAACTTTCCTGGATTTACTGTCCTTGAACTTGCTGCCACAATTTTCATGACACCTTTAACGGTGAACTTTTCCTATATTTAAGTTCTTCTTCACAGTTATACATGATATCTTTGTTTTCTTGTTCTTTATATATATATATATATATATATATATATATATATATAAAGTGGTGTACTAAAAGCGAACTTTTAGGAAAAATAAAACCTATTGTGAAGAGTATACAGCTCAATATCCAGGATAGAGCAGGTAGATAAGAAGAAGAATGGAAAGGAATTAGAGAAGCAAAAGCCAAATCAAAATTCAATTCAATTTCTCAGAGCAAGGTATATTCCGCAAAAAGGCAATTTATTCAAGTTAAATTTTCCTTAAGCCAGGCTTTTCAAAGATCAAAATCTTATCATCAGAGGAAGTCGCTGGGATAGATAAGTTGGCAAAGGCCAAGATTTAAAATTTGAAAAAATAAAATAAAAGTTGTAGGGAAAGAAACACAGGGCAAAACTCTGCCCGAATGCAAGCAAATGTCCGATTGCTAAAAAGTCCGGTGTCGAAAAGTCCAGCGGAGAGAATGAGATGTAGATAGGTAGGTCGTTAAAAGGCACGAGAGGTTGTGAGAGAGGATTCAAAGTTAAATTCCAAGAAGCCACAACTTCAGGTGCGCCGAAAATAGAAAATCCACAGGGTAAATAGCCCAATAAGAGGTACGTTCGTGGATGCAGGCAAGGCTCAGTAAAGAGTGAGGTGGAAAATATTCGCCATTAAAAATACTTCCTGGGCTGAGATATCAAGGAAAGTGTTTTAAAATGGGAAAAAAGGCTAGCTTTAAAATATTTTCGCTGGAACAGATACTACACTTTGCTGGATAGCAGCCGTGTTTTTACTTCCCATTTCTAGACAATGTGTGGTGGAGCATCGATACGCATCTCAGCTATTAAGTCAAACATGATTATCGTATCGGGGTTCGTACCGTGTGAGCGGCAGGGATTGTCTCCTCCCATACTGACGATTGCATGTTTGTCATAAACTACATGTGTATATGAGTTTATTTTGAAAATAATATTTATTTATAAATAATATATATATATATATATATATATATATATATATATATATATATATATATATATTCTTATATTTCTTTTTTTGCTGGAGATGGGACATCCTACAGATACCAGACATTCACCGACTATTTCAGACACTCCAGCCTAGAGATCTTTTTAAGATTCTAACCGTCCCTTTAAGTGCAGTTGTTTGTATTTTTCTTGCCCTCGGTTCACCGGATATACTCGCCAGATAGCTTTTGAAATTCTTTTTCATTAGTCCTGTTGCTCCTATAATTACTGGTACGATGGAGATTTTCCTAAGATTCCAGTTTATTTTCATGTCGTACACAAGACCTTGGTATTTCGTAATCTTTTCCCTTGCTGCTCTGTTCAATCCTGCATCATTAGGGACGCTGACTTCAACTAGGGTTGTTACTTTACCCCTTTGGTTCCATATTATGATGTCAGGTTTAACAGCTCTGTTTTCTAGATATGTAAGTGTAGGGATTGCGTAGTCATAGTGGATGGTGTATAAATAATTTCCAACATTTCTTTCTAGTATATGCTCCTAGGATTTGCTGCTACACTGGATTTTAAACTTTTTACATATAGTCCAGTGAAGATATTTACACACTCCGTTGTGTTGCATTGTATAATAGCCATCCCCCAGGAGAACCTTACAACTGGATGTCAGGTGCCTCACACTCTCTACTTCTGTGTGGCAGAACCTTCACTTGTTATTGTTGCTGAGACATCTCATCTTTTTAAAGGCATTGGTCATCAAGCCTTGATCTTGAGCAGCCATTATCATTCTCTCCTGATCAGAATGAAGAGACCCTCTTTTCAGCCAATCTACAGAGCCATTCTTACTTATATATTCCTGGGATAATTCACCTAGGAAATATTTAGCACGTTGTTGGTTGGCCCATTCTTCCAGTTTTCGGGAATGGAAGGTCTTGGTGTATTTTTGGCGGCTTTTGTGGGCTATTTCTGTGGCAGGATTGTTGTCTGTTTCTGCCTCATTTGTAAGACAATCCTGTCCAAAATGTTTGGCCAGTTTTGTGATGGAGGTTGTTCTGCTTGCTCTGGTTTCTTGATGTTAGCATAACATCATAGGGTTTGGGTTCTGGGAGCTCATCAGATATTGGCCGGTGCTCACAATAGTGGCTCGGTGTTGATGGTCAATTTCTGATACCCCTAGCTCGTCTTGGCAAATACAGCCTTGGTAGACACTGGTTCATGTACACTACTCTGTACATTGTCAACATTTTTCTCGTTTTAGTGTCTAATATATTAATATCCTTTTGTGGTCAATCAATACTTTCAAAGCTGTATGTTATCACTGGCATAGCTAATTGGTTAATGGCAGTTACTTTGTTTTTGTTTGTTAGCTGTGTTTTGCGAATTTTTCTAACACAGCGTATATATTCTTTGCTAATTTTTTCTCTCATCTTGGCATGTTGAATTGAATCATTTTCTTCTATGCCAAGGTATTTGTATTGTTCCTGTTCTTCAAGGTATTTGATGTCAGTATCTTCATCAAGCTGTATGTTTTCCGTTTGGATCTTCTTCCCAACTCTGAGGGAGCACTTGGCACATTTGTTCAAGCCGAACTTCATTCCAATATCTTTGGAAAAGGTATGTACAAACTGTAAGAGTCGGCTCAAGTCAGCATCTAAACTAGCATGCAGCTTGAGATCATCCATGAAGAGCAGGTGGTTGACTTTTTGTTTAGATCTTGTTTGCAGCCCTGGCTAAGATTGTAGACACTCTGGCTTTTGTTTAGTAATTTGCTTAGCGGATCAATTGCAAAAAAGTAGAAGAGATCTCCTTGGAAGATTCCTCTTCGGATCCTGACGTCAGGGATTTTTATTGTTCCATTAGTGTGTCTTAATGCCATAGTTGTTTTCCACAAATTAATTTGTACTGCCATGGTGTTCTTGATGACCGGATGGATATTATATAGATCAAGCCAGCGCAGGAGTCATCCGTGGGGTACACTATCACATGCCTTTTGATAATCGATCCACGCCATGCTTAGATTTCTCTGCCTCTTCCTACAGTCCTCAAGGATGGTCTTATTGATCAACAATTGGTCCTTGGTGCCTAAACACTTCCTCCGACACTCTGCTTGTTCTTTTTCCAGGTATGCCCCAGAAGAAAGGTGTTCGTAGATGCTGTCTGCAACCAGGCCAGTGAAGAGTTTGTAGGTTGTAGTGAGGCAGCAGATCGATCTGTATTTTGTAGGGTGTTGTGTCTCACTCGTTTTGGGTATGAGGGTCGTATCACCTTTTACTAGCTATGCTGGTGTGGCCTCCTCAGCCTTCAACAGTCTGGTGAAGCAGCTACTATAATGGCTATGAAGTGCTGTTAGTTTTCTTCAGCCAGAAATTGTGCCAGGTGTTTTGTGATTCTGAAATTGATCTAGCTTTCGTTTTATCATTCCAGACGTTATCTTGGGTTTTTGCATTTTTGGCTTGCTTTTATTACTTCGAGCTATATATAAAATCCACTTTGGGTCATGGTTGTATGGTCCCTCATTCTCAAACAAAGGCCTCCACTGTTGATTTACTCCTCTCCATGAGTTAGGCACAAGGCCAGTTTTTATCTTACTCCCACAAGTAAGATGTGACCCAAGGTCGGGTCGGGAAAGTGGGGTTTAAAAATTGCCTGGGCAGCCCCGTCGGCATTCCCCGGTAGGGGCGCCTAAGGCAATAAGCAATAAACTTACTCCTCCCCAAAGAGGGGAGGCGAAGCCTGGGAGGGTGGACCTCCTTGAACTGCACAGGACAGACCCATAGACCGGCGTAAATCAAGCCCCGAAGGCCAAGACAATACCAGTCTATGGAGTGCAGTATCCATCGGAACAGATACTACACTTTGATCTTAGCCAAAAGGCCAAGAAATGAACAAAAGGCCTCCAGTAGCTTTCTAGCTACTTCTCCTCTGGTGACTTTTCCACCGTTATCTTATCTCTAATTAAATTTCGGTAGAATAGTCTTGTATTCTTTTTTAACTGTCTGTTCTCAACTTTCCCCTGTGCTTGTTAGCCTTTTCTTGAATTCTTGTGGCAAGTGCTGGGATTTTACCTTCAAGTTCCCTCGCAACGTTTTCAATTTCTTCTACATTTTTTTGTATTTAAAACTAAGTCTGCAGATGGTGTTACTCAGCCGTCCCTGCACTGTAGGGGCAGCAAGGAATTGTTTAATTTGAGAGACTACCTTTCTGCAAAGGTTAAGTTGTTTCTGAAGCTTCAGTTTCTACGTTGGCGTTGTGACTCGTGCTCTGGACTCCCATTGCTTTTTGAATTGATGGAGTGTTTTCCTAACAATAGAAAGTCCTGCAGCGTATGTTACTTGATTCAGCTCCGTGATGGATATGTTGGATGGAACAAGTCTTTGAAGAGCGATGTTTACGTTTTGTATTACTGTCTTGGTAGCTGTTGAGGCTTAAGTTCTGAGCAGTTGAGGTCTTTCCTCCAGCCTCATCATCTAGACTCTCTCAATTGTATTTCCAAGTTCTTCTTCCAATGTCAATTGCTCATCATCAAGTCCAAGTACTTTCTGAGGTAATGATGGGGATTCAGGTGTTACCAGTAGCCTCGGTGATAGTGGTGAGGAAGAACTTAGGTTCAATGAGGGGCTATCTTCTGATTCTAAATAGACAGCTGATGATGGTGGTATACTTTTCGGGGAGCCCCTTGCTAAAGTGGATTCTGGTGTTGATGTAGCTTTATGGTGGCTTGTCATGAACCCAGATAGTTTGACGGTTTTATTCATGTGTGAATGGTAATGTGATTTCTGCTGTACCTGTGGTGTGGTGTTTTGGACGATGATGGGAATTGTGGGAATTTTGATGGAGCTTTCACGTGGACACTTTTTGGTTATTATGAGGGCTGCTACCTCTGATGCTATATAGTCCAGCTCAGCTTTATTTAACAGGCTCATGCTGTTATATCTTTGGCAAGTTATTTTTTGTGGTGGAACATTTTTCTTGCCTGGACAGAAGTGGAAGAATATTTCCCTCCAGGTCTCTGTTCTCTTTTTTTTGTTTGGTATATTTTATCTGAGCATATTTCATAGCCCATAACAGTGCCCACTATTCTTCCCTCTCCAATCTAGACTCTTGTCTCCGTCTAGTTTTTTTCTTTCCTGATAGGAAGGTAGTCTTCTTCAGCCTCTCTTCTGGCTGCATTTTTTATGAGGGTGCTCTCTTCTTCTGTTATATATATTCCCATCTGGGTAACCAGCGATCGTACGCAGGCAACCGGTGTATTTTTTTTCTTCGGGGAGGGTAGATTCTTGGATCTTATTAGCTAGCATCCCATTGGATGTTTTGCTCCACTTTTCAAACTTTGAGTAGTGGTTGCAAAACAATAGCACCTTCTTTTGTGCAACAGTCCATGGTAAGGGTTTTAAGCCTCTTATGTTTATTTTTGTTGTTGCTGTATTTGATGGAGATAGGGGGACAGGACCTTTTGTCTGAAGGCCTGATGGCTGACCCTTGCTGGTCTATGTATTGGCTGGAGCACCATTTCCAGAGGCAGGAAGGTTTACACCATTGTTTACATCTTCTCGCCTGGTGTATGAACGGGTTTACGGTCACGTTTTATCCTGGGTGCCGGCCTGCCAGTTTTGTTTTTATTCATATTTTTTATTATTCATTTCCTCAGTGTCAACGGCTTCTAATTGTTTATTCGAATCTGCCCTCTATTAATAGAGGGGGTTCTCCCGTCCGCAATACGGGAGACGTGCTGGATGGCTTGAGGAGACAGCATTCCATTTTTCTTTGAATATTTGGGCAGGGTTTATTCAAGTAAAAAGTATCCTCATGTCAGAATCTCTGACAAAACATCTGTACAGAGAGACCGAATACACCCGAGGGTGGTGTCTACTAGGCATTCAAGTTCTCCCCAGTAGGCATTCAAGCGATCCCTTGTGTGCATTCAAGTCCTCCCCCGTAAGCATTCAAGCCCTCCACAGTAGGCATTCAAGTCCTCCCAAGTAGGCATTCAAGTTCTCCCAAGTAGGCATTTAAGTCCTCCTATATATATATATATATATATATATATATATATATATATATATATATATATATATGTGTGTGTGTGTGTGTGTATGTATATATATATATATGATAGACAACTTCTGTTTACATATCATTTACGAGTGTTTCTCTAGGGTCTACTGGTAAGAGCTACCGAATGTCAACTAGATTGTGTAAGGTTCGATTTAAGGCTCTTGATAGCTGATATTCTAGCGTTTTGATACAGCGAAACAGTCTGTCTATAGACGATTATATATATATATATATATATATATATATATATATATATATATATATATATATATATATATATATATATATAGCGTTCTGTATATGACTGTATATATACTCCTCACTTATATGTTTAGACTCTTTCATAGGGGATATAATTGTGTTCACTTAGCGTAAAACATTACTCTTCAATATATAAAATAGAGTTATCGGTACCATCTCCTCTACTAATAAAATGGGCTTTCTTGATGTGACGAAATAAACATTGAGTTAATTCCTATTTCAATCAACTAAATTATTTATCGGGGAATAGTTTAATATTATTCCCAAACAACTTATTTTCACTTCTTTTTCGAAATACTTATATGGTAGCTAAAAGCATAGTTAAAAAATATTTTTATCTAATAACGAGACACTGCTTATCAAGACCCAAACGCCACTTGAAGATAAGGGTTAATGATTTTGCCCGGGTATTGGTAACGATGGTAGTGACTGGGCAGTATTTGATTATTTAGGAGAACGGCTCGACAAGAATTTGTTAACATTGGACTTGAAACGGTCATTTTGTAGTAAGCTTTGCAACGGCTCCGTAGTATTGCGTTCCATTTTTGTTTTAGTTGTTGGTATAGCTCGACCGAGGATTGAACTATTGCCTCCTGGCCCATCAGCGGACACTCTTACCCTTATGACAAATGAGCCGATTATGTAGGGTAAATTCACAATTATTGCTCGGTAAGGAATTTGGGAAATATCTGATCAAATAATACTCGATACTAAAATGGTAATTATAAAGTTTGTTTCTTTGTTTGTTTTTTTAGCGACATGTAAACCATTATAAGGTCATCCAAGGTCAAACAAAGGTTTTTTTTGTTTTGGGAATCATCTAGATTGACTTGCTATAAAACAAACTAAATAAATCTACAAGAAAATAAGATACAGTCCAGAGCAAATAACGGAGTTGTTGTTCTTTTCAATTGCTTTCAATATTAGATCTGCAGTGAGCAAAAAGAAAAAGATCTACATCACTACGAAGATTACTACTACCACTACTACGGAGAGAGGGGGAGAGAGAGACATCATTACCCAGTGAACCATCTCCATACAACGTATCAACAACACTGCAGTTGTTTCTGTAGACAGGAAAACGACCTACAACCGATTGGGGTCGAAAGTATTCCATATTTTACCTTATAAACGGCCTATAAATGAAACGTTACGTAAGATATTGCTATGTTCTTTGTTGTTGGTGTTTAATGACCTTTCAACCATTATTAAGTAATCTCAGGTTAAGGTAATTATAGAGCGGATATATTTATAAATTGTTTATATTATGTCTCGAAATATTTGAGATGAGCCTTGATAATTTGTATTATTCATACTACAGCTCCTATCTTGGATATTATTATCACAACGTTTCAACCGATGTAACTTCCGACCTTCTTCAAATGCATTTTGTGAAATTTCGACATAACCCGTCATTTAATATGCGGGAGTATCTTGCTCTCGTTCCGTCAGCCATGGCTGAGTAAGAAGTCTTAAGTAATTCATAATTGTATTATTAGTACCGCCTATACTGAGAATTGAACCTTCAACATCTAGAACACCGTTACTTAGAACTGATTATTACTTAAAGACCCGTGGTGCAACGGATAAAAGTGATAAGTATAATCAGTTCTAAAGTGGCAATGTTCTGGGTGTTGAAGATTCGATTCTGAGTGCGAGCTAAGAATACAATTAGAATCATGATCGAGTATGGTTGCCAAAGTAATTACTTCGACAACCATACTCGATCATGATTCTTTATATTGACATTTTATTGCGGTGCGAACGTTGGTGTATGTTGGTTAGTCGGCAATTTAACATTCTAAATTCCAGCGCACCAATCCCGCTGATGTCTGAAATAGACACATATTGGAACTGGTAGGATACATACCTACTTCTCATCGGTCAGGGTCAATCAATTTTTGCAACATGATTAATAGCAGCTGTGTGTTTTATATTTCGATTGGCCTGAGTATTATCCTGAAGTGGCCAGCCAGATGCGCGCTATTCTATGGCGCGACTTTTGCTGATTGACAGACAATTGGAAGTCCCGAATCAAACGGTTGGCAAAGAACGAAGCAGATGGGCAAAGTGATGGTTAACCATAAAAGGCATTCACACTTTCTTTCTCGCACCATTGCCTCGACAGCAGTTTCTCTTACACACACACACACACACACACACACACACACACACACACACACACACAATTAATGACTCTTTTATTTTAGTTTTAATTTTGGGGAAAAAATCACTTAATCTCCTCAGTTTTGTTTTAGGTTGTAAATTTGAGAGATATGAACATATATATCCGTCTGTGAATTACTATATATATATATATATATATATATATATATATATATATATATATATATATATATATATATATATATATATACGGTAAGTTATGAAAATATATTTATGGAAATAAAACTACACAGAGGCGTCCGCGTTTCATCCATGCATGAAGTTAGATGTGTCAGGTGTTTTTATATACACGTTTAGTTAGTTAACCAATCTTATTCTTTGTTTTCTTAACCAATCCTTGGGCTTCTCACAAAGGTTCGGTTGATTTTACTTCTTATTTCCCATTCTATTGTTCTGTTTTCTATAGGGTGGCTCATCCCTGTTTCTTTATTGTTCTCTTAGCCAATCGTAAAGCTTCTCACAAACAGGGATGAGCCACAACTTGGAAACCGGGTTCGAGCCCTCCGACTCAAAAAATAAATAAATAAATAAAAAATAATCAGCTCCCCTAAGAAAAAAATAAATAAATAAATAAATAAAAATAATCAGCTCCCCCCCCAAAAAAAAATAAATAAAAAATATTTTTTTAAAAATGGTACTAGCCTAGGCTGACACCACACTAAATATCTGCATAGATTAAAGGAGGATGAGAAGACCGAGGAGGGACAGCACAAACCAGACCTCCACTGGAAGTGTGAGACTGCTGGGACCTCGGGGAGGCTTATTGCAACCGAAACCCCAAAAAAGACCAATGGTCCTTACCAGCGAGAAATCAATGGTAAACGGCTGTTGTGATACTGCAAATTTATTTGCGGTGGCTATCGAAAAGAGGTGGAGAATACTGGAATCTGGGGAGACTTGTTGTCACTCAGACTCCAGGGAATACCACCGGTTGTCGGTGAGCAATCACTGATGACCTGTGTGAGAACTCCTAGTGAGTAAATAATAATAATAATAATAATAATAATAATAATAATAATAATAATAATAATAATAATAATAATAATAATAATAATAATAATAATAATACAAAGAACTCAGGCATCTTCACGAGAGGACTAGAAAATTAATGACTATGCACAACGCAATACACCCAAAAGACGATACAGACAGACTCAACATGAAGAGAAACGAAGGGGAAGAGGACTAGTAAGTATAGAAGACTGAAAGACTGATCACAGCAGCAAGAGACACCATCCCGACGAACAACGCAGTAAGCATCGAAACTGGACACACACAGACAAGAAAAGAAAAGTGGGAATAAAAACAACTACATGGACGCTTCATAAGACTCACAAGAGAAAAAACCAACGAAAATAGCTGGGCATGGCTAATGAAAGGAAACTTGAACAGAAAAACGGAATCTTTACAGATGGCTGCACAGAACAATGCAATTAGGACAAACTACATTAAAGCTAAAATAGATAAAACCCAGGAAAACAGTAAATGCAGTCTGTGTGGACAAAGACACAAAACAGTAAATCATATAATAAGTGAATGTAGCAAACTTGCCCTAAAAGAATACAAGAACAGAGATGACTGTGTGGGGAAAGTCATACACTGGGAACTGTGCAAACAATTGAATTTCGATACGCAGAAAAATGGTACAAATATAAAGCAAAAACAGTACTGGAAAACGAAAAACACAGAATCATCTGGGGTATGGATATACAAACAGATAAACTCATTCAAGCAAGGAGACCTGATATTATTATAATCGACAAGAAGGAAAAATCTTGCAAAATCGTAGACTTCGCCGTTCCCGCAGACCACAGAGTGAAGATCGAAGACATGGAAAAACGAAGTAAATACACAGAAGTAGCCAGAGAACATAAAGGAATATGGAACATGAAGAAAGTTAGTATAATACCAATAATCGTAGAAGCACTAGGAACAATCCCAAAAAACATGGAGGAAAGACTGGGAAATATTGGAATCAAAGGGACCATCGAAACCATACCAAGGACAGCAATGATCAAAACAGCTGCAATCTTAAGGAAAATCCTCGAATGCAGAAACCAGCACGCATAAGCTACAAAGGATAACCAGTCACAAGGAATTCTCAACAGAGAGAAAACAAAACCACACGAATAACACCACAACATGATTCAAGGAACAGAAACTGCAAGAAACATGACTTCATAATCCCCCCCAATAAATTACACCGGCCTTAGCTATTACCACACAAAAATGAACCAAGAAACAGAAATTACAAGAAACACCATAAGCTCCCCCTTCCCTCCACACCCCACACCCCACACCCCAAAAAATAATTTAAAAAGTAAAAATTTTAAATTTTAAATTAAAAAAAAAAATTTTGATTTAAAAATTAAAAATTAAAAAAATGTTTTTTAATTACTTATTTTTTTATTTATTGTGCCTGCCTAGGCACCAGACAAAATAGTTGTAGAGGATCAAAGAGGATGAGAAGACCAAGGAGAGGCAGCACAAACCAGACCTCCACTGGCAAAGTGTACAGAATGCTGGGACTTTGGAGAGGCTTATTGCCACGCTAATCCCAGAGAAGACCAATGATCCTTACCAGCGAGAAATCAATGGTTAGAGGCTGTTGCGATACCGCATCGTTATCGAAAGGGGGTTAAAAATACTGGAAATATGGGGAGGCCTGTTGTCACTTAGACTCCAGGAAATATCAATTGTTGTTGTCGGTGAGCAATCACTGACGATGATCTGTGTGAGAACTCCTAGTGAGTACAAATAATAATAATAATAATAATAATAATAATAATAATAATAATAATAATAATAATAATAATAATAATAATAATAATAATAATAATAATAATAACGTAATGAAAGGCAAGAAACCTAAGCGCATATTGTATCTGAATGCCCAATGTAAGCACAACATCAGTATAAAAATGGAGATGCGGCAAATCGCTCAGGTACTACACTTGAATATACACAAACTTTATGAATTTGACTACAATGAAAAGTTGTGCGAGCATAAGCCAGAAGTGGTACAGGAGAACGGCAATGGCAAACGTCTTTGTGACATGCGCATACAAACTGTTAAGTTTCTTGAACATTCAAACCGCGACTTAATCTTTTTAAACTAAAACAAGAGAACTTGCTTAATTATTGATATAGCCTGCCCT
Organism: Sepiola atlantica; assembly: GCA_963556195.1. NCBI lineage: Eukaryota > Metazoa > Mollusca > Cephalopoda > Sepiida > Sepiolidae > Sepiola > Sepiola atlantica. Next base: position 119,585,038 of record OY744515.1, read on the forward strand.
TCGATACCAGAGTGCAGGAGAAGGAACACGAAAATAAAAAATGAAGATTTAAAATGGGAAGTAGTTAGACTGTGGAAATGTAAAGAAGTAAAGGTGATACCTGTTGTAATCGGAACGCTTGGAACGATAACGATAAGCAACCATAAATGGCTTAAACAGATTGACGAGACAATTTCTTTTCCAATTCTTCAAAAGGCTTATCTGTTGGGTACGACGAAAGTGTAGGGTACAGCTTGAATGTCTTAAGTCAAGGGAATTGACTTGATGTTCAAAAACAAAAATTCCAACTAAAACGTCCAAAAGTTGAGACAACTATGAAATACTACTACTACTGCTACTACTACTACTACTACTACTACTACTACTACTACTACTACTACTACTAATAATAATAATAATAATAATAATAATAATAATAATAATAATAACAAAAATAACAATAATTCACGACCCTACATAAAAAGCTAACGCAGAAACAGAGAGAATGTATCCACAAAACAGACGTACAAAGTGGATGACCAAAGCAAGAAAAGCACAAATACAAAAAGACACCAAAAAGTGAACGACCCCAAGCGACTACAGAACAATAACCTGTTTACCAAAAATGTGGAACGGCACAACTGAGAAAAAAAATCTACCACTACCTGAACAATCGCGGACTGCTCCCTGAAAAACAAAAAAGATGCCGGAAAGAGAAAAGTAGGTCGCATGCTCTGTTATACATCGATCAAAAGATCTTGAAGGAAGTAAAAAAAAACAGAAAAAAGAACATATTCATGGCATGGATTGACGACAAGAAAGCCTACGACAGAATCCATCAAGCATAGATAATTGAATGTTTAAAAATATACAAGATACCTTACAAAATTAGTAATATCCTTAAGAAAGCAATGGAAACATGGTGACTAGAACTGACAGCTGGAGGACAACACCTGACAGATAAACAATACGGAAAGCATCACTACTGTTTATAATAGCAATGATGCCACTCAAGTACATACTCATAAAATGTGATGCCGGATACTTGTTTACAGACACAGAACAAAGAATAAACCACCTCATGTACATGGACGACCTGAAACTATTTTCAAAAAAGCAAAAAAGAACTGGAAAATCTTCAGCTAAGGCATTCAAACTGAATTCGCAATGGAATAGTGTGCACTGTTTGAGATGAAAAGAGGAAAACCGGAGATGACAGAGGGCATGGAACTGCCGAACCAAAAGTAAATGAGGGCGCTAGACGAAAAGGAGAGCTATAAATATGTGGGAGTTCTGGAAGCAGACATCAAATCTACAGAAATGAAAGAGAAGATTGGAAAAGAATATTTGCAAAGAATAAGAAAACTATTAGAAACAATATTATATAGCAAAAATCTTGTATTAAGAATGACCAACTGGACAGTATCACTAATAAGATACTCTGGACTATTAATATAGCTGGACTAAAGAAGAACAATAGCATCTTGATGAAAGGACAGATAACTAATGGTTATGCACAACGCACTACACCCAAAAGACGATACGGACAGACACTGCATGAAAAGAAACGAAGGGTGAAACAGATTTGTAAGTATAGAAGACTGTGTGGAAGGCAAAAAAAGAGCTGGAGAAATACATAACTGAGAACACGGAAAGGCTAATCACCGCAGCAAAAGCATCGTCCCGACGAAAAACTTGGGAAGCACAGAAACTAGAAATAAAAAGACAAGAAAAGAAAAGTAAGAAGAAAATTAACTACATGTACGCTTCATAAGACTGATCAAAGAAGAAACCAACGAAAATAGATGTGCAAGGCTACGAAAAGGACACTTGAACAGAGAAACGGAATCTTTATTGACGGCTGCACAGAACAATGTGATCCAGACATACTACATTAAAGCTAAAATAGATAAAACTCAGGCAAAGAGTAAATGCAGACTTTGTGGACAAAGAGACTAAACAATAAATCATATAATAAGTGAATGCAGCAAACTAGCCCAAAAAGAATACAAGAACAGACACGACTGCGTGGGGAAATCTATACACTGGGAACTATGCAAACGATTGAATTTCGAACACAAAAACCAACGCTACAAACATAATCCAGAGATAGTACTGGAAAACAACAAAAAAACACAAAATACTCTAAGATATGGATGTGCAAACAGATAAATTCATACAAGATCAGATGTCACAATAATCGACAAGAAGGAAACATCCTACAAAATCGTAGACTTCGCCGTTCAAGCAGACCACAGAGTGAAGATTAAGGAGACGGTAAAACGAATTAAATACACGGATCTTGCCAGAGAACTGAAAGGAATATAGAGCATGAACAAAGTCAATATGATAGCAATAATCGAAGGAGCACTAAGCACAGTTAAAAAGAACTGGGCAAAGACTGGGAGAAATTGGAATCAAAGAGATCACTGAGACTATACAAACGGCGGCAATGATCAAAAGAATGGAAAAATGTTGAATGCGGAATATAATAATGGTTTTCGTTTGTAATATAACGAAGAGGAGCTCTGTCTGTCTGTCTGTTTGTCTGTTATCGAGAATCTTTGTAAATACTATTTACTTCATTTTCAAGTGAGCGAGATTCTTTGTAAAACTAAGAATTACATTGGGAAACTATTAACTAATTTATTTAGATTAAATAACATAACATATAAATAAAGTATAAACAAATTTCACGCCGAGAATGACATTTGAAACCAGAATATGTTAAGTATTTTTATTTACCCCCTCCCCAGGATGTTAGATACAAGGTCAGGTGTGGGGTTTGTTGAAAGTGTTTCTGTAGAACGAGCTGGATTCGCACCTGGCACACCCAGGAGAATATGTTACGTATCTCAATCAATGTTTTATTTACTCCTCCCCAGGAGTTAGGCACAAGGCCAGTTTTATCTTACTCCCACAAGTAAGATGTGACCCAAGATCGGGTCGAGAAAGTGGGGTTTGAAAAGCCAGCGCTCGAGAGGTGAGCACTCTGGCCATTTAAAAATTGCCTGGGCAGCCCCGTCGGCATTCCCCGGTAGGGGCGCCTCAGACAGTAAGCAATAAACTTACTCCTCCCCAAAGAGGGGAGGCAAAGCCTGGGAGGGTGGACCTCCTAGAACTGCACAGGACAGGCGTGCAGTATCCATCGGAACAGATACTACACTTTGATCTTAGCCAAAAGGCCAAGAGTAATTTACTCCTCTCCAGGAGTTAGGCACAAGGCCAGTGTTTATCCTACTCCCACAAGTAAGATGTGACCCAAGCTCGGGTCGGAAAGTGGGGGTTGAAAAGCCAGCGCCCGAGAGGTGAGCACTCTGACCATCAAAAATTGCCTGGGCAGCGCCGTCGGCATTCCCCGGTAGGGGCGCCTCAAGCAGTAAGCAATTAACTTACTCCTCCCCAAAGAGGGGAGGCAAAGCCTGGGAGGGTGGACCTCCTAGAACTGCACAGGACAATCCCATAGACCGGCGTAAATCAAGCCCCGAAGGCCAAGACAATACCAGTCTATAGGGTGCAGTATCCATCGGAACAGATACTACACTTTGATCTCGACCAAGATCGGAATAAAGAGGTATTCTTTCAAGTACTATATATAATGCTGCCAAAACTCGCTCGAACAGCAGGCGTGTTTTGCAATTTACATACTTCATTTGTTTTAAACTTTTAAGAAATTGGTATTTACAAACATACACTTATAACTGCTATTCTCAAATTTACATATGTATTTACAATATTTTTCTCTAGTAATATTAATAAAAATAATTCATACAATCAATTAAAGACATTTTATTCAGAAACGAGCCTGTTTTTAAACCACACTTGTAAAGCAATGTAAAACGTCGAGTCATTTAATAGAAAATGACGTCATTGTGATTTGCACGCCGGGAGCTGAGCATCGCCGAACTTTTTTACTGTTAATGAGAAATTATTTTTTTATATTGCAATTTTAAATGAAAGCACTCACTGAAAATTGTAATTATTGTGTTTTCACTTTTAAACAGATTCAATTTTCTTTTGACACGCGCTTACATTTGGGTCACGTGACCACTGTACTGTAATATATAAACATCTCGGTGTTAGCGGTTCACGTGTACGCTGAAAATTTCACAACTTACTGTTTTTTACTAAACAGGGTTAAAATAAAAATAAGTTTAAGATATTTAACTTTAATTTAATTTACGTGACTAAAATAGGAATTAAGTGAATTAGATGTACAGTTACTATCAGAACGCGTGTGATGACTGAAAATACGACTTAAGCACTTCTTGTTTATGCTCATACCACGTCTCATTGTGGTCCAATTCATGAAGTTTGCATATATTCCTGTGTAGTACCTGAGCGATTTAGTTGTGTCTTCATTTTTTTATATTGATCCTGTGCTAACATAGGGCCTCCAGATAAATATGTATATATATTAAATTGTAGCAATTTAATTTTAAAAAAATATTTTCTGTATTCTTATCGTAAGCATATGTCAGCCAAATATTATTCAAATCAATAAAACGAATGCCATTTTTTTATTGTGTTTGTTTAAAATTGTAGTTTTATTCCACGGAGCGACATACTGTGATTTTGGAATAATTCATTTTAAAATGGTTAAAGTCGGAATATCTTAACTTAGCGACATCTATTATGTATCTGTCTGTCTGTCTGAAGCTGGCATTATATTATGCGTTTTGATCGCTCTCTTATTATATCTACTTATCAGCTCCTATACATACCCATTCAAAAACTTCCCCAAACATCACGCGTCTTTCAAATTTACATAATTTATTTATTTAAATACCTCTAATTAATTAATATTCGCAAATATATATTCAATATTGTTTTTTTTTCAGATTTCCAGATGTATTTAAAATATTATGCCTGATAATAATCTTTATAAAAATCATAAATATAATTAATTAAAGACATTGTTTTTTTTAAATCTATATAATTGAGTTACGTAATTAATTAGATTGTAATGGAACATGATGGAACAGTCGGCTTCCACTCCAACATTTGGTTACCCGTCCTCTGATTATTCGAACGCACAGAAAGTTCTATTTCAAGAAATCCATAGGTGTTAACATGGCGTAAAGTTAGAGAGAGAGAGAGAAAGAAAGAGAAAGAAGGAGAGAAAGAGAGAGAGAAAATGAGACATAGAAAGAGAGAGAGAGAGAAAAAAAATAGATAGATAGATGGGCACAAGACATGGGCGCGTTATTTGATTAATAACATGTAAACAACACATTCTCTGAGATTTATCGTACGGGTCGTTCAAAAATGATATATTTACTTTGATTTTTTTATTAAAACGTTTAGAGTTTGTTTTTAAAAATCTTATTAGAAATCATGCTTTAAAGCACAAATTTATTGAATGAAAATGTTTAATTTAAAAAATAATTAATTTAAAAATTATAATTTTTTGGGAAAAAAAACAAACACATTTTACTGAGCAATTAAATAACTGAATTTAGAATCGTGTTCACTGTATTTTATTTTTTTTAATTGTTGATTTTATTTTAGGTACACAATTTTTTTTTCAATTTGAAAAACTTCAAATATTATTATTTTTTTACGATCTTTAGAATTTTTTTGTTTTACATTTTACGCTGTAAAGGGTTAATTTTGTTTAAAAACTATGTTTTTAATATTCCGTGTTTTATTTATTAAAATCAATGCCGTGAGTTGTATGGTGTAAATTTTTCCTTTGTTTCCAATTTCTATTGGTGTTTTTTCTTGTGGTTTTGTCGGAACTCTTCCTCTTCTCTTGTTCTTGTTCTCCTTTTTCTTCTTCTTTTCTTCTTCTTCTTCTTCTACAACTACTACTACTACTACTACTACTACTACTACTACTATTACTTCTTCTTCATAATCTTCGTCATTGTCTTCTTTTTCTTCTTTTTCATACTTATTATCATCATCATCATCAATATAATCATCATCAACAGCAGCAGCTTCATTATTATGGAACGTGTTAAATTTTCAAAGAGAATATTTAAATATATGAGAATTTTAAAAAGCACTCACACTTTTGAAACGTTTTCTGTCAAAGAATCTTCGCATCAAAATCGTCATTTAGAAATCATATTTTGTTTTCTTATCGCTGCGTTCACAGAATATGTGAAAGGAACCTCGTGCTAAAATGGAAAACGTCTTCGATTATCGTTTTTTGTTTGTATGTTTTTGTTTTTTTTCTGCGTTCTTGCGTTTCAGTTTCTTGGACGTCTTAAAAGAAAACCAATAATTTATTTTTTCAGAAAAATGATGCCATTAAATTTTAGACTCTTGTATCAAAAATTAGTTGAACTTTTGAAGTCGCTTCATTTTAATTTAAAATGGCGTCTTTTCAGAAAGCGCCATTACGTTTCGCCATTAAATATTAAACCGAAGACAAAAGAACTTCTGATAAAAACTCCTTTCATATTTTCATCATCATCCCTAAAAGCGTAGAGTAATAGAAAGATACCAGTGAAAAAATGTTAAGCAAATTCTTCGATCGAGGGCGCTAACTAAAATGAAAAAGACATTTTATTCATAAAACGTATTATTAAATCTTCGATACCCTGTCCTCATCAGCCGCTCCCTTAAAGTCCCAACAAGTCACTTAGTAGTAGGGGTGGTAGTAACGTGATAGTGTCAAAGCTATGCCATCTGAGATTCCGGTTCCTGGCAGGAGTACCCATGTATGAAAAGTTTGTCAGCAAGCGATAATATGGGCTGATACCCAGCTAACAGAACTCGACGAGAAATCGGCATCAGCATCTGCCGTCCTTTGGTCGCCTCTGCTTTTGCGTGTTGCAAACAAAGATATACCAAGCGCAAAACCGTAATCTAACGTTTTTCGTCAAAACCAGAACATGGCGGCATCAGGCATACGAAAATCCGGATCGTAAACCATGAGTACTGAAACGAAGTAAATTCTTGTATTGAATTATAGAAATAATTTATTTTAAAAATTCCTTTCACATTTTTCATCGTAAATAATGAGAATTGTTTTTCTAGGATGTATAGATAATTTCTAAAGCTGTATTATCTCAATAGAAACAAACAACCTTTATTTTTAACACTTCTTGTGTTATGTCAATAAAAACAATCGAATAATTAAGAACCATTTTCACGTTTTAAATAAAGTTTTTTTTAATAAAGAATAAATACATAAATAGATAAGAATATATAAATAAATACATAAATAAGAATATATAAATACATGAATAAATAAGAATATATAAATAGATACATAAATATTCTTATAAATAATAAATTAATTTTCTACCAATTATTAAAATTGCTTTCTGGGATAATAAAAATGCTTGTTTCGTTTCAGTTTAACTCCGTTCCATCTTTTTACATTTTGCGCTATTTCCGGTCCGTTAGAATCCATTTAGCAGCAAAATAGCATTTTTACACATTTCGAACATGTTTTCTTCTGATTACATGCGTAATTCTAAATAGATTTTAATTCGAAATGGTTCGTCATTTAATAATATTTTAAAAAATCAACATGAAACCATTTTTATCGCCTATACACAATGTTATCGTATTTTGTTTACTGACGTCGATCTATACGATTACCTATCTGCATGGATCAGAAAACTGTGAGGTCTAGAATTCAAAATGTGTGTATCGTGTCTTTCTCTGAAGTGCTTTTCATAAAGTATATCCTCTACCCGAGCCAATAGTACCTTGAATTATATTATGATATCGATCGCAGTTCTCTATAGATCGTCGAAAGTGGATAGATACGAATGAATACCTCTTTGGGGCTGATAGCGCTGTCCTGCTGGAGAAAAATACCATTGCTGATCTTGCCCCGCCTCTTGGTTTTGATAGCTTCTCTTAATTTAATCAAAAGTAATTGTGGTACCCTTTGCCGAGAAATCTGTCATCACTACTCCGTCCTGGTCCCATAAGACTGTGAGCATGACCTTGCCAGCGGAGGGCTGCACTCTTGCCTTCTTTGGGGGTGATGAGTCCAAGTGCTTCCACTGCATTGACTGGGCTTTCGTTTCTGGATCATAGTGATGGCCCCAAGTTTCACATTGTGTAATCAGTCTTTTGAAAAACTTTGACTCATCTTCTTGGCACATCTCCAAATTCATCCTCGAGCATCCGACGCGTTCTTGCTTCTGGAAAGGTGTGAGCAACCTGGGAATCCATCTGGCAGACACCTTACGCATATGCAAATGGTCATGAATGATAGTTTCTGCAGACCTTGTACTAATCTTGACCTCTTAGGCTATTTGGCGAATAGTAATGCGTCGATCTTCCAAAATGGCAGCCTCAACTTGACGGACAGATGCCTCATCAATGGCAGAAGAGGGACGACCAGGTCTGGGAGCTGTTTCCACAGACTTCCGGCCATGTTTGAATTCACGATGCCAGCGTTTTACAAGGTCATATAATGGGGCATCATCATCATAAGTTTCTTTCATTTCATCAAAAGTCTCCTTTGGTGTGCATCCTTTCAAATAGAAAAAACAGATCACTGCGCGACACTCAACTGGCTCCATTTCACACCTGACTCAGTTCAAACACATGTAAATCAGAAACAACAATTAGTTCAGAGCTGTTTTTGCAACATCACCAATGCATATATAAATCATTACACATGCAAAATTCCCTCTAGATCAGACAACTGGATCTGGGTCAGGGGCATTACTTATTGAACGCCCCTCGTACGTCTCAAGGAAAATAAATAAATAGATTTTTTTTCGTGGACCCATTAAGGCTTTTGTAGACTCTCAAGGATCCATGTGGATCCCGGTTGGGAAGTCCTGATGTAGTGTTTCAGTATTAAACCTACAAAACCGTTTATATCCTAGAAAACAGACGAAAAAAATGCTTCAGGCTGACAGTGTTCACATTCAGACAAGAACAAATGTTACGTATTAATGGACGCTTAAACGTTCCACCCCTTGAAGCCTTTTTCAAGGGAGCTGGGCACGGAGCCAACATATTGAGGTCGGCATTTGTGTGTGTGTGTGTGTGTGTGTGTGTGTGTGTGTGTGTGTGACAGAGAAAGAGAGAGTAGGAGAGAGAAAGAGAGAGAGAGACAAATAGAGACAGAGCAAGGGAAAGATAAAAGATATAGAGAGACAAAGAGAGAGGGAGAAAGAGAGAAAAAAAAGGGTTGATTATTGTAAGTAAACAATGCAATAGGTAGTAACAATTTGGGGAACTTGCTTGTAATGTATACGGGGACGACCCGGTTGTATTCGTACCGCAGTCTTATCTCTCGAAGCGAGCATCGCTGTTAATATGCTACTCGGGATGGTTCATTGTATAAAGACAGGGGTTTTAGTCTTTTCTCATATGCATGAGCCGCTATTAAAACACACACACACACAAAAGGGTTGATATACCGTAAACGAGAGGAACAAAAGCAATTGCGTTTCGGAATGTTAAAAATAATGATTGATAATTTGTATAATTTGGATTATTCGGACTACTGTTCTAATCTTGGATATTTCAGTCGATTAAATCTCCGACCTTCTTCGAGTGCGTCTTGTCGAACTCGGAAATCTATATGTTCGAACTTATGAATCTGTACGCAATTAAACGGCTACGTTTGAAATAAGGTACAGATTCCCGAGTTCGGCGTAAAGATTCCCGAGCTCGACAAGGCGAACGCACTGTGGAAGGTCGGAGGTTATATCGGCCGAAACGTTATGATAATAACATCCAAGTAGTCCAAATAATCCAAATAATCCAAAACCATATTGCTTTAAGACTGACAATGTTCACATTACGACCGGAAAAAAATGGTAGATATTGATGGAAAATTGAACGTTCCACTTCTAATACTGATGCAGTGGAGCTGACCACAGAGCCAACGTATTGAGGTCGGCATTTGAGAGAGAGAGAGAGAGAGAGAGAGAGAGAGAGAGAGAGAAAGAGGGGGAAGGGGGAGAAAGGACCAAGAGCCTGTTGATAATAAATTTCAAACTCTTCTGTACCTGGAAAGAGTGTGTCTTTTTGCCGCCGGCGTTTGCGTCGACCAATCGAGTCTCCCTTTCCGTCGCGATCGCGCCGCCGGGTGTGGCATAGCATACGGCAGGGGGTGGGCGGCGTATTATAGTGACAGCAAATGAGTTTGCTGGTCTCGCCTCGGGCAACTCCGACTTTATTTCCATCAAGGGCAGCTCGGCCGGCATCAAGTACCGTCAATATCCCATTAGTAACAACAGAAAAACGTCAACAACATGCATGATTGTGTCAATCTGCATCGGTAGCGCAATGGACCAGAAAACAGTGAGGTTTAGAATTCAAACTGCGTTGACATCAATCAAAAGACTTGAAGAGAGTTGCGTTTTAAAAACACAGTTTTACAAAAGAGGTTCTCGCCTCCTGTACCATGTTTAGCTCCATTTATGGGGCGGGGGGGGGGGAGTATATAAGATGAAATAGCGAAATACTTCAGTTGGGGAGTTATAATATTTCTTGTATGATCTTTCCCTCACTGGTTTACTAGTAACGACTCGAAAAACACAAAAAAGATTTTTTATCGCTCAGTTTCTTTTGATGTTACATAGTTTTCTCACACTCTTCTTTGTGGCGTGGGGGTTGGGGTTCGAGACTCGCCGAAGACTCGTCCTCGCTGTTTAGTCGCAAAATCCGATCTGACGTTTTTTGTTCATATTCTAGCTATTCAATTGTTTTTTTGTTTTTGTATCCATTCAATTGTTTCTTTCTCTACATGCCTAGCAAGCCGAGAAATTACTTTTGTTAATTTTTTAAATTGCATAATATTGTGTTCGCATTCCATCAATGCAGTCTTTATTTTTGTTAAAATTAGTATCACTATACTTACTCCAGCCCCCAGGAACAGCCTCATTACATCCCTGCGTTTATCTTTTTTAATAATACGCTAAGGCAATTTAATGTTCGTACGTATATTTTTACCAGTCCCGCTTTTCTAGATGGAATCGCCCGATTGTCGAAGATGTTATACAAAAACGTTTAAATTTCATTTAGTGTCGATGTAGTGTCAGACCGTGAGCCTCGAACTCAATACACTTTCCTGGCCTTCTGAAAATTACATCTACATTTTAAAGTTGACGAGGACCAAATGTGGACTAAATACTCCCTCCCGAAAAAATTAGATCATACTTTTTAGGCGATTATGCGATTTTAGAATCGGAATTGTATCAGAATCAGGAATTTAGAGCAGAATCGGAAATTGTATGAACGACGACTACACGATTGACACTAAGGCTAGTGTTGAAATCAAGCATCGAATACAGAAGAAGACAACAAACAGACGATAGCGGCAGGTGCAGTTAACAGACGCAGACGCACGGTCACAGGACATACATTAGCTGTTTTCCCTTTCGACTATCAAAGCGCCAGACACCATAAGACATTGTATAATTTTGAGCTGATTGAAGTATTAATTGTTTAATGACATTTGGGGAATAAATGATTATGTAGTGTCAATTCGGAGATAACCACTGAGCAATGTATCATTTTGACAATTTCTTGGAATCTTGATGGAAACGTGAATGAGACAAGACGTGTATTTAAGATGAGCCGACACAGCGTAAAATAATTAAGCAATGAGCTTACAATAAGTGTCTCTCTCTCTTTATTCTTCACCTCTTTTGACCTTGCAACTTACTGGACGAACATTGCGAATAAATCATTCCGCTTCTAAGATTATGTTGTTGATTTAATAAATAGAACAATTCATGTGAGAATCATGTCGAAAGCTTTTTCATTACATCATCTCCTGTTTGGAAAGATCGCTAAAACACGCGCGTCTCAGCAAATACGGTATTATTTTTAGTTGATTGACATTTAAATTTTTCCTAATTACTTGTCTCCCCACGAGGGCAAAGTTAGACACAATGTCAGTGTTTATGTGGTTAAATCCAACTCCTTAAAAAGGGGCACTCTTGACTGGAATAAAAATAAAATTTCCTCAGTCTAGAAGGACTTCTTATTCACTGACCGAGGATAAAATAGACTAAGTGTAGCATCTATACTTTTCTCCTAGTCAAAAGGCTATTATTGAAATAGTAATTGTTAACTGACATTTTTGGAACTAAATGATCATGTAGTGCTAACTCGAAGATAGCACCGGCTATATAACAATAGCAAAATCTCCCTATGGGCAACACCACTAGATGTACAAAGGAAGGGAAATATTTTGATTAACGTAAATAAATCTTGATGACCTGACATTCCCCCAATTTAATGTCCGGGACATCATAAAAAACGTTGTCACCTCCAAAGCATGTGGGCCTGATCTTATACCAATAATAGTAAAAAAGAAATGCCCTGCTGAACTGGTCCCTGTCCTCTCCAAACTCTACAACAAATGCCTGGCATAATTTTGCTTCCCTGATAGCTAGAACGCGTATACCATGCACTGGAAAAAGCGAGTGAAGTTAGAACGGTAGCCTTTGATAAGATCTTGCATAAAGATCTTATCATAAAAATTAATTCATATGGTATTACTGGACGAATATTCAATATAATTAGGTCCTACCTATCTAAAAAGGATAATTCAGGTTGTCCTCGATGACTGTTCATCCAAACAAAATGACATAAATGCAGGTGCACTCCAGGAATTAATCCTTGGATCTTTATTGTTCCTGATTTTCATAAACGTCCTCCTTGATGACATTGTGTCTAGGATGGCTATATTTGCTGACAACATCACGCTCTACTCTCGTTATGTGGGTGAAATGGACGCGCACATATCCGAGACAATAAGTTAATCCTTAGAAAGTGATATCCAGTCTTTAGTGGAATGGGATCATAAATGGATGGTAACATTTAATGCTGCATAGTCAAAGCTGCTTTTCTTCAACAACTACAACATACTTTCAACCACACATTGCTAAGGGTAATAACATCCTACCTAAGAGCCCAACGTTCAAACTTATCGGCCTAACATTCACAAGTAACATGAATTGGAACAAATACATAGAAGACATTGCCAAGGCTGCTTCCAAATAAGTAGGATCTCTCTACCGTGCTAGAAAACTTCTTAAACCTGATAGTATCTTATATATCTACAAAGCCACCATCCGCTCATGCATGGAACGTAAATACACTCGACCAACCCGACAACTAGCAAAATATCATCAATTCACTGCGGAGGTCCGCAGATGCCGGAGAGCCTTCTACTCCAATAGCTTATTTCCTCGAGCTGCCGACCTTTGGAACTCTCTCCCTGCTCCGTGTTTCTCTGACTGTACCGACATGCAGAAATTTTAAACTATTGTGAACTAGAATCTCGCTGCACAGCTTTTAATTTAGGATAACTCCTTAAACTCTCACTCTAATTCTCAGTAGCCTTTTTACGTCCACAGTGGCAATGTTCCTTGTTTGGGTTGAACCAAGTTTTTTAAAAATATCGAGAACCAAAACAAGTGAGAGCTAAAGCAGGCCGATGCAGAGGCGCAAAATGCAGCCGGCGGCCATCTTGCTTCGGTAGTATGGTTGAACGTCATAAAATGTGCACGAAGGTGGGAGGCCGTAAACAGATTGTATTTAAACCATCTACCACGTGAACGAACATGGACTTCTTCTTTTGATGACAAAATGTGGTCCCACAGCAGACTAGAAAAGTACTGCAAATGTGGCTTCTTTCGGTAATTAATACAAAGCTAATTATGTTAACAAATAGGCATCAAACCAATGCTACTACTACTTCGTTAATAAACATGAGGATTCTATCATATAACTAGTTCTATTAATAATAATTGCTATGGTGATCTACACTATTCCATCACTATATGGACTCTTCCTAGCTCTATGAATGGAGTCGTTATGACAAATAAGAAAGCGAAGTGAGGAAGCAGCCTCTGTAACCTCATTACTTCTATACTTTTTGTTAATACAATCTCTTGTTATGTACGTAATGCTCGTGTTATTTCTTCCAGCCTTTTAAGGCCACAACACTAATGATGATGATTACGAAAGCAAAACATAAAAAATCGAAAATATATGTCGTGTCTGTAGTTTTCGGCATTGGTTGTCTCATGAGACAAAACACAAAAAATTAAAGGCGACAAATCTTTCACTCACGATCATACATAAAAGAAATTTATCTAACTACGTAGGATGGCGCGTTTTTATAAATCTATAGTCTATATATGTGTACGTATATCTGTTTGTCTGTCTGTCTATCTAAGTTAGGCGAGAGAGAGAGAGAGAGAGAGAGGGAGTGAAGATAAAGAGATTGAGAAAGAGACATAGAATATATGACCCTTTGAAGAAATAGAGAAAAAATATATAACAATGTGTTACAATTCTGCTGAGAAAATAGTGCTTACTTCTGCAAATCGGATAATTACAAACTGATAATCCGCAATATTATTTAACAGAAATATATGAAGTAAATAGTATTTAACAGAAATATATAAAGTAAATAGTATTTAACTGAAATATATAAAGTAAATAGTATATAACTATTTATATACTATTTATATACTATTAACTTAATATATTTACTATTTATATACTATTTACTTAATATATTTACTATTTATATACTATTTAATTAATATATTTACTATTTATATACATTTTACTTTATACATTTACTATTTATATGCTATTTACTTAATATATTTACTATTTATATACTATTTACTTAATATATTTACTATTTATATACTATTTACTTAATATATTTACTATTTATATACTATTTACTTAATATATTTACTATTTATATACTATTTACTTAATATATTTACTATTTATATACTATTTACTTAATATATTTACTATTTATATACTATTTACTTAATATATTTACTATTTATATACTATTTACTTAATATATTTACTATTTATATACTGTTTACTTAATATATTTACAATGTATATACTATTTACTTAATATATTTACTATTTATATACTATTTACTTAATATATTTACTATTTATATACTATTTACTTAATATATTTACTATTTATATACTATTTACTTAATATATTTACTATTTATATACTATTTACTTAATATATTTACTATTTATATACTATTTACTTTATATATTTCTGTTAAATACTATTTACTTAATATATTTACTATTTATATACTATTTACTTTATATATTTCTGTTAAATACTATTTACTTAATATATTTACAATTTATATACTATTTACTTTATATATTTCTGTTAAATACTATTTACTTAATATATTTACTATTTATATACTATTTACTTTATATATTTCTGTTAAATACTATTTACTTAATATATTTACTATTTATATACTATTTACTTTATATATTTCTGTTAAATACTATTTACATAATATATTTACTATTTATATACTATTTACTTAATATATTTACTATTTATATACTATTTAGTTAATATATTTACTATTTATATACTATTTACTTAATATATTTACTATTTATATACTATTTACTTAATATATTTACTATTTATATACTATTTACTTTATATATTTCTGTTAAATACTATTTACTTAATATATTTACTATTTATATACTATTTACTTTATATATTTCTGTTAAATACTATTTACTTAATATATTTACAATTTATATACTATTTACTTTATATATTTCTGTTAAATACTATTTACTTAATATATTTACTATTTATATACTATTTACTTTATATATTTCTGTTAAATACTATTTACTTAATATATTTACTATTTATATACTATTTACTTTATATATTTCTGTTAAATACTATTTACTTAATATATTTACTATTTATATACTATTTACTTTATATATTTCTGTTAAATACTATTTACTTTATATATTTACTATTTATATACTATTTACTTTATATATTTCTGTTAAATACTATTTACTTAATATATTTACTATTTATATACTATTTACTTTATATATTTCTGTTAAATACTATTTACTTTATATAATTCTGTTAAATAATATTGCGGATTATCAGTTTGTAATTATCCGATTTGCAGAAGTAAGCACTATTTTCTCAGAGAATTGTAACACATTGTTATATATTTTTTCTCTATTTCTTCAAAGGGTCATATATTCTATGTCTCTTTCTCAATCTCTTTATCTTCACCCCCTCTCTCTCTCTCTCTCTCTCTCTCTCTCTCTCTCGCCTAACTTAGATAGACAGACAGACAAACAGAAAGATCTGTCGCCTTTAATTTTTTGTGTTTTTTCTCATGAGACAACCAATGCCGAAAACTACAGACACGACATATATTTTCGATTTTTTATGTTTTGCTTTCGTTATCATCATCATTAGTATTGTGGCCTTAAATAGTAAATATATTAAGTAAATAGCATATAAATAGTAAATATATTAAGTAAATAGTATATAAATAGTAAATATATTAATTAAATAGTATATAAATAGTAAATATATTAAGTAAATAGAATATAAATAGTAAATATATTAAGTAAATAGTATATAAATAGTATATAAATAGTAAATATATTAAGTAAATAGTATATAAATAGTAGATATATTAAGTAAATAGTATATAAATAGTATATATATTAAGTAAATAGTATATAAATAGTTGATATATTAAGTAAATAGTATATAAAAAGTAAATATGTTAAATAGATAGTATATAAATAGTAAATATATTAAGTAAATAGTATATAAATAGTTGATATATTAAGTAAATAGTATATAAATAGTATATATATTAAGTAAGTAGTATATAAATAGTAAATATATTAAGTAAATAGTATATACATTGTAAATATATTAAGTAAACAGTATATAAATAGTAAATGTATAAAGTAAAATGTATATAAATAGTAAATATATAAATTTAATAGTATATAAATAGTAAATATATGAAGTAAATAGTATATAAATAGTAAATATATTAAGTAAATAGTATATAATAGTAAATATAAATACTAAATATATAAAGTAAATAGTATATAAATAGTAAATATATAAAGTAAAATGTATATGAATAGTAAATATATTAATTATATAGTATATAAATAGTAAATATATTACGTAAATAGTATATCAATAGTAAATATATTAAATAAATAGTATATAAATAGTAAATATAAATAGTAAATATATTAAGTAAATAGTATATAAATAGTAGATATAAATAGTAAATATAGTAAGTAAATAGTATATAAATAGTAAATATAAATAGTAAATATATTAAGTAAATAGTATATAAATAGTAAATATATTAAGTAAATAGTATATAAATAGTAAATATAAATAGTAAATATATTAAGTAAATAGTATATAAATAGTAAATATAAATAGTAAATATATTAAGTAAATAGTATATAAATAGTAAATATAAATAGTAAATATATTAAGTAAATAGTATATAAATAGTAAATATAAATAGTAAATATATTAAGTAAATAGTATATAAATAGTAAATATAAATAGTAAATATATTAAGTAAATAGTATATAAATAGTAAATATAAATAGTAAATATATTAAGTAAATAGTATATAAAACTCGTCGTTTATTGTCTTTTTATTATTGAGTTTCTTTCGCATTTCTCCCTCCTAATTTTCTTACCAAATTGACCAAACACTACCGTCATATATTTAAATTGGCCTTTAAAAATCTGATTTCCTTAAAAGAAATTCAATAACTAAATTATAAGGTTTTTAAACTTTAATTTCACACCAAAACATTATACATGATGATGATGATTTGTTTGACTTTCATAAACCCCAAACAAGGCACATTGCTATTGAGACATAAGGAGCTACTCTAAATAAGGCGTCATATATATAGGGACATCCTAAGTGGGAAGTTGTGGAATGAGATGTTTGTTAACATTACATTTACGTTTCGGCATATTGGTACAGTCGTAGAAAAAGGGAGCAGCGAGGGAATTCCTAAGGCAATCAATTCAAATAAAATAAAATATTAGAGTAAAACATTTTCCAGTATATGGTTGCCCTTACGGTGAAAGGGGTGTATTTTGCTGCTTGTCGGGTAAGTCAGGGGTATTTACGTTTAGGGGGCACAAGTGCATTAAGTTTGTCGGCGGCACCTTCCATTGAAGTGCTTGTGAAACAAGATCAGGGATGCAAAATTGCGTCGATGGCACAGGGGCTGAAACTTGGTAGACAGTGTGGGGCCTATTAGGTTAAACGCTATTTTGTGGACCCTGTCAAAAAGAAGGGGCTGAAAGTTGGTGCATCAACCCTAATATTTAAGTTTTCACAGCAACTGTAGGACAGTTTTACGTAAATTCAGAAATGTCAATCAAATGCAACAATAACAAAGTATTAAATGATAACAATATTTTGAAAAAAAATTATTTTGAAAAACCAGAACAGCGTAATTTTTTTGTTGTTTTAAAATAAATTATTTATTTATTCTAAAAACTGGAGATCTTTCAGCGATTACGCCTTTGTCAAAAGTATAGGCATTTTTTCATTTTTTTTTCGTTTTCTTTTCTTTTTTATACCTCTTGATTGGGACATTGTTGCAGCCAAGATAAAATTCGTCTTGATGTTATGACGGTTGGTGTTTGAATGCCTAATGTGTGTATCACGTGGTATACGTGTTGTTGAATACAATAAAGAAGTCCACACTAGAAACGTTGATGGAAGGCAATAATAAGAATATTTTGAAAAACGAATATTTTGAAAAACCAGAACAACGTAATTTATTTTTATTTTTTAAAATAAATTATTTATTTATTCCAAAAATTTGAGATTTACAGCGAATACGACTTTGCCAAAAGTATAGGCATTTTTTTCTTTTTTTTCGTCTACGTTTTTAATCCCTCTTGATTGCGACAGTGTCGCAGCCAAGAATAGTAAAAAAAAATAGAAAAAAATTAATGTATAGAAAAAGTGATTAATATAGCATCATAACGGCAAAAAGAAAAATAATATAACCACAAAAAATATAACTCAGGCAGAAATAGTACTTAACCAAATAAAAAGTTAATAATGAAAAGAAAAAATGTAATTGCAAAATCCACGCTATTGTCCTTTACAAAATAACTGCTCAACTACCGGCGTCGTTTACCAAGCCAAATATTTGCACATGAAACCCCGAATAAAAAACAATACTACAGAAGAGAACCCGCCCTAGCATAGCAGAGAATAAAGATTTAATACAAAAATATGAACAGATTTGGATCCCGAAGACATGTAAACAATGGAATTTAAGATATTAAGATGAGCCAGTACATACAGATATTTAGACGATCCCTGTAGAGCACAGATGAGCAAAGAATAAGAAATTTGAAATTAAAAATATCAAAAATGACTAAATCATTGAAGCGAAATAGTAATTAACTGTATACACACTTTAAGATAACTAATAGAACATAAATAAATAAACTAAATAAATAAATACAAAGATCTAAAAAAAATCTAAAATAGCGATTGATATGAACATAGTAGAACCGATAAACTATTTTACTTCCCAAAAGCCACTTTTGTAAATTTGATCCACTTAAAAGTTTGGCGCAAAACACTCCTCAAACAAACTGTTTGACACCCATTGGCTGATGTAAATAAAAAAACCTTGGATGGGAGTAATGAAACAACCGAATTTGATTAGTTGATTTGCTAGAGTAAACATTACTTGAATATAAAATAAATGATAGGTCATAATTAACGTATTTAGCCTTATTATTTTTCCAGAAATTAAACATGAACTGTTCCGTGTGGCTTACTTTCTATCAATATATTTAAATACTACTACAAAGCTCTACTAACGCTATTCACTGTTAAAGTGAATACTATATACAAATGTATATATATACGTATATATGTAATTATATAAACACTCATTCCATTTCATGAACGCTTCACACATTTTTAATTCTAACGTCTTTGTTCCTTCTAAAAAAGAACAAAAACATTCTTTTCACGTCATAATCGCACAACACTTTTTAACATTCTAACGACTATATTTCTTTTTCGTAAGAGAAAACAAAAATACAACATTCTTTTCACGTGACAATAGCACAAAATATTTTAACATATTGTACTTGTATGTTATTTGTTCAAATCAATCATCTTGAGAAAGTCTTAAAATAAAGACAAAATGTTGATTAATATATAAATAATTTTAGGTTTTCCTTTTTCCTTTTAATTCACGGTAGAATATTATTTCTATTATTTTCATCATATATATATATATATATATATATATATATATATATATATATATATTTGCAATTACAAATTCACGCGCAGGAAGCCCCAGGCGGTACACTCATACGTCGAAATCGACGGGAGAGTCCATCATATATATATATATATATATATATATATATATATATATATATATATATATATATATATATATATATATATATATATATATATATATAGGTGTGTGTATATATTATTACTTTATGATGTTATATGCGTAACTACATGAAATAATAGAAATTATATGTATATTATATGTATATATGTACATATATATGTATTTTGCTCACCCACATCTAACGTACACACACAGACATATATATATATATATATATATATATATATATATATAATTATAATAGAATTAACGATAAGTGAAGTATCGTAAAGTGATCTATCGCGATAAAGTAAAGCTCAATACGTTAAGTAGAGCAATCAATTTTAAAGAAAGAAATATGAAGATAAAAAATTGCATAAAATTACATAAAATTACATAAAGTTACATAAAATTAATACAAGTTTTATTACATCGAAAGGGCAGATGCAAGGAGTTACAATTATCCTTAAACAATAGTTTTTCAAAGATAAAACTCTTATCGTCAAAGGATAAAATTTGGTAATGTAGTATTTACAATAAATACATATTACCTAGTTCCATTTCACTTTGAAAAATTGAAGAATAAAACTAGAAAGGTTGGGGATAAAGAAATAAATGGCCGGGCAGGGACAATTGAGCAGTATTGACTAGCCATTTACGAAGACAAAAGGGGGCGCTATGGTGCATATAGCAGAAAGGCAAAAGTTTGTAGAATTGGTGAAAGCTTTTTAACAATTTTTACAGGGTTTCAAGTAAGAGGTAGAGAGTTCAAAGATATCTCACTTGGTCCGTATGGATTCGTACTCTGTTATGTGTATAGTTCCGTAGAGTTACAAGTAAAGATCCTGGACTGGAATTTTAAATATACAATTCGGCAAATTCGAGGTGAAGATTGTCTGTTGAAAGGCGCTATGTGGAAAAGTTCATATCTGCCTTCAAAAACCTGGCTTCCTCGGCAGAAAGATGTTTCAAAAGATTTACATATTATCTTACATATTCTGCTTATGATAGGAGGCTTTGCCGACTAAAGAGAACAGAACTTGATCCACCAAAGTGAAAAAGGAATGATGCGTACATCTAATGTATTAAGGGGATGTGTGGAGGTGTGGGTAGGGTTGGGGGATTGGTAAAGTCTATCAATTCAAGTTTTTATTTGAGTTGTCAGCTAAAGGTGTGCCTGTGGGTGCGGGGAATTCACTTGCTTATATTTTGGGGTGAACGGAAGTTTTCTACGTGCGTGGAGGCTATCAGATAAGGGGGATATTTTGAGTGGGATTAATAATTTATATTATTATTATTATTATTATTATTATCAAAATGAGGAATATTAATTTCAGAGCAGATGTATTAAAAATGTGAGTGTTTTATTCTGACGGCAGGTTATAATTTTGCGTAGACGAATATTATATTAAATTATGTTAACTAGTGGGATTAAAAGGTGAAATTCGGTGTATGCACTTAGATTAATATTATATTAACTTATATTACATCATATTGAATTATCTTACCGCCAGCGTGTATTACTAAGCTGTTAGCTTTTAGTATTAGGTTGATATTTGTTGAGAGGGGTTGGTAGAGTATTGGGGTCTATCTGTAGTGGAATATCGTTGCTAAGAAGTCGTAGGGTTTGATAATTAACTATATGCTTTGCTATCGGGTTAAAATTAACTCTAATAGGGAAGTGAGGACGATCTAGATATATAGGGGGTAAGACGATGTCGGGTTCTGTTATTTATGTGTTCTGATGTGGGGGTGTCTATTGGGGTTACAAGCTGGGCGTATTTAAATCTCCTCTTATGTTGGCATTTGGAAATTATCTCGTTTCTTGAGTTTATAACGTTTTTCTCTCTTGCACCTGTGAGTATCATTAGTGCTTCAGATGTGCATAGGTGGCAATTCTTTCAGTCCGGTGTGTAGGACTTTGATTTTTTCAGTATAGACCATTTTAGGGAAAATTGGGTGTTTTTTTATTTAAATTCTTTGATTAATCCAGTTAAAGAGGTGTTGTTATTGGTATTGTTATTGAATGAGTAAGTATTGGAGGAGATTCTGGGTTTTATAAATTGTGAGGTCGATCCTATGTATGTATATATCCTAGGGTTAGCTATTCTGTCAGTTACTGGGTTGCTTCTGGTTGCGGGCATCATGGTGTTACTATGGTGGTTCGGGTTTGGGTTTCTAGAGTTAGGTGGGGTTGTGGGTCGGGGTGATGTTGGTATTGTTTAGGTCAGTGGTGCGTTGGGGTAATTTCGTTACGGTACATGCATAGACCAGATCTTTGTGTATGCAGTTATTATTTAATGGACATGTTGATGAGCTGTGGCAGTTGCAATTATTAGTTGGTGTTTTTGAAGTAGCTGGGTTAATGATAGATTGGGCACGCTTGATTTTCTCATTGTTAGTGCTTATCATGGTGTGTGCTATGTTAGGCATTGTGGAGTACGATATCTTGATATTATTTTTTATTTAGGATGGTATTGTATTTGTGTGGGTATCTAAATGAATTTTCAACTATTTTGAAAAATTCCCTAGGGATATTGGTTTTAACATTGTTATTGTACGAAGGGTTAAACCAGATATTTTTCTTTCTCCTTAATCGTTTGCGTTTATTTTCAGGGTGTTGGTTAATGTGTTCCTTATATTTGGTGTTATTTGAGTTATTCGTGTTCGTATTATAATTATTATTTCTATTATTGTAATTACTATGTCTCTGTGTCATGTTGTTTGTGATTATGTTGCGGTGTGGCTTATAGTGCGTGGGGCGTGCTTGTTTATAGGTTATTTTGTCTGGGTATCCCGAATTAAGCAGTGTATTGTTGTAAAAATTCGAATTTTGGTCGAATATTGCTTTGTTAGCTGATAGTTTAGAGATTCTATTTGAGACAGAGGGGACTATTGAATTTATTATCGATTTAGGGTTGTTAGAGTGTTTATGCACATAGAATAGCGTTTTGTTGGGTTTGTGGTAGGAGGAGTAAGCTCCGGACTTTAAGTCTAATATGATATCAAGGAAATTAGAAGTTTTATTCCCTTTGTCGATGGTTATTGTGAGGCCGAAGTTATTGAAGAAGGTATGCAATTGGTTAATAGTTTTATTGTAAATTCTAGCTATATCTTTAGAAACGAATAGGGCATCATCTCTGTACAGCCCCCCCCCCCCGTGCAAGTTCTTAAATCCCTGCCTGAGTTCATGCAAACGGAAGAGGTCTACTAGGTCTTTAACTTGGGCTGAGTCTGATGACCCCATAACGATGTTGTAATTATTAGGGGTATCTTTCCTGGTCCAGTATTTATCGTCAAAATGAAGTATGGATCTTCTAGCTAGTAGTATTAATTTGATTTCTATGTCGGTGAGGTTAGAGTTATTTTTAGCTAATATTAGTGCCTTATTAAGGAGAATTTGGGATATTGATTGGTAATAGTTATTTATATCGATGGTAATAAAGTTCAATCTGGATTTATCTTTAAGGTTAAGGAACCAGTCTATTACAACGTTAGATGATTGCCATAGTGAGAAGAATAATTTCTTCTTTATGTCTGGGATAATTCTGTCTAAGATTTCGTTGCTAATTATTCCTATGTCTGATTTAGAAGGGCGGATGAGTCTAATTGAGGGGTTATCATGGAAATCCATTTTGTGGGTTTTAAAGGAGAATCTAGGGGTGGCCGGGTGACTATTTCAGCGTGGTTTGTCATGTTCAATGAAGTTAATAGAGATTTAGCCTCTGCGTTTATATTGGTAAAAGTTTGGGGGTGTGGTTTTGTACAATTTATTTAGTTCTTTATATATTAAATTTCTGTAGGAGGTGTAATCTAGTTTGTAATAGTTTTTAGTTTTGTCCGCTCAAACGATTATGCTAGGGTGGTCTTGACTTTTTTGACAAATTTGTTTGTTTTCTTTACGGGTGTGATATATTATTATGTTCTTTGAATTTGATTTTCTTAACTAGGTTGAATAAGGCGCTTTCAAAATTATCTAAATTGTCATTTTGCCTGGGGAATGATAAAGTTTTTAAGCCGTAATAAAGCTGCGGCTATTCTGTCTTTTTTCTTTTGCTCTCTATATGAGTTCAATGGGATATTGGGTTCCGTTTGGGGTGCATTTTGTCCGGTAGATCTTTCGTGTGTCGACTTTCTTACGTTCAGGTCGTAATGGAAAGCTTTCCATGTCACGTTTATCATGAAAGTTCTCACTGCCTGGTTGAGTTTGTTCCTGTAATTATCTTGAGAGGGGGTGGGGATGTTTTTAGCAGAAAGTTGGAGAAACTCCTTGCAGAACATATCAAGATATATATAAAAAGCTCAACCTTACGGGAGCTTGGATACTAATGATGATAGAATTAACGATAAGTGAAATATCTTAGAGTGATCTATCATGATACAGTAAAGCTCAATACGTTGAGTAGAGCAATCAGTTTTAATGAAAGAAAGATGAAGATAAAAAATTGCATAAAATAACATAGAATTACATCAAGTTATACTTACTCATTCAATAACAATACTAATAGCAACACCTCTCTAACTGGATTAATCAAAAAATTTAAATCAAATAACACCCAATTTTCCCTAAGATGGTCTATACTGAAAAAATCAAAGTCCTACACACCGGGCTGAAAGAATTGCCACCTATGCACATCTGAAGCACTGATGATACTCACAGGTGCAAGAGAGAAAAACGTTATAAACTCAAGAAACGAGATAATTTCCAAATGCCAACATAAGAGGAGATTTAAATACGCCCAGCTTGTAACCCCAAATAGAACACATAAATAACAGAACCCGACATCGTCTTACCCCATAGACATCTAGATCGTCCTCACTTCCCTATTAGAGTTAATTTTAACTCAATAGCAAAGCATATAGTTAATTACCCAACCTTACGACTTCTTAGCATCGATCTTCCACCTCAGATAGACCCCAATACTCCACCCACCCCTCTCAACAAATATCAACCTAACACTAAAAGCTAACATCTTAGTGATACCTCCTGGCGGTAAGATAATTCAATATGATGTAATATAAGTTAATCTAAGTGCATACACCGAATTTCACCTTTTATAAGTTAATATAATATTAGTCGAAGTGCATCCACCGAATTTCACCTTTTAACCCCACTAGTTAACATAATTTAATATAATATTAGTCTACGCAAAATTATAACCTGCCTTCAGAATACATCTGCTCTGAAATTAATATTCCTCTTTTTGATAATAATAATAATAATAATAATAATAATAATAATAATAATAATAATAATAATAATAATAATAATAATAATAATAATAATATCAATTATTAATCCCACTCACTATATCTCCCTATCTGATAGCCTCCACGCACGTAGAAACCTTTCGTTAAGGCACACCTTTAGCTGACAACTCAAATTAAAACTTGAATTTATAGACTTTACCAATCCCCCAACCCTACCCACACCTCCACACACACCCTTAAAACATTAGATGTACGCATTATTCTTTTTTCACTTCGGTAGATCCAATTCTGTTCTCTTTAGTCGGCAAAGCCTCCTACCATAAGCAGAATATGTAAGATAAAATATAAATCTTTTGAAACATCTTTCTGTCGAGGAAGCCAGGTTTTTGAAGGCAGATATGAACTTTTCCACATAGCGCCTTTCAACAGACAATCTTCACCTCGAATTTGCCGAATTGAATATTTAAAATACCAGTCCAGAATTTTTACTTGTAACTAAAAGGCGGATTTACCGAATTGGATATTTAAAATACCAGTCAAGGATCTTTACTTGTAACTCTACGGAACTATACACATAACAGAGTACGAATCCATAAGGACTAAGTAGGATATTTTGACCCCTCTACTTCTTACTTAAAACTCTGTAAAAATTGTTAAAAACTTTCTCCAATCCTACAAACTTTTGCTATTCTGCTATCTGCACCATAGCGTCCCCTTTTGTCTTCGAAAAGTGCTACTCAATACTGCTAAATTTTCCCTTCCTGGACATTTATTTCTTTATCCCGAACTTTTCTAGTTTTATTCTTCAATTTTTCAAAGTGAAATGGAACTAGGTAATATGTATTTATTATAAATACTACATTACCAAATTATATCCTCTGACGAGGAGAGTTTTATTTTTGAAAAACCATAGTTTAAGGATTAATGTAACTCCTTGCATCTGAACTTTTGATGTAATCTTATGTAACTTTATGTAATTCTATGAAATTTTATGCTATTTTGTATCTTCGTATTTCTTTCTTTAATATATATATATATATATATATATATATATATATATATATATATATATATATATATTATCTTGGCTCCATTACTGTTGAGCACTTTCTAAACCGTGGATTATTAATTAGCATACATGGAAAAAACTCTGTCTGATGATATCTCAGTTTATAATTACTGTTGATCGATAACATCGACATGCCAGTGTCGCAGATTTTATACATGTTTGTGTAAATAAAAAAAATTATCATATATAAAGCCGTATTTAGATATTGAGCACTTTTTCTAGACCCGGTTAAAAATCTCTGGATTACCACCTTGTGGATATGTTTACCTGATTATTACCATTATTATTATTTTGGCTCCATTACTGTATAGCACTTTCTAAACCGTGGATTATTAATTCGCATTAATGGAAAAAAAACTCTGCCTGATGAGATCTCAGTTTATAGTAACTGTTGATCGATAAAATCGACATGCCAGTGTCGCAGATGTTGTACATGTCTGTGTAAATAAAAAAAATATCATGTGTATATATATATATATATATATATATATATATATATATATATATATATATACTGGTGATAAGAAAGTGAGCAGGTGGGATGAAATGTATAAGCTAGTGGTTACACGATTTGATGAATAGACACGTGTTCAGCGGTCGCGATGCAAAAGGTGTTGTTGCACAGGACGTTCCAGATATGAATACAAATTTAAAACGAATAAAATACTTTGTTCCCCCATACTGCCTTAACCATCTACCTCTTCCCTCTCTCTGCCAACCTCCCCTCCTCCTCCTCTTCTATTACACTCTATCTCATTCCTTTACAAACTGAGACTTCTGAATATACTTACTTATCCATATCGGCATATTCGCAGCCAAGGTAAAACTCATCATTATCTTCAACACGTAATCTATTTCTTCCACAAAATGACAATTTGAGCGCTGCCGGTGAAAACTGAACGCTGAACTATTTTAAATCAGAAATAAAGAGGGCAGAGAGAGAGAGAGAGAGAGAGAGAGAGAGAGAGAGAGAGAAAGAGAGAGAGAGGGGGGAGACAGAATTTGAAAGAAAAAAGGGTGAGCAATTGAGAGTAAAATAAAAAGGAAATGAAGGAGGAAGAGAGAGGTCGAGAGAAAGAAATGTGCGAGGGGTAGAAAGGATGAGAGATGGGAAGAAGGAGAAGGGAATAAGACAAAAAAGGAAGAGGAAAGGGAAACAGAAAGATAGATAAAGAAAGATAGGGACAGGGAAAGGAGAAAGAGAGAAGCGGAAGAGAAAGAGAGAGAGAGAGAAAGTGATAGATGCCGACAAAAAAGAAAAAAAGAAAAATTAGAAAAATAAAGAAGAGGAGGATAAAGCAATTGATACTGAGTAAGATAGAGAATGACCCAATGAGAAAGAAATGGGCGAGAAACGGAAAGGGGATCATCAGAAAAAGAAAGAGAGACAATGACAAAGAAATGGAAAGAAATTGATAGAATAGAGAAGGAAGAGAAAGAGAATCTGAATGGAAAATGAGTGAATAAGGGCGATAATAAGAAAGATAATGAGAGATAATAGTTAAGAGAGCGATTAAAAAGAAAAAGAAAGAGGTAGAAAAAGAGGATAGGAAAGAACAGGAGAGAGGATGAGTGAATGAGAGCGATAATGAGAGAGAGAAATAAAGAGAGCCGGAAAGATGAGGAGAGTTGTAATAAATTTAAAAAAAACGAAAGAGAGACGGGCAGGTAGAGAGAGAGAGAGAGAGAGAGAGAGAGAGAGAGAGAGAGAGAGAAAGCGATAATTAAAAACGAAAGAAAAAGAAAGAGAAAGAAAAAAGGGAAAGTAAAAAAGGGAGAGATGGATTAAAAAAGGAGAGAATCAAAGAAAGAGATCGATACGGAAAAAGAAAGAAAGAAAGAAAGGTCAGAAAAAGACAGGTAACAAGAAAAGAAGGTTGGAGTTAGGGAAAGAAAAAGCTAAGAGAAAGAAATAGAAAGACAATGCAAATAAAGAGGGAGAGATGAGGAAACATACACAGATATTTAGAAGGAATAAAGAAAGAAAAAAGGTGAATGACAACGACAGAAAGAGAAAAAAGAAAGAGAGACAATGAGAAGGCAACTATGTATAGAGAGAAAATAAGAAAGAAACAATTGGAGGGAATATCCTATGTATTTTGTTGTCCTATAATTTCAGATAATTGTATTTCATGTGTATAAAAGCTAAAAGCTAAATGTGTAAAAGCTAAAGAAAGAAGTTCTATTGTCGCGAGATACGAACCGAGCAATCGGTGTTCGTATTCCGCCCAAGTAGTTGAAGTCTCGCTTTTGCATAGCATGTACAAAGCATAACTTCCTATTTCCTTATCCAGCTATAAATGCAATAATAAGCTGATTATACTCTCTCGCAATTTTCAGTCTCATCTGACATCATTACATATAACCAATTTCAGAAAATGAACATCAATGCTGATGATACCACTTTTTATTCTGGTTTTGCTTCTCGTCCATCTCCCTAGGATCAATCGAAATATGCAGCGGATCGAAGCTTGCAAGTAACTTTGGACGGTGTATCTTCCGTCTATTTTCCTATCAATGCTCATGTTCCTCAGAATATTGTTCGGAAAATCTATGCTACCTCTCTATTCTGGTGTTGCTTCTCGTCCATCTTCCTTAGATCAGTTAAAATATAGGTGACGGAAAAAGTGGATATCGACACGGACTGAAGACCTGGGTGTTCCAAGTTCGAATCCAGTCGGTTCCACTGTACCACTTTCACTTAGGGATGTTGGCAACCTTCTCGTGGTCCTTCCCGTAAGTACCCGATGACTTTCAAGAGAGATTTTTAACTAGAAAAACATCGGGGAAACTAATGCCAACACCAGAATCATTTGATTCACACGAAAGAAGAAGTTGTGGATTGAGGTACGAAATGGCTTGTTTCATTTAATCCAGTTAAGACTCAGCTCGTATCGTTCAATCGTAGGCGTGTCCCTTTTCCTTCTGAGATTTTCATGGATGGCTTTGCTCTTGAGGAGAAATCGACTTTGAAACGTCTTGGTCTTTCTCTCTTATCAAATCTTTCTTGGAGTTCATACATTAGATACATTGCTGTTTCTGCTTTTCGTAAAGTTGGTTCTCTTTATCGCTCCAAACAATTTCACACACCTGAGGCTATTCTCTATATCTACAAATCCACAATCAGACCATGTATTGAGTACTCTTCTCATATTTGGGCTGGTGAATCTCTGTCCTATTTGAGGGTTCTTGATAAAGTGCAGAAACGTATCTGTAATTTGATTGGCCCTACCCTTTCTTCTTCTCTACACCCCCGCTCTCATAGACGTGAGGTTGGTAGTCTGTCTTTTCTATAAATACTATTATAGCATGTGTTCTTCAGAATTATGTGATCTATTCCTCGCTTCTTTTGTTGCAGCTTGTTTGATTCCTTGGTCTAGTGATCTCTATCAATTCTCTGTTTTGATACCTCATTGTAATACAACTTCCTATTCCAATAGCTTCTTTCCAAGAATTGCAGGCTTGTGGAACTCTCTTCCTGCCCGACTGTTTTCTTCCTACCTATAGCCTAGGTCTTTTCAAGACTAAGGTCAATAGGCATCTCCTGTCTTTGCGATAATCATATTTGTTCTTGTTAGCTCTATACATAAAGTGGCTTCATGCCGTGTCTGGAACGATTTCCATTAACAAAAATTGATAGTGTCTCTAACAAAAGAACATAAGTCAGTCGTTGGATTGCATACCTCCGCCTGACAACATAAGGATGGGTTGAAGTCTTATCTGAGCCTTAATTCTCCATATTGTATGAAGTATGCTCGAAAATATTCCATGGAAACGTTGACAAACTATTTATCTGACCAGCCTGAAATTTTGCATGATGATTAGTGTTATCAAAAAACCCTTTAAACCACCAACTGCCATGTCAAATAACACTCTACCTGAGAGTCCAACGTTTAAACTCATCGATCTAACATTCACAGGTACCATGAATTAGAACACATACGTAAAATACATTGCCAAGGCTGCTGCAAAAAGGTGGGTATCCTCTACCGAGTTAGAAAACCTGACAGTATCCTATATCTCTACAAACCCATCGTCCGCTCATGCATGGAGTATTGTTGTCACATCTAGGCTGGTGAACCATTCACTCTTAGACAATGTCCAAAAAGAGTCGCTAATCTAATAGGTCCCTCACTATCCATTATATTCTAGCCCCTGCAACATCGCCGCAATGTTGTATACTTTGTGCTTGTTTTACAAGTACTTAAATTGAATGAACTTGCTGCTCTGGTGCCCCCTCAACGTAAATTCACTCGACCAACCCGACAATCAACTAAGGCCCATCTATTCACTGGGGATGTCCCCAGATACCGGTGAGCCTTCTACTCCAATAGCTTCTTTCCTCAAGCTGCTGACCTTTGGAACTCCCTATCTGCTCCCTGTTTCCCCGACTGTACCGACATGCAGAAATGTAAAAGTAATGTGAACACACATCTCGCTGCACATCTCTTAATTTAAAATGACCCCCATTTATCTGTAGCCCCTTGCGCCTACAATGGCAACTTGCCTTATTTGGCGTGAACTAAGTGAAAAAATGTATTCCCTAAATTATGGTACGGAAACGTTGATAACGCAAAATCTAGTTATTTTACCAGACTGTTATCAAAGAACATCAAATCCATTCATCAAATTTGAAAAAAATCGGAAGTTGAAATTCCGTCAAAATTTGTACCTTTACCGAAATTTTTAGGTAAAGGTCCTATAAGATGCAGGACTTCATTGGCTAAAAAATAGGCCAAATAGCGAGTCTTTACGATGTACAAAACTGAAGTTATCGATAAAAGTGTGACTTTCACTTTTATGTGACTTTCACTTTTATGTGACTTTCACCATGACGATTGACCTAGATATCCCGAAATTTAAATCAGTTCTAAAATAATAACCGATATTTTTAGCAGGTTTAATGACGATGAGTCAAGCGATGTGGGCCCTAACCTGTGTACAAACAAACACTGACATACTCGACCGAAAACATAACTCATGCTTTGACGAGGGTAATAATACGAGCTGATTCAATATCAATATTTATAAATAACTATCACTTTGTATGTAACAGTAAGGGTGGTAACTGATTATATATTCAACCGCACATAACCAGCAGTAACGGCTTACGGACCTATCAGTATTGTCTGTTATGTAATCAGGATAACAGCTGTTTATTCAAGTAAATTTAATTATAAAATTTTCCGATAATATCAGAACCAACATTTGTAGATGAAATTTTACAAAAGATATTTTTATCCGTAAGTGGAGTAAACTCTCTATTTCAATATTTATATCTAAATTGTAGTAGAGAATATGGTTTCCTATGTTGTTATGTGTATGTATCTGTTTGTCGAGCGGCGTCACACCAAGAATAAATGTAAAATAATGGAGGTGACGTGGTCTAGTAATGACGTATAAAAGAAAGTATGTGGCAAAAACAGAGGTAGTCAAGTCTCTTGGGTTTTGTCTGCAGAATGCCTCTTTCCTCTTCTCTACGGAAGAATCTAATACTTTGTGTAATAAAACTACACAATTAAAACATATTAAAACCGATAGCGATAATGTTTGTTATAGTATGAAATAAACGATGACAACTATTACTATGTAGAAAGAAAAGAGACAGACAGACAGCCTCTACATACTGCTACTACTACGGGGGGACGAGATGCAACACTATACTCGCTGCTACTACCTATTGCGTTCAACTGCCACACAACATGACGCGCGCGGACATATTTGATATGGACGAAGATTTGTCCGCTACGTTACATACGCAGCAAGGAGAGAGATGGAGAGAAATATAGAGATAATGAGAAGGAAGAGGGGTAAGGGCAATGTGAATGAAAAAGATAGATTTAACGAAGAGGATAAAGAGAACGATGGTGAACAAGAAAGAAAGGTTGTCCACTACGTTAGGGTTAGAGTTAGAGTTGAATTTAGGGTTACATCAGCTAACGTGAAGTATTAGTGTTAGATAATGGCCCTATGAGAATGGACGTATCTGTTGGAAGTCGTTAGTTTGACTTGCGCGAATTAGCGCGGGTGGAGCCGTGCAGTCGAGTGCAGAATAGAGCTTGTTCTCACAGTCGGAGTTCACAGACGTTACAGGGCCACCGTGTGACGAGACCTCGGATCAAGGGTCAATGTGCACCTGCGAGAGGCTCTGTAACGTCACGGGTCTCTGTGTGGGAAGCAGAAGGATCCGTGACGTCACTCGTTCTTCTGAGAAGTGAGTTTTAGCAGTCTGGGTTTTGGAGGCGAACCTATCAGACGTGATTTTTACCATGTAGTCAGCAACTACATAGGGGAATTATTTCCCTAAGAAAATGCAGGCGAAAGATCTCTTTTCCCCCATCCACGAATGGTTAAGACTTAATTGATAAGTAATTACGAAAGCAGTAATTGGCTCTCTCTCTCTCTCTCTCTCTCTCTCTCTCTCTGACTCTCTCTCTCTCTCTCTCTCTCTCTCTCTCTGACTCTCTCTCTTGACGTTGGTGAATATCTCCAAGCTGATAAATAACTAACACCTGTAATAAAAAGAATTGAAAGTTAAAAGGATTGTTGTTTAGTGAATCGGTCATGAAGCTTTGTTGTAGCGGCGATGTTCACGG
This sequence comes from Sepiola atlantica, assembly GCA_963556195.1. Classification (NCBI taxonomy): domain Eukaryota; kingdom Metazoa; phylum Mollusca; class Cephalopoda; order Sepiida; family Sepiolidae; genus Sepiola; species Sepiola atlantica. The sequence continues at coordinate 119,618,104 of OY744515.1, forward strand.
CAGTACAGAAGAGAAGAAGAAAGACCACCACTGGAAACACACCCGTCCACGCGACAGGGAAAGAAGAGAGGGTACGAGAAATTTAAAGGTGTACAAACTATATGATTTTTTGTGTTGAAAAATGACGAGTGTTTAAACGAGGACTGTCACGGCCCGTTCCGGGACGAGTATAGTAAACGAGAAATGCCGCGGCCCAAGTAAGGGGGGTATGCAACATTAGTATTATTTGTAAACAATGCGACAACTATTTTCCAAGTAACTAATACTTAATAGTTAATTATAAAAACATATTAGCAAGTTGTGGAACAATGTAGAAAGTATGCCGAGATTTTTACGAATAATTGCATTAGTTGGTAAGGAAATCATAAAATGAAAATGAAAAATCTCTTAAAACATTCAATTATTTTTTTAATCCCAGATAACCACAAAAATTAAATCAGATTATCTTTCTTTTGTGAACGTCCGATTTATGATATGTTCACCAATGTTGTAATGCATACGAAGGACAGACAAGTAAAGAAAACATATCTGGCTCCGTGTTTGACCACCTAGAATATAGTTTCTCTGTTTGGGAAAGTAATTGCCTCTTAAAGGCGAGATCCCATGCTGAGATTGCGAGTCACATCAAATTATACAGAAGTTATGAACACTTTAACTAATAGACTCTCTGGTCAGTAATAATGCTCGAGTGTCTCTGTGTGGTAACAACAAGACTGTAATTTGACCTCTCTCTTTCTCTCTAATTCTTTATATATATATATATATATATATATATATTACTTTTTCATGTATCCACATAAAATTTTATGAAGAGATATATTTTTTTAATTTATCAATTTTCAGTATTTACTTCAACAGTGCTCGATACATAAGTAGAGCAAGGTTATAAACTATGAAAATATATTTATGGCAATTAAGCTAAACAGAGGCTCCCGCGTTTCTAAAGATTTCCCCCGGGGATGAAACGCCGGAGCCTCTGTGTAGCTTAATTGCCATAAATATACAGGGTGATTCATAAGTTACTTAGCTATTTATTTTTGAAATTCTAAACTTAAAAAATACGGTAATACATAACAGAAAGTTTATTCAATAAATTCATTTATGAGAGTTTCAAATTACAGCAAATTTTCAAAATGTCCACCTTCGTTCTGCATGCATAGCTCCATTCTTTTTTGCAAGGAATTTACGAGTCTTTTCATAGCTTATTATATATATATATATATATATATATATATATATATATATATATATATATATATATATATATATATGTATATGAGCTAAAGCGTCGGAATTTGAGTTAAAAACAACGAGCGGACGTTAACGGCCTGTGTAGTGAACGCGCACAGACGCAGATACCCACTTTTGCACTCTCCCCTCATCTAATGATATCGTTTTTATTATGACACGTGCGAAAAGTGCCAATATTCTCTATTTTTTAGAATATTACGCAATGTACAGATCTGTCGTCGGTTCCGTGTGGCTGTTAATTGTTAATATAATGAATTAACGACTTGGCATGCCGTGTTCGATTCCTTTCGATTTTAGTGTTGGGTACGTAAGAGAAAACGCTTTTAAATAGAAAATTCCACGTTAAGTTAGTTTAAGCAAAATGATGGAAATTGCCCTTTGAAGTAAAGTTAGAGTAAGGGCTACGTGTACAGCAATCTGCGGTATGGGAGCATGTGCGTATATATATATATATATATATATATATATATATATATATATATATATATAAATATATTACTAACCTTCACGTGATCTATACTCTATAAAGACATGAGTGAACCAATCTCAACAACAGAATGAAAAAAAGTCGTAACTAGGTTAACTGTGTAAATTACGCATTAATTTTTGTTTACTGATGCGTCGACTTCCTGTCATGACGTTATTTCCTGACACGTTAGTTAAATTTTTTACTAGATTTCTGGTGGGTTGTTCCACTTTCTACTTACTTGTATACTATGTATAGCAATATTTAGACGGTGTATTTCTCAAATGTACACCTCAAAATATGCGCTTAGGTAGACGGGTTTGATAATGCAGGGAGATAACTAGGGTTGACTAAGTATATGAGCTTAATTTCAAGAGACAATCTAGGACGCTGAAATAATAAATCGAACGATGAAACAATATTAAATAAAACAAATAAACTTGTTAATTAAGATACAAAAAAGTAAATATACTGTAACATTATTTTTTTATATAAATACGTAATTTTCACACGTATCTACAAATATGGGAAACATTACATCACATACTGATCCCTGTACATAATTTTTAAAAACTGATTATATTTATTAGGAGGTCTACGGTTTTAGACAGACTTAGGACTGTTTACAAATGTTTTGGGGGTTTCTACTTTTTTAGGCAATTACGTGTGGTTTTACGACCTGAAACCACTGCATATTTTTAAACGTATCTTTATCTTTAATAATTAAAAACATAATTTTCGAAGTTAATTGCATTCGAGGGTTTCAAACTTATCATTTTTAAATAAAAAATGATAATTAAAACAATTTTTCTATTTTAATCAGGTACTTTTTCATGTTTTTGGTAATTAAAATTGTGTTTTTATAAAATTCGGAAAATAATAAATCTTTATCATAAAAAATCTTTTAAAAATGTATTTACTTATTTTTGTTTGTATCTTAATCATATTTTTTTTTATTTAACATTGTTTCACATTTCGATTCATTATTTCAGCGTCCAAATTGTCTCTTGAAAATATGTTTATTTACTTAGTCAATCCTAGTTATCCTCCTGCATTATCAACTCACAATCGCTTCCGAATACCGCAACAAATGAACCATAACGCACTACCTATGTTTTAGAACATTAAAATCAGCTGAGCTTACTCCAAAGTTCATAAAATAAATAGTCTTGAAGAAAGAAACATTCTGGTATAAAACCCGTGATCCATGCGTATGATCGCCTACCTTCGTTTAACTCTACTCTGACAGAAATGTTGCTTTACACTGACAATGTTAAAGTTCCATCCTATAAGTTTCTTTCAGAGTCAACAGCCTTAACTAAGTTAAACAACGTAAACTCTTTTTGTTCATGCCATTGTTTGTGTTGAAACCTGCCATAGACGATGACTAGACAATCAACTGTCTGAAGGATACCAAGTAAATCTAGATTTCTAGTTTCTTAATTTTTATATCAGAATTGCTAATTTGTATTATTTGGATTATTCGGACGACTATTAGATGCAGATGTAACTTCCGATCTTCTTCAGGTGTATATTGTTGAACTCAGGAATCTGTACGAAATTTCGGAGGTAGCTTGCTCTCGTTCCGTCAGCCATGACCGAGTAGAAGTCTTAAGTAAATCGCAATCGTATTCTTAGTATTGCCCGCACTGAGTATTGAACTTTCACCCCCTAGAAGAGTGTCACTTGGAAATGAATTTTACATAGTACTTTATCCGTTACGCCACAAATCCCTGCGGAAACAAAGAACAATTAAAGAAGAAAAATAGAAGAAAGAATAATGAAAGTAAAAAAGAGAAGAAAGAAATATTAAAGAAAGAAAAAGAGAAAAAACAAAAATGAACAATAAAAAACAGAGAAAAAAGAAAAATGACACAAAAAAAAAGGAAAAGAAATCACGAAAGAAAGAATAATGAAAAAAACTGTGAAGAAAGAAAAATGTAAAAAATGTCTTAGAGAAAAAAGAAAAATTTTAAAAATGAAAGGGAAGAAATACAAATGTAAGACAGAAAAAAAATGAAAGTTAAAATAAAGAGAAAAAAGAAAAATGAAATAAAAAATAAAGAAAAATGAAATAAAGAAAAGAAAAAAGAATGAAAAGAAAGAAGAAAAAGAAAAGAGAAGACATAAAAAAGAGGAGAAAGAAAATTAAAAACAGAAAAAAAGAAAAAATATAAATGAAAGAAAGATAAAAAAAGAAGAAAGAAAAATTAAAGAGAGAAAAATGGAAGCAGAAACAATGGAAGGAAGAAAAATGGAAGAAAGAAAAAAGAGAAAAAAGAAAAATGAAGGAATGAAAAAGAAAAGAAACGAAAGAAAAGAAAGAACAAATATAAATAACAGAAAAAAATGAGAAGAAATAAAATCAAAGAAAAAAGGGAAGAAAGAAAAAGGGGAAATAAAAATGAAAAACAGAAAAAATAGAAAAAAGGTAAAATGAAAGAAAGAAAAAGAGAAGAAAGAAAAATAAAAGAAAGAAAACAGAGGAGAAAGAAAAAAGGGGAAAGAAAAATAAAAGAAATAAAAAAGGAAAAAAATGCAAATGAAAGACAGAAAATATTTTTAAAGATGAAAAAAAGAAAAAAGAGACAAAAAGAAAATAAAAGAAAGAACAAAGAAAGAAAAATGAAAGAAAGAAAATAAAATAAAAAGAAGGAAATGAAAAAATAAAGCCGCGTCAATGAACCTCCCCCCCCCCCCCCAAGAAAAAAAAATTGTTTCTTCCCCGAATAACAATCTATGACAGAAAATGGTGAATAAAGCTCAGTTCGATGGCGGCAATAAAACAAGAGAAAAGATCAAATTTTAAAAGATTCACTGAATGAAATGTAAGATATTTATTTCAGGTATCAACTTCAAATAGAACATAAATGTCCTTCTGTTACTTGTAAGCTAGATTTTGTTCACACATCTTTTATATAATTGACCAGGCGGGAAAAGTATTCAAAAAATATAGTCTACGTTTATATTTATACGAGCAGGGAGACCAGACGTTGCTAGGGATTGAATAAGGATCACTACTATGTACTTGTTCACTATTCTTATAATATCACATCTTTATTTGTACTGCCCCCCCTTCTCCTAATATAGTCGGAAGAAGTTGAAATATTGGAAAACTCTGAATTAGTGTCTTATACATATAGTTTAAGTTTCATTGAAATCAGATATTCGTATTTGAAGTTTTAAGAGAATTCTGTCTCCATAGGTTACTGTAGGATAGGGACATAGAGGGTAACGTAGATATTCACGGCCACTTCCATTGTCTTCCACGGAGAATTTTATACATATGATTTAAATTTCATCAAAATAGGAGATATTTGAAGTTTTAAGTGTTACATAATGGATAGATGAATGTGAAGAACGATTACATCATCTAGTGTGGGTTTTGTATTCAGGTGGGCCAGTGCAAAATCTGGACACGAAAATCTGGGGAACACGTTCGCTCTCGGATTAAAAATTGAAACAAGCCTGGACTCAGATCAGAGGGAAGGGTCGAAGAGGTTCAGTGTCCCCTTTTGAACTAATTACGTCACAATCCTGAGAACAAGAAAATAAATATTTCTTTTAGTCAGTCCGTCTTTTAGGAGCATGGTGCACGAATGCAAAATCGAGATGTAATTCAAAGAAAGGAAAATAGGAATTTAATTCCTAAATGACTTGATAGCGACTAGTATGTCCTTCTTTTCTTATCCCCGTAACTAAGTAAAATTGAGTCAAGTAGAACAATTTGGCCTCCCTGTCTCAACTTTAAGGAATGTGTGAGTTTTATTCGTATGATGAGAACATCTCTCCCAAATAAAGACCCAGTTTAAATTATCCGCCGTGCTCGACTCTGCATAAAAAGTTTGATTACAGACACTAGACGATGACGGCGATGGTAGCTATTAGGTGCGGCATACTACGACGATGACGATGGCGAAAGACAGCACACTGGACGATGGTGACGAAATGCAACACACTGCGATGATGATGGCGACGGCGTCGGGCGTCAGTATACACAAAGAGAAAAGTATACGAAAGTAAGTGACGATAGATTTCAAAAGAACGGGGTTTAAGAAACTAGCACTAACGTAAAAACTTATGCAATTATTGTCCCTATATATTTAAAATTCTAGAAAACCTCCATTGTCTTCCCGGAAATTGTACATAATAATACACTTTTAGATTTTATTTGCATTCTCTAATGTTTCTTTCTATAGAGAACACATAAACATAATATACACATAGATTAGCTTATATATATATATATATATATATATATATATATATATATATATATATATATATATATATATATATATATGGAGAGAGAGAAAGAGAAAGAGAGAGAGAGATACAGTTCACTATCCCTACCAGGCGTTGTCCGGGAGTATTTTCATTTTCACTATTGAATTCTTTTATCCTGTTGTTAAACTATGCCGAGTTTATTTCTTCCAAAATTGTCATGAAATCATAGATATAAGCTTCATTTAAGTTGACATCTATGCAGACGACGCAATTGTCTCTGGCTCCACCTCTAACAGCACTGGAAATCAAGATCTCCCTGACCCTTTCTCTTTGAGCCAGGTGCAGTTAAAAAAACGTGACTTGTTTCATTAAACATCTATAAAAACCAAGCTTATCCCCTTTCACCATCAACGCTCGGATCCAGGTGTTGCCCCAGTCGAAATCAATAGCTTTCTGTTTGAAAAAGACCCTTGTTTGGATAAGCTCTTAAGACTGATGTTCACTCCGGAGCTAAAATGGAAGACGCATATCCAGTCTGTTGATAAAGCCGCAGGCAAAATGGTTAGATGATCCTACTAGTCCAGAAAATATAATGCTCTTCATATATAAGAGTCAGATACGTCTAAAGATGGTATACTGCTGCCACATCATGGAGGTGGCGCATTGAGCACTCTTTCTTACATTGACAGAATACAAAACCGACTTTAAAATCTACTGAGGGATGATCTCTTCTCTTCCCTACAACCCCTTTCTTACAAAAATCGTCTCTCATTGTGTGTATGGAAGATGCTCGATTGAGCTCTAGTCTTTGGTTTATCATTCTAAGACATGTATAACAAGAACTTAACTCTGTGGAACATATTGCCGAGAGACCGATTCTCTGCTGATTACAACTTAGTCATCTTCAAAACCAATGTCAAAAAATTCCTGTAATGGATTCCCTAAATGTAAACAAACCCAGTTGATGGATATTAGTACGCCAATAGTGTTCCTCGTGTTTCAGTTAGAATCCATACACGTCTCATTAATACTGATCATCTAGCAACCATCACACTTGATAAGTGATGAATAAAACAAAAGCTATATTGAATTAAACTTCATATTTGCTTATATTGTTATACTATATATACATATATATATATCTGTGTGTGTGTGTGTATACTTAGGCAGCAAGTCATTATCCGGGCAAACGTTGTTGAACGTCACGGAACTTTCTCGTTTGTAAATCTTCTTCGTGAGGTTCTCAACCCGTCGAGCTATCCTTCTGGTTTCGGGTGGCAATCCGTATAGTACTTCTCCTATTGTTCTTAATTCGGCCATTTTTTTTCGAGCGCTTTCGACTTTCTTTTATTGCCTTCACGACTAAGAAAGTCGAAAGCGCTCGAAAAAATGGCCGAATTGAGAACAATCGGGGAAATACTCTACGGATTGCCACCCGAAACCAGAAAGATAGCTCGACGGTTTGAGAATCCCACGAAGAAAATTTACAAACGAGAAAGTTCCGTGACGTTCAGCAACGCTTGCTTGATATATATATATATATATATATATATATATATATATATATATATATATATATATATATATATATATATATATATATATATGTTCGTGGATATACATACAAATTATTTATTTAATAACTATTCATTACATATTCCAGAGATGTATAATGGTTACATTGACAGTAGGCCTTTAATGTTTAGAAAAGGCCCTTACAACCGATTTCAAATCATCAGCGTCTCAAGGAAAGAAGACAGTTCGAAGAATGGAACAGTCGGTGGTGATCACCGCTTTTATCGTTCGGTGTATTTTCTTAAGTTGTCCCTAAAGGGGGTAATTACTGTATTTACGAGAGGATTATATTTGTTTTGATCTTGCTTGTACCTTAGTATTATCTCAATATCGCTTAATTAGTTATTACATAGGTTGCATGTTTATCTATTTCTTTTGAACCTTCTGGGACTGGCTGGCTGGGGACATTCTGTGCTGCAAAAGAACCTTATTTGTAATAAGGAAAGAAAAACATTTATCCGTTTTCTTATTAAAAAATATATTTATTTTACTGAAGACATTTTTATAACTTTTTTGAGACCGCAGCAAAATGCGTGCGTATCTTCCGAATTCAAAACCCCGTCTCTCGTTTACAAATCTCTTAATAAGAGAAAGAAAAAGAGAAGGGGGAAGAGTAAGAGAGAGAAGGAGAGAGACAGGGGGGAGAGAGAGAAGGAGAGAGAGAGCAAGAGAGAAAGGAAGGGGAGACAGAACCAGTCAAGGCACACTTGCCTCCTTGTGTCTCGGGTAATATGTTTTGTTTTTGAGTTCATAACTGATGTTGTCGAATGACGACACTCTGATCCCTGACCCCTTCAACTGCACCTGTCATTGAATTGTTTTGACATCGACCCTCAGTCCTACAAACATGACCGAGGGACAGTGTACTAAGCGATTTCAACTGTCAGCTCTTGTGCCCCGATCACACCGAGTACAGAATATCTTTGTTGAACTTTTCAGCTTTCCCGAAATTTCAGACAAGTTTGGCACAAGGCCCACGAATGCAGTGGGAAGCCCTCAGCTCCCAAAAATCTCACGCATTGTGCCATATAATAACCTATTTCTTACTGAAAATTAAGCCTTCTAAGAATAGATATAACAGCCAGCTACATCCGAATTTAAGCCACACACTTGTCTAAAAATGAATAACACTTCACACCATCACTCCTAAATACGAATACACAATAGAAATATCTTAGTAAAAATTAACACGGAAACTAACATATAGTCTGCCACGTAAACACGGTAATTTCTCCTAAATAGACAACTTAATAAAATACACCGGACGGTGATCACCAGCGACTGTTCTATTTTCCTAACTATCTTCTTTCCTTGAAGAGCTGATAATTTGAAATGGTTTTAAGGGTATTTTCTAAACAGTAAATGCCTACTCATATCAATGAAACCATGGTATATCTCTGGAATCTATAGTTTTTAAATAAATAATTTGTATTTTAGCTCTCGCATTCTTGCGATCGAGAATTTTATTGATTTGTGTTTTAAATACCCCGACAAACTATATATAACTAAATTATGCACGAACAAGTGGTTCGCCAATATCAAGCTCGTAAGCATGGCTGACTTTTGCGAGATTCGAAACCTCGAACAGAGATGCTGTAGATGGGAGCCTTTACCGTTATGGCACAGAAGTCTCGCCTTGCAAATACAGAATTGTTTACCGCACTTAAATGTCATTGCTTTTCTATTGATGAATCTGTTCGGCTATCTTACGGTGACGCATTAACTGATATATGTATATATATATATACATATATATATATATATATATATATATATATATATATATATATATATATATATATATACCCATAACATTGAGAGATTTACCGTTGTTTTTTCTCTCTCAATTGTTTTCTTCAACTAAAACAATTTCCCCCTCATTCGATTTTTCTAGTTTTTAATTCATCATTCTGACGTTTTCTTCGCAGGGAAAATTTTAGAAAATTTCTTTTTGTTTCCACCTCCCCCCCCCCCCGTTTGATTGATTAATATAATGTTTTCGTCTGAAATTTATATAAAAATGTTCGTGTACTCGAAATACTACTGCTTCAAGTAAATTACAGGAACGTCTTATATCTCTCTCTCTCTCTCTCTCTCTATATATATATATATATATATATATATATAGATAAATTTGTTATTTACACAAACATTATTGGTTACATATGTGCATACATGTTGCGGTTGTACCCTTCACAGACAGTCAACCTCTTCTGACCAAAAAAGACAGAGAAGTGAGATGAATTATGAAAACTTTCCTTTTAAATGAATATTTTGGGGGGATGAGATATTTTTTATAATTTAGTATCGGTTAGATTCTTTACTTGTTTACTCTTTCAATTAGTTTGTATCTTTTTTTAATCTTTTTTATTACCTGCCTTCTAATTCTTTCCTTTTTCTATTGCTGTATAACCTATTTAGCCTGGATTCCTTTCTTCTCAATTTGACACTTCATAAATTTAAACCTATTCAAGCATAAATATCTGATCTTTATATAAAATACACACGTGTTCACAATTAATAGATACACAAGTACATATATAAACAAACATATATATATATATATATATATATATATATCAAATAAAAATAAAAATAACAAACACAAATATATACGCAAATATCCATACACGGATGATTTTAAAAATTCCCGTTTGCGCTTGGACGTATAATCATCAGCGCTAAGAATTTTTTTTTTATAATCTTGAAAATAAAAATAAAGAAAGAAAGTTAGCAACTTGGCCTTTTTGAAAAAAAATTTCTTTTAAATACGATAATTTTTACTAACGATTTACTTGAAGAAGTATGAATGCACATGAGCACAATAATAAAACTGGATGTGTACCCCAACAACTATCCATAACCCGCCGTCATCCAAATTTTATTTTCAGAGAATCTATGATCCCGGCAGTTTCACAATTTACTGTCAATCATTTTTCCAAATGATTGACATAAAATGTAAGTTTGTTATTTTTTGTAATTTTTTCATTAATAAATAATCATTTTCTTTCAAATTTGAATTCTACTTAATGGATAATAAATAATTGTGTTAGCTTTTATTTTCATTTAATTAGTCATTGAATTTAATTTACTTTCACACTTTAAATGTGTTTTTCGTGTTATTTATAAAGAATGAATTCAATTTATCGTTACGACACGTTCACAAATAAATCAGGTAAAGTGCTAAAGTTTTTAATCATCTAAAAAAATTGACAAATAAGGTAGTTCGTACAGAAAAAATAAAAAGTTTTGAACAAAATTTCACAAAAGTTTTATTTCAAATTCTAAGGAAAAAAATTGGTAAACAGACGTCATTAATAAATAATAAAACTAAATATTATTAAAGTTAGTGAATTCCATACCTTTGTGAATGTCGGTAGCTATTTTATATTTACGCTTGACTGCAGAGGATTTTAACGTAACTCTCACACTTTGGGATAATTATGGAATTTTGATTAAAAAGTAGGTATATATTTAAATTTAAAACTTTAATTTACTAATTATCTTTGAAATAGTTCCAAAAAACCGATTGTTATTTTTCCAGAAATTTGATAAGTTATTTCTTCAAACTGCAAAATTCACTGAATTCTTGTTTCTTCTTACCCATCGTGATAACAATTTTCATTCTTATTTTTTTTCACACGTAAATATACATTTTCTTCCTTTTAGAGATTAACTTTAGGGTTTTATCTTTCAAACACAATACAAAATTTAAACGGAAACTAATACAACATTTTATGATAGGTCCTCTTTAATAACAATAGTCGATATTAGCTACGGCCATTTTTGCACGTACCTAATAGATAGTGATAGATAGATAGATATCTAGATAGAGAGAGATATCTAGATATCTAGATATATAGATAGATATAGACATTGACATATATATATATATATATATATAGAGAGAGAGAGAGAGAGAGATAGATAGATAGATAGATAGATAGATAGATAGATAGATAGATAGATAGATAGATAGATATGATTCAATACTTGAGATCTATTTAATAATCCATGCATGAATGCCGCCGACACATGAATCGACTTGCACAAATACAAAGAGATTGATCGATTGATGCTGAGATCGATACATCGAGTGACGTCCCCAACCCGACGGCGACCATTTTCTTCTTTCTCATCCTTTTCCTGCCACCATCCTTCCACCACAACATCGCATACCCCGCCGGCGCCACATCTCATCAATTCCGACTTTTCGTTTCTAAGCACCTGATTCCATTTAGATTCACAGATGACAGTGGTGATCATCGATTTCAGCCTCGAACCATCTCGGTGCGTCTACGCAACGTAAATGACCGATTAGACGCCGGCGGACAGCAGGCTGATCAACCCCCACCGTCGTCCCTCTTCCAGACCCCTGACCTCATCTTACTTTCCGAATGGCCCCCACGTCCAGCGATCCGCCTTCCGGTTCGTTTCAGACATCATAATGAGACGCGAAAATCGCTTTTTCTTATTCCAAAGATCTTCGTTTTGCAACATTCGCCAAAATGATAATCATCCGTTGACCATCTTCGAACTTTCAGCTCTTTACCCCCATCCTGACTCTTTATCTCTTTCTTCATCTCTGTATCCTCATCCCGACTCCCGATCCCTTTCTCCACCTCTCTACCACCAACCCTGAACTTCGAGAAAAATTATATATTTCTCTTTCTTTTCATTTTTGTCCTAATGCTTTACCTTTTTCTCTTCGTATTTAACCTCTAACAATTTTTCTTTTTTCCTCTTCAATAATCGCTCCCTTTTCCCCCTCCATCTCTCTGTATCGTCTTCTATTCCCCCATTTATTTCTCTCCCTCTCCATTTCTCTCTCCTTCTCTCTTACTAATACTTGTTTTACTCTCCACCACCATCTATTACTCTCTCTCTCTCTCTCTCTCTCTCTCTCTCTCTCTCTCTCTCTCTCTCTCTTTCCCTCTTCTGTCTTTTATTCTTTCTTCTTTTCTATTCTTTACTTTTCTCTTTTTGTCAAATTGTGTCTGGGGGTCGGAGTTCGAATCATGTGAACAGTTGTATAAAACCCACATTGACGATTCTTTGGTGAATATGAAAGATGTATGCCTGTGGATATTAAAAATAATATTTATAAAAATAATAATGATATATATATATATATATATATATATATATATATATATATATATATATATATATATAATCTTGGAAGAAAATTGGCTGATGAAACTGCCGTAATGTACATGTTGGTCCAGAGTGCTTTCTGACCCGCCTGCACCAACATGTACATTACGGCAGTTTCATCAGCCAATTTTCTTCCGGAATTAAGATTTTAATCCGGAAAATTGAAGGGATATATATATATATATATATATATATATATATATATATATATATATATTAAACGTTTTCCGCATTGTTCCAGGAAGTCATTGGCTGAATTTAAAATCACCAACGATTTCCTGTTACAATGCAGAAACGTTCTATGCGCGTTTCTCCACCGTCTTTAAAAAATTCTCTATTTTCTCCAGCTTTTTTGTTCATTTGGTTTTGACACATGAGGATGATTCGACGAAGAATCGAAAACGTTCGTGAAACCTGTGAAACCTATGGAACATTTTTTTCTTGCTTTTAATACAAAAAAGACCATCAGAAAAATTGAAAAAATAGAAATGGTATAATTGAACAGACGAGTTCTGTTATTTTTACAATGTTTGCATATATATATATATAAAATATTTGTTATTGTTTATTATCTATGTACGTATCGAGACTCATCAGCATAGAGATATGACTATTCACTACCGGTCGTACGATTCGAAACTCTGGATTACAAGTATTTTTGAACTTAAATCCAACGTCGTTAACCGCGCGGCGGGGCAATATTTGAATTGCCGATAAACAATGATAATTTAACACATTTAAAAGCGGCACGATGTCCACGCATTCAACTTCTATTAAATGATGCATATGAAGCAAGTGACGTCATGCTGTGTTTGTACTACCATTTAGAGTGCTCTACTTATTTTACGAGGAGCGATAAATATAAAATATCTGTTATTGTTTATTATATATATATATATATATATATATATATATATATATATATATATATATATATATATAGTTCAGAAATATATGTTTTAGCATATACCTTCTATTCTATTCATATATACCAACCTCTTCCAATTAAAAGCTCGCTAATTGTCAACTTGTAACAACAGAGCATATATAAATTTACAAGATGTTGTTACATTCCAAAGACCAAGATTTCATTTATCTTACGAAACTTTTTCAAAACAAACCCTTTTGGTACAATTTTACGGTTCTGTTTCGTTAAACAGTGGACCAACCAACATTTGTATGTCAATATCGGATTTTTCCTCTATGAATTCATCAGAAAGACAAAAACCTTCAACAATTCAAAAAATTATTTCCCTTTGAAAAGCAACTTATGTTTCAGTTAACTACTACCTCTACCTATAAACAATCTTAGTTTATTTTCAAGTCATAAACTTTCACCCCACCCCGCTATTAACTTATATCAGCCTGTTAACTTTTTCCTTTATATTTCACATGCCTGACTTGTCCATCAAGTTTTTACAAATGAATATTCAACAGGCTTTGTTTTACCGTCGTTCAAATATATGCTGCAAATGTGCACGATCACATGGTAACGACGTGAAAAATCTTTATGCATGTGCTGAAAATCTAAGCATAGGTGAAAGGTCATTACAAAATGTATTCTCAACTTCATGCGCACATAATGGAATCCACGCCGGATAAAATAAGAAACAGTTGATAACAATTGTTAAACGAATGCAACATAATTGCTGTACGCATTTCTAAATAACAGTCGCATTTCAACTATATGCTTGCATTTCGTGTTTGGCTAATGAAGGTGATAGGAATCGCCGAAAATTCCCCTCCACAATCGAAAAATAAATAAAAAACATATTTCTGATAGTTCTGTTAGTTTTCACTTTTTGTTTTCATGCAGTCTTGAAAAGATGTAAGATCGCTGAAACGTTTATTAATTGGCGTTGACTGTACCAGTGTTCATTTAGCTTTTATATATGCTCTACTCATTATTGAGCACTTTTGAAAGTATATTTGTTATATGTTCATTTTGTTAATATATTTCGACTTGATTAATATATATATATATATATATATATATATATATATATATATATATAGTGTTTTCTTTTCCCTTAATCTTAATAACGTTTTTCCTACTTCAATCCGAATTCGAGTCCCTCATCATTTCATCTTTTTTTTTCTCTCATTGTCTTTAATGAATCGTTTGTCTCGTCCCTGTCATTTGCCAGCCTCCGTTTTTGTAGAACAATCTGTCACTGTTTTGTTATAGAAAGAAAAACGTTTTGTGTCGATGTCATTCTTATGATTAATTTTTTTTTCGTTCATCGATTGATTGGTTGATTGATATTAATTTGGCGCAAGGTATCGGACAGAACAATTTACACCCGAAATAGAATCCATCGTCGAGACGTCCAGGCGTACCTTTTCGATGATTGTTTGCACATTTTCAGGATAGAAGTTGGTCAATAAGCCACAGAAAACAAATGGTTCAATTCGCGCCATCTCTCTCTCTTTCTCTTTCTCTCTCTCTTTCTCTCTCTCTCTCTCTCTCTATATATATATATCCCTCTCTCTCTCTCTCTCTCCCTCCCCATCTCCCCCTCCTCATCTCCCCCTCTCTCTTTCACACACACACACGCACTCACTCTCCATCTCTCAATTTATTTATATTTTCTCTTCCTCGAGATCTATATCTCATGAAACACACATACATATGGACGTGCACGCATGAGCGTGCGCGTGCGCACACACACACACATATATATATATATATATATATATATATATATATATATATATATATATATATATATATATATGTGTGTGTGTGTGTGTATATATATGCTTTTTTATTATATTCAAATGACCAAAGGAAAATCAATCCATTACCATAATCTTTATTTATTTATTTTTCTATATTTTCTCATTTTCCGACTTCGACAGATACCTAAATTTTTCTTTCGTCTTACGGATAAAATTGATTTTAATTTTTCCAATTATTTGCTTTTTTCATATCTTACGCACGTTTCAAAGCTCAGCCAAGAAAAATATATAGTTTTACTTTTAAACATCGTTGATCATCATATATATATATATATATATATATATATATATATATATATATATATATCTCTTATCTATTATATAAAGGCCAGTTGTCTGTATGTCTGTCTGTCTGTCTGTCTGTCTGTCTGTTTGTTTGTTTGTATGGCCAGATACTCCTCCGAGAGTACCCAACAAACAGTCACACGGTTGACATCATCATGACCGGCCAGCCCCGGGACGTGTAATATCTCAGAACCGGACATAGAAATTGACTCTTTGGGGGTCGACTGAGCACTTTTCACCAATGGGGGTGTGTTTTTTTCCTCGATTTTCAACGTTGTTTAGTACTAATTTGAGAAAAAACAATCCTATCATGTATAATTTTAGAAATATGCAAAGTCACGCTTTTATTTAACAGGAAATGACGTCAGAGGAAAAGAGTGTAGGGAAGAAAATCCCTCACACTAAAACTCTTCTTTCCCTCTCACTCCCACCCTTTCTACCTTCCCTTCCTCCCCTACGCCCGTTCTGTTGTTATGATACCACCCTCCTAGGCATTACCTCCTCCTTTTTGAGAGTTGTGGAGATAGTGCGGCGGTGTGACTGCTTCAGGTCAAATTAGGAGGGGGGAGTGTCGGCATTCGCCAAATTTGGGGGAGCAGCGCGTCAGGCGAAATTTGGGGAGGGGAGAGTGTCGGAAAAAAATTTGACTCTTCGGGGGGGGGGGGGGGGGCTTTTTCCATCACTTGTTTAGTACTAATTTGAGAAAAAAACAATGCTATCATCGTCACGCTTTTAACAGGAAATGACGTCAGAGGAAATCCATAACGGCGCTTTTTTGAACATTGGTTTATAGTGAAGCAAGGGTTGCTTAACTACTAACGGCATTTTTTGAAACATGCGTTTATAGTGACGCAAGGGTTGTTTAATCAATAACGGCACTTTTTTGAACATGAGTTTATAGTGAAGCAAGAGTTGCTTATACTAACCGCATTTCTTCTGTTGACACGATACCATCCTCCCAGGTATTACCTCCTCCTTTTTGAGAGGTGTGAAGTTAGTGTATTATCAGTGAAATTAAAGTAATAAATAATTATGCACCACCATTGTCTTCATTAATATTTGTATACATATTAAATAACGTCTAAATAAGTAAAATAAGAAGAGAAAAATTATGCTCCGTCATTGTTTTCACTAATATTTGTATACATGTTAAATAACGTGTCAATAAGTAAGTAAGAACAGAAAAATTATGCTCCGCCATTGTTTTCACTAATATTTGTATACATGTTAAATAACGTGTCAATAAGTAAAGTAAGAAGAGCAAAATTATGCTCCGCCATTGTTTTCACTAATATTTGCATACATGTTAAATAACGTGTCATTAGGTAAAGAAAGAAGAGAAATAATTATGCTCCACCATTGTTTTAACTAATATTTGTATACATGTTAAATAACGTGTCAATAAGTAAAGTAAGAAGAGAAAAATTATGCTCCACCACTGTTTTCACTAATATTTGTATACATGTTAAATAACGTGTCAATAAGTAAAGTAAGAAGAGAAATAATTATGCTCCACCACTGTTTTCACTAATATTTGTATACATGTTAAATAACGTGTCAGTAAGTAAAGTAAGCAGAGAAATAATTATGCTCCACCACTGTTTTCACTAATATTTGTATACATGTTAAATAACGTGTCAATAAGTAAAGTAAGAAGAAAAATAATTATGCTCCACCATTGTTTTCACTTATATTCGTATACATGTTAAATAACGTGTCAATAAGTAAAGCAAGTAGAGAAATAATTATGCTCCACCATTGTGTTCATTAATATTTGTATACATGTTAAATAACGTGTCAATAAGTAAAGTAAGAAGAGAAATAATTATGCTCCACCACTGTTTTCACTAATATTTGTATACATGTTAAATAACGTGTCAATAAGTAAAGTAAGAAGAGAAATAATTATGCTCCACCACTGTTTTCACTAATATTTGTATACATGATAAATAACGTGTCAATAAGTAAAGTAAGCAGAGAAATAATTATGCTCCACCACTGTTTTCACTAATATTTGTATACATGTTAAATAACGTGTCAATAAGTAAAGTAAGCAGAGAAATAATTATGCTCCACCACTGTTTTCACTAATATTTGTATACATGTTAAATAACGTGTCAATAAGTAAAGTAAGAAGAGAAATAATTATGCTCCGCCACTGTTTTCACTAATATTTGTATACATGTTAAATAACGTGTCAGTAAGTAAAGTAAGCAGAGAAATAATTATGCTCCACCACTGTTTTCACTAATATTTGTATACATGTTAAATAACGTGTCAATAAGTAAAGTAAGCAGAGAAATAATTATGCTCCACCACTGTTTTCACTAATATTTGTATACATGTTAAATAACGTGTCAATAAGTAAAGTAAGAACAAAAATAATTATGCTCCACCATTGTTTTCACTTATATTTGTATACATGTTAAATAACGTCTCAATAAGTAAAGTAAGTAGAGAAATAATTATGCTCCACCATTGTGTTCATTAATATTTGTATACATGTAAAATAACGTCTCAATATATAAAGTAAGAGAAATAATTATGCTCCGCCATTGTTTTCACTAATATTTGTATACATATTAAATAACGTCTCAATAAGTAAAGTAAGAAGAAAAATAATTATGCTCCGCCATTGTTTTCACTAATATTTGTATACATGTTAAATAACGTGTCAATAAGTAAAGTAAGAAGAAAAATAATTATGCTCCATTATGCTTTTGTTTTAGAACTCAAAATATTTCTCAGGGTTGGGGGACAGTGAAAAATTAGGGGCTGGGGAGATTGAGGGGTCGGGGAAAATTTTAGGGGTCAGGACGAACTTTTTAGGGGTCAGGCCAAATTTTTTGTCTTTTTTTTGGTTTTGAACTCAAAATATTTCTCATGGTTGGGGGAGAGTGAAAAATTAAGGGGCTGGAGAGATTTAGGGGTAGGGGAAAATTTTAGGGGTCAGGACGAACTTTTTAGGGGTCAGGCCAAATTTTTTTGTTTTTTTTTGTTTTGAAGTCAAAATATATCTAATGGTTGGGGGAGAGTGAAAAATAAGGGGGCTAGAGAGATTTAGGGGTCGGGGAAAATTTTAGGGGTCAGGGCGAACTTTTTAGGGGTCAGGCCAATTTTTTTTCTTTTTTTTTTGTTTTTTTTTGTTTTGAAGTCAAAATATTTCTCAGGGTTGGGGGAGAGTGAAAAATTAGGGGGCTGGAGAGATTTAGGGGTCGGGGAAAATTTTAGGGGTCAGGACGAACTTTTTAGGGGTCAGGCCAAATTTTTTTGTTTTTTTTGGTTTTGAAGTCAAAATATTTCTCATGGTTGGAGGAGAGTGAAAAATTAGGGGGCTGGAGAGATTTAGGGGTCGGGGAAAATTTTAGGGGTCAGGACGAACTTTTTAGGGGTCAGGCCAAATTTTTTTGTTTTTTTTGTTTTTTTTTGTTTTGAAGTCAAAATATTTCTCAGGGTTGGAGGAGAGTGAAAAATTAGGGGGCTGGAGAGATTTACGGGTCGGGGAAAATTTTAGGGGTCAGGACGAACTTTTTAGGGGTCAGGCCAAATTTTTTTGTTTTTTTTTGTTTTGAAGTCGAAATATTTCTCAGGGTTGGGGGAGAGTGAAAAATTAGGGGGCTGGAGAGATTTAGGGGTCGGGGAAAATTTTAGGGGTCAGGACGAACTTTTTAGGGGTCAGGCCAAATTTTTTTGTTTTTTTTTGTTTTGAAGTCAAAATATATCTAATGGTTGTAAGAGAGTGAAAAATAAGGGGGCTGGAGAGATTTAGGGGTCGGGGAAAATTTTAGGGGTCAGGACGAAGTTTTTAGGGGTCAGGCCAAATTTTTTTGTTTTTTTTTGTTTTGAAGTCAAAATATTTCTCATGGTTGGGGGAGAGTGAAAAATTAGAGGGCTGGAGAGATTTAGGGGTCGGGGAAAATTTTAGGAGTCAGGACGAACTTTTTAGGGTCAGGCCAAATTTTTTTGTTTTTTTTTGTTTTGAAGTCAAAATATTTCTCAGGGTTGGGGGAGAGTGAAAAATTAGGGGGCTGGACAGATTGAGGGGTCGGGGAAAATTTTAGGAGTCAGGACGAACTTTTTAGGGGTCAGGCAAAATTTTTTTGTTTTTTTTTGGTTTTGAAGTCAAAATATTTCTCATGGTTGGGGGAGAGTGAAAAATTAGGGGGCTGGAGAGATTCAGGGGTCGGGGAAAATTTTAGGGGTCAGGACGAACTTTTTAGGGGTCAGGCCAAATTTTTTTGTTTTTTTCTGTTTTGAAGTCAAACTATTTCTCATGGTTGGGGGAGAGTGAAAAATTAGGGGGCTGGAGAGATTTAGGGGTCGGGGAAAATTTTAGGGGTCAGGACGAAGTTTTTAGGGGTCATGCCAAATCTTTTTCTTTTTTTTTGGTTTTGAACTGAAAATATTTCTCAGGGTTGGGGGAGAGTGAAAAATTAGGGGGCTGGAGAGATTTACGGGTCGGGGAAATTTTTAGGGGTCAGGACGAACTTTTAGGGGTCAGGCCAAATTTTTTTCTTTTTTTTGTTTTGAACTGACAATATTTCTCAGGGTTGGGGGAGAGTGAAAAATTAGGGGGCTGGAGAGATTTAGGGGTCGGGGAAAATTTTAGGGGTCAGGACGAACTTTTTAGGGGTCAGGCCAAATTTTTTTGTTTTTTTTTGTTTTGAAGTCAAAATATTTCTCATGGTTGGGGGAGAGTGAAAAATTAGAGGGCTGGAGAGATTTAGGGGTCGGGGAAAATTTTAGGAGTCAGGACGAACTTTTTAGGGTCAGGCCAAATTTTTTTGTTTTTTTTTGTTTTGAAGTCAAACTATTTCTCATGGTTGGGGGAGAGTGAAAAATTAGGGGGCTGGAGAGATTTAGGGGTCGGGGAAAATTTTAGGGGTCAGGACGAACTTTTTAGGGGTCAGGCCAAATTTTTTTCTGTTTTTTTGGTTTTGAACTCAAAATATTTCTCAGGGTTGGGGGAGAGTGAACAATTAGGGGGCTGGAGAGATTTAGGTGTCAGGGAAAATTTTAGGGGTCAGGACCAACTTTTTAGGGGTCAGGCCAATTTTTTTTGTTTTTTTGGTATTGAAGTCAAAATATTTCTCATGGTTGGGGGGAGAGTGAAAAATTAGGGGGCTGGAGAGATTTAGGGGTCGGGGAAAATTTTAGGGGTCAGGACGAAATTTTATGGGGTCAGGCCAAATTTTTTTGGTTTTTTTTTGGTTTTGAACTCAAAATATTTCTCATGGTTGGGGGAGAGTGAAAAATACGGAGGGCTGGAGAGATTTAGGGGTCGTGGAAAATTTTAGGGGTCAGGACGAACTTTTAGGGGTCAGGCCAAATTTTTTTCTTTTTTTTGTTTTGAACTGACAATATTTCTCAGGGTTGGGGGAGAGTGAAAAATTAGGGGGCTGGAGAGATTTAGGGGTCGGGGAAAATTTTAGGGGTCAGGACGAACTTTTTAGGGGTCAGGCCAAATTTTTTTGTTTTTTTTTGTTTTGAAGTCAAAATATTTCTCATGGTTGGGGGAGAGTGAAAAATTAGAGGGCTGGAGAGATTTAGGGGTCGGGGAAAATTTTAGGAGTCAGGACGAACTTTTTAGGGTCAGGCCAAATTTTTTTGTTTTTTTTTGTTTTGAAGTCAAACTATTTCTCATGGTTGGGGGAGAGTGAAAAATTAGGGGGCTGGAGAGATTTAGGGGTCGGGGAAAATTTTAGGGGTCAGGACGAACTTTTTAGGGGTCAGGCCAAATTTTTTTGGTTTTTTTTTGGTTTTGAACTCAAAATATTTCTCAGGGTTGGGGGAGAGTGAACAATTAGGGGGCTGGAGAGATTTAGGTGTCAGGGAAAATTTTAGGGGTCAGGACCAACTTTTTAGGGGTCAGGCCAATTTTTTTTGTTTTTTTGGTATTGAAGTCAAAATATTTCTCATGGTTGGGGGGAGAGTGAAAAATTAGGGGGCTGGAGAGATTTAGGGGTCGGGGAAAATTTTAGGGGTCAGGACGAAATTTTATGGGGTCAGGCCAAATTTTTTTTGTTTTTTTTTGGTTTTGAACTCAAAATATTTCTCATGGTTGGGGGAGAGTGAAAAATACGGAGGGCTGGAGAGATTTAGGGGTCGTGGAAAATTTTAGGGGTCAGGACGAACTTTTTAGGGGTCAGGCCAAATTTGTTTCTTGTTGTTTTGTTTTGAAGTCAAAATATTTCTCATGGTTGGGGGAGAGTGAAAAATTAGGGGCTGGAGAGATTTAGGGGTCGGGGAAAATTTTAGTGGTCAGGATGAACTTTTTAGGGGTCAGGCCAAATTTTTTTCTTTTTTTTGTTTTGAACTGACAATATTTCTCAGGGTTGGGGGAGAGTGAAAAATTAGGGGGCTGGAGAGATTTAGGGGTCGGGGAAAATTTTAGGGGTCAGGACGAACTTTTTAGGGGTCAGGCCAAATTTTTTTGTTTTTTTTTGTTTTGAAGTCAAAATATTTCTCATGGTTGGGGGAGAGTGAAAAATTAGAGGGCTGGAGAGATTTAGGGGTCGGGGAAAATTTTAGGAGTCAGGACGAACTTTTTAGGGTCAGGCCAAATTTTTTTGTTTTTTTTTGTTTTGAAGTCAAACTATTTCTCATGGTTGGGGGAGAGTGAAAAATTAGGGGGCTGGAGAGATTTAGGGGTCGGGGAAAATTTTAGGGGTCAGGACGAACTTTTTAGGGGTCAGGCCAAATTTTTTTCTGTTTTTTTGGTTTTGAACTCAAAATATTTCTCAGGGTTGGGGGAGAGTGAACAATTAGGGGGCTGGAGAGATTTAGGTGTCAGGGAAAATTTTAGGGGTCAGGACCAACTTTTTAGGGGTCAGGCCAATTTTTTTTGTTTTTTTGGTATTGAAGTCAAAATATTTCTCATGGTTGGGGGGAGAGTGAAAAATTAGGGGGCTGGAGAGATTTAGGGGTCGGGGAAAATTTTAGGGGTCAGGACGAAATTTTATGGGGTCAGGCCAAATTTTTTTGGTTTTTCTTTGGTTTTGAACTCAAAATATTTCTCATGGTTGGGGGAGAGTGAAAAATACGGAGGGCTGGAGAGATTTAGGGGTCGTGGAAAATTTTAGGGGTCAGGACGAACTTTTTAGGGGTCAGGCCAAATTTGTTTCTTGTTGTTTTGTTTTGAAGTCAAAATATTTCTCATGGTTGGGGGAGAGTGAAAAATTAGGGGCTGGAGAGATTTAGGGGTCGGGGAAAATTTTAGTGGTCAGGATGAACTTTTTAGGGGTCAGGCCAAATTTTTTTCTTTTTTTTGGTTTTGAACTCAAAATATTTCTCATGGTTGGGGGAGAGTGAAAAATTAGGGGGCTGGAGAGATTTAGGGGTCAGGGAAAATTTTAGGGGTCAGGACCAACTTTTTAGGGGTCAGGCCAATTTTTTTTCTTTTTTTGGTATTGAAGTCAAAATATTTCTCATGGTTGGGGGGGAGAGTGAAAAATTAGGAGGCTGGAGAGATTTAGGGGTCGGGGAAAATTTTAGGGGTCAGGACGAAATTTTATGGGGTCAGGCCAAATTTTTTTGGTTTTTTTTTGGTTTTGAACTCAAAATATTTCCTATGGTTGGGGAGAGTGAAAAATTAAGGGGCTGGAGAGATTTAGGTGTCGGGGAAAATTTTAGGGGTCAGGCGGCACTTTTTAGGGGTCAGACCAAATTTTTTTCTTTTTTTTTGTTTTGAAGTCAAAATATTTCTCATGGTTGGGGGAAAGTGAAAAATTAGGGGGCTGGAGAGATTTAGGGGTCGGGGAAAATTTTAGGGGTCAGGACGAACTTTTTAGGGGTCAGGCCAAATTTTTTTGTTTTTTTTTGGTTTTGAACTCAAAATATTTCTCAGGGTTGGGGGAGAGTGCACACTTAGGGGGCTAGAGAGATTGAGGGTCGGGGAAAATTTTAGGGGTCATGACGAACTTTTTAGGGGTCAGGCCAAATTTTTTTGTTTTTTTTTGTTTTGAAGTCAAACTATTTCTCAGGGTTGGGGGAGAGTGAACAATTAAAGGGCTGGAGAGATTGAGGGGTCGGAGAAAATTTTAGGGGTCAGGACGAAATTTTTAGGGGTCAGGCCAAATTTTTTTCTTTTTTTTTGGTTTAGAACTCAAAATATTTCTCATGGTTGGGGGAGAGTGAAAAATTAGCGGGCTGGAGAGATTTAGGGGTCGGGGAAAATTTTAGGGGTCAGGACGAACTTTTTAGAGGTCAGGCCAAATTTTTTTCTGTTTTTTTGGTTTTGAACTCAAAATATTTCTCAGGATTGGGGGAGAGTGAACAATTAGGAGGCTGGAGAGATTGAGGGGTCGGGGAAAATTTTAGGGGTCAGGACCAACTTTTTAGGGGTCAGGCCAAATTTTTTGGGTTTTTTTGTTTTGAAGTCAAAATATTTCTCATGGTTGGGGGAGAGTGAAAAATTAGGGGCTGGAGAGATTTAGGGGTCGGGGAAAATTTTAAGGGTCGGGACGAACTTTTTAGGGGTCAGGCCAAATTTTTTTGTTTTTTTTTGTTTTGAAGTCAAAATATTTCTCAGGGTTGGGGGAGAGTTAAAAATTAGGGGGCTTAAGAGATTGAGGGGTAAGGGAAATTTTTAGGGGTCAGGACGAACTTTTTAGGGGTCAGGCCAAATTTTTTTCTTTTTTTTTTGTTTTGAAGTCAAAATATTTCTCATGGTTGGGGGAGAGTGAAAAATTAGGGGCCTGGAGAGATTTAGGGGTCGGGGAAAATTTTAGGGGTCAGGACCAACTTTTTAGGGCTCAGGCCATATTTTTTTCTTTTTTTTGGTTTTGAAGTCAAAATATTTCTCATGGTTGGGGGAGAGTGAACAATTAGGGGGCTGGAGAGATTTAGGGGTCAGGGAAAATTTTAGGGGTCAGGACCAACTTTTTAGGGGTCAGGCCAATTTTTTTTGTTTTTTTGGTATTGAAGTCAAAATATTTCTCATGGTTGGGGGGAGAGTGAAAAATTAGGGGGCTGGAGAGATTTAGGGGTCGGGGGAAATTTAAGGGGTCAGGACGAAATTTTATGGGGTCAGGCCAAATTTTTTTGGGTTTTTTTTGGTTTTGAACTCAAAATATTTCTCATGGTTGGGGGAGAGTGAAAAATTATGAGGGCTGGAGAGATTTAGGGGTCGTGGAAAATTTTAGGGGTCAGGACGAACTTTTTAGGGGTCAGGCCAAATTTGTTTCTTTTTGTTTTGTTTTGAAGTCAAAATATTTCTCATGGTTGGGGGAGAGTGAAAAATTAGGTGCTGGAGAGATTTAGGGGTCGGGGAAAATTTTAGTGGTCAGGACGAACTTTTTAGGGGTCAGGCCAAATTTTTTTCTTTTTTTTGGTTTTGAACTCAAAATATTTCTCAGGGTTGGTGGAGAGTGAACAATTAGGGGGCTGGAGAGATTGAGGGGTCGGGGAAAATTTTAGGGGTCAGGACGAACTTTTTAGGGGTCAGGCCAAATTTTTTTGTTTTTTTTGTTTTGAAGTCAAAATATTTCTCATGGTTGGGGGAGAGTGAAAAATTAGGGGCTGGAGAGATTTAGGGGTCGGGGAAAATTTTAAGGGTCGGGACGAACTTTTTAGGGGTCAGGCCAAATTTTTTTGTTTTTTTTTGTTTTGAAGTCAAAATATTTCTCAGGGTTGGGGGAGAGTTAAAAATTAGGGGGCTTAAGAGATTGAGGGGTAAGGGAAATTTTTAGGGGTCAGGACGAACTTTTTAGGGGTCAGGCCAAACTTTTTTCTTTTTTTTTTGTTTTGAAGTCAAAATATTTCTCATGGTTGGGGGAGAGTGAAAAATTAGGGGCCTGGAGAGATTTAGTGGTCGGGGAAAATTTTAGGGGTCAGGACCAACTTTTTAGGGCTCAGGCCAAATTGTTTTCTTTTTTTTGGTTTTGAAGTCAAAATATTTCTCATGGTTGGGGGAGAGTGAACAATTAGGGGGCTGGAGAGATTTAGGGGTCAGGGAAAATTTTAGGGGTCAGGACCAACTTTTTAGGGGTCAGGCCAATTTTTTTTTGTTTTTTTGGTATTGAAGTCAAAATATTTCTCATGGTTGGGGGGAGAGTGAAAAATTAGGGAGCTGGAGAGATTTAGGGGTCGGGGAAAATTTTAGGGGTCAGGACGAAATTTTATGGGGTCAGGCCAAATTTTTTTCTTTTTTTTGGTTTTGAACTCAAAATATTTCTCATGGTTGGGGGAGAGTGAAAAATTAGGGGCTGGAGAGATTTAGGGGTCGGGGAAAATTTTAAGGGTCGGGACAGACTTTTTAGGGGTCAGGCCAAATTTTTTTCTGTTTTTTTGGTTTTGAAGTCAAAATATTTCTCATGGTTGGGGGAGAGTGAACAATTAGGGGGCTGGAGAGATTGAGGGGTCGGGGAAAATTTTAGGGGTCAGGACGAACTTTTTAGGGGTCAGGCCAAATTTTTTTGTTTTTTTTGTTTTGAAGTCAAAATATTTCTCATGGTTGGGGGAGAGTGAAAAATTAGGGGCTGGAGAGATTTAGGGGTCGGGGAAAATTTTAAGGGTCGGGACGAACTTTTTAGGGGTCAGGCCAAATTTTTTTGTTTTTTTTTGTTTTGAAGTCAAAATATTTCTCAGGGTTGGGGGAGAGTTAAAAATTAGGGGGCTTAAGAGATTGAGGGGTAAGGGAAATTTTTAGGGGTCAGGACGAAATTTTTAGGGGTCAGGCCAAATTTTTTTGTTTTTTTTTGTTTTGAAGTCAAACTATTTCTCATGGTTGGGGGAGAGTGAAAAATTAGGGGGCTGGAGAGATTTAGGGGTCGGGGAAAATTTTAGGGGTCAGGACCAACTTTTTAGGGGTCAGGCCAAATTTTTTTCTGTTTTTTTGGTTTTGAAGTCAAAATATTTCTCATGGTTGGGGGAGAGTGAACAATTAGGGGGCTGGAGAGATTGAGGGGTCGGGGAAAATTTTAGGGGTCAGGACGAACTTTTTAGGGGTCAGGCCAAATTTTTTTGTTTTTTTTGTTTTGAAGTCAAAATATTTCTCATGGTTGGGGGAGAGTGAAAAATTAGGGGCTGGAAAGATTTAGGGGTCGGGGAAAATTTTAAGGGTCGGGACGAACTTTTTAGGGGTCAGGCCAAATTTTTTTGTTTTTTTTTGTTTTGAAGTCAAAATATTTCTCAGGGTTGGGGGAGAGTTAAAAATTAGGGGGCTTAAGAGATTGAGGGGTAAGGGAAATTTTTAGGGGTCAGGACGAACTTTTTAGGGGTCAGGCCAAACTTTTTTCTTTTTTTTTTGTTTTGAAGTCAAAATATTTCTCATGGTTGGGGGAGAGTGAAAAATTAGGGGCCTGGAGAGATTTAGTGGTCGGGGAAAATTTTAGGGGTCAGGACCAACTTTTTAGGGCTCAGGCCAAATTGTTTTCTTTTTTTTGGTTTTGAAGTCAAAATATTTCTCATGGTTGGGGGAGAGTGAACAATTAGGGGGCTGGAGAGATTTAGGGGTCAGGGAAAATTTTAGGGGTCAGGACCAACTTTTTAGGGGTCAGGCTAATTTTTTTTTGTTTTTTTGGTATTGAAGTCAAAATATTTCTCATGGTTGGGGGGAGAGTGAAAAATTAGGGAGCTGGAGAGATTTAGGGGTCGGGGAAAATTTTAGGGGTCAGGACGAAATTTTATGGGGTCAGGCCAAATTTTTTTCTTTTTTTTGGTTTTGAACTCAAAATATTTCTCATGGTTGGGGGAGAGTGAAAAATTAGGGGCTGGAGAGATTTAGGGGTCGGGGAAAATTTTAAGGGTCGGGACAGACTTTTTAGGGGTCAGGCCAAATTTTTTTGTTTTTTTTTGTTTTGAAGTCAAAATATTTCTCAGGGTTGGGGGAGAGTTAAAAATTAGGGGGCTTAAGAGATTGAGGGGTAAGGGAAATTTTTAGGGGTCAGGACGAACTTTTTAGGGGTCAGGCCAAATTTTTTTCTTTTTTTTTTGTTTTGAAGTCAAAATATTTCTCATGGTTGAGGGGAGAGTGAAAAATTAGGGGCCTGGAGAGATTTAGGGGTCGGGGAAAATTTTAGGGGTCAGGACCAACTTTTTAGGGCTCAGGCCAAATTTTTTTCTTTTTTTTGGTTTTGAAGTCAAAATATTTCTCATGGTTGGGGGAGAGTGAAAAATTAGGGGGCTGGAGAGATTTTGGGGTCGGGGAAAATTTTAGGGGTCAGGACGAAATTTTTAGGGGTCAGGCCAAATTTTTTTCTTTTTTTTTAGTTTTGAACTCAAAATATTTCTCATGGTTGGGGGAGAGTGAAAAATTAGGGGGCTGGAGAGATTTAGGGTCGGGAAAATTTTAGGGGTCAGGCAGAACTTTTTAGGGGTCAGGCCAAATTTTTTTGTTTTTTTTTGTTTTGAAGTCAAAATATTTCTCATGGTTGGGGGAGAGTGAAAAATTAGGTGCTGGAGAGATTTAGGGGTAGGGGAAAATTTTAGGGGTCAGGCCAAATTTTTTAGGGGTCCGCCCAAATTTAGGGGCGGCGATATGTACGTATTTAGCTTCCACACCGGGGGGGCGATAGGTACTTATTTAGCATTCAGCGGTGGTGATAGGTACTTATATAGCATGTGCACATGGGCAGTAATAAGTACGCATATAGTATGCGCACCGGGGCAGTGATAGGTATGTATTTAGCATGCGCACTGAAGCAGCGATCGGTTCATATATAGCACGCGCACCGGGGCGGCGATAGATACGTATATAGCACGGCGATAGGTATGTATTTAGCATTCACACCGGGGCGGCGATAGGTATGTATTTAGCATTCACACCGATGCACCGATAGGTATGTATTTAGCATTCGCACCGGGGTGGCAATATGTACGTATTTAGCTTCCGCACCAGGGCGGCGATATGTACGTATTTAGAATTCACACCGGGGCGGCGATAGGTACGTATTTAGAATTCACACCGGGGCGGCGATAGATATGTATTTAGCATTCGCACGGGGGCGGCGATATGTACGTATTTAGCTTCCACACCAGGGCGGCGATAGATACGTATTCAGAATTCAGGGGTGCGATAGCTATGTATATAGCATGAACACATGGGCAGCAATAAGTACGTACATAGCATGCGCTTTGCGGCGGCGATCAGTACATATATAGCACGCGCACCGGGGAGGCAGAAAGTATGTATTTCGCATTCGCACCGTGGTGGTGATAGGTACGTATTTAGCATTCGCACCGGGGCGGCTATAGGTACGTATTTAGCATTCGCACCAGGGCGGCTATAGGTACGTATTTAGCATTCGCACTGGGCCGGCGATAGGTACGTATTTAGCATTCACACCAAAGCGGCAATATATACATATTAATTATTCGCACTAGGGCAGCGATAGGTACTTATGTAGCATGCACACCGGAGCGTAATTGGTATGTCTTTAGTATTCGCACTAGGGCAGCGATAGGTACTTATGTAGCATGCACACTGGGGCGCAATAGGTATGTATTTAGCATTCACACCGGGGCAACGATAGGTACTATTTAGCATTCTCAACGGGGCGGCGATAGGTACTTTAATAGTATCTGCACCGGGGCGGCGATAGGTACGTATATAGTATGTGCACTGGGGCGGCGATAGGTACGTATATAGTATGTGCACCGGGGTGATGATAGATACGTATATAGTATGAACACCGGGGTGGAGATAAGTACCTATATAGAAGGCGCAGATAGAGCTGTTACTTTTTATAGAAATATGTCATACTATTACCCTGAGGAATAGGAGAAATGGTGGGGAAGAAACAGCTTTTGCAAAAGGCAAAATTAGAAAGTAGCGGCGAAATGGGGCGACCAGGGAAGAGAAAGGTAGCAGATAAAGAGATGCCTATAGAGAGAGGGGGCGGACATAGAAGTTTGAATATAAAGATGTTACACACACGATCTTTCTTCAAATATATGTTTTTATGACCCCGAGCAACGCCGGGTAGCCCCGCTAGTCTCTTATATAAAGGGCAGTTGTCTGTTTGTATGTTTGTTTGTTTGTTTGTTTGTATGTCCAGTATCTCCTCAAAAACTACCCGACGACATGTCAAAAAGTTGACATCTACAGGACCGCACAAATCCCGGATGTAAAATATCTAAAAATCGCGAAAATCGATTCACTCGCTGACAGTCAACCGGACCACTTTCCGACAAAAGGTAGCAGTTTTTTTCGTATTTTTCACGAAATTTCAACGTTAATATGTAGTAAATTCGAAATAATCTAATGTATTTATGTACTAATCCGATAAAAATGCAGAGTCATTGTAAACATCCCATAATCCCTTGCCGGATGTACCCGGTCTTGCCCTAAATTGTGTCCGGTTGTATCAGATCATCCAATAACTTCGCTCCGGTTGCATCAATAACAACATAGGAATCCTACGTTAAGAGTGTGTAGTGAAACAAGGGTTGCTCAATCACATCCGCACCTGTCCCATAATCCTTTGCCGGATGTACCCGGTCTTGCTCTAAATTGTGTCCGGTTATATCAGGTCATCATGAGAGTGGCAGTTTTCCTTTCTGCCATTTTTCCCTCTCACACTATCTTTCTTAACGCTAATATTCCTCCCCCCTCCCTCCCTGTGGCCGTTCTGTTATCATGATAGGAATTACCTCTTCCTTTCAGGCCAAATTGGGGGGGGGGGGGGGTACGGTATTCGCCGGTGTGAGCATTACCTCCTCCTTTTTTGAGAAGTGTAGAGGTAGGGTAGTATCGGTTCCGTTGTCATGATGCACTGATCCCATGCATTACCTCTTCCTTTTTTGAGAAGTGTAGATGTAGAATAGTATCGGTTCCGTTGTCAGGATGTGCTCATCCCATGAATTACCTCCTCCTTTTTTGAGAAGTGTTGAGGTAGGGTCGTATCGGTTCCGTTGTCATGATGCCCTCATCCCATGCATTATCTCCTCCTTTTTTGAGAAGTGTTGAGGTAGGGTCGTATCGGTTCCGTTGTCATGATAACCTATTCCCATGCATTATCTCCTCCTTTTTTGAGAAGTGTTGAGGTAGGGTCGTATCGGTTCCGTTGTCATGATGCCCTGATCCCATGCATTATCTCCTCCTTTTTTGAGAAGTGTTGAGGTAGGGTCGTATCGGTTCCGTTGTCATGATGCCCTCATCCCATCCATTATCTACTCCTTTTTTGAGCAGTGTTGAAGTGTGAGCGACTCAGGCGAAATCCGGGGAGGGGGAATGTCGGCATTCGTCGGTATGAGCGCCTCAGGCGAAATCTGGGGAGGGGGAATGTCGGCATTCGCCGGTATGAGCGCCTCAGGACTATTTGGCAGATCAGAAGGAGAGAGGATACCTAAGGGATTTCAGTAGTGCTCATGAAGCCTCCTCGATTTTCAAAGTACTCGGCGTTGTCCGGGAAAAAAGTGCTCAATATCCTAGATAGAGCTACTGTAGTGATAGGTTTAGAAAATATTTTAACGCCATCTTCGTTCCCCTTTAGACAATTTTGCAGATGAAAACGAGGGAGGATACCTAACTGATTTCAGTAGTCCCCAGGAGGCCTCTTTGATTTTCAAAGTACTCGGCGTTGTCCGGGAAAAAAGTGCTCAATGTCCTAGATAGAGCTACTGTAGTGATAGGTTCGAATAATATTTTAACAGAATCTACGCTGAAAAGGATGGGGGAATGGATAAGAGTTATTTCAGTAGTCTCCAGGAGGCCTCTTTGATTTTGAAATACTCGGCGTTGTCCGGGAGAAAAGTGCTCAATATCCTAGATAGAGCTACTGTAGTGATAGGTTTTGAAAATATTTTAACGCCATCTTCGTTCCCCTTTGGACTATTTCGCAGATCAGAAGGAGAGAGGATACCTAAGGGATTTCAGGAGTGCTCATGAAGCCTCCTCGATTTTCAAAGTACTCGGCGTTGTCCGGGAAAAAAGTGCTCAATATCCTAGATAGAGCTACTGTAGTGATAGGTTTAGAAAATATTTTAACGCCATCTTCGTTCCCCTTTGGACAATTTTGCAGATGAAAAGGAGGGAGGATACCTAACTGATTTCAGTAGTCCCCAGGACGCCTCCTTGATTATCAAAGTACTCGGCGTGGTCCGGGAGAAAAGTGCTCAATATCCTAGATAGAGCTACTGTAGTGATAGTTTTGGAAAATATTTTAACGCCGTCTTCGTTCCTCTTTGGACTATTTCGCAGATCAGAAGGAGAGAGGATACCTAAGGGATTCCATGGGTGTTCATGAAGCCTCCTCGATTTTCAAAGTACTCGGCGTTGTCCGGGAGAAAAGTGCTCAATATCCTAGATAGAGCTACTGTAGTGATCTGTTTGGAAAATATTTTAACGCCATCTTCGTTCACCTTTGGACTATTTCGCAGATCAGAAGGAGAGAGGATACCTAAGTGATTTCAGTAGTCCCCAGGAGGCTTCCTTGATTATCAAAGTACTCGGCGTTGTCCGGGAAAAAAGTGCTCAGTGTCCTAGATAGAGCTACTGTAGTGATAGGTTTGGATAATATTTTAACGCCATCTTCGTTTCCCTTTGGACTATTTCGAAGATCAGAAGGAGAGAGGATACCTAAGGGATTTCAGGAGTGCTCATGAAGCCTCCTCGATTTTCAAAGTACTCGGCGTTGTCCCGGAGAAAAGTGCTCAATATCCTAGATAGAGCTACTGTAGTGATAGGTTTGGAAAATATTTTAACGCCATCTTCGTTTCCCTTTAGACTATTTCGCAGATCAGAGGGAGAGAGGATACCTAACTGATTTCAGTAGTCCCCAGGAGGCCTCCTTGATTATCAAAGTACTCGGCGTTGTCCGGGAGAAAAGTGCTCAATGTCCTAGATAGAGCTACTGTAGTGATAGGTTTTGGAAAATATTTTAACGCCATCTTCGTTCTCCTTTGGACTATTTCGCAGATCAGAAGGAGAGAGGATACCTAAGGGATTTCATGGGTGTTCATGAAGCCTTCTCGATTTTCAAAGTACTCGGCGTTGTCCGGGAGAAAAGTGCTCAATATCCTAGATAGAGCTACTGTAGTGATAGGTTTGGAAAATATTTTAACGCCATCTTCGTTCCCCTTTGGACTATTTCGCAGATCAGAAGGAGAGAGGATACCTAAGTGATATCAGTAGTCCCCAGGAGGCCTCCTTGATTATCAAAGTACTCGGCGTTGTCCGGGAGAAAAGTGCTCAATGTCCTAGATAGAGCTACTGTAGTGATAGGTTTGGAAAATATTTTAACGCCATCTTCGTTCCCCTTTGGACTATTTCGCAGATCAGAAGGAGAGAGGATACCTAAGGGATTTCAGGAGTGCTCATAAAGCCTCCTCGATTTTCAAAGTACTCGGCGTTGTCCGGGAGAAAAGTGCTCAATATCCTAGATAGAGCTACTGTAGTGATAGGTTTAGAAAATATTTTAACGCCATCTTCGTCTCCCTTTGGACAATTTTGCAGATGAAAAGGAGGGAGGATACCTAACTGATTTCAGTAGTCCCCAGGAGGCCTCTTTGATTTTCAAAGTACTCGGCGTTGTCCGGGAAAAAAGTGCCTAATGTCCTAGATAGAGCTACTGTAGTGATAGGTTTGGATAATATTTTAACAGCATCTACGCTGAAAAGGATGGGGTAATCGATAAGAGTTATTTCAGTAGTGCTCAGGAGGCCTCTTTGACTTTGAAATACTCGGCGTTGTCCGGGAAAAAAGTGCTCAATATCCTAGATAGAGCTACTGTAGTGATAGGTTTAGAAAATATTTTAACGCCGTCTCTGTTACCCTTTGGACTATTTCGCAGATCAGGAGAGAGGATACCTAAGTCATTTCAGTAGTCCCCAGGAAGCCTCCTTGATTATCAAAGTACTCGGCGTTGTCCGGGAGAAAAGTGCTCAATGTCTTAGATAGAGCAACTGTAGTGATAGGTTTGGATAATATTTTAACAGCATCTACGCTGAAAAGGATGGGGTAATCGATAAGAGTTATTTCAGTAGTGCTCAGGAGGCCTCTTTGATTTTGAAATACTCGGCGTTGTCCGGGAGAAAAGTGCTCAATATCCTAGATAGAGCTACTGTAGTGATAGGTTTGGAAAATATTTTAACGCCATCTTCGTTTCCCTTTGGACTATTTCGCAGATCAGAAGGAGAGAGGATACCTAAGTGATTTCAGTAGTCCCCAGGAGGCCTCCTTGATTATCAAAGTACTCGGCGTTGTCCGGTAGAAAAGTGCTCAATGTCCTAGATAGAGCTACTGTAGTGATAGGTTTTGGAAAATATTTTAACGCCATCTTCGTTCTCCTTTGGACTATTTCGCAGGTCAGAAAGAGAGAGGATACCTAAGAGATTTCATGGGTGTTCATGAAGCCTTCTCGATTTTCAAAGTACTCGGCGTTGTCCGGGAGAAAAGTGCTCAATATCCTAGATAGAGCTACTGTAGTGATAGGTTTGGAAAATATTTTAACGCCATCTTCGTTCCCCTTTGGACTATTTCGCAGATCAGAAGGAGAGAGGATACCTAAGTGATATCAGTAGTCCCCAGGAGGCCTCCTTGATTATCAAAGTACTCGGCGTTGTCCGGGAGAAAAGTGCTCAATATCCTAGATAGAGCTACTGTAGTGATAGGTTTAGAAAATATTTTAACGCCATCTTCGTTCCCCTTTGGACTATTTCGCAGATCAGAATAAGAGAGGATACCTAAGGGATTTCAGGAGTGCTCATGAAGCCTCCTCGATTTTCAAAGTACTCGGCGTTGTCCGGGAGAAAAGTGCTCAATATCCTAGATAGAGCTACTGTAGTGATAGGTTTAGAAAATATTTTAACGCCATCTTCGTTCCCCTTTGGACAATTTTGCAGATGAAAAGGAGGAAGGATACCTAACTGATTTCAGTAGTCCCCAGGAGGCCTCTTTGATTTTCAAAGTACTCGGCGTTGTCCGGGAAAAAAGTGCTCAATATCCTAGATAGAGCTACTGTAGTGATATGTTTAGAAAATATTTTAACGCCATCTTCGTTCCCCTTTGGACAATTTTGCAGATGAAAAGGAGGGAGGATACCTAACTGATATCAGTAGTCCCCAAAAGGCCTCCTTGATTATCAAAGTACTCGGCGTTGTCCGGGAGAAAAGTGCTCAATGTCCTAGATAGAGCTACTGTAGTGATAGGTTTTGGAAAATATTTTAACGCCATCTTCGTTCTCCTTTGGACTATTTCGCAGATCAGAAGGAGAGAGGATACCTAAGGGATTTCATGGGTGTTCATGAAGCCTTCTCGATTTTCAAAGTACTCGGCGTTGTCCGGGAGAAAAGTGCTCAATATCCTAGATAGAGCTACTGTAGTGATAGGTTTGGAAAATATTTTAACGCCATCTTCGTTCCCCTTTGGACTATTTCGCAGATCAGAAGGAGAGAGGATACCTAAGGGATTTCAGGAGTGCTCATAAAGCCTCCTCGATTTTCAAAGTACTCGGCGTTGTCCGGGAGAAAAGTGCTCAATATCCTAGATAGAGCTACTGTAGTGATAGGTTTAGAAAATATTTTAACGCCATCTTCGTCTCCCTTTGGACAA
Source organism: Sepiola atlantica (assembly GCA_963556195.1). Lineage (NCBI taxonomy): Eukaryota > Metazoa > Mollusca > Cephalopoda > Sepiida > Sepiolidae > Sepiola > Sepiola atlantica. Next base: position 119,653,299 of record OY744515.1, read on the forward strand.
TTTTGCAGATGAAAAGGAGGGAGGATACCTAACTGATTTCAGTAGTCCCCAGGAGGCCTCTTTGATTTTCAAAGTACTCGGCGTTGTCCGGGAAAAAATGCCTAATGTCCTAGATAGAGCTACTGTAGTGATAGGTTTGGATAATATTTTAACAGCATCTACGCTGAAAAGGATGGGGTAATCGATAAGAGTTATTTCAGTAGTGCTCAGGAGGCCTCTTTGATTTTGAAATACTCGGCGTTGTCCGGGAGAAAAGTGCTCAATATCCTAGATAGAGCTACTGTAGTGATAGGTTTAGAAAATATTTTAACGCCGTCTCTGTTACCCTTTGGACTATTTCGCAGATCAGGAGAGAGGATACCTAAGTCATTTCAGTAGTCCCCAGGAAGCCTCCTTGATTATCAAAGTACTCGGCGTTGTCCGGGAGAAAAGTGCTCAATGTCCTAGATAGAGCAACTGTAGTGATAGGTTTGAATAATATTTTAACAGCATCTACGCTGAAAAGGATGGGGTAATCGATAAGAGTTATTTCAGTAGTGCTCAGGAGGCCTCTTTGATTTTGAAATACTCGGCGTTGTCCGGGAGAAAAGTGCTCAATATCCTAGATAGAGCTACTGTAGTGATAGGTTTGGAAAATATTTTAACGCCATCTTCGTTTCCCTTTGGACTATTTCGCAGATCAGAAGGAGAGAGGATACCTAAGTGATTTCAGTAGTCCCCAGGAGGCCTCCTTGATTATCAAAGTACTCGGCGTTGTCCGGGAGAAAAGTGCTCAATGTCCTAGATAGAGCTACTGTAGTGATAGGTTTTGGAAAATATTTTAACGCCATCTTCGTTCTCCTTTGGACTATTTCGCAGGTCAGAAGGAGAGAGGATACCTAAGGGATTTCATGGGTGTTCATGAAGCCTTCTCGATTTTCAAAGTACTCGGCGTTGTCCGGGAGAAAAGTGCTCAATATCCTAGATAGAGCTACTGTAGTGATAGGTTTGGAAAATATTTTAACGCCATCTTCGTTCCCCTTTGGACTATTTCGCAGATCAGAAGGTGAGAGGATACCTAAGTGATATCAGTAGTCCCCAGGAGGCCTCCTTGATTATCAAAGTACTCGGCGTTGTCCGGGAGAAAAGTGCTCAATGTCCTAGATAGAGCTACTGTAGTGATAGGTTTGGAAAATATTTTAACGCCATCTTCGTTCCCCTTTGGACTATTTCGCAGATCAGAAGGAGAGAGGATACCTAAGGGATTTCAGGAGTGCTCATAAAGCCTCCTCGATTTTCAAAGTACTCGGCGTTGTCCGGGAGAAAAGTGCTCAATATCCTAGATAGAGCTACTGTAGTGATAGGTTTAGAAAATATTTTAACGCCATCTTCGTCTCCCTTTGGACAATTTTGCAGATGAAAAGGAGGGAGGATACCTAACTGATTTCAGTAGTCCCCAGGAGGCCTCTTTGATTTTCAAAGTACTCGGCGTTGTCCGGGAAAAAAGTGCTCAATGTCCTAGATAGAGCTACTATAGTGATAGGTTTGGATAATATTTTAACAGCATCTTCGCTGAAAAGGATGGGGTAATCGATAAGAGTTATTTCATTAGTACTCAGGAGGTCTCTTTGATTTTGAAATACTCGGCGTTGTCCGGGAGAAAAGTGTTCAATATCCTAGATAGAGCTACTGTAGTGATAGGTTTGGAAAATATTTTAACGCCGTCTCTGTTACCCTTTGGACTATTTCGCAGATCAGGAGAGAGGATACCTAAGTCATTTCAGTAGTCCCCAGGAGGCCTCTTTGATTATCAAAGTACTCGGCGTTGTCCGGGAGAAAAGTGCTCAATGTCCTAGATAGAGCAACTGTAGTGATAGGTTTGGATAATATTTTAACAGCATCTACGCTGAAAAGGATGGGGTAATCGATAAGAGTTATTTCAGTAGTGCTCAGGAGGCCTCTTTGATTTTGAAATACTCGGCGTTGTCCGGGAGAAAAGTTCTCAATATCCTAGATAGAGCTACTGTAGTGATAGGTTTGGAAAATATTTTAACGCCGTCTTCGTTCCCCTTTGGACTATTTCACAGATCAGAAGGAGAGAGGATACCTAAGTGATTTCAGTAGTCCCCAGGAGGCCTCCTTGATTATCAAAGTAGACGGCGTTGTCCGGGAGAAAAGTGCTCAATGTCCTAGATAGAGCTACTGTAGTGATAGGTTTGGAAAATATTTTAACGCCATCTTCGTTTCCCTTTGGACTATTTCGCAGATCAGAAGGAGAGAGGATACCTAAGGGATTTCAGGAGTGCTCATAAAGCCTCCTCGATTTTCAAAGTACTCGGCGTTGTCCGGGAGAAAAGTGCTCAATATCCTAGATAGAGCTACTGTAGTGATAGGTTTAGAAAATATTTTAACGCCATCTTCGTTCCCCTTTGGACAATTTTGCAGCTGAAAAAGAGGGAGGATACCTAACTGATTTCAGTAGTCCCCAGGAGGCCTCTTTGATTTTCAAAGTACTCGGCGTTGTCCGGGAAAAAGTGCTCAATATCCTAGATAGAGCTACTGTAGTGATAGGTTTGGAAAATATTTTAACGCCATCTTCGTTCCCCTTTGGACTATTTCGAAGATCAGAAGGAGAGAGGATACCTAAGTGAGTTCAGTAGTCCCCAGGAGGTCTCCTTGATTATCAAAGTACTCGGCGTTGTCCGGGAGAAAAGTGCTCAATATCCTAGATAGAGCTACTGTAGTGATAGGTTTGGAAAATATTTTAACGCCATCTTCGTTCCCCTTTGGACTATTTCGAAGATCAGAAGGAGAGAGGATACCTAAGTGATTTCAGTAGTCCCCAGGAGGTCTCCTTGATTATCAAAGTACTCGGCGTTGTCCGGGAGAAAAGTGCTCAATGTCCTAGATAGAGCTACTGTAGTGATAGGTTTGGAAAATATTTTAACGCCATCTTCGTTCCCCTTTGGACTATTTCGCAGATCAGAAGGAGAGAGGATACCTAACTGATTTCAGTAGTCCCCAGGAGGCCTCTTTGATTTTCAAAGTACTCGGCGTTGTCCGGGAGAAAAGTGCTCAATATCCTAGATAGAGCTACTGTAGTGATAGGTTCGGAAAATATTTTAACGCCATCTTCGTTCCCCTTTGGACAATTTTGCAGATGAAAAGGAGGGAGGATACCTAACTGATATCAGTAGTCCCCAAAAGGCCTCCTTGATTATCAAAGTACTCGGCGTTGTCCGGGAGAAAAGTGCTCAATGTCCTAGATAGAGCTACTGTAGTGATAGGTTTTGGAAAATATTTTAACGCCATCTTCGTTCTCCTTTGGACTATTTCGCAGATCAGAAGGAGAGAGGATACCTAAGGGATTTCATGGGTGTTCATGAAGCCTTCTCGATTTTCAAAGTACTCGGCGTTGTCCGGGAGAAAAGTGCTCAATATCCTAGATAGAGCTACTGTAGTGATAGGTTTGGAAAATATTTTAACGCCATCTTCGTTCCCCTTTGGACTATTTCGCAGATCAGAAGGAGAGAGGATACCTAAGGGATTTCAGGAGTGCTCATAAAGCCTCCTCGATTTTCAAAGTACTCGGCGTTGTCCGGGAGAAAAGTGCTCAATATCCTAGATAGAGCTACTGTAGTGATAGGTTTAGAAAATATTTTAACGCCATCTTCGTCTCCCTTTGGACAATTTTGCAGATGAAAAGGAGGGAGGATACCTAACTGATTTCAGTAGTCCCCAGGAGGCCTCTTTGATTTTCAAAGTACTCGGCGTTGTCCGGGAAAAAATGCCTAATGTCCTAGATAGAGCTACTGTAGTGATAGGTTTGGATAATATTTTAACAGCATCTACGCTGAAAAGGATGGGGTAATCGATAAGAGTTATTTCAGTAGTGCTCAGGAGGCCTCTTTGATTTTGAAATACTCGGCGTTGTCCGGGAGAAAAGTGCTCAATATCCTAGATAGAGCTACTGTAGTGATAGGTTTAGAAAATATTTTAACGCCGTCTCTGTTACCCTTTGGACTATTTCGCAGATCAGGAGAGAGGATACCTAAGTCATTTCAGTAGTCCCCAGGAAGCCTCCTTGATTATCAAAGTACTCGGCGTTGTCCGGGAGAAAAGTGCTCAATGTCCTAGATAGAGCAACTGTAGTGATAGGTTTGAATAATATTTTAACAGCATCTACGCTGAAAAGGATGGGGTAATCGATAAGAGTTATTTCAGTAGTGCTCAGGAGGCCTCTTTGATTTTGAAATACTCGGCGTTGTCCGGGAGAAAAGTGCTCAATATCCTAGATAGAGCTACTGTAGTGATAGGTTTGGAAAATATTTTAACGCCATCTTCGTTTCCCTTTGGACTATTTCGCAGATCAGAAGGAGAGAGGATACCTAAGTGATTTCAGTAGTCCCCAGGAGGCCTCCTTGATTATCAAAGTACTCGGCGTTGTCCGGGAGAAAAGTGCTCAATGTCCTAGATAGAGCTACTGTAGTGATAGGTTTTGGAAAATATTTTAACGCCATCTTCGTTCTCCTTTGGACTATTTCGCAGGTCAGAAGGAGAGAGGATACCTAAGGGATTTCATGGGTGTTCATGAAGCCTTCTCGATTTTCAAAGTACTCGGCGTTGTCCGGGAGAAAAGTGCTCAATATCCTAGATAGAGCTACTGTAGTGATAGGTTTGGAAAATATTTTAACGCCATCTTCGTTCCCCTTTGGACTATTTCGCAGATCAGAAGGAGAGAGGATACCTAAGTGATATCAGTAGTCCCCAGGAGGCCTCCTTGATTATCAAAGTACTCGGCGTTGTCCGGGAGAAAAGTGCTCAATGTCCTAGATAGAGCTACTGTAGTGATAGGTTTGGAAAATATTTTAACGCCATCTTCGTTCCCCTTTGGACTATTTCGCAGATCAGAAGGAGAGAGGATACCTAAGGGATTTCAGGAGTGCTCATAAAGCCTCCTCGATTTTCAAAGTACTCGGCGTTGTCCGGGAGAAAAGTGCTCAATATCCTAGATAGAGCTACTGTAGTGATAGGTTTAGAAAATATTTTAACGCCATCTTCGTCTCCCTTTGGACAATTTTGCAGATGAAAAGGAGGGAGGATACCTAACTGATTTCAGTAGTCCCCAGGAGGCCTCTTTGATTTTCAAAGTACTCGGCGTTGTCCGGGAAAAAAGTGCTCAATGTCCTAGATAGAGCTACTATAGTGATAGGTTTGGATAATATTTTAACAGCATCTTCGCTGAAAAGGATGGGGTAATCGATAAGAGTTATTTCATTAGTACTCAGGAGGTCTCTTTGATTTTGAAATACTCGGCGTTGTCCGGGAGAAAAGTGCTCAATATCCTAGATAGAGCTACTGTAGTGATAGGTTTGGAAAATATTTTAACGCCGTCTCTGTTACCCTTTGGACTATTTCGCAGATCAGGAGAGAGGATACCTAAGTCATTTCAGTAGTCCCCAGGAGGCCTCTTTGATTATCAAAGTACTCGGCGTTGTCCGGGAGAAAAGTGCTCAATGTCCTAGATAGAGCAACTGTAGTGATAGGTTTGGATAATATTTTAACAGCATCTACGCTGAAAAGGATGGGGTAATCGATAAGAGTTAATTCTAGTAGTGCTCAGGAGGCCTCTTTGATTTTGAAATACTCGGCGTTGTCCGGGAGAAAAGTTCTCAATATCCTAGATAGAGCTACTGTAGTGATAGGTTTGGAAAATATTTTAACGCCGTCTTCGTTCCCCTTTGGACTATTTCACAGATCAGAAGGAGAGAGGATACCTAAGTGATTTCAGTAGTCCCCAGGAGGCCTCCTTGATTATCAAAGTAGACGGCGTTGTCCGGGAGAAAAGTGCTCAATGTCCTAGATAGAGCTACTGTAGTGATAGGTTTGGAAAATATTTTAACGCCATCTTCGTTTCCCTTTGGACTATTTCGCAGATCAGAAGGAGAGAGGATACCTAAGGGATTTCAGGAGTGCTCATAAAGCCTCCTCGATTTTCAAAGTACTCGGCGTTGTCCGGGAGAAAAGTGCTCAATATCCTAGATAGAGCTACTGTAGTGATAGGTTTAGAAAATATTTTAACGCCATCTTCGTTCCCCTTTGGACAATTTTGCAGCTGAAAAAGAGGGAGGATACCTAACTGATTTCAGTAGTCCCCAGGAGGCCTCTTTGATTTTCAAAGTACTCGGCGTTGTCCGGGAAAAAGTGCTCAATATCCTAGATAGAGCTACTGTAGTGATAGGTTTGGAAAATATTTTAACGCCATCTTCGTTCCCCTTTGGACTATTTCGAAGATCAGAAGGAGAGAGGATACCTAAGTGATTTCAGTAGTCCCCAGGAGGTCTCCTTGATTATCAAAGTACTCGGCGTTGTCCGGGAGAAAAGTGCTCAATATCCTAGATAGAGCTACTGTAGTGATAGGTTTGGAAAATATTTTAACGCCATCTTCGTTCCCCTTTGGACTATTTCGAAGATCAGAAGGAGAGAGGATACCTAAGTGATTTCAGTAGTCCCCAGGAGGTCTCCTTGATTATCAAAGTACTCGGCGTTGTCCGGGAGAAAAGTGCTCAATGTCCTAGATAGAGCTACTGTAGTGATAGGTTTGGAAAATATTTTAACGCCATCTTCGTTCCCCTTTGGACTATTTCGCAGATCAGAAGGAGAGAGGATACCTAAGGGATTTCATGGGTGTTCATGAAGCCTTCTCGATTTTCAAAGTACTCGGCGTTGTCCGGGAGAAAAGTGCTCAATATCCTAGATAGAGCTACTGTAGTGATAGGTTCGGAAAATATTTTAACGCCATCTTCGTTCCCCTTTGGACTATTTCGCAGATCAGAAGGAGAGAGGATACCTAAGTGATATCAGTAGTCCCCAGGAGGCCTCCTTGATTATCAAAGTACTCGGCGTTGTCCGGGATAAAAGTGCTCAATGTCCTAGATAGAGCTACTGTAGTGATAGGTTTGGATAATATTTTAACGCCATCTTCGTTTCCCTTTGGACTATTTCGAAGATCAGAAGGAGAGAGGATACCTAAGGGATTTCAGTAGTGCTCATGAAGCCTCCTCGATTTTCAAAGTACTCGGCGTTGTCCGGGAAAAAAGTGCTCAATATCCTAGATAGAGCTATTGTAGTGATAGGTTTGGATAATATTTTTACAGAATCTACGCTGAAAAGGATGGGGAATCGATAAGAGTTATTTCAGTAGTGCTCAGGAGGCCTCTTTGATTTTCAAAGTACTCGGCGTTGTCCGGGAAAAAAAGTGCTCAATGTCCTATATAGAGCTACTGTAGTGATAGGTTTGGATAATATTTTAACGCCATCTTCGTTTCCCTTTGGACTATTTCGCAGATCAGTGGGAGAGAGGATACCTAAGTGATTTCAGTAGTCCTCAGGAGGCCTCCTTTATTATTAAAGTACTCGGCGTTGTCCGGGAGAAAAGTGCTCAATGTCCTAGATAGAGCTACTGTAGTGATAGGTTTGGAAAATATTTTAACGCCATCTTTGTTCCCCTTTGGACTATTTCGCAGATCAGAAGGAGAGAGGATACGTAAGTGATTTCAGTAGTGCTCATGAGGCCTCCTTGATTTTCAAAGTACTCGGCGTTGTCCGGGAGAAAAGTGCTCAATATCCTATATAGAGCTATGATAAAGACTATCATGAGAGGATTGAAAAGGATGAAGACTTTCATGAGAGGATTGAAAAGGATGAAGACTTTCATGAGAGGATTGAAAAGGATGAAGACTTTCATGAGAGGTTTGAAAATGATGAAGACTATCATGAGAGGTTTGAAAATGATGAAGACTATCATGAGAGGTTTGAAAATGATGAAGACTATCATGAGGGGATTGAAAATGATGAAGACTATCATGAGGGGATTTAAAATGATGAAGAATGTCATGAGAGGATTGAAAATGATGAAGAATAGACTGACAGGATTGAAAATGATGAAGAATAGACTGACAGGATTGGAAATGATGAAGAATACCATGAGGGGATTTAAAATGATGAATAATATCATGAGGGGATTGAAAATGATGAAGAATATCATGAGGGGATTAAAAATAATGAAGAATATCATGAGAGGATTGAAAAAATGAAGAATATCATGAGAGGATTGAAAATTATTAAGAATATCATGAGCGGATTGAAAATGATGAGGAATATTACGAGAGGATTGAAAATGAGCAAGAATATTATGAGGGGATTGAAAATGATTAATAGTATGAGGAGATTGAAAATGATGAAGAATATTATGAGGGGATTGAAAATGATTAATAGTATGAGGAGATCGAAAATGATGAATATAACGAGGGGAGTTAAAATGATGAAGGATATCATGAGGGGATTCAAAATATATAGTATGAACACCGGGGCGGTTATAAGTACCTATATAGAAGGCGCAGAGAGTGGTGGTACTTTTTATAGAAATAAGTCATACTATTGCCCTGTGAAACGTAGGATGAAATGGTGGGGAAGAAACAGCTTTCGCAAAAAGCAAAATTTAAAAGTAGCGACCAGGGTAGAGAAAAGTAGAAAGATAAAGAGACAGCTATAGAGAGAGAAGGAGAGAAATAGAAGTTTTAATATAAAGATGTTACATACGCAATTTTTCTTCAATTATGTTTTTATGACCCCGAGCAACGCCGGGTAGCCCCGTTAGTCTCTTATATAAAGGGCAGTTGTCTGTTTGTATGTTTGTTTGTATGTCCAGTATCTCCTCAAAAACTACGCGATGACATGTCAAAAAGTTGACAACTACAGGACCGCACACATCCCGAATGTAAAATATCTAAAAATCGCGAAAATCGATTCACTCGCTGACAGTCAACCGGACCACTTTCCGACAAAAGGTAGCAGTTTTTTTCGTATTTTACACGAAATTTCAACGTTAATATGTACTAAATTCGAAATAATCTAATGTATTTATGTACTAATCCGATAAAAATGCAGAGTCATTGTAAACATCCCATAATCCCTTGCCGGATGTACCCGGTCTTGCCCTAAATTGTGTCCGGTTGTATCAGATCATCCAATAACTTCTGTCCGGTTGCATCAATAACAACATAGGAATCCTACGTTAAGAGTGTGTAGTGAAACAAGGGTTGCTCAATCACATCCGCACCTGTCCCATAATCCCTTGCCGGATGTACCCGGTCTTGCTCTAAATTGTGTCCGGTTATATCAGGTCATCATGACGTCAGAGAGTGGCAGTTTTTTTTCCCTCACACACTTTCTTTCATAATTATTATTAGACGCTAATATTTCCCCCCCCCCTCCCTCCCTGTGGCCGTTCTGTTATCATGATAGGAATTACCTCCTCCTTTCAGGCCAAATTGGGGGGGGGGGGTTACGGTATTCGCCGGTGTGAGCATTACCTCCTCCTTTCTTGAGAAGTGTTGAGGTAGGGTAGTATCGGTTCCGTTGTCATGATGCACTGATCCTATGCATTATCTCCTCCTTTTTTGAGAAATGTTGAGGTAGGGTCGTATCGGTTCCGTTGTCATGATGCCCTCATCCCATGCATTATCTCCTTTTTTTAGAAGTGTTGAGGTAGGGTCGTATCGGTTCCGTTGTCATGATGCACTATTCCCATGCATTATCTCCTCCTAATTTTAGGGGTCAGGACGAACTTTTTAGGGGTCAGGCCAAATTTTTTTTTTTTTTTTTTTTTTTTTTTTGTTTTGAAGTCAAAATATTTCTCATGGTTGGGGGAGAGTGAAAAATTAGGGGGCTGGAGAGATTTAGGGGTCGGGGAAAATTTTAGGGGTCAGGACGAACTTTTTAGGTGTCAGGCCAAATTTTTTTGTTTTTTTTTGTTTTGAAGTAAAAATATATCTCATGGTTGGGGGAAAGTGAATAATTAGGGGGCTGGAGAGATTTAGGGGTCGGGAAAAATTTTAGGGGTCAGGACGAACTTTTTAGGGGTCAGGCCAAATTTTTTTTTTTTTTTTTTTTTTTTTTGTTTTGAAGTCAAAATATTTCTCAGGGTTGAGGGAGAGTGAAAAATTAGGGGGCTGGAGAGATTTAGGGGTCGGGGAAAATTTTAGGGGTCAGGACGAACTTTTTAGGGGTCAGGCCAAATTTTTTTGTTTTTTTTGTTTTGAAGTCAAAATATTTCTCATGGTTGGAGGAGAGTGAAAAATAAGGAGGCTGGAGAGATTTAGGGGTCGGGGAAAATTTTAGGGGTCAGGACGAACTTTTTAGGGGTCAGGCCAAATTTTTTTGTTTTTTTTTGTTTTGAAGTCAAAATATTTTTCATGGTTGGAGGAGAGTGAAAAATTAGGGGGCTGGAGAGATTTAGGGGTCGGGGAAAATTTTAGGGGTCAGGACGAACTTTTTAGGGGTCAGGCCAAATTTTTTTGTTTTTTTTTTGTTTTGAAGTCAAAATATTTTTCATGGTTGGAGGAGAGTGAAAAATTAGGAGGGCTGGAGAGATTTAGGGGTCGGGGAAAATTTTAGGGGTCAGGACGAACTTTTTAGGGGTCAGGCCAAATTTTTTTGTTTTTTTTTTTGTTTTGAAGTCAAAATATTTCTCAGGGTTGGGGGAGAGTGAAAAATTAGGGGGCTGGAGAGATTTAGGGGTCGGGGAAAATTTTAGGGGTCAGGACGAACTTTTTAGGGGTCAGGCCAAATTTTTTTTTTTGTTGTTTTTTTTTTTTGTTTTGAAGTCAAAATATTTCTCAGGGTTAAGGGAGAGTGAAAAATTAGGGGGCTGGAGAGATTTAGGGGTCGGGGAAAATTTTAGGGGTCAGGACGAACTTTTTAGGGGTCAGGCCAAATTTTTTTGTTTTTTTTTGTTTTGAAGTCAAAATATATCTCATGGTTGGGGGAAAGTGAATAATTAGGGGGCTGGAGAGATTTAGGGGTCGGGAAAAATTTTAGGGGTCAGGACGAACTTTTTAGGGGTCAGGCCAAATTTTTTTGTTTTTTTTTGTTTTTTTTGTTTTGAAGTCAAAATATTTCTCAGGGTTGAGGGAGAGTGAAAAATTAGGGGGCTGGAGAGATTTAGGGGTCGGGGAAAATTTTAGGGGTCAGGACGAACTTTTTAGGGGTCAGGCCAAATTTTTTTGTTTTTTTTGTTTTGAAGTCAAAATATTTCTCATGGTTGGAGGAGAGTGAAAAATAAGGAGGCTGGAGAGATTTAGGGGTCGGGGAAAATTTTAGGGGTCAGGACGAACTTTTTAGGGGTCAGGCCAAATTTTTTTGTTTTTTTTTGTTTTGAAGTCAAAATATTTTTCATGGTTGGAGGAGAGTGAAAAATTAGGGGGCTGGAGAGATTTAGGGGTCGGGGAAAATTTTAGGGGTCAGGACGAACTTTTTAGGGGTCAGGCCAAATTTTTTTGTTTTTTTTTTGTTTTGAAGTCAAAATATTTTTCATGGTTGGAGGAGAGTGAAAAATTAGGAGGGCTGGAGAGATTTAGGAGTCGGGGAAAATTTTAGGGGTCAGGACGAACTTTTTAGGGGTCAGGCCAAATTTTTTTGTTTTTTTTTTTGTTTTTTTTTTGTTTTGAAGTCAAAATATTTCTCAGGGTTGGGGGAGAGTGAAAAATTAGGGGGCTGGAGAGATTTAGGGGTCGGGGAAAATTTTAGGGGTCAGGACGAACTTTTTAGGGGTCAGGCCAAATTTTTTTTTTTGTTGTTTTTTTTTTTTGTTTTGAAGTCAAAATATTTCTCAGGGTTAAGGGAGAGTGAAAAATTAGGGGGCTGGAGAGATTTAGGGGTCGGGGAAAATTTTAGGGGTCAGGACGAACTTTTTAGGGGTCAGGCCAAATTTTTTTGTTTTTTTTTGTTTTGAAGTCAAAATATTTTTCATGGTTGGAGGAGAGTGAAAAATTAGGGGGCTGGAGAGATTTAGGGGTCGGGAAAAATTTTAGGGGTCAGGACGAACTTTTTAGGGGTCAGGCCAAATTTTTTTTTGTTTTTTTTTGTTTTTTTTGTTTTGAAGTCAAAATATTTCTCATGGTTGGGGGAGAGTGAAAAATTAGGGGGCTGGAGAGATTTAGGGGTCGGGGAAAATTTTAGGGGTCAGGACGAACTTTTTAGGGGTCAGGCCAAATTTTTTTGTTTTTTTTTTGTTTTGAAGTCAAAATATATCTCATGGTTGGGGGAGAGTGAAAAAAATAGGGGGCTGGAGAGATTTAGGGGTCGGGGAAAATTTTAGGGGTCAGGACGAACTTTTTAGGGGTCAGGCCAAATTTTTTTGTTTTTTTTTGTTTTTTTTTGTTTTGAAGTCAAAATATATCTAATGGTTGTAAGAGAGTGAAAAATTAGGGGGCTGGAGAGATTTAGGGGTCGGGGAAAATTTTAGGGGTCAGGACGAACTTTTTAGGGGTCAGGCCAAATTTTTTTGTTTTTTTTTGTTTTGAAGTCAAAATATTTTATCATGGTTGGAGGAGAGTGAAAAATTAGGGGGCTGGAGAGATTTAGGGGTCGGGGAAAATTTTAGGGGTCAGGACGAACTTTTTAGGGGTCAGGCCAAATTTTTTTGTTTTTTTTTGTTTTGAAGTCAAAATATATCTCATGGTTGGGGGAAAGTGAAAAATTAGGGGGCTGGAGAGATTTAGGGGTCGGGGAAAATTTTAGGGGTCAGGACGAACTTTTTAGGGGTCAGGCCAAATTTTTTTGTTTTTTTTTGTTTTTTTTTTGTTTTGAAGTCAAAATATTTCTCAGGGTTGAGGGAGAGTGAAAAATTAGGGGGCTGGAGAGATTTAGGGGTCGGGGAAAATTTTAGGGGTCAGGACGAACTTTTTAGGGGTCAGGCCAAATTTTTTTGTTTTTTTTTGTTTTGAAGTCAAAATATTTCTCATGGTTGGAGGAGAGTGAAAAATAAGGAGGCTGGAGAGATTTAGGGGTCGGGGAAAATTTTAGGGGTCAGGACGAACTTTTTAGGGGTCAGGCCAAATTTTTTTGTTTTTTTTTGTTTTGAAGTCAAAATATTTTTCATGGTTGGAGGAGAGTGAAAAATTAGGGGGCTGGAGAGATTTAGGGGTCGGGGAAAATTTTAGGGGTCAGGACGAACTTTTTAGGGGTCAGGCCAAATTTTTTTGTTTTTTTTTGTTTTGAAGTCAAAATATTTTTCATGGTTGGACGAGAGTGAAAAATTAGGGGGCTGGAGAGATTTAGGGGTCGGGGAAAATTTTAGGGGTCAGGACGAACTTTTTAGGGGTCAGGCCAAATTTTTTTGTTTTTTTTTTTGTTTTTTTTTTGTTTTGAAGTCAAAATATTTCTCAGGGTTGGGGGAGAGTGAAAAATTAGGGGGCTGGAGAGATTTAGGGGTCGGGGAAAATTTTAGGGGTCAGGACGAACTTTTTAGGGGTCAGGCCAAATTTTTTTTTTTGTTGTTTTTTTTTTTTGTTTTGAAGTCAAAATATTTCTCAGGGTTAAGGGAGAGTGAAAAATTAGGGGGCTGGAGAGATTTAGGGGTCGGGGAAAATTTTAGGGGTCAGGACGAACTTTTTAGGGGTCAGGCCAAATTTTTTTGTTTTTTTTTTGTTTTGAAGTCAAAATATTTTTCATGGTTGGAGGAGAGTGAAAAATTAGGGGGCTGGAGAGATTTAGGGGTCGGGAAAAATTTTAGGGGTCAGGACGAACTTTTTAGGGGTCAGGCCAAATTTTTTTTTGTTTTTTTTTGTTTTTTTTGTTTTGAAGTCAAAATATTTCTCATGGTTGGGGGAGAGTGAAAAATTAGGGGGCTGGAGAGATTTAGGGGTCGGGGAAAATTTTAGGGGTCGGGACGAACTTTTTAGGGGTCAGGCCAAATTTTTTTGTTTTTTTTTTGTTTTGAAGTCAAAATATATCTCATGGTTGGGGGAGAGTGAAAAAAATAGGGGGCTGGAGAGATTTAGGGGTCGGGGAAAATTTTAGGGGTCAGGACGAACTTTTTAGGGGTCAGGCCAAATTTTTTTGTTTTTTTTTGTTTTGAAGTCAAAATATTTTATCATGGTTGGAGGAGAGTGAAAAATTAGGGGGCTGGAGAGATTTAGGGGTCGGGGAAAATTTTAGGGGTCAGGACGAACTTTTTAGGGGTCAGGCCAAATTTTTTTGTTTTTTTTTGTTTTGAAGTCAAAATATATCTCATGGTTGGGGGAAAGTGAAAAATTAGGGGGCTGGAGAGATTTAGGGGTCGGGGAAAATTTTAGGGGTCAGGACGAACTTTTTAGGGGTCAGGCCAAATTTTTTTTTTTTTTTTTTTTTTTTTTTGTTTTGAAGTCAAAATATTTCTCAGGGTTGAGGGAGAGTGAAAAATTAGGGGGCTGGAGAGATTTAGGGGTCGGGGAAAATTTTAGGGGTCAGGACGAACTTTTTAGGGGTCAGGCCAAATTTTTTTTTTTTTTTTTGTTTTGAAGTCAAAATATTTCTCATGGTTGGAGGAGAGTGAAAAATAAGGAGGCTGGAGAGATTTAGGGGTCGGGGAAAATTTTAGGGGTCAGGACGAACTTTTTAGGGGTCAGGCCAAATTTTTTTGTTTTTTTTTGTTTTGAAGTCAAAATATTTTTCATGGTTGGAGGAGAGTGAAAAATTAGGGGGCTGGAGAGATTTAGGGGTCGGGGAAAATTTTAGGGGTCAGGACGAACTTTTTAGGGGTCAGGCCAAATTTTTTTGTTTTTTTTTGTTTTGAAGTCAAAATATTTTTCATGGTTGGAGGAGAGTGAAAAATTAGGGGGCTGGAGAGATTTAGGGGTCGGGGAAAATTTTAGGGGTCAGGACGAACTTTTTAGGGGTCAGGCCAAATTTTTTTGTTTTTTTTTTGTTTTGAAGTCAAAATATTTTTCATGGTTGGAGGAGAGTGAAAAATTAGGAGGGCTGGAGAGATTTAGGGGTCGGGGAAAATTTTAGGGGTCAGGACGAACTTTTTAGGGGTCAGGCCAAATTTTTTTGTTTTTTTTTTTGTTTTTTTTTTGTTTTGAAGTCAAAATATTTCTCAGGGTTGGGGGAGAGTGAAAAATTAGGGGGCTGGAGAGATTTAGGGGTCGGGGAAAATTTTAGGGGTCAGGACGAACTTTTTAGGGGTCAGGCCAAATTTTTTTTGTTTTTGTTTTTTTTTTTTGTTTTGAAGTCAAAATATTTCTCAGGGTTAAGGGAGAGTGAAAAATTAGGGGGCTGGAGAGATTTAGGGGTCGGGGAAAATTTTAGGGGTCAGGACGAACTTTTTAGGGGTCAGGCCAAATTTTTTTGTTTTTTTTTGTTTTGAAGTCAAAATATTTTTCATGGTTGGAGGAGAGTGAAAAATTAGGGGGCTGGAAAGATTTAGGGGTCGGGGAAAATTTTAGGGGTCAGGACGAACTTTTTAGGGGTCAGGCCAAATTTTTTTTTGTTTTTTTTGTTTTGAAGTCAAAATATTTCTCATGGTTGGGGGAGAGTGAAAAATTAGGGGGCTGGAGAGATTTAGGGGTCGGGGAAAATTTTAGGGGTCAGGACGAACATTTTAGGGGTCAGGCCAAATTTTTTTGTTTTTTTTTGTTTTGAAGTCAAAATATATCTAATGGTTGTAAGAGAGTGAAAAATTAGGGGGCTGGAGAGATTTAGGGGTCGAGGAAAATTTTAGGGGTCAGGACGAACTTTTTAGGGGTTAGGCCAAATTTTTTTGTTTTTTTTTGTTTTGAAGTCAAAATATTTCTCATGGTTGGGGGAGAGTGAAAAATTAGGGGCTGGAGAGATTTAGGGGACGGGGAAAATTTTAGGGGTCAGGCCAAATATTTTAGGGGTTTGCCCAAATTTAGGGGCGGCGATATGTACGTATTTAGCTTCCACACCGGGGCGGCGATAGGTACTTATTTAGCATTCAGCGGTGGTGATAGGTACTTATATAGCATGTGCACATGGGCGGTAATAAGTACGTATATAGTATGCACACCGGGGCAGTGATAGGTATGTATTTAGCATGCGCACTGAGGCAGGAATCGGTTCATATATAGCACGCGCACCGGGGCGGCGATAGGTACGTATATAGCATGCGCACAGGGTCGGCGAAAGGTACATATTTAAAATTCACACCGGGGCGGCGAAAGGTACATATTTAAAATTCACACCGGGGCGGCGATAGGTACGTATTTAGCATTCACACCGGGGCGGCGATAGGTATGTATTTAGCATTCACACCGGGGCAGCGATAGGTATGTATTTTGCATTCGCACCGGGGTGGCGATATGTACGTATTTAGCTTCCGCACCGGGGCGGCGATAAGTACCTATTTAGAATTCACACCGGGGCGGCGATAGGTACGTATTTAGAATTCACACCGGGGCGGCGATAGGTATGTATTTAGCATTCGCACCGGGGCGGCGATATGTACGTATTTAGCTTCCACACCAGGGCGGCGATAGGTACGTATTCAGAATTCAGGAGTGGCGATAGCTACGTATATAGCATGTACACATGGGCTTCAATAAGTACGTACATAGCATGCGCTCTGCGGCGGCGATCAGTACATATATATCACGCGCACCGGGGCGGCGAAAGGTATGTATTTTGCATTGGCACCGTGGTGGTGATAGGTACGTATTTAGCATTCGCACCGGGGCGGCTATAGGTACGTATTTAGCATTCGCACCAGGGCGGCTATAGGTACGTATTTAGCATTCGCAGTGGGCCGGCGATAGGTACGTATTTAGCATTCACACCAAAGCAGCAATATGTACATATTAATTATTCGCACTAGGGCAGCGATAGGTACTTATGTAGCATGCACACCGGGGCGCAATAGGTATGTATTTAGCATTCACACCGGGGCAACGATAGGTACTATTTAGCATTCGCAACGGGGCGGCGATAGGTACTTAAATAGTATCTGCACCGGGGCGGCGATAGGTACGTATATAGTATGTGCACTGGGGCGGCGATAGGTACGTATATAGTATGCGCACCGGGGTGATGATAGATACGTATATAGTATGAACACCGGGGTGGAGATAAGTACCTATATAGAAGGCGCAGATAGAGGTGTTACTTTTTATAGAAATATGTCATACTATTACCCTGGGCAATAGGAGAAATGGTGGGGAAGAAACAGCTTTTGCAAAAGGCAAAATTAGAAAGTAGCGCGAAATGGGGCGACCAGGGAAGAGAAAGGTAGCAGATAAAGAGACGGCTATAGAGAGAGGGGGCGGACATAGAAGTTTGAATATAAAGATGTTACACACACGATCTTTCTTCAAATATATGTTTTTATGACCCCGAGCAACGCCGGGTAGCCCCGCTAGTCTATTATATAAAGGCCAGTTGTCTGTATGTCTGTTTGTCTGTATGGCCAGCTACTCCTCAAAAACTACGCGGCGACATGGCAAAAAGTTTACATCTTTAGGACCGCACATATCCTGGGATCATAATATCTCAAAATTACAAAAAAAAAAAATGTCCCCGGGGGTCAACGGGGCCAGTTTTCGGGGGCGGGTCTGGTTTTTTGAAACTTTTTCAACGTTATTTACTGGTGATTTTGAAATCAGCCAATGTATTCATGTAACAACTTGATAAAAATGCACTGTCCGGTTGTATCAAGTCATCCCATAACTTCTGTCCGGATGTATCGATAACAGTGAAACAAGGGTTGCTCAATCACATCCGCACCTAGAAACCTAAACTTATATCTTTTAAAATAAAAATAGTTCTTCGGGGGGAGGGGGGGGAGAATGTTTGGGACGCGGGTGGGGTGGGGGGAATTATTATCAACATCTTCATCCTGTGGGGGTGCATATACAATATAGGACCCGGGTGCTTCTGCAGAATAGGGACCATGGGTTCTTATGCAGTATAGGGATCAGGGGTACTTCTACAGTATAGGGACCAGGGGTGCTTCTACAGCATAAAACCCAGCACCGGGGGTGCTTCTACAGAATAGGGACCATGGGTGTTTATGCAGTATAGGCACCGGGGGTGCTTCTACAGTATAGGATCCAGAGGCTTCTGCAGTACAGGCACGGGGGGGGTGCTTCTGCAGTATAGCCACCGGGGTGCTTCTACAGTATAGGACCCAGCACCGGGGGGGGGGAGCTTCGTCAATTTAGGACCCAGAGGCTTCGGCGTTGTCCGGGAAAAAAGTGCTCAATATCCTATTTTGCTTGCGGAGAGGAGAGGAGGAGGAGGGAGAGCCCCGGGCAACGCCGGGTACCCCTGCTATATATATATATAGAACAGTTTTTTTTATATATTCCAATAACCATGGTTTGTTTTATTACTTTTATTTTTATTTTTATTTTTTTCACATTTCAAAAATTCCAAATTTCTGTGAGATATATTTAACGGTCCGTTTCATTTGTTTTGTGCCAAACAACATTCGTATGTCAATATCGTCTCTGCAACACTACAAAATCATCAGAAAAAGTTCACAAATAATAAGAGTTCTTAGATTAGAGTGTCTTGAAAAACACCCACATGATACATCAGTTTCATTTTAAGGTGAAAATAAACAAAAGAACAAACAAATATATATATATATATATATATATATATATATTTGTTTGTTCTTTTTTTATTTTCACCTTAATATATATATATATATATATATATATATATATATATATATATATATATATGTATAGTTTTATTTAAACAAACATCTGGCTACACGTCATTACACTTTTCAGCCGGTGCAATTATAACGTCGGCATCATCAGACAAATGGGAAAAAATAATTGGTTGATTTTTACAAATTGATTTATAAAAAAAGAACGAGTCACGTGTTTAAATTTAAAAGTGTAAATGCAAACGGTGTGTTTTAAATTAATATTTCAGAAATGGTCAAACTTGGGTATTGTAATATGTCATAGAGAGACGAAGAGGATGTATTTTTTAATTTCTTTAACTTTGGCACTTTATGGGTTGGGAGAAGAATATCATTTTTTCTGGTTAATTGAGATCAACATATAAATATCTCGTCGTATACACATCTATTTTATATTTACACACACACACACATATATATATATATATATATATATATATATATATATATATATATATATATATATATATATATACTGTTTGAATTACCTAATAAACACCATCCCCGAGTATATTCAGTCTTTCTTTACAAGGGTTTGTCAGGACAACCTGGCATGAGGATACTTCACCCTACAAATAAACGCTGTAAATAAGATTGTGTTCGAAGCCCCAATAAGATCCCGCGGCTATACACTGGCCCATACGAGGAATAGTGCGCCTTTTCCAAGTAATGTTACCTCAAGTAACAGCACTTAGCTGGATACTCCACCAGACTAGATGAATTCTTGTCCTGGGTTCCGGTAAGACCAAGAGACCACAAGAAATATATACTACAACATAGTTAACTGGTCAATTTGGGGAAAGGAAAATTAATGTTCTTAACTTTTCACTAACTCAACGTTTAAGAGGTAGAAGAGAACATTAATGGAATATTCAAGTATCTATGTATCTCATATAGAGATCAAGTGTTAGCCCCAGTTAGGGCCCCTTGATTTCTGAGAACTTCGACTGAAGAAAAATAAGAAAATAAGCGTTTATGGATGTGGAAGGAAAGTGCAGACATTATGAGTGAGAGAAAAATATGGTTTTATGTCGGTCGATTAAAATGAATGACACATCAATTTGTATTTATCACATGCACATTTACTTAATATTTACACACGTACATATATACACAATTTTTATTCAGCACTATTTTTACGCTGGGAGATGTTATATTTTATACGTGGGAGGGGGAGAAAATAAGGGTGTGTCTTCATGAGTGTGAGTTAGAAGAGGAAAGAAAAAGAAAAAGTATAGTTTTGTATAATATATAATAAATATATACATATTATATATATATATATATATATATATATATATATATATAATAATGGTAATAATCCAGGTGAAAACCTCCACAGGGTAGTAATCCAAAGAATTTCAACCGGGTTTATAAAAAGTGCTGAATATCAAATAGGGCTTTATATATGATTATTTTTATTTACACAGTCATGTACAAAATCTGCGACACTGGCATGTCGATGTTATCGATCAACAGTTATTATAAACTGAGATCTCATCAGGCAGAGTTAGAATCCGATCTTAACCTCTCTCCAAATATGATCTGAGGTTAAGATCGGATTCTTACTCTACCTGATGAGATCTCAGTTTATAATAACTGTTGATCGATAGCATCGTCATGCCAGTGTCGCAGATTTTGTACATGTCCGTGTAAATATAAATAATCATATATATATATATATATATATATATATATATATATATATATATATTATTTGTAGTCAAAGTTTCAAGGTTTAAGCTCAATAGATATTAATTTTAGCATTATAATTTTATTTTAAGTTTCGTAAGGAGACATACAAATGATGCAAAATTGTTTGGATAGTTAGATAGAGACGCTTAGATCAATCGTGTTTTTCTGGAGATAACCATGAGAAACTCTTTGGTAAGAGAAATAGATCCATAGCTTATTGTAAATGGTGTCTTCGTCGTCCCTCTTTCATGTAAGCCTACCTAAACGAGAACTGTCTAACACATAGAGCAATGAACCCATTAGACAATCATTGACTTTTTGTCTAAGATTAAAATGTAGTATATGTCCTTCATGTGTTCCGCCCTTGGTCAGTGAAAAAGTGATCCTCTAAACGCAGGCAACGTTTTATTTTTGCCACAATCGAGAGTTTCCCTTTTTGGGAGTTAGATTTTCTCAACATTATAAAGGAACCTAGTGTTTAACTCTGCCCTCTTTTGGAGGTATATTAAAAACGGCTATTCAACAGAGATAAATTATTGTTTTTCTCCTAATTTCATCGGAATAAATTTTGTCCACTCAATGGCCAGCGTCAGCACTGCACACACCTTGAGAGAGGGACAAAGAGATATAACCGGAGAAAAGAGAGAAAAAAGAACATAATAAACACAGGTAGCTGAATATTAATACGTCGAATTCGATGGCTTCCCTCCTATCACTACTAACGCTCGCATCTCCGTTTTCCCCAGTGGAAGAGAATGGCGCTCTACTTGAAGAAGGCCGTGTTTCGGTAAGCTCTTACGACAAGCGTTCACTCCAGATCAGTAGCTGAATCCGCTAGAAAAATAGGTTGGATCATTCTACCGCGCCGAATGCAATCATCTACCTAGAGAGTAGTCAGATACGCCCAAAGATGGACTACTGTCACATGTCAGGTGGTGCCGCAGAGAGCACACTTTCTTGCCATAATAGGGTTAAAACCCGACTTCGAAATCTAGTGGGGTGAGCTCTCTTCTTCCCCCAACCATTTCTAATAGAGGGGGCGTTGCTAGCATCTCTCTACTCTATCGTTTTTTTTCCATGGAAAGTTTTCGACTTCGCTCCAGTCTTTGGTTCCTTCTTATCAGATATTTGCAGAAAGAACTCCTCTTGCCACAAGCGCAAAAACTTTTATTTCTCCCTCCATGTGTCTAGCGTCAGTCGAAATGTCCATGGGCAGAGCTTTTTTGTAAGTGCTTACCGTCTGCGAATCTCTTCTTCACAATCTTTCTAATGGAGAAGGCGTTGCTAGCATCTCTCTACTCTATCATTTTTTTTTTCTATGGAAGGTGCTCGACTGAGCTCCAGTCTTTGGTTCTTCCTTATAAGACATTCAAAGAAAGAACTGCCACAAACACGAAAAAGATCTTTCCTTTTTTTGTCAGGTGGAATTTCCATGGACAGAGATACTTTGCAATGGCCCTCCGTCTGCGAACACACATTATCGGGGAACTGCTTCCCTGCTGATTACAACTTGGTCGTCGTCAAATCCAATGTCATAAAATTCCTGCCACGGAGCGTCGCAAAAGTAATTAAACGCAGTTCGTACCATTGATTAATGTCAGTACTCCCATAGTGTTCATCATAGTTCGGCTGGCATTCATTTCTGCCTCATTAGCATTTATCATCGAGCGGCGTTTACACTTGATAAGCGGTGACCTCGAAAGCAAAAAAAACATCTTAGTTTTGTTTAACGTTCAAACGAAAAATATTCGCTCTTCTATCAAAAGTTTTTAACAATGGCCTCTAATCTAATAGATCGCACACTGCCTACCTAGCTCTAACCCCTGTCCCATCGCCGCAATATTGCTTGTTTTAGCACTACAATGGAATGTGCTTCGACGAAATTGCTGCACTGGTGCACTCTCAACAAAAATACTACCGACCGACCTGTCGATCAGCAAAATCCCACCTCTTCACTGTAGAGGTCCCCAGATGCCGGAAAGCTTTCTACTTTAACAGTTTCTTTCATCGAACTGCTAGCCTTTGGAATTCCCTTTCTGCCCACTGTTTCCCCGATTGTACCAATATTAAGAAATTTAAATATAATGTAAACTAACATCTCACTGCAGAACGCTCAACTTAGAAAGCTCTGGTCCCTAATTCTCAAGAGCTTCTTAGGTCTCAGTTGCAATGTACTTTGTGGGGGGGGGGCGGCAGTATAAGTAAAATAAAAAAGAACAAAAATGATTTGAAAATATACCATTTTCTGTTATTCTTTTGTCTTTCTCTCTGTTTCTGACCGCGGCTGAAAAGATGGGTATTGACAGTTGGCAACGGCGACATTCCGTGCGTTGCCAATTAGAAACGATTAAATACCGCGTATGTTCTTTGTTTATCGGCAAGAAAATAGAACGACAAGAACCGGGGAAGCTGAAATGAAGTCAAGTCGATTCTAGCGATTGAGAAACATTGTTTTGCGACGAGTTGTTCGTTTGGAGATGAAGATTTGGGTTTGAAATAATGCAAGAGTTGATTATTTCTGAGACATTTTTATTTTATTTGTTTTGATTCTCAAAAATACGATATGACAAAGGTACATAAGAAGAGAAAATATTTGTATAACTAAATTCGATCGTGACACACACACACACATTCACACAAACAAACACACACACATATATATATATATATATATATATATATATATAGATATATATATATATATTTTTATCTATATACGTATACGTTTCATCCTTACAGTAATCGTCAGCGTAGAAAAAATTATTGACACCGGTCGTCGGACACGAACACCAGAACACAAGTAATGTTTCAAACTCAAATTCTGACGTCTTAGCCAATATGGCCGTTGTCAACAATCCGGTAAATCAGCGAGAGAGTAATCATATTAAAAAGTCGCTGTCGTAAAGTATTCTACCATCTAAAAGAACTTGCACTAAAGTCACAATAACAGCTGTGTTAATACTACTCACTACAGAGCCCAGCTTAGATTTTAGGGCCGACAAATGATTACAAAGATGTGTTTTATATTTATATATATATTATATATATATATATATATATATATATATATATATATATATATATATAGAGAGAGAGAGAGAGAGAGAGAGAGAGAGAGAGAGAGAGAGAGAATGAATAGTGATAAATAAATAGTTTCACAAAATTATTTATTTTTACAGTTCCTACAATTAAAGGTCAGAGGCTGTTAGGAATTATTTTTAGTTTCTTATTGTCGATACATAACTCAGCTCTTCAGCGCCTTTTAGCAAAGGTACAAATAGACGTTCAGTAGAAGCATCAACGTATTTCACTTAATTTTACAAACATTTCATTTCTTACAGGAAATAAAAGAAACATACACGTACATGAATTGTACTACTTCCACCAATCGTTAAGATAAAAATAGCAATGAAAACAACAATACTTTCTCTCTCTCTCTCTATATATATATATATATAAAACGACAATGATTTATATATATATATATATATATATATATATATATATATATATATATATAAAATAAAAAAATAAATAAATATAATATATGTATATTGTTCTAGTGTGATAAGTCAATGCTCAATATACTAGATAGAGCAATAATATAAGAGAAAAATGTTCCTGTGACGAAAAGAGCTTGTTTTTGACAATCCATGGATTAAGGAAAAGAAAGAAGTTTTTTTATATTCTTTTATATTCTGTGTTTGAATATTTAATAAATAATCAATAAATGTTGTGTTTTATACAATTTATTTTAAATCATTCATTTTCTTACACACACACACACACACACACATATATATATATATATATATATATATATATATATATATATAGAGAGAGAGAGAGAGAGAGAGAGAGAGAGAGAGAGAGAGGGATAGGGGGGAGAGAGTGAGGCGGAGGGAGTAAAATTAGTTTGTTATTCTACGTATGCTTCTAGAGATATATTTTGATAATGATGAGTAGACGATGGTGGAAAGATAAAGCGATGTCTTTTTATAATTTTTTATTATGATTCTGCAATATTTCAAACGCCCTGCGTTCTTTGTCAAGAATGAAAGAATGAATTGAACAAAAACGAGAATTCAGCCATCTATTTGAATTAATGTGATAAAAGTTGGACGATCATATGTTTTAGGGGTGAAAGGGTGGAAAATGTCGGGTATGGGTATAAGGTATCTACTAAGGTATATATATATATTAAATATATATATATATATATATATATTTATATATATATATATGTGTATATGTATATGTATATGTATATATATAATGTGTCTGTGTATGCATATATATATGTATATATATATGTATATATATACATATATGTATATATATACATATATGTATATATATGTACTTATTTGTTTCATTTTACTTCAGCTGAAGTTCTTAGAAATCAAGGGGCCTTTTCCTGGGATAATACTTGATCTCTCTTTGAGATACAAATGTATTTGAGTGTTCCATTAAAGTTCTCCTTTACCTCTCTAGTGTTGATTTTGTAAAGAAGTTTAGAACTGTAAATTTTCTCTCGTTACTGATTGTTTTTATATATCCACGTGGTGTTATCCACGTGGTGTTAAATCTAGCATATAACCAATCAGATTCGTTGTTATTCACTCTCACGTGTTAATGTTTTAATTTACAAAGGCTCGGCTGACCTTATGTCTATGCAATATGAACATCTAACTGAAAGATCAGACTCTTCCCCCTGATGAGATCTTAGTTTCTAATAACTAATGATCGATAACATTGGCATGCCATGGTAGCAGCATATTGTACATGTTTGTATATAATACAAAATAATTATAATATAAAGCGAACTGCTATTATTATCGATGGTTGTGTTTATTATTTTTATTTTTCATATATTATTTTAATATTATAAACGAGGGTCATAGAACTAAAGAAGAATCACTTGGAATTTGTTATTCCCAAGGAGATAATTTTGTGTGAAAACTCCTGAGATTTTATACTAATCCATGAGACATTTTGGTGGGTCAACCATCGATAATAATGGCAGTTCGCCTAATATTATTTGATTGTCTATTAAAATTCTGTAACTAAAAACAATATATATATACATATATATTAAATTTATCTTATACGTACATAAAAGTAATCCATTACGTATA
The DNA here is from genome assembly GCA_963556195.1 of Sepiola atlantica. Lineage (NCBI taxonomy): Eukaryota > Metazoa > Mollusca > Cephalopoda > Sepiida > Sepiolidae > Sepiola > Sepiola atlantica. Next base: position 119,678,607 of record OY744515.1, read on the forward strand.
AACTAAATAAAGATATATATATTAACGAAAAATACATCCTATAAAGTTAAGGGCGGCTAATAATGAAATTTTCTGCATCTTAATCACTTAGGAAGTGAGACAATCGAAATAATATTAAGCAAAAAAAAAACAACAAACGCTGCAATTACCAATACAAACAATTACATAAAAAATACATTAAATATTTCTAGGCGTAGTCCAATGGAAAAACGCTGGACTATAGATATCAATATCGAAGGTTCGATCCTTGTCTAAGTTAACCATGTTGATGACGGCTATGAGCCACAAACACGTGCCCATGTATTACTTTTATGTACGTATAAAGTTAATATATATATATATATATATATATATATATATATATATATATATATATATATATATATATATATATGTGTGTGTATTAACGAAAAATACGTCCTATAAAGTCAAGGGCGATTAATAATCAAATTTTCTGCATCTTAATAACTTAGGAAGTGAGACAATCGAAATAATAGTAAGCTAAAAAAACAACGAACGCTACAATCACCAATAAAAATAATTACATGAAAATACATTATATATATATATATATATATATATATATATATATATAATCAGGGTCTTTTTTATCTCACTCCTGGTAAAGTAGAGGCAAGTAGGACTTAGTTGACTATCGATGTCGTCTCTCCACCGGGGTTTTGGCCTTCCTCTAGCGCTTTCCCATTCCATTCTGTCGCTCTAAGTGTCCACCTGTTGTCTGTACATCTCGAAAGGTGACCTTCCTATCTATGTTTTGCCATTCGTATAGTAGTGATGATGTCATTTACTCCAGTTTGCTGTCTGATCCAGGTGTTTCTTTTTCTATCATGTAACCTGATGCCGAGCATAATGCGTTTCATTTTGCATTGTGCAACTTTTAGCTTTTCTATTGCTGCATTATTAAGTGGCCATGTTTCGCTACCATATGCCATAACAGGCATATTGTACTCATTGAAAGTTTGTTACTTAATGTTCATATATATATATATATATATATATATATATATATATATATATATATATATGGAAACAGAAAGGCACAGAAGATATTTAATAAATATGACAAGCGATAAGTAATAACTAACTGTCTGTTCGCTTTTCGTTTCCATTTGGTTTCCCACCGAGTAAATAAATATTCTTTAAATAATAATGGTCGTTTTTTTTTTGAATTTGCACATATGAATAAAATTGCCATCAAGAGACATTGTACAGATATGATCGACAAGCTGAAATATCCCTTCTTCTTCTTCTTCTTCTTCTTCTTCTTCTTCTTCTTCTTCTTCTTCTTCTTCTTCTTCTTCTTCTTCTTCTTCTTCGTATTATTATTATTATTATTATTATTATTATTATTATTATTATTATTATTATTATTATTATTATTTATACCCTCTAATTCCTCTTTTTCTTACTAGCCCTTCTCCTTTTGTTTATCGTCTTTCCTTCCAATTCTGATTTCCCTAACACCGCTTTCTGATCAGCGCAATTGAGAGCTTTCACTTTTACAGGAACATCTACGTTACCATGGCAACACGACAAGCTTTCATACGCTTTATTTCTTCTTAATAAATTCCAAATAACCCTTTTCTTCATGACAGATTCGTTTGATGAGACGGCGTTTATTTATCAAAGTTAGAGACGATTATTATTAGTTTTAATAGTTTTCTCTTATTTTTAGTTTCTGTTAGTTGAAGATTTTTAACCACTTCTCTCGGTTTTAGTTTCTGTTAGTTGAAGATTTTTAATCACTTCTCTCAGTTTTAGTTTCTGTTAGTTGAAGATTTTTAATCACTTCTCTCAGTTTTAGTTTCTGTTAGTTAAGGATTTTTAATAACTTCTCTCATTTTTAGTTTCTGTTTGTTGAAGATTTTTAATCACTTCTCTCATTTTTAGTTTCTGTTAGTTGAAGATTTTTAATCACTTCTCTCAGTTTTTGTTTCTGTTTGTTGAGGATTTTTAATCACTTCTCTCGGTGTTAGTTTCTGTAAGTTGAGGATTTTTAATCACTTCTCTCAGTTTTAGTTTCTGTTAGTTAAAGATTTTTAATTACATCTCTCGGTTTTAGTTTCTGTTAGTTGAGGATTTTTAATCACTTCTCTCGGTTTTAGTTTCTATTAGTTGAAGATTATTAATCACTTCTCTCGGTGTTAGTTTCTGTTAGTTGAAGATTTGTAATCACTTCTCTCAGTTTTAGTTTCTGTTAGTTGAGGATTTTTAATCACTTCTCTCGGTGTTAGTTTCTGTTAGTTGAAGATTTTTAATCACTTTTCTCAGTTTTAGTTTCTGTTAGTTAAAGATTTTTAATCACTTCTCTCGGTTTTAGTTTCTGTTAGTTAAGGATTTTTAATCACTTCTCTCGGTTTTAGTTTCTATTAGTTGAAGATTATTAATCACTTCTCTCGGTGTTAGTTTCTGTTAGTTGAAGATTTTTAATCACTTTTCTCAGTTTTAGTTTCTGTTAGTTAAAGATTTTTAATCACTTCTCTCGGTTTTAGTTTCTGTTAGTTAAGGATTTTTAATCACTTCTCTCAGTTTTAGTTTCTGTTAGTTGAAGATTTTTAATCACTTCTCTCGGTGTTTGTTTCTGTTTGTTGATTTTTAATCACTTTTCTCAGTGTTTGTTTCTGTTTGTTGATTTTTAATCACTTTTCTCAGTTTTAGTTTCTGTTAGTTAAAGATTTTTAATCACTTCTCTCGGTTTTAGTTTCTGTTAGTTAAGGATTTTTAATCACTTCTCTCAGTTTTAGTTTCTGTTAGTTGAAGATTTTTAATCACTTCTCTCGGTGTTTGTTTCTGTTTGTTGATTTTTAATCACTTTTCTCAGTGTTTGTTTCTGTTTGTTGATTTTTAATCACTTTTCTCAATTTTAGTTTCTGTTAGTTAAAGATTTTTAATCACTTCTCTCGGTTTTAGTTTCTGTTAGTTAAGGATTTTTAATCACTTCTATCAGTTTTAGTTTCTGTTAGTTGAAGATTTTTAATCACTTCTCTCGGTGTTTGTTTCTGTTAGTTGAAGATTTTTAATCACTTCTCTCAGTTTTAGTTTCTGTTTGTTGATTTTTAATCACTTCTCTCAGTTTTGGTTTTTGTTAATTGAAGATTTTTAATCACTTCTCTCAGTTTTAGTTTCTGTTAGTTGAAGATTTTTAATCACTTCTCTCAGTTTTAGTTTCTGTTAGTTGAGGATTTTTAATCACTTCTCTCATTTTGAGTTTCTGTTTGTTGAAGATTTTTAATCACGTCACTCATTTTTAGTTTCTGTTAGTTGAAGATTTTTAATCACTTCTCTCAGTTTTTGTTTCTGTTAGTTGAGGATTTTTAATCACTTCTCTCGGTGTTAGTTTCTGTAAGTTGAGGATTTTTAATCACTTCTCTCAGTTTTAGTTTCTGTTAGTTAAAGATTTTTAATTACATCTCTTGGTTTTAGTTTCTGTTAGTTGAGGATTTTTAATCACTTCTCTCGGTTTTAGTTTCTATTAGTTGAAGATTATTAATCACTTCTCTCGGTGTCAGTTTCTGTTAGTTGAAGATTTGTAATCACTTCTCTCAGTTTTAGTTTCTGTTAGTTGAGGATTTTTAATCACTTCTCTCGGTTTTAATTTCTGTTAGTAGAGGATTTTTAATCACTTCTCTCAGTTTTAGTTTCTGTTAGTTTAAGATTTTAATAACTTCTCTCGGTGTTAGTTTCTGGTAGTTGAGGATTTTTAATCACTTCTCTCAGTTTTAGTTTCTGTTAGTTGAAGATTTTTAATCACTACTCTCAGGTTTAGTTTCTGTTAGTTGAAGATTTTTAATTACATCTCTTGGTTTTAGTTTCTGTTAGTTGAGGATTTTTAATCACTTCTCTCGGTTTTAGTTTCTATTAGTTGAAGATTATTAATCACTTCTCTCGGTGTTTGTTTCTGTTAGTTGAAGATTTTTAATCACTTCTCTCAGTTATAGTTTCTGTTAGTTGAGGATTTTTAATCACTTCTCTCAGTTTTAGTTTCTGTTAGTTGAAGATTTTTAATTACATCTCTTGGTTTTAGTTTCTGTTAGTTGAGGATTTTTAATCACTTCTCTCGGTTTTAGTTTCTATTAGTTGAAGATTATTAATCACTTCTCTCGGTGTTAGTTTCTGTTAGTTGAAGATTTGTAATCACTTCTCTCAGTTTTAGTTTCTGTTAGTTGAGGATTTTTAATCACTTCTCTCGGTTTTAATTTCTGTTAGTAGAGGATTTTTAATCACTTCTCTCAGTTTTAGTTTCTGTTAGTTTAAGATTTTAATAACTTCTCTCGGTGTTAGTTTCTGGTAGTTGAGGATTTTTAATCACTTCTCTCAGTTTTAGTTTCTGTTAGTTGAAGATTTTTAATCACTTCTCTCAGTTATAGTTTCTGTTAGTTGAGGATTTTTAATCACTTCTCTCAGTTTTAGTTTCTGTTAGTTGAAGATTTTTAATCACTTCTCTCGGTTTTAGTTTCTGTTAGTTGAAGATTTTTAATCACTTCTCTCAGTTTATGTTTCTCTTCTTTACTACTAAGTTCATTTAAGTTTTCTTTTTTTTATTATTCATTTTATGGACGTCGTTTTTATCTGAATTTCATAGTTTTTGTTTCATCTCGGGACGTATTTCTATTTTCCCAAATGCTTTTATTCACCGTGTTTTTACCGAACATACTGCTTTAAAGTAAAGTGAGATCAACTTATTTTCTATTAAAAATTGTGTTGCTGTTTTTTTTAATATAACACTAGCTGACCCGAACTGGTGATGCCCGAGATTATTTGTGCTTGTATTTTATTTCGCAGCAAAATATTATTTTTAAATTAATCGGACGTCTTCTTAAAGTAAACTTTAAGTAATTCATTCTTTTATTTAATTAATTAATTAAATAATATGATGGATAATTTTTATAGGGGATCTTTTTTATTAATAGATCACCGCTTATAAAGGCCTGACAGCCACTCGAGGATAAGGATGAAAGATACTGTAAGTAGGATGATAAACAAAACTAGTAGAAATGTTAGGTTAAATGAGCAGAGTTTGATTATTTACGAGAACGTCTAAACAAGTATTTGTTAACATTGAACTTGAATGCGGACATATTTTAGTCAGTTGTGAAGTAACCCTCTGGTATTTTCTCCCACGTATGGGAAGTTCTAGGAAATGAACTATGTTTTATGAAAGTTTTGCTTGGTTTTGTGATGGTGTGTTTGTGTGTGAGGACGCGGGGCAAGCGGCTTCGTTTTTAACTGACATATTTCGGCAGTAAAAACACAGTGGAAACTAACTTTTGCCCACAAATTGCAAGCAGTCATCCACGAACTAAAACTGCGTACATAAAAGAAAGTGTTTGTTTTATTAATATCAAATTTGAAACCTAAAATAGTTAATTAATGAAATGTGATTTTGCAAATCAATATGCAAATTAGTTAACCTTACAGCGTAGATCTATTGTGACCTTAGCAGTATACTATAAAGATGTTTGTTTTTGTAATGTCGACTTGAAAAGAGGGTTTTTATGTCATTATAAGTTCTAGAATCTCACAATGAAGAGAAATGATATGAGAATATTACAATGAATGTGTAATGTGAATCTTAAAGACAGGCTTAGATCTGATGATTTCAGAGGAAGATTAAATCTGGACAGTACTGGAGAATGTGTGCAGAAGAGGAGCCTTTGATGGTATGGCTACGTTAAAAGAATGGGAGATAGTTATTGGGTTATTAGATGTAAAACAGTTGAGGTAGCAGGTTCAGTTCATAGAGGAAGGCCAAGTCAAACATGAGAGGAAGTGATAAGTTTTATCTTGAGAGAAAGATGAATAAATAAAGATCTTGACGGGGATATGTTCGGTTGGAAGTCAATTTGTGAAAGCCGTCCAACGCATGCCAGCATATAAAACAAATGTTAAATCGATGATGATGATGATGATGATGATGATGATGATGATGATGATGATGATGATGATGATGATGATGATGATGATGCTTGGATGGTATGTCTACGTTAAGAGAATGACTGAGGATTCTTGGGTTATTAGATGTAGAACAGTTGAGGTAGCAGGTACAGTTCATAAGTGAAGGCCCAGGCAAAGATGATGATGATGATGATGATGATGATGACGACGACGACGACGACGACGACGACGACGACGACGACGACGACGACGACGACGACGATGATGATGATGATGATGATATGTCTACGTTGAGAGAATGGATGAGAATTCTTGGGTTATTAGATGTAGAACAGTTGAGGTAGCAGGTTCATTTCATAAGTGAAGGCCAAGGCAAACATGATGGTAATGATGATGATGATGTATTCTTAATTATTTTAATTAACTTTAATCATCATCACATCAACAACCATGCTACTTTAACAGGATGACTTTCCCAACAATGCTCATTTACTTCCGATACCCGCGTTTTATACAAGAGAATAGTTTATCCTTTGTAACTCGTGGACTCCATCTATTCTATAATCATTACTAATACTGACATAAATTATTTTTGAGGAAATACCGTACAGAAATTATTCAGAAATTATTTATCTTTCTTTACCTACTTATTTGTGACCTATTTGTGATTAAACATAAGATTTAATAGTTAAAAGCAGTTTTAAACCAATTTACTCTACCGTAAATAGCGTTGACGTTTGCAATCAGCGTTCAGCCATTTTGAATCCGAAAATAAGAAATAAATACATAACCGGAACGGAAGCGAGTAAGCCACGTCTAATTTAATGGTGCGAAATGCAGACGCACTTCCTTCTTCTCCTCAGATTCAAAATGGCTGACAAAAAGAATGGATTACAAACTTCAATACTTAACATTTCTTTTAAATATATATTTTGTATTATCAAATTATATTGGAAAAACATTAATTAGCTCACATTTAAGATAATAGTAGGTCATTTAGTAAACTGTCAACATGGAGTGTGGATATCAAACAATGCTAGGGGGTTGTCCAAACAGTTCGTTCATTTTTTTTGTTGTTTTTTTTTTGCTTCTGTCAGTTTATGAGGAATTTAAATATCAAGTTTTGACAAAAAAACGAGTTTAGGAAATAAATTGTCCACGCTCGATTTGGAAATCTTGAGAATGTCTGTGAGTTGTCTGGTTGTCAAACGTCAATCTTGTTCAACTACGGCTTTCACTTGTTCACTGTCGATCATCTTTGGCTTGCCTGAGCGAAAGATTTCCTTGTCGAAATCTAGCAAACCATTTCTGGAACAAACGTTCTGTAACAGTATTCTCCCACTACACATGGCATATGTTTATGCAGATTTATGTAGCTTTTTGTCTTTTCTGTAGTAAAAAAGCATCAGATGTCTGTAGTGCTCTGCTTTATCTTCCAGTTCAGGACCTAAAATACAGGCAAGAATGTAAGAACTCCTCTGCCCGGGGGCTTATTACACATTGACGTCAACATACTCGCTACATTAAATACAAGCTTTAAAGAATAGGAATATTAAACGAGTTTTAGTAGGCTGGAAAAATGATATTCAAAAGACAAAGGAACATGTTTGCCAATCCAATATATTAAATGTTTTCTTCTTTTTTATGTTTGCAAACACGTCGTCATACAAAAGTTTCCTAGTTTATTATCAATCTCAGAACAAAAACATGAGCGTTGACAGTGAACAATGCTATATTAAACGTTTTCTTCTTTTTATGTTTGCAAACACATAGTCATACGAAAGTGTTCTTAGTTTATTACCAAAATACTTTGCGTTATCAGTGATTTCCGTGAGATTCTTGAAGTTGGACTAGTTTAATAGACAAGGCATGTTGCATCGGATGATATTCTTATCCGCATTCGCAGATGGTTGGGTCGGTTTTGTAGCCCCATATAATCATAGCCGGTTTTGATCGCCCCATTCCTGTTCTCGGGACGGTACTTCTGAGCCAGAAGGGAAGGCGTCAAGAAGATAATAGAGCAGATATAGATTGAAGTTTGAAGAAAATAAACAGAGACTCAACAGTAAAGGGTTCCACGTGTCTATGAAAAGATAAACTTCACAAACATCATATTTTAATAGGATATAGATTACTACTACTACTACTACTACTATCATTATTATCATTGTCATCGGTTTCTGCGAGATGTACTAACCTACACTAGTTGAGCAGCAAAGGACAGGCACGGCACTGTTATATCGTATGGTATTCTTCTCCACATTCGCAGATGGTTGGGTCGGTTTTGTAGCCCCATATAAGCATAGCAGCTTTTGATCGCCCCGTTCCTGTTCTCGGGAGGTTTAGTATCCCCCACTAGACCGACGGTGCTTTTCAGCAAGGAGAGAAGGCTTAAGTAGATTATAGAGTAAATATAGATTTAAGTTTGTAGAAAATAAACGACGACTCAACAGCAAGAAGTAACTAGCACTTTTTTGTCGTAGTTCACCCAAAACAAAAGAAGTTGCCACTGTAGACGTAAGAAGACAAAATAAGTTGTCACTGTAGACGTAAGAAGACAAAAGACGTAAGAAGACAAAAGAAGTTGCCACTGTAGACGTAAGAAGACAAAAGACGTAAGAAGACAAAAGAAGTTGCCACTGTAGACGTAAGAAGACAAAAGACGTAAACAGACTAAAGAGGTTGCCACTGTAGACGTAAGAAGACAAAAGACGTAAGAAGACAAAAGAAGTTGCCACTGTAGACGTAAGAAGACAAAAGACGTAAGAAGACAAAAGAATGTGCCACTGTAGACGTAAGAAGACAAAAGACGTAAGAAGACAAAAGAAGTTGCCACTGTAGACGTAAGAAAACAAAAGACGTAAGAAGACAAAAGACGTAAGAAGACAAAAGAAGTTGCCACTGTAGACGTAAGAAGACAAAAGACGTAAGACGACAAAAGACGTAAGAAGACAAAAGAAGTTGCCACTGTAGATGTAAGAAGACAAAAGACGTAAGAAGACAAAAGAAGTTGCCACTGTAGACGTAAGAAGACAAAAGACGTAAAAAGACAAAAAGTTGCCACTGTAGACGTAAGAAGACAAAAGACGTAAGAAGACAAAAGAATATGCCACTGTAGACGTAAGAAGACAAAAGACGTAAGAAGACAAAAGAAGTTGCCACTGTAGACGTAAGAAGACAAAAGACGTAAGAAGACAAAAGAAGTTGCCACTGTAGACGTAAGAAGACAAAAGACGTAAGAAGACAAAAGACGTAAGACGACCGAATAAGTTACCACTGTAGACGTAAGGGTCTACTGAGAATTACGATGAAAGTTTGGGGAGTCTGAACTGGAAGCTGTGCAGCGAGATTATTTTTCACATTAGTTTTAAATCTCTGCATTTCGCTACAGTCGAGGAAACAGGGAACAAGGAGGGAGTTCCATTAGTTGGCAGATCGAGAAAAAAAACTATTGGAGTAGAAGGATATCCGGCATATGGAAACCTCAACGGTGAATGGATAGGACCTAGCTGATTGTCGGGTTGGTCGAGTGTATTTACGTCGAGAGTCACCAGAGCAGCAAGTTCATTGTAAAACAAGCACAAGGATGCAACATTACCGTAATAGGACAGGGGTTGGAACTTAGTGGGTAGCCAGGGACCTATTAGATTAGAAACTCTTTTTCGGACCTTGTCTAAGAGGGAGAGACTAGTGGGTGGTGCACCAGTCCAGATGTGACCATATACTCTATGCATAGGCGGATAGTGGCTTTGTAGAGATATAGGACAATGTTACGTGTAAGAAGTTTTCTAGCTCGGTAGAGGGAGCCCACTTTCTTTGCAGCAGCCTTGGCAATGTCGTCTATGGATTTGTTCCAATTCATGTTACCTGTGAATGTTAGACTGAGGAGTTTGAACGTTGGACTCTCAGGTAGGGTTTTAATTGGCATGGCAATCGGTGGTTGAAGAGGTTTCCTGTAGTTGTTGAAGAAAGGAGCTTTGTCTTAGAAGCATTAAATGTTACCATCCATTTTTGACCCCATTCTACTAGTGACTAGAGGTCAGTTGATAAGGATTCAGCCATTGCCTCGGATATGAGCGCGTCCGTTTTACCCACATGACGAGAGTATAGCATGTTGTCGTCAGCAAATATGCCCATCTCAAACACAATATCATCAGAAGGGTTGTTTATTAAAATCAGGGACAATAAAGGTTCAAGGATCGATCGCTTGGGTACACAATGAGCAAGTTTGTATTATTTGGATTATTCGAACCACTGTTCTCATCTTGGATGCTATTCTTACAACGATTCGGCCGATGTAACCTCAGGTGTATTTTGTCGAATTCGGGATTTTTTCTGTCGAACTCAGGGATCTGTACGGAATTTCGAACGAAACCCTTTATTTCATCCACGGGGATAGCTTGCTCTCGTTCAGTCAGCCATTACCGGGGCGAAGTATTAAGGAATTCGTAATTCTATTCTTTGTATAGCCCGCACCGAT
>OY744515.1:119694002-119769002 GCA_963556195.1 Sepiola atlantica
TGTAAGTTTCTTTCTTTTATCATCAACTGCAATCAACATTTTTTAAAGAAACCCTAATGGCAGTTATATTGAGTAGGTGCGCTCAAGATTTACCCTCCAGGTGCAAATGCTGAATAACGCGCTTCGAGCGAATATTCTGCTGAAATTTCTTTTGTCTTTTATTATTTTTTTCATGGAAGCAAAAGGTTCGACTGTTTAAATAAAAGAAGTTTCAAATTCCATTACGAATTTAAAATTTATTTTAGAAATGAACGATCGAAAGAGGAATTAGTTATAAGAAATTAAGAATGATGGAAAGAAATAAGTCAAAAAAGAATGAAAAAAGGAAATTATGAAGAAAAAAAGAAAGAAAGAAAGAAAGAGAAAACAAGAAAGAAATTATCGAAGCAAAAAGAAAAAATATATTGCAAAGAAAGAGCAAAGAAGAAAGAAATTATGGAAGAGGAAAAAGAAAATAGAGAAAACAAAGTAAAAAAGAAAGAAGGTAATTATGCAAAAAAAGGAAATAAAAGAAAGAAAGAGAATAAAAGAAAGCACGAAAGAAATACTTATGAAAGAAGAAAGAAAAAGAGAAAGAAAGAGAGGAAAATTTAACAAAGAAAGAAAAACTATTAAGGGAAGAAAAAGAAAGAAAGTTAAGAAAGAGAAAAAAAAAGAAAATAGTAAGAAAGAATAAAAGAGATTCTGGAAGAAAAAAAACGAAACAGTAAAAAAAGCAAGAAATAAGTAAAATAAGAAATTATGGAAGAAAAAAACGAATAAAAAGAGAAAAGGGGCAAAAGAAAAGCAATTATGGGATAAAAACAGAAGAAATATTTTTAAATGTCCAAGAAAAAAAGGTAATCCTGGAAATAAAATGAAAAAAGACAAAAACAGAGCAAGAAACAGAAGAAAGAGAAACAAGAGCAAGAAAGAAAGAAAAAAAAGTAATTATGGAATAAAAAAGAAAGAATGAAAAGCCAGAAAAGACGAAAATATTATAGAAGATATAAAACAGAAAAGAAAAAAGAAAAAAGAGCAATAAAGAAAAAACATTATCATGGAAGAAAAAAAGCAAGAAAAAAGGAAGGAAATAATGGAAGATATAAAACAGAAAAGAAAAAAAAAAGAGAAAAAAGAAAAGAAGAAAGGGAAAAAGAAAGAAAAAAGAGAAAAAAGAAAGAAAAAGTAAAAAGAGAAAAAAGAAAGAAAGAAAGAATGGAAAAAAGAAAGAAAAAGAAAAAAGAGAAAAAAGAAAGAAAGAAAGAAAGGAAAAAAGAAAGAAAAAGAAAACAGAGAAAAAAGAAAGAAAGAAAGAAAAAGAGAAAAAAGAAAGAAAGAAAGAAAAGAAAAGAAAGAAAAATAAAAAAGGAAAAAAGAAAGGAAAAAAAGAAGGAAAAAGAAAACAGAAAAAAGAAAGAAAAAAAGAAAGAAATGAAAAAAGAAAACAAAAGAAAAAGAGAAAAAAGAAAGAAAGAAAGAAGGGAAAGAAAAATAAAAAAGAGAAAAAAGAAAGAAAGAAGAAAGGAAAAAAAGAAAGAAAAAGAAAACAGAGCAAAAAAGAAAGAAAAAAAGATAATTATAGAAAAAAAAAGCAAGAAACAAAGTAAGAAAAAATAAGGAAATTAGTGGAAATATAAAACAGAAAATGAAATAAAAATAAAAAAGAGCATGAGAGAAAGAAATTAAGAAAGTATGAAGGTAAGTATGGAAGAAAAAATGCAAGAAAAAGAAGCAAGAAAAAATATAGAAAAAATAAAGAAAATTAAGTAAGAAAGGAAAAAGAGCGAAACAATGAAATATAAAGTTATAACAGAAGAAACGAAACAAGAAAGAATGATGTCGCTGTTGTTGTTGTTGTTGTTTTACTGCATATCAACCATATTTGGTGCAATTTATGCCGAAATCGAACATAGGATTTACTTATAGATTTATTTTAATTTTTTGCTACATACAATACCTGACTTTCTCAAATGGTCACCCATTTTCTATTGGAAAGCCTCAAAATTGCTTAACTTCGGTGATCTAAGAGAAACCGGAGCGTGAACGTTGCAGCAGTATTAAGAAAGGATGACCGTAAAAATGAAAATAAGAAAGAAGGTAATAAAATAAAGGATAGAAAAAATGAAAGAAAGAAAAGAAAAGAAAAGAAAGAAAAAAGAAACTAAAGAATCGAAAAATTTAAGAGAAAACGGATGAGTTGTGAAAATAAATAAATAAAATATGTTGAAAGAAAATGTTATTTTTACTATTTGGTCATCACTAACTTAGGATAAAAGCCACCCGAGGATAAGGCTTGATGAGATAGAATGTTTATCAGTCGAAAGATGAGGAACACTATGGGAATACTATGGTATGAACTGCGTTTGATTACTTATGACTGGTGCTATGAGATCAGGCTGTCTGAAGATATCGACTTCCTGACCCAAAATGCACCAAACATTGATGCTTATTATTTTTTTCTCTTTGCAAAACTCAATCATATTCTGCAAAACTAAAAAAAAAAATCAACAACTTTTCTCTCCCTCGCCCTTTCCCCTGCTTCCTCATTTCACTTTCTTCACTCTTTGCACTCAACCAAACACCATACATAAATACTTGAACATATAAAGAACTTGAAGCATAAAAACTTTCACCCAAATGACAGGATTCGATATTAAATAACCGGAGGAGGGTTGATATGCCATAAACAAAACAAACGATTACTTATTATGTAGTATAGAACAATCATTTGTTGAGATTGGATTTGAAGACGACCCAGTTGTAATCAGTAGAGAAGCAGCCCCGCAATAATGTGTTTCACAGACCGGCAACTTTTTCAAAAGAGCCCCGTCGATGGAAATTGCGCCTGACGCAAGGCGCACAGAGAGAAAAAGGTAAGTCTGTTAAATTCATTACTGTGAACGTCTTTAAAGGATAAAACCAAAGATTGGAGCTCAGTCGAGCTCTTTCCATGAAAATAATGGTGAAGACTAGTGTGGTACTATCGCTTGTCAAGGAGTATACTGGTAACGGGACCAAATGTTGTACAATCGCTTGGTCGGGGAGTATCCTGGGAACGGGACCACATGGGGTACTATTGCTTGTCCAGGAGTATCCTGGTAACGGGACCATATGTGGTATTGTCGCTTGTCCGGGAGTATCCTGGAAACGGGACCAAATGTGGAACTAACGCTTGTCGGGGGAGTATCCTAGTAACGGAACCAAATGTTCTACCATGGAATTTCGAGGGAATATTCTGGTAACAGGACCCAATGTTGTACTGTCGCTTGTTCGGGAGTTTCCTGGTAACAGGATAAAATGTGGTGCCATCGCTTGTCCGGGAGTATCCTGGTAACGGGGCCAAATGTGGTACTATTTCTTGTCCGGGAGTATCCCGGTAACGGTACCAGATGTGGTACTATCGCTTGTCCGGGAGTATCCTGGTAACGGGACCAAATATAGTACTATCGCTTGTCCGGGAGTATCCTGGTAACGGGATCAAATATGATACTATCGCTTGTCAGGGAGTATCCTGGTAACGGGATCAGATATGGTACTATCTCTTGTCGGAGGAGTATCCAGGTAACGGGACCAAATGTGGTACTATCTCTTGGCGGAGGAGTATCCTGGTAACAGGACCAAATGTGATACTATCGCTTGTCCAGGAGTATTCTGGTAACGAAACGAAATGTGGTACTATTGCTTCTGCGGGAGTATCCTAGTAACGGGAACAAATGTGGTACTATCACTTGTATGGGAGTATCTTGGTAACTGGACCAAATGTGGTACTATCGCTTGTCCGGAAGTATCCTGGGAACGGGACCAAATGTTGTACTATCGCTTGTCCGGGAGTATCCTGGGAATGTGACCACATGTGGTACTATAGCTTGTCCAGGAGTATCCTGGTAACGGGACCATATGTGGTACTGTCGCTTGTCCGGGAGTATCCTGAAAACAGGACAAAATGTGGAACTAACGCTTGTCGGGGGAGTATCCTAGTAACGGAAACAAATGTGGTACTATCGCTTGTCCGGAAGTATCCTGGGAACGGGACCAAATGTTGTACTATCGCTTGTCCGGGAGTATCCTGGGAATGGGACCACATGTGGTACTATAGCTTGTCCAGGAGTATCCTGGTAACGGGACCATATGTGGTACTGTCGCTTGTCCGGGAGTATCCTGAAAACGGGACAAAATGTGGAACTAACGCTTGTCGGGGGAGTATCCTAGTAACGGAAACAAATGTGGTACTATCGCTTGTCCGGAAGTATCCTGGGAACGGGACCAAATGTTGTACTATCGCTTGTCCGGGATTATCCTGGTAACGGGACTAAATGTGGTGCTATCGCTTAGTGGAGGACTCGTGACTGTTCCATGGAGTTATCCCTAGGTCGTACTTTATTCACCATCCTGATACTATCCGTGGGACGGGACACACTGTCGTACTATGACTTGCTAGAGTCCACGAGGTAAACGATAGACGTTTTCTCCTGTCAATAAAGGGGTTGATCTTTCGTCTGGCTTGACGGATCTTTGGTCGGGTTTTAGACGTCATTATGGAGTATTAATTTTCTACAGAGAATTACTTATCTGGCTGACAGAACGGCAGTACTGCAATTGAAAGCTGTATAAAGGAGCAACAACAACTATTCATTATATATGGAATCATATAATTTATTATATTTAAGCCGAAGTTGGCTGGAGTTGGTGTACGCGCAGCCCGACCGTAACGAAATCTTAATCCAAACTTCAAAACTCTCCCTCGTGGTGATAAAATCGAGAGAGAGTGAGAGGGAGGTAGAGAGAAAGAGTGAATCAAAGGTCTGAAAAAGAAAAACACAAACACAATATGCATGAAAAAGAAAGAGACAGAGAGAAAATATGGTCACCAGTGTTTCTTAATTCACATGTTCAGGCGACAGTTGATTTGACCTTTCGAACCTATCCGATACACCTGTCAACTGGATTGCTTTAATACCGGCCGATGATTTCGTAAACAAATTGGCCTTTTTACGCGGTCAACAGCCGAAGTACAGTGCCGACGGTTCTACGTGTCTTTATACGTGGGCAATAATTGTCTGGCGCAAGGGCTTTACATGTTGGAATCTCTAGCTCCCAGAAAAGAGTCACTATATTTTTACACTAGCATCACGTCACTTGATTTCGTAGTCGATTTTGTACTCTGTCAGTGCAGGAAGAGTGGTCTGTCCGGCACCTCCCCAGATGTGGCAGGAGTATTTCATTTTAGAATGTACAGGCAATTAAAATGAATACATTTAACAACAATTTATTGAGATTGCATTTGAAGATGATCACGTTTCAATCACCAGGGAAGCAGTCCCATAGTAATGTGTTTCGTAGGTGAGAAGCCTTCGCAAAAAAAGATCTGGCCGGCGCTAGGCACATGGAGCGAAAAGGGAAAGTCTTTTTCCGTTGTGGTAAGAAGACGAGTGCTTGCTGTGAATGTAAAAAAGAAAGAAAAATGTTGATAAAAATGTTAAAAATATCATCAACAACTAATAATGAATTCAGTTGAATACTGGGATACTGACGTGAATTGACCAATGGGTGCCAAGTTAAATATTGTCGATTCCATAGCACGTGATTGTCACGTAACATGTGCTTGTCAATAACGAGGGGCCTGTTCGAATGTAAAGTTTCAGTGAGATTTTTAAGAGTCAAGGGTGAATCTCAGACGGAAGTTGCGAAACAACGTGATTTGCCGACAGAGATTTTCAATCCCTTTGGCTAGCCAGAATTCTAACAGGAAATACGTTTCTAGGTGCTGTCCACAATGGGAGTAGCGCGCACGGCGTGGCTGGGTGTAGCGAGATGAGCCATCCGTCTTACTATATGCCTGTTCTCTTTTTAATAAACTATTTCCTGCTTCCTTTGTTCCAGCTCGTTTGACTCGTTGGTCTAGTGGTCTTCATCACTTCGCTGTTCTGATACTTCATTTTAATATAACTTCATATTCCAGTAACTTTTTTTGAATAACTGCAGGCTTGTCGAACTCCCTTTTTTCTGACTGTTTTCCTCTACCTATAGCTTTGGTATTTTCAAGACTAAGGCCAATAGGCATCTCCTGTCTTTGCAATAATCATTTTACGTTCTTGTTAGCTCCTTACATCAAGCGGCTTCATGCCTTTTCTGGGGCCATTTTCTATTTAAAAAATGATGGGAACATTTGGGATGTGGATCTTCTTTTTCTTCTCATCTTTCTCTTTTCTACTCGTGTATTTTTTCGAGAAAATCTCAATAAATATTTAAGAACTATCATTGGAACAACTTTGCAAGAAGCTTAATATTAACAGATCCATAAACAACGTTATTTGAATAAAGATATTAACATAGTTGTTGCATGTTTACCGGCTACCAGACTCCAGCTATGTAATGAAATCATATCAAACATATTTCATTCAAAAAAGTTCCAGAAAACGACCACAAAAGAGATGGGTCGACAAGATAAAGAGTGAGACTGAAAGACTGTCCCAAGATTGTGAAAAGTGGCAGAATTTTGTTTTTAAGCATGTGGCGAAGCTCTCTGGAGTCAAGTCATTTTTTCCATTTCTCTCATTCAACTTAGATTTCCATTTTTTCTCTTTTCTTCTTCCCTCCTTTTTATATCTTCTCCGCTCAATCCCTCTTGTTACCTCGTTTCCTTCCCCTCACCCCTTTAAGCTCTCTCTTCTGCCCATTCTCAGTATTTCCCTTTATTCCTCCCTCTTCAAGAATTTTCCTTATTGACACCCACTTCACGTTCCCTCTTACGTCTTTCCATCGCACCTACTTATTTTTTCTCTTCCTCTCGTTCTCTCTATAAATTCTCCTCTTCTTCTTCCTCCTCCTCTTTCTCTTCCTCTTCACAACGTTTCTTTTATTTTCCCCTCTTTTCACGTCCCGCTTTTCCTTTCATCACACCTCGGCCTCATGCGCCATTTTTAAGGATCGTTTTCTATCTCTCTCCCATTTTCCACTCCAACCAAATTCGTTCTAAGAGATCCTCTCGTCATCATTTTCGGCTGAGTTGTCATCAACGGACGCCTAACAGCAGAAATAGAACCAAACCACTAATCCCCATTACCCGACCCATGGCCACCCGATTCGTTTATCTGCTTCATCGCAAAAATGACGACAAAGTTGCTATGACAAACATTTTTTATAGAAATAGCTCACCCTCCTCCTCGCGTCCTAAGCACCAACGGCTAAACATACATTTCTTTTCCTTCTCAACTTCTTTGCTGGGTCTATATAGACAATTAAATATTGCCCCCCCCCCGTCAATACATTAGATTGATATTGTTAGGCACACACACAAGTGGATAAGTATATTATATATATATATATATATATATATATATATATATATATATATATATATATATATATATATATATATAGTGTGTAGATTTCAATTTTGTGTAGAGAATCTGAATAACAGAGCTCAATGTAATTTAAACAGAGCAAAACAGAATTATAAAAAGAAAAACTATACACACATTAAGGTTGTACACATAATAACTTATTTCGACCCCTTTAGTTAGGTCTCCTCAGATGTATAGACAACCACGTCAAAAAAACCCTATAGGGTTTTTTTGACGTGGTTGTCTATACATCTGAGGAGACCTAACTAAAGGGGTCGAAATAAGTTATTATGTGTACAACCTTAATGTGTGTATAGTTTTTCTTTTTATAATTATATATATATATATATATATATATATATATATTAAATGCGTATATATGTATATATATATATATATATACATATATATATATATAAATGGAGATATAATAAAGATAAAAATTATAACTTTTAAATTAATCCTATCAGTCAATTTTCAATATACGAGATAGAGCAATAACAAAATTAAATGAGTGACGAGAATAAAATATAAATAAACTTTTTTTCCTTCCTTAACCCATGGATTTTTCAAAATGCAAGCCTTTATCTTCAGAGGAGATTATAGGGTTGAATCAGTAAAAATATTACTGTTTGCAGTGATTTGAAAATATAAGAAAATATACAATAATACAAAAACGATAACATACGAAATTCTTGAGCAACTTCCGCAACGGAAAAATGTAAGGTGTTCAAAGGTACATCGCTCTCTCTCTCTCTTTCATTATGTCTGTCTGTCTGTCTGTCTGTCTGTATCTCTTTCTCTCTCTCTCTCTATTTCTCTGTCTGTCTGTCTCTCCCTCTCTCTTTCATTCTGTCTGTCTGTCTGTCTGTCTCTGTCTCTGTCTCTGTTATTGTATCTCTCTCTCTCTCTCTCTCTCTCTCTATATATATATATATATATATATATATATATATATATATATATATATATATAGTGTTATCTTTCGAGCCGTTTAAATTGGAGAACGAAGTTTCCTTGCATGCTCTCCGTATCAGCTCCTAGGCCAGGTTGGAATTAAAGGCCGAAAAAGAGCTGCAGCCAGCAAACGCCTCATCGAGATAACCGAACAATGTGCAATGTGGCTCTCTGTGAAAACGAATATCACATGGTGATATAATAGCAGGTGTCTACTGTATAGTTATCTCTGTGAGAGGAAAACATTTTGTTTTGTTATTTTAATTTTTATAAATTATTTCTCTTGAAGCATTTGGGTTATAAGTTTGCTCCCTTAAATAATTTCTCGGTATTTAATGTTAGGAATTTTATTTATTTATTTATGAATTTTATTGATTTATTTAGCTATTTATTTGATTTGATTTTTTTCTCTCTTCGATATAAGAGCTGTCGAGAGGAAGACCCGAAAAGGTTGTGTATTCTCTCCTGATGACCCGACATTGTCTGGCGACCGAAATGAAATATTCCACAAGTAAAACAGCCGAGGAAATTGAATATATATACAAGCCTACAAGGTAACCTATATATTGTAAACAACAATATATTCTGTTGTCCGTCAGCTTCATAGCGAGTTCCTGCTACTGTTTCGGTAGCTATTGTCATTTTTTATGTGGGTGTATGTATGTATTTATATATTTGTATATAATAACTTAGACATAAAACAAATTATGTCATATTCGTCATTAAATATATAAGTTCTCAAAATTCAACATCGAATAAAGTTGTTGAATTTCATGAACCTGTAAACATTGGCATTTTGTTTGATGCGTACTAAAGTCGCATTGAAGAAGAATGCACAAGTTTCCTGTGCGAGAAGCTGCACAAGGCTGTAGCTTCGTTTTCGCTGCTTGTTGATGTTGACTAATTAAAATAATAATGTCATGAATCTACTTACAGTGATAAAATAGTGTCATAAAACCAATTAAAATGACAACAAAATTTAATAAAACTAATAAAACTAATAAAATAATGTCATAAACTAATAATGTCATGAATGTAAGTAACGTATTAATATACTGTCATAAAACTAATTAAAATAATAAAATATTCCGCTAATCCTACTTGAATAATAAAATTACTTGAAAAACTAATTGAAATAATAACATATGGCTATATTAAAATAATGAAAGGATACGAAACAAAACACCATAATTAAACATTTGATGTTATTAAGGATAAAAGCATTTTACTGAAATTGATGGATTCAGCGTTAAATAATCAAAAAAGGGTTGATGTGCTGTAACACAATACTGCTAGCCAAAAGGAGCCCAATTTTGAAATATAGCCGGACAAGAAAAAGAGATTTCTTTATCGGAAGTAGCACAAGCAGAAAAAGCACTTCCTAAAATCCAACCCTTTTCTCTCCGGTAGGGGCCGTGGTGACGTTGTAGCGTCATAGACACCCGTCTAACAGGTTCTGGTGAAAATCCAAAAAGAGTACACATCATGATCCGTCGTCCTCTGGTTGTCTTTGCTTCTGCTTGTGACATGCAAGGACTTGTGAGGTGCGGAACCGCAAATCAATAGAGTGAGGATAACGGCGTACCTTCTGCGCATGTGCAACCGGTATGTCTTTGTGTATTCTGGGCCAAACCTTTCCCGACTTCGTGTGCAACCACTAGATGCTACTGCTCTCAGTGTCGGTGGTAAAAATGTGAAGTCTCGCACGTCTAACGAATAGTTGCCACGTGCGATGGGGACTTCATGCAGACCAGAGGCACAATCTTCCTTGGCTCTGTGCAGAAGTCCGAATCACTTCTCCTCTTCCTCCGCCTCAGGATCAACCACAACAGCAACATTACGACGACGACGGCGATGACGACGATGACGACACCAGTAGTAGTACTGTAGTGATTTACCTGCGGTTATTTAATTAATTAGTGAATAAATTAAATAATATTATTTCTTTCTTTCCTAATAGTTACTGATAACTCACTGACAGAATGTTAGGGTGTGCCATTTTCTTCGTTTTATCGGTGTATCCTGTTCAATAAAAACTTATTTATATGATTGCACTTCTTATTCTGATGGCCAGTATGAATCTGCATATTTATATGTAGAGGATTTGCTCTTAAACCGCTTATGATTTTTCAACACAGCTACTAGTCGTAAGAGTGGCTAATGTAGGCTATATTTACTTAATTTAGTTTTATACAAAATTGATAAATAGAATGTGGAAGCCCTTTGTGAAAATTCAAATACTTCCTGTTTAGATGAAATTGTAATAATAAGTATAAGACATTAATTAATAAATAAATAGTAAAATCTCTCCTTTTGATAATTTATTCTTGTACTTAATTTGTTTTCCTTTTGTCTTTTTCACACACAACCTACTAGACACTATCCTTAAGTGTCTTCAGGGTTAGTTAGGACAAAATAACATGAGGATAATTCATCCTACAAGTAAACCCTGACCAAATATTCAAAATGAAATAATATTCGAAGCACCAATAAGATCTCCTCCTACGGCGATACATTGACTCATACGAATGGTGCATCTTCTCCAAGTAATGTTACCTCAAATAGCAGCACTTAGCTGGATACTCCACCAGACCAGATGAATTCTTGTCCTAGAATCCGGTAAGACCAATAGACCACAAAAAAGATATATTATAACATAATCAACTGGTCACTTGTGGAGAAAAAAATTAATGTTCTTAACTTCTATAATAACCCAACGTTTGAAAGATAAAAGAGAACTTTAATAGAATATTCGAATATCTATGTATCTCATATACAGATCAAGTGTTAGCTCCAGTTAGGGCCTCTTAATTTCTGAGATGTTCGACTGAATTAAAATGCAACAAAAAAGGAAATATATATATATATATATATATATATATATATATATATATATATTGTTTTATGCATCCACATAAAATGTTATAAGGAGATATAATTTTTATGCATCAATTTTCAGTATTTACTTCAGCAGTCCTCGATACGTGAGTAGAGCTAGGTAGTAAGTTATGAAAATATATTGATGTTAATTAAGCTACACATGAGGCTTCCGCATTACAGCCCCGCGGAAGCCTCTGTGTAGCTTAATTGCTATCAATATATTTTCATAACTTACTATATATATATATATATATATATATATATATATATATATATATATATATATATATATATATATATATATATATATGTCTAGTCTGTGTTGTGCGTGTGTGTATTTTTTTTGACTACGTTGATGCCACGATGTAATTTTCTTTTCTTTGCCCTTTGATTTTTGTAACTCCTTTTGGAGTAGTCGTCTTTTCAAAATAGACAGAAACTTCTCACTTACACCACCCCTCTGTCTCTCTCTGTCTCTCTCTCTCTCTCTTTATTTCTTTCCTCTCACAATGTATTCCGTCTTTCTCTCAATCTTTTGCTCGCTCCCTCTTGTAGGAATAAATCCAAATGTAAGAAAAAATCCAATTCAAAGTCAATACCCTGAAAGGGGCCGAGGCAGCAGTTGGGGGTGGGTTGCAAAAGGAATTGCTCCCTTAGCGACCCAACCAATAGGTCTGGTAACAATATGTAATGGGGCAGAGAACGGATTTCTCTGCAGGAGTAGCGATCCAGTGTCTGGTCTATAGTGAGCCTATTTTGTACTAATTCTGTTCACCACCAGCTCTGTAACACAATAACACTTCTAACATAGAACTTTTGAACTCACTTTGGTGAAAGGTAGGACCTCAATTTATAGGCTTGTAACAACCTGCCACCCCCATTCTTAACATATATAAATATCACCTCTTTATCTCTGCTCATGTTGGTCTTATCGCCACCCCCCTTGAAGGCCGGCACCAGCAATCGGTATGTATCACTTTCTTTTTTTTCTACATGTAAACTTACCCTCTCTCTCATTTGATTGCATTACTCTATCTAACTATTCCCATTCATGCCCCCTCTTATTAGTTCGACCTTTTTATTTTCAATTTCGACAAGACTTCATTTTCATGTTATTCGTTTTTCGTTTTTTTCTTTTTGTTTTCGTATTTTTATATGCAGACAATTTTTTTTCCGTTCGTTGTTTGTCCTTTGTTATTTTTGTTCTTCTCTTCCTTCTCTCCGTGTAGAATTGGTCAAAATCGGTCGACGTCCCCCCCTTTTATTCCGAGGAAATCCACCAACCAAACAATAACAATCGAACAAAGACAGCATCAACAGGAATAAAAGAAGGTGGGGAAAAAAAAGATGGCGTTGGTCGGTGTCATGGCGGATAGAAACAACGCGATGATTGGCGGAGAAGACGAACGGCGGTGGCGAAGTGAATCGCGCACACGCGTGTCACAATGCAACCACGCAGTAATTTACACTTTCGTTGAAATCTAATTACTTCATGAACAACGAAAACGTCTCTTTTCCCAACGGTTCTCTCCCTTTTATTTATTATCTCAGCTTTTTTCTCAAAACCGGACTCTCTTTTTCGTCCCCTTTATTTCCTCTTCCCCATTCTCTTATTTTATGTCTTTATATTTCTCGTCAGTTTTTTTTCTGTTAACATCCCCCTCCTCTTTACCCTTATTGCATCCCTATTCACCCATATTACATACTTTCCTTTCTGAACGCTGTAACCTCCTCCGGCAATCAAATACTTAATAAGCTATCTAATTCTAGGCCACTTATTCCCGTGCAAACTCACGATATGCTGATGGAATTCTCACTCGCTTCTAAAACCTGATAGAAAAAAACTAAAAAGTAAAGTAAAAGATTTAAACATTCCTCCGTCATGGCGGACCATCTTTGCGGTTAGCGATGACGATTCCTATCATATGTTTCAACGTTATTCTGTTAGAGAAACTTGTGGACAAGTTCGAGGTCAGAACTCTGTAAATAATTGCAATTGTCTCAATGTAATCACAGGCAAAGAAAATAAAACTGTTAACCCTGAATTGAAAAAAAATCAGAGAATTACCCGATTTTAATGAAAATGACAGTATTTATGTGTTATGTCCAATAGATAAACATATCTACATACCTAACATTATATATATATATATATATATATATATATATATATATATATATATATATATATATATATATATATAGTATGTTTTTAAAAGGCTGTGGGCAATGCAAATTCCGGGTAAGATGTAAGCTGGAAGGAACAAAATTAATTAATCGAATACAAAATGTGACTTACTATTTATTTTTTCTTAAAATCTTACATAACAGCAAGTGTGGTGTTAGCTGTTTGTGTGATGTCCGGATGATTATAAAAATCATTTATTTAATATTTCGGGAAAAGAAACTTCCCTTTGTAAAAAATAATAAACACCAGAGGAAAATTCCGTCCGTGCAAAAAATCTGCCAAAATGTATATATATATATATATATATATATATATATATATATATATATATATATATATATATATATATATATATATCAGGACCGGCGACACCGTTATAAAAGTGGGGGGGGGGCTCTCCTAATAAAAAGTGGGGGGCCCGGTTAAACACATGCATATATAACTTCATTATTGATGACCGTAAAGTGGGGGGGCCAAGTCAAAAAGTGGGGGAGGGTGTAGCCCCCCCACCCTGCCCCGGTGCCGCCGTCTATATATATATATATATATATATATATATATATATATATATATATATATATATATATATATATATATATATATGGACGGGGTAGGAGTAAGACTCGTGATTCTAGGCTGAATCTATTAACTGCGTTCGAGCCTATGCGACTGCTTGCAACCCCCACTCCTGCACTGATGAGGGTAGAAAACTCGAAACGACGTCCTCTGTAGGTATAAAACATTTTAATATATATATATATATATATATATATATATATATATATATATATATATATATATATATATATATATATATATATTTAAAGAATTGTGGTTACCAACGCTAGTAAAAAAAACTTATTCAAATATTATTTATTATCTTACCATTTTAACATTTTAAGTTTTTTTTAAATATAATTTCATAACGCGTTTCGAGCATTTATCGTTTATCCATTATGCTCTCTTCAGATGTATATTCCATTTGATAAAAGTGTTTCATTTGAGAAAACATTTCATTTTTCTTTCATTTCTTTTCTTTTCTACTCATCTCTCTCTCTCTCTCTATCCATCTATCTCTCCAAACCCAAGCAAACATCATCACCCCCAACCACCCACACATCCATGTTCATGTGTGAATCCATCAGGGACACCGTCATGGATGACCGGGAATGACCATACACACAGATACCATACAGATTCGACCGGCACCATAAAGGCAATTTAAGTAATTAAACCTAATACACAAATGTACTCAAATGACCAAACACTTGCCAAACGGAATATATTTTTATCTCAACAAGACAATCCCCATAACATTTTTACTGTCAAATGGAACAGACACTTTTAAATGAAAGAAAAATGAAATGTTTTCTCAAATGAAACACTTTTATCAAATGGAATATACATCTGAAGAGAGCATAATAGATAAACGATAAATGCTCGAAACGCGTTATGAAATTATATTTTTAAAAAACTTAAAATGTTAAAATGATAAGATAATAAATAATTATTGAAAAAGTTTTTTTACTAGCGTTGGTAACAACAATTCTTTAAATATACTTTTTTCTCTCGTTGGAACTGCACTGATGCTACACAACCCCCTTCTCGCTCTCGCTCTCGCTCTCTCTCTCTCTCTCTCTCTCTATATATATATATATATATATATATATATATATATATATATATATATATATATAGAATCAAATATAAACCAAACGTAAACTTTTAGTAGATAGAACCTATAGTGAAAAGGTTAAGCTCGATATACGAGATAGAGCAATTATAAAGGTAGAAGAAATAAGAGTTATAAACATGTACGTTTTCGTCTTCTTCTAAATCTCCTTTTCATTGGACACCTTTTCAACAGACAATTACAATCTGGACAAACCACATATCTGTTTTACACGAACTTTTTTCACTCTATTTTTAATAATATTTTTCAAATGTTTGAACTTTGGCTTTTCCACAGCCAACTTATATATCTGTATTTCTCCTCTGATGATAAGATTTCGATCTTTGAAAAGCCTTTGCTGAAGTAAAGAATAATAAACACTAGTCTATTACAGAATACACCTTGCATTGAACAATCGAAATTTGAAATAAATTTGGACATTCGTACATGTCCATCACTCTTATTTCTTCTACCTTTATATATATATATATATATATATATATATATATATATATATATATATATATTTCCATGTACAGAATTCACTTCTAAACTAATTAACCGATCATTATGCATTTTAGAACACAGCTGCGTAATGTGAGTAAAAATAAGTTTAATCTAGTTTTATACAAAAGGAAGTAACATTTCTGATGGCCCCGATTTTTGTAGAATTTTAACAATCGTTATTAAACATCAATTAATAAATATTCACCAAATTTCAGTTTTCTAGGAGTATTTTAAATCAGCTAAACTGGATGTACTATGAAGTTATGTACATAGTGGAAAAGGGAATACTCTTCCCTCTTAAACCCCGAGCGATGTCGAGTCTTCCTGCTAGTTTTTGATTAAATTAATGTTAATATAAATTATTCGATATGTTAAAACGTTTTGTTTTTGTTTTTGTTTTTGTTTTTGTTTTGTTTATTTGGTATATCAGCCCGTTTGGGTCATTTAATGCCGACTCCATTAATATTAGTAAAATTATTTTCTGCTTGAGGTTTATAATATTTTTATATGTTTGACAGATTTCAATGAATTTCTTTTATATGTGCATATTTCTTGAGTAAACAGTCTGCAATTAATTAATTTTTAGCTAGGAAATTTTGGTTCATTGAACTTATAGATATTAGATTTTGTGGTATAAACCCACCATTTTCAGAAAGGACATCATGATTTCTACTCTGATGTTTTTAAATAGTTCCTTTATAGTACAAACATTGTAGTGTTTTCGTCGCAAGGCAGTAAAAATCAACACATTCTAACATAAAGTGTTTTATTGTGTATGGAACTTGACAAGTCCCACACCGTGGTGGCTCTTTCTGCTCAAGCAGAAATGAATGCGTGGCTGTTGTGCCTCTTTTTTAGAGGACTTAAAGTATGTTAACCTTCCTACGTTTTCAAGAGAAAATACATCTTATTATACTCATAGTCTAAACTCAGTGACCACCTTTACTAATCACGGTGCGAATTATCAACAGAAATCAAGGCACCTCTCGGTAGAAAATCATGCTCTAAAATCGGAAATTCAAAATAGATTTACATTTCTGATTTTGAGTATTATTTTCTACCGAAAGATTCATTTAAAAATAATTTATCCTCCGTTTTTCTGTAAGTAGTTAATGTTTCGCCTATTTTATTATATATATATATATATATATATATATATATATATATATATATATATATATATATATGTATATATATTCCATGAAAAATGCCAGTATACTGAAATCATATGCCCTTAATAGGGTTAAGATGAAAATTCATATACACTAAATGTACCAAAGCAAGGAAATTCCCAAATTTTTACACTTTTATTGTCATTAAGGATATGCGAGCACAACAGGGCTATGTATTTTACTGGTAGGAACTTTTCTTCAGCGCACTTCACACACTTCATCCACTCATGCATAGAGATTTATACTGTAGTGATGTGATAATGAAATGGTTTGGTTGATATGTAGTCATACCCTTAATTAATGACAATAAAAGTGTAAAAATTTGAGAATTTCCTTGCTTTTGTACATTTAGTGTATATGAATTTTCATCTTAACCCTATTAAGGGCATATGATTTCAGTATACTGTCATTTTTCATGGAATGTCACTACTTTTGTAAATGCCTTCTCATGAGGTTTTTTGAAATTTTCTGGAAAATTAAAGTATATGATAAACTGAAATTAAAATGCAATCACCTAGACCCTAGAACCTCTATTTCTGCCAAAAATCAGCTGAATCCATCAAATAGTTGATGAGATAAAGGGTGGCACATACGTACGTACGTACGTACACACAGATAACATGATTTCATGATTGAACTTTCTTTATCTCTGGGTTGCCTTGACTAATGATGCTGCAATTCTACACACTTATAGAACCTATCAAATAAAAATTTTGTGCAAAGCTTTAACTAATT
Organism: Sepiola atlantica; assembly: GCA_963556195.1. Taxonomy (NCBI): domain Eukaryota; kingdom Metazoa; phylum Mollusca; class Cephalopoda; order Sepiida; family Sepiolidae; genus Sepiola; species Sepiola atlantica. Next base: position 119,711,439 of record OY744515.1, read on the forward strand.
TGGTTTATTTGTTTTCGAGTTATGATTGATCAAAGAAATGAGATTTCCAGTATAGGCCATTCGTAAAGTCTATTAAGGGATAGAGCGCTCTAACGCCTCCCTTGAGATATATATATATATATATATATATATATATATATATATATATATACAGGGTGGGCCAAAATAAGGGTCCTATCTTTAAATTTGAATAACTTCCACAAAATAAAAGTTAAAAATCACCAAACTTTATGTGTGTGTAGACTGACCCTTCCGAGATTTTTTGAAATAAACAAAACAAATTTTAGCCGAAAAACACTTCTTAAAACTTACAAAAACTAAAGTATTGTTTTTTACACTGTTTTGAGTTTTTTAAGCAAAAATAATGTTTTCTAAATGAGGGTACGTTCCTTAGGGCTAATACGGCTCATGCTTGCTTCGGAAGGGGTCCTTTACTTATTCTAAAAAAAAAAATTAAAAAAATCAATAAATAAAAAAGTTATGAATTTTTAAAAATAAGACCCTTATTTTTGCCCACCCTGTATATATATATATATATATATATATATATATATATATATATATATATATATATATATATATATATATATATATGTGTGTGTGTGTGTGTGTGTGTGTGTGTGTGTGTGTTTAGGCAGCAAGTCATTATCCAAACAAGCGTTGTTGAACGTCACGCAACTTTCTCGTTGAACGAGAAAGTTCCGTGATATATATATATATATATATATATATATATATATATATATATATATAGTGTGTCAGGTTGTATATGAAAAGAAATCAAATAAAGTGCTCGATCATATAAGAGAGCTAATATAATTTATTTAGATACTGTATATTACATAATTCAGCAATGTACCGCGGTTTCATCCAAAAGGGCAGATTTAGACATCTTTAGTAAATCTCCGTGCCCAGTGGAATCATCGGCAAGCTGAAATGATTGTAGTCACGCCTGTCGGGCGTGACTACAATCATTAGCTCATATATATATATATATATATATATATATATATATATATATATATATATATATATATATATATATATTATATATATATAATTTATTTAGATACTGTATATTACATATTTCAGCAATGTACCGCGGTTTCATCCAAAAGGGCAGATTTAGACATCTTTAGAGATACACCGTTTTCTTGTTGACGACATTCCCTGTCGGGCGCGACTACAATCGTTTCAGCTTGCCGATGATTCCACTGGGCACAGAGATTTACTAAAGATGTCTTAATCTGCCCTTTCGGATGAAACCGCGGTATTGCTGAATTATGTAATATACAGTATCTAAATAAATCATATATATATATATATATATATATATATATATATATATATATATATATATATATACATATATATATATATATATATATATATATATAATGCTGATTTAAATTCCAACAAACCAAATTCAGTCTTTACTAAGATCATCTATTTTTTGCAATGGCAGAATTGACGATGTTCTTCAAAAACCACAACTGAAAGGCATTTATAACAATGCTATATCGTGCACGAAGTTAAGGGAGAAAAAAGAAAGCAGTCAACACTCACGCGCGATATCCCCACACTGGTAATAAGAATCTAAAATAGCGTTTTGATTGGAATTCTGTCATCTTATAAGTGGGTTATCACCCGTGAATGTTTTCCTCTTTTCTTTTTTTTTTCTAATGAACTTTATGAACTATATAACATCTTTATGCATGCCTTTCATTGATGTTTCTGAAGAGCAGCTGTAATTGAGTTTAATTGTAGCGTATTGCATGTGCCGAAACAATTGTAATACCAACGACATTTTTTTACATTGAAAAAATAAATGATATGAGTAACGACTGAATTTTGGCCATTGCACTTTAAATAATCATTATGTATGCTCTGAAATTTGTAAGCTAATTTTCATTGAGCTTATAATTTGAATAATTTGAGATGTCCTATTAATGAATATATATAGAGAAAATATATATAGTCTATACAAACGTAGACATATATATATGCATATATATATATATATATATATATATATATATATATATATATGATTTTTTATTATTAATATTATTATTATGATTATTATCATTCACACAGACATTGGAAGACCCATTAGAAGACACAACTTATGTATCAATATCGAGATACGAACATACAGTCACGACTATATATATATATATATATATATATATATATATATATATATATATATATATATATATATATATATATATATATATATATATATATATGGGTTGGTCGTTCAATTTCAAAGTATTGCAAGAGTAGTTAATAAAATTTAAATATGAGCCATTAGCAAAACAAGATTAATTTATTATCATTTTTTTTTACATTAATCCTATTAATTTCGGAATAAAATTCCATCATCAGGGGTGACCAGTATTAAGTCATTTTTTAAAATCAAAAACAAGAATAAACAAACTTCAATTTTATTATCCCTTTAATTATGGACTTTTTTTGTATGAAAATCAATAAATTAATAAAGGTTTTATAGGTATCACAAACGTTTTCTATTCTATAAGTTTAAATGTCTTTTAGGATAATGTAACTCCCATAGTAATAATGAAGCTAAGAGCTGCATTGGTTTTAAAACCAGTACCCTATCTCGTCGCCTGACCATGCATCTTGTGAATTCTAGCTCAATTTATAAACATCTACAAAGCATAATTGCCCTCCCTTCTTCTTTAAGACAAATTCTAGTAAAGAACACTAAAATAATACATTCCAAAACCAATTCATAAAATTGAAACTACGGTAAGCTATCAAGATAACAACACAACAACCTACAAATTATAACGTAACGTATGAAACGAGTGGCAACATTTAAAAATGTTTGGCATGATGCGATTTTATTTGGTGATGCGACTCCTGCGTCAACGTCTTTCTTGGAACAATGCGACGAAGAATCAAAACGTTCGTGATACCTATGGAACATTTATTAATCTGTTTGATTTTAATACAAAAAGACCATTGGCTTAATTTTTTTATAATATAAAAAGGTATCATTAAACAAACGAATTCTGTTATTTTCAACAATGTTTGCATAAATGAGGAAATTTTACCTAATACGCACAATATATATATATATATATATATATGCATATATATATATATATATATATATATATATATATATATATATATATATATATATATATATATATATATATATATATATAGTAATTTTGTTATCTAGAGAATAACTGTTTTGAAATGGGCAGAAACAATTAGTTGAATTAAAATGTTTCATCAATAGATTCGGACCATTTACTTTATATATATATATATATATATATATATATATATATATACCCGTCAAGGCTTGGATTCTCAACCCTTAATGTTTTGCACTTCAGTTCAAATGATATTTTTTACTTTAAGTCGCAACAAGATAATTAAAAAGAACAAATGCATTATTCAAGTTTATGATGATGATCGATATCGGTTGGAACGCTATAGTAACAATAAGTTCTAGTATGAAATTCGAATCCTGAATTATGGCATAAACTGCAGACGAACGTTTTATCCACGCGGTCACCGATTATACGTTCGGCGTAAGAATACAAACTCTGCATAGATCTAAAATAGTTCGATTGTCTATAATAAATAAAGACACAAAGTTTCAAGTAAAAGTGGTGCAAAACTGTTATGTTCGAGAAATTAATTTTACCCTGTCCTTGGACGTGTATTCTTCTAGTTATTATAAGTTTAGATTTGAATCGACGACGTCTTAACTGGAATTGTGACGTCAGTCGACAAACGGTTTAATAATTCAAGTAATTTAAAGCTTTGTAAATGCACTTCAGAAAAGCAATATAGTTTTGATTGTCGAGCATAAAAGTGATTGTCCAGCTGTTTTGATTGGAAACCAAAGAGACAGCGGCCTTCTCGGTTCATTTGCCAAGTATAAGAAAGAAAACATATTCGGCATCGCTTGACTTACATTAGGTCACAGCACGTCAAAAATCGCATTCATATTAAATGTCATGCTTACTTCGTCTCAAACCGGCATTTTCTAATTACCTAAACTCGAATTACCCGACCAATAGCATTGCGCACGCTCCATTGGTCACCATCGACCTTCCGAACCTCCCATGGCGATCTCGCACCCTACTCCAGCTGAGCTCATCTATCTCTCTGCCAACACTCTAATACCTGCTTCGTACCTACACCGCTCTCTCTCTCTCTTCTCCTCTTCTCTCCTTCTCTCTCTCTCTCTCTCTCTCTCTCTCTCTTCCAGAAACCCGATAATGATCGTCGATGTTAATTCCTTTCACTCAAAGAATGGCGTCGACGACCAACGACGGCTTTGTCCGCCATTGAATGGCGCCGTTTCTATGGCAACTAACTCGCTCGTCCCGTTTTCCCGCCGTTTTCCCGCGCGCTGTGAAAATCTCCATTTTAATTCTCGTCTTCAATAATGGCGGCGACATCCCCTCTCGTAATTTAAAAAACGCATTCATCACTCACACGTCCCCCGTTCCGATTGCGCATTGTCAGTGACTGGAGACGAACACCAAAAAGTTCTTGACAGCAAATAAAACGGGTATCGAGTAAATCTCCGTCCGAAATAGGAAAAACTTGTCGAAAACATAATTTCTACTTTAGCGAATTATGCTCATCATACACCAGTTCATCGAAAGATAAATAAACAGTTATACAATTTGTTAAGGCGATCAAATTCTGTGAATTGTCATCAATGTGACGTGGCATAAGTGGCGCACCACGCTCGGCATCATCTTTGACTGCAAAATCAGCATTTGTCTTAAAATCGGTTATTTACCGGACTGTTGTGAGGCCCGTCGCTTTGTATAGCTTCGAGTGCTTACCGACAACGAGGAAGGCTGGGCGAAGATTCGCTCGACCACGTATCCAATCTGGATGTCTAAAGGCGCTACGACATTGCACCAATTGAGGCAAAATTGAAGGGAATCGCGGCTCAGATGGTTTAGACATGTGCAATCCAACTATATTTAGTATAAAAACAATTTACAGTATATGTCTGCCTTGTCCACCAATTTTTGGTCATGAATGTCCAACAGTGTTTGTTTTTATGAGAAGCACACCGGTATACGACGTGCAGAGTGTTCAATGACTATTACACACTCTTCTTTTAGCACTGCCTGGATTTTGGCGGTGATGCCCTCATAATTTCAGGGGTGTCTGCGGAATGTTTTAATCGAAGTTATCTTTGCGATAACCCAACTTATAAAAGTTTAGGGGTTATAGTCCGTTGAGTGTGAAGCTTAGTTAGGATCAAGACTCCTACTTACGTGACGATCACTAAAGTGTCCCTCGATATAATTGAACAGCGACAAAATAATAACTATTGGATATTTCTGAGTGAACCTTCGTTGAATCCAACCATATTTGATAGAAATAAACTTCAGCTTATGCCTAACTTGTCCATAAAGTGTCAGTCTTGAATATCCAGCAGTCTTTGTTCTATCACTATTCAATGATAATCACAACTGGATACGGCGTGCAAAATTATCAATAACTTTTCTGTTTCCCCTGCCCGGAGTTGGACTGTGATGGCCTCTTCGGTTCAGGAATAGTCTCGCGATTGTTTTTGAAAAAATATCTTTTAAATAACATCACAAATAAAAATTTGGGAGTGTATGGTTCGGTGAGTGTTAAGCCTATTCTGGTTCACATCTCCTACTGATAGGACGATCACCAAAGTATGCTCGCATATCATTGAAAAGCGATAAAACAAAGACTCTTGGCCATTCACGATTGAAACTTGGTGCACAAGTCAGGAATTAATTGAAGTTTATTCGTACCAAATATGGGTGGAATGTCGAAAGGATTGTGAATGTATTAACGATTTGATGGGTGGCATTTGTGATGTCGTCTTCGGTTCAAAAATAGTTTTGAGACTGTTTTGATAGACATTATCTTTGAGATAACACCAGAGATAGAATAATAGTGGATATTGCCTGATGAGTGTGAAACTTTCTAGGATTACTGATGAAACAATCATCCAAGTATTTCCGCGGTCATTCGAACTATTTGAAGTGTGCGTCGGGGGAGTATTGCTACCCTGCCGGTAGATTGTCTGCAAATTCCACTGCACCCCATCAAACGTACTCCATGAGTTTTAATATCAAATCAGTAGATTGTTGGTTCGTACTGGTTTGACGATGAGAATAAACGGTCAGTCAGAAACAATACTGAGCTCTACCTAGAGATCATTAAAAGGTTTTGGCCAACCTAGGTCAGACGAAGTTGTTATTTTTTTTTAAAACTTAGTTGAGCCCCCAAAAACGGAAGTTGGCACTGTAGATGTATGAGTCTACTGAGAATTAGGGTGAAATTATAGGGGGGGGGCATCCTAAATTGGGAGCTGGGCAGCAAGATGCTTCTTCACATAAGTAAAAAATTTCTGCATGTCGAAAAAGTCGGAGAAACAGGGAGCAGAGAGGGAGTTCCAAAGATCACAGCTCGAGGAAAGAAGCTATTGAAGTAGAAGGCTACCCGGCATCTAATGAATGGATGCGATTTAGCTGATCGTCGGGTTGGTTGAGTTTATTTACGTCGAGGAGGCACCAGAGCAGCAAGTTTATCAGAGCACATTCCATTGAAGTTCGTGTAAAAAAGCACAGGGATGCAACATTGAGACGAGGGCAACCTGGATATTTCCTCTAGTTAGGAAGGATCTAAGTATGTTTAATATCAGTCCAATAATACGTTATGTGAAGGATGAACAGTTTTCCCAACAGGATTGGGTAAAAGAGGAATGTGTCAGAGTTATTGACAATTTTGCACGTCCTGTCCAGCAGATGTGCACATTTAGAGCATATCGTTTGACGGCGATAAGACAAAGACTGTTGGACATTCATGTGTGTAACTTGGTGGACAAGTCAGTCATAAACTGAAGTTTATTTGTACCAAATATGGTTGGATTGCGGTAAAGATTGTCAATTTTGTTTTTAAGGGTCGCGTGATTCTTTGACAATTCAATATTTTGACGGCTTAATGAATATATAACGAGAATTGGGGGGGGGACACATTCTAACTGTGGCACTACATAGGCATTTTATTTGAAGCACAATATTAAGAAAAACAAGAACGATACATGCGCCTGAGAAACTAAAGAAAACACCATTGAATCATTATGGCCGATGTAGAAGTACCATTGCGGATTGAACAAAGGGTTCTTTCTCTATAGTTCCTCTATTTACGGTAAAACCTTTTATTTCTTAAATGTTTTGAAAACTTCATACCACGACCTTTGTCAGTTTCATTTGACCTATGACCTTTATTATTAGAATCTGACCATTTCTCTTCAATGTTGATTAATCGTTCAGAAATTACTTCCAGCTATTTTTTCCCACAAACATTTAATACTTCATTCTTGACTTTTTTACTTTTGATTTTTCATTTTTTGTTAATTCCCTGTCTTCTTTTCGCAACTCCTTCCTTTCTTCCTTTCTTTATGTCTTCCTTTTCTTTATTTCTTTATTTCTTTATTACTTCGTTACTCTTTTTTTTTCATTCTCTCTTTCTCTTCCTCTCTCTCTCTCTTAATTCTCCTTGTGTATTTCTTTCTGTGCGCTTTCCCATTGGACCGTCTTTCTTTTTCTTCATCCTTTTCCAAGATTCGTGTTATATTTGCTAATATCATTTTATCTCTTCTTTTAAACATTTTCCCCCGATTCTCTTTCTTAACCACCAACACCTTTTCTTCCTTCTCTCTAAATACCCCCCCCCTTCTTCATTTCGCCAATCTCATCCTTCTCTTCATCGATTCCTCTTATTGATCGCTTTCTTTCTTTCTTTTCGTATTTCCCCAACTCCTACACCCTATTGTTCTTTTTTATTCTTAATCTCTACATTTTTTCTCTTCTTCTTCCTCTTTCTTCTCCTTCTTCTTCTTCTTATCCTTCTTCTTCTTCTTCTTCTTCTTCTTTTTCTTCTTCTTCTTCTTCTTCTTCTTCTTCGTAGTCTTCTTTTTCGTAATATTCGTTTTCCTCTACTATATCCTTCTTCTTTTTTTTCTTCTTCTTTTTCCTCTTCTTCTTCCTCCTTTTTCTTCTTCTTCTTCTTCTTCTTCTTCTTCTTCGTAGTCTTCTTTTTCCGCTTCTCTTCCCTCCTCCTCTTCTTCTTGTACTTCTTCTTTTTGGTCTTTCTTCTTTTTCTATTTTTGTAGTCTTCTTCTTTGTAATCTTCTTTTTCCTCTTCTTCTTCCTACTCCTCTCTACTTCTTCTTCTTCTTCGAAAATTCACCTGATTTTCGAATTTCATCGAAAAAATACTTATATTTGTTCTCTCAACTTTTCCCCACCATAGTCGTTCCATTTTTCTTTGTTTACATTTTCTTTTAATTTTATTCCCCCTCTCTCTCTCTTACTCTCTCTCTCTCTCTCTCTCTCTCTCTCTCTATATATATATATATATATATATATATATATATATATATATATATATATATATATATCTTTCTCTTCCTCTTTATATATCTCTCATTCTTTCTCTTTTTCATCTTCTCTCTATCTATCGCTATCTCTCTGTACTTTCTCTTTTGTCCTTATTTGATTTTCCTTTCATCCCCTTTTTTTCAGCTTCAGTATTAGTTATTGCTAATACATTTTATTTTCAACGTTTTTCTAACCCTACCCTTAACCCTAACCTTCCCCCGCTTCTTTTCAGCTGCTCCTCGTAGTAACTACCAATTTTGTTCTTCTTTCTCTCCCAATACCACGTTTTTTCACTTGACACATCTCATCCTACTCCTCATCGCTTTCTCTACTTTGCCCTCGTTTTTCTTACTTTTCTACCCCCCCCCCCCCCGCTACTACCCCTCTCTATTCTCTTTCTTTATCTTTTTATTGGTCTTTATAATCTTTATATTCTTCTTCTTCTTCTTCCTCATCTTCATCTTCTTCTTCTACTTCTTTTTCTACTTTCTTTTCTTCTTTTTCTTCTTTTTCTTCTTTTTCTTCTTGCTTGTTTTTTTCCACCACAGTTTTCTTTCTTTCCACTTGTTTTTTTTTCTTTTCTTTCTATTTTTTCTCTCTGACTCATTCGCTCTGCAAAAAAAATGTATCGTACATCTGGAGCGTGTAAAACAGTTTGCAACCAGAATGGTGACAGAATTATCTACGCTTACCTACAAAGGGCTGCTCCAAAGACTACATCTATTCTCACTTGAGCGGCGACAGATGCGAGGAGACTTGATTCTAGCATACATCATCATCAACGAGAATTTTAATCTAACATTTTGATGAGTTTTCCACCCTAACGCCAAATTGTAGTTCTCACTCTCACCCGTAAAAGATGTTACCACCGTTGTTTTTGGCCCAATAGAAGAAAGGAAGCAATTCTTTTGTCAGTGTTTCTGCAACGTACCAGAGGAGGTCGTGACAGTGACTACCATATCCAAGTTTAAAGCATCCCTGGACAAACATCCAGACGATGTGCGCATGTAAATAACTTCTACCTGTCTCTTTACATGGCTTGTTTGCTAAATAAATTTTATTTGATTTGATTTAAATTTTATTTGATCTCGTGTGTATCGCTTACTCTCTCTCTCTCTCTCTCTCACTCTCTTTCTCTCTCATTCTCTAACTGTAATTTATCATTTTCCCTTCTTTCTTTTTCTTTCTCTCCTTTCAACTATCCGTGTTTGCTTACTCTTCTTTTCACCTAAACCCCTTTCTGATCCACCGACCATTCTTTTCTTCCTTTTCACCGAATCTTCCCCCTTCTTCATTTCGCCAATCTCATCCTTCCCCTTACCTCTTCCTCCAATGTTCGTCTTGTTTCTCTTTTTCTTCTACGTCCTATTCCTCGTCTTTCTTTTTCTTCTTCATCGTCTTCTATTCCTTCTTCTCTTTCTTTTTTATCTTCTTTTTCCCCCCGAAAATTACCCTGATTTCCCATTTCCTGTAAAGAATAATACTTTGTTGCCCCCCTCACTCTCTCCCACCATGGGCTTTCCATTTCGCTTCGTTTCAGTAAACCTATAACCTTTTCAAACCTTTCATCCGGCGGCCATTTTGTTTCTGTTTTTATATCAAACAACGGCAATTATTCTGAAGAATAACAAAACACCGTTCTGCAACTCGACGGATTTGAAGCACAAAAAGAACGTCGACTTCTTGGGAATAGGAATAAATGAAAGACACATTTTTATTGCCAATGGCCAGCGGACAGGTTTTTCAACGTACCAGATCTTCGAGTAAACCTATATGTACTTGGATAGGAACATTGGCGCTATACAATCATGCATTAATCAACTTTGCACCTTATTTTTCGGATTTTGTATAATAAAGGGTTCCGTTCGAAATTCCGTACTGATTCCAAAGTTCGACTGAAAGATACCGGAAGTCGACAAGATACACATAGAGAAGGTCGGAGGTTACATAAGCCGAAACGTTGTGAAAATAGCATCTAACATGAGACAGTAGTCCGAATAATCAAAATAGTACAATATTCGACCGGTATTAAATCATTTAGTAAATATTTATTATTTAACCAGATGAATAGGGGGATATTTCTTTCATTTGAAGAAGATAGATATGAACAAATAGATATAGATAGATATACATATAAATAGATAGATAGATATACAGATATATATATGTATATATATATATATAGAGAGAGAGAGAGAGAGAGATAGATAAATAGATAGATAGATAGATAGATAGATAGATAGATAGACAGATAGATAGATAGATAGATAGATAGATATGAACAAAAATAGGTAAACAGATAGAAGGAGAGAGATAGAGAGAGAAAGAGAGAGAGAGATGGATAGATAGAAATAAACAAAGATAGATAGATAGATAGATATGTTATATTATGAGGGGCCTGTGTGCCCGGAAGTGTGTAGGTCCACTAGTTGTTATTATGAGAAGGGGTGAACTTTGTCGAGCTCGGTGCAGGTCACGCTGACACGCACCGAAGGGAACCGCTGTGAGTCACTCGTGTTTTGAAAAACTGTAACAAGGTTTTAAAAGTCGACGCCGGCGCAGACGGCGTCGGGTCAGAAAAGGTAAACAAAACATGAGTGAACGAAAGGTTTTGCATGTCTGTCCCACGTGTACATCTGTGACGTCACTCCTTCTTTGTGAGAAATTTAGGTTTGAAAATGAGTCCCTAGTTTTGCAGCAAGCTGGACGGTCGACCTATCTAAAGTGCTTAGGAAGTGGGAGCGCGGAATCGAAAATGTAATCGCTCGTCATAATGGCTGGACCTCTTGGAGATCCAGCAGTAATTTCCCGTGCATCTTCGCATCCTCCAGCGAGAAGAATGAATGAGGATCGAAAGGATGAATGGAAACAAAACCCTTTTTGCAACATAACGAATAAATAATTGAATCTCTGTGAGGAAAATCGTTTCCGCGTTTCTCTTCTGCCTGTCGATAACATTTATCCACAGATCGAATATCATCAATACAGATAACAGCTAAGGAGACACCACGAAATCGACGGTACCAACGGCGATGACGACCAGGCGACGAGAGAAAATGTAAGGTAACTTTTTGTGCATAACATTTTGGGTCCTAATCTGTAAAGTGGAAAGAACTAAAAATCGAAAGATATGCCTAACGAACAATGTTGAATGAACTGTGTTTAATGAGTAAGAATTTAAAAAACGAACAATGTTTAAAAATCCGTAATTTGAAATCTTTAAAGAGCAGATGTTTTAACGAGAATTAATGTGTAATAGGTTTACAGTTTAAAGACTTAAAATATCCCTAAGAAAATCTCGCTTGAAAGTGCCTTACGGAAAGAGTTAAAAAAAAGATTGAAACCGCTTAATAATCTTCTCATAAACTTTCGTATTGTTTTCGGTTCGGAGAAGTTTTAATTAACAAGCGTTATGTAACAAATGCATTTTTGGGACCGTAACCAATTGTTTGACTGGTTTAAGAGAACTGCCCCGGTCCAGGCAGGAGTAGTGACTATGTAACAAATCCCCTTTTGGTGCCACGCCCCCTTTGAGTGGCTATGTAACAGATAGATAGATAGATAGATAGATAGATAGACAGATAGATAGAAAGATATATATGAACAAATATATATATATATATATATAGATAGATAAATAGATAGATAGATAGATAGATAGATAGAAACAAAGATAAATAGATAGACATATAGATAGAAAGATATATATGAACAAAGATAGATAAATAGATAGATAGATAGATAGATAGATAGATAGATAGATAGATGGTGATTGCTTCTTCTTGACAGAAGTTTGCTATCTCTTCATTTAGTTGTTGTGCGGCCGTGTACAAGTAGGTGGCTCTTTAAATCAGCTCCAGTCTCACATTGACGTTCACATATGTGACACAAACACTTTTTGCTGGTAAGGGTGCCTGCATGTAAACTTTAAAAACAATTTTTTTATCATTTTTCTTGCCAGAGATGGGGCATCCTACCGGATGACATACAGTCACCCGCTATTTCAGACACTCCAGTCAAGAGGTCTTTTTAACATTCTAACCATCCCTTTAAGTGCAATTGTTTGTATCTCTCTTGCACTTGGTTCACCGGGTAAATTTGCCAGGTAGTTTTTAAAATTCTTTTTCATTAGTCCGGTTGGTTCTACAATTACTGGGATGATGGAGATCTTTCTAAGATTCCAGTTTCTTTTCATGTCGTACATAAGACCTTGGTATTTCGTAATCTTTTCCCTTTCAGCTCTGTTTAAGCAAGCATCATTAGGAACATTGACTTCAACTAAGGTTGCTACTTTCTCCATTTGGTCCCATATCACTCTGTCAGGTTTAGCAGCTCCGTTTTTTTAGAAATATAGCTGTAGGGATTGCATATTCATAGTGGATGGTGTATGACTTATTTCCATCTGTTCTTTCTGGTATATGCTCCCAGGATTTACTGTTACACTGGATATTTAACATTTTACAAATAGTCCAGTGAAGGTATTTGTACACTCCCTTGTGTCGCATTGTATAGTAGCCATCCCCCAGCAGAGCCTTACAACTGGATGTCAGGTACCTCACACTCTCCACTTCTGTGTGTCAGAACCTGCACTTGTTATTGTTGCTGAGGCCACTGATCTTTTTAAAGGCATTGGCCATCAAGCCTTGATCTTGGGCAGCCATTATCATTCTCTCCTGATCATAGTAGAGCGATCTTTTTTTTCCAGCAAGTTTACAGAGCCTTCCTTATGTATATATTCCTGGGATAGTTAATCTAGGAAATACTTAGCATGTGATTGGTTGGCCCATTCTTCCAGTTTTCTTTCCAGTATTTCTGGCGCCTCTTTCCTTCTATTTCAGTGGCAGGCTTGTTGTCCGTTTCTGTCTCATTTGTAAGACAGTCCTGTCCAAAATCTTTGGCCAGTTTTATGATAGAGGTTTTTATGGATCCCAGAATATCTTGTCAAGCCAGTTTTGAATTTGCAAATTAGACCACAAATATGATAGCTTAGCACTAGAGGTCGTGCTGTTAGAGCCTCCTCATAAAACTGTTGATCCTGTCTTTGGTTGTGAGATTTAAGATGATTTACAAGTCCAGCTTTTGACAAAACAAACCTATCATATACAGTGCACTTCAGTTCCCGTTGTATATTCTTAGACACTATACTTTTATCCTGCTTTCTTAAAAAACGATTTCAGACAGCAGCATCCACACGACGCTCTTCCAAATCCTAACATCTTACTATGATGTTTTTCCCATAGAGTGGTCGGTCTTCCGATTGTACTTCCCAATTATCTACATCCATCTCAAGTAGTTTAAAGTTGTTTTTCAGGGCATCCTTAAACCTAAAAAGACAGACAGATATCTAGACACACTTATAAATAGATAGATAGATAGATAGATAGATAGATAGATAGAATTGAATATAATTGAACTGAACTGTTATAGACTTATACATAGACATTAACGAATATATATAGGTTCGAATAGACTCGCTACAGACACACATATATATTATATATAAAGTAGAAAGCATTTTCATCTCTATCTTTATGATCAATAGAATTTTTAACAACAAGCTTCATAATAAAATTTATTTCGGCAATCATACAAAGAAAATTCTGCTTAGTGTTGTTAAAAAATTGCATTTCCGAGCGATTTTAGTACTTTAGCATCATTTAATCCTGATCTATATTTTATCATTAATTAGTCATAAATTTAGGAGGAAGAGGAAGGGAATTTTACCTCTACACTCAGAAGTCCTAATTCTGCCACCCATAACACCTGGACACATTTAATAACAGACAATATTTTCGATAATAATCGTCGACTGTTATGCGAAAGAGAGATGGGGGGGGGGGAATAAAGAGAACATAGAAAGTAAGGGAGACAGAGGGAGGGAAGGATCAAAGAAACTCGCTTGTTTGCTTTTTACTTACATTCAACAGTAAAGGGAGGGAGTTGTTCAGTTCTGATCATGTGTCAACGTGGCTCAATCGGTTATTGCACCGTTCCTTCTTTTTATTTGTGTGTTCGAGCCCTAACACCCGGAGCATCAGAGTGTTTACTCTTATTTTTTTGCTAAAATAAATATTTAAAATTTCAATATTAACCCTTTCATTTTTCATGCTGTTGTTCCACAAACATAAATAAGAAAAGTTATAATAAATTATCCTAAATTCAGATTTGACCAAACATATTTGTTTTTGTGAGAGTCAGGGACATCGAGAAATATGTTTAGCCTTCATTACTAGTCGTTAGGGCCTTTTCGGAAGTCAGCTCAACTTGAAGGTATGTGGTTCAAGAACACGTTAGATTAGCTATGTAGACATCGATGGATACGTTTTGCCTTCATTAATAGTCGTAGGAGCCTTTTCGGAAGTCAGCTCAACTTGAAGGCACGTAGTTCAAGAACTACTTAGATCAGCTACGTAGAATGTCTATATAAAATCATGCATGAAAGGGTTAAGTAGGTTGTTTGGTTTCAGATGTTTTCTATAATCTCCATAATTTACAATTCCGATGTAATGTGTTCCACAAACGAGACGCCTTTGAGAAGAAGCTCTCTCTATGGAAAATTATGGCTGACGCTAAGAATATAAAGGAAGAAAAGAAAGTATTTTTCCGTTGTGATAGAAAACGAGTTATTGCTATGTCCTGCAATGAGAAACACGAGATGTGAACTCACACTAGAGGAAAGAGAGAGAGAGAGAGACCAACAACGTTTTTTGTAAGAAATAGGTCGTAGGAAAATACATAGGTAATCTCCCACTAAACTGCGTAGTCAATTTTGTATTCTGTCAATGCAAAAAAGAGTGATCTGACTTCCTTGAGTGCTAAGATTAACAAAAGCTATAATCTCCATCTTTATAAAGTAAGGTATGGTTATCTCTCTCCTCTCTCTCTCTCTCTCTCTCTCTCTCTATATATATATATATATATATATATATATATATATATATATATATATATATATATATATATATATAAGTTAAAAAGGAATAACTCAGACCAACATTTCAGTCATGCCACGTTATAATTTTATTTCATCTCGTCAGGACGAGAATCATCAGACGTGTTACTGTGGCTGGTGGTTTCGCCTTGATACTCTTTAGAGAGAGGAGAAGGGGAGGGGTACACAGTAATTACCTGAACTAATTAAAAAATCATTGTGAATTTAGAATATATATTCTAAACAAATACGGTGAGTAACATGGGCACGTTTTTTTTGTAAGTATTAATATACGGCCTGATCACGTTGACACACCGGCTACCGTTAGATCGCCGAAGTTAAGCGACGGTTAACCTGGCCAGTACCGTATGGGTGACTATTTGGAGAAAAATTTATGAAGAATCCATGAGCGATTGCTCTTTTAGCACATTACCTTGAGTGGAGTGTATTCTATGGCTCACTCTTCAAACTTAAGTATTTTTTATTGACCTCTCAGGTGTGGGTTTTGATGAATGTGTTTTTTTTGTAGAACTAACTGGATTCGAATCCGACACACCCAGGTCCCTAGTCCGCGTCGTTAACCACTCAACCACCGTGCGTTGAATGTGGAGATCTAGCTACGGACACCTAGCTATGGGTAAATAGCGTCGCCAACCCGCTGTCCTTAACGTGGTGACTATAGCAAAAAAACTGAATGACAATCACCAATAAGAGGATCGGAAACCAGGGAGGAATCCTCCTCCAGGAGTGACTAAACCCCTGATCGTGATGATTAACATTTTAGAAGGGGCATATTGCTTAAGTTTTAATTTTTATGAACCGATCATTATGAATTTTTGAATGTATTATCTCCGTAACTCGGAGTGTAACATTGACAAATTATTTATTTGTGCTCTTTTCCATTGAGGTCGTGAATCCATTTTCAAAATCTGTTTTGTAAAACGTAGGAGATATTATCATTGGCTGAGTTTTCTTTGAAGCTGATTATTTAAGAATATGCATATATTACCATACGACAGAAAACATTTAGTATCTTATTAAAATAAAGTTGAGCGAACTACGTTAGCTGTACGACTCGGCATTACTCGGTATCCAATGATTTTTAAAAATGTTTTGTAAATATGTGTTAAAAGCAAGTAATAATTATTAATAGTAAAATGAATAACTCGTATTCTTATACTAAGAATTATTTTCTCTTCGCTGAGTTTTCTTCGAAGGTGATTATTTAAGAATGTCCATATATTACCGGAGCGGATTAAGTGTTTTATTTGTTAATAACGTGTAATGAAGTACGTTAGCTTACAAGAAATGACATGGTACAACAATAACAGATGAAAATTGGCAAGTCAGAATAAAACTTTTATTTGTGAACTTACATGCTATTTAAGTTCAACTTTTAAAATCCGGCCACATAATTTTATAGAGTAGATTATACTAATTCATATTTATTTTTTAATATGAATACTGTTTTTGATCCACGAAAGAACGTCTAAAACATCATGTCGAAGATTGCTATCTAAAAGTTAATTAAACGAACTTTGTTTTTTTCGATTTCAGATCGATGCAACCTTTGGCGAGCTGATAGCTAATTAATACTATTATAAGTGCACCCTTTTTCCTTAGCTTTTCCCGTGTGTCCCTCTTCACCACCACCCGTTTTGCGAGGCACACGAATGTTCATGCGCCAAAACTGATCGGCTACACACACCCGAGTCCCGACTTTTGCAATCAATAACTACTCGTTCGATTCTTTTAGTTTCAAAAATGAATTCTCCCTTCTGATCACGGTTTCCATGGATACCGAGTTCGATTTCCGTGCCTAGTCCCCCCTCTATTCACCAAAAGTCATGAACGCATCGATCGAAATTCGTGCACAGAATCAATTTCGAAATCGCCAAGCACGCATGCGCATGAAGGATTAAAAAGAAAGATTTAAAATTCTGATATCCTATAATTTCACAATTTTGGGGAATTGCTTCGCAGCTCTCCCTCTCCCTCTCTCTCATCCTCTCTCTCTCTCTCTCTCTCTCTCTCTCTCATCCTCTCTCTCTCATCCTCTCTCTCTATCTATCTATCTGTCTGTCTATCTATCTCTTTCTCTTTCTCTATCGGTATCTCTCATTTTCTTTATATTTCTCTCCCTCTTTTTCTGTCTTTCTCTTTCTCTCTCTTTCTCTATTTTCTCTCTCTCTCTCTCTCTTTTTCTCTATCTTTCATTGTCTATTTTTCTCTTGCTCTATCTCCCTCTCTCTCTCTTTTTATCTCTCTCTCTCTCTCTCTCTCTCTCTCTCTCTCATAACACACCCACATACATATCTAATCCATAAAATTAAGTCAGTCGGATTTTCAACGTCAGACCAAAATATCATTTAATCTGACAATTTTCAATAGGTGTTACTGTTTAATTGTACTGACTTATAAACATTTCTTAGTTGAGCTGCTAATATGAACTATTCTTAAATAATCACTTAAAAATAAAGATAGTAAATTATCATATAGACTTCTCTACCTTAAGTTTAAAATACACAAGAAATTAAATAAATGTAAAAAAATAGAATGACTTCAACGTAGGGTAGTCACAGCTAATATATATATATATATATATATATATATATATATATATATATATATATATATATATATATATATATATATATATAAAGTATTTGTTATTGTTTATTATCTATGTACGTATACGTTTCGTCCTTGAACCGGGACTCATCAGCATAGAGATATGCCTATTAACTATCGGTCATGCGATTCGAAACCCCGGATTACTAGTATTTTACAACTCAAATCATACGCCTGAACCACACGGCCAATTTTAAATAGCGAATAAACTGTGATAATTTTGACACGTTATCGGCGGCTATAACGTCCAAAGCGTTCTACTTTTTTGAGGAAGGAACGATGCATTTAAAGCTAGTGACGTCATGCTGTGTTAATACTACACATACAGTGCTCTACTTTTTCGAGGAGCGACAAATAATATATATATATATATATTCCATTTTTATTTTTACATATATATATATATATATATGTGTGTGTGTGTGTGTGTGTGTGTGTGTGTGTGTGTGTGTGTGTGTGTGTGTGTACTGGCGATAAAAACATAGCTGTTTTCTGAGTATTTTCCACTTCCTAATCTGTAAAGATCATTGCATGAAGTCGTCCTTTTTAATAGGGCGTGTAATTATATATATATATATATATATATATATATATATATATATATATTAATTTATTTCAACGTATATATAAAAAAAAACATGGACACGTGTTTCTGGCTAACAGCCGTCATCGGCATGGATCACTTGGGCAAGGATCTAACCTACGATTTCACTGTTTACAGTCTGGCGTTTCACCACAAGCCAACGAACACCTTCTCGAAATATGTACGATATTTTATCGGCATAACGTTACGGAGTCTTTGTTACTGTTTTACTGACGATAGAAACATAGATGTTTTCTTAGTATTTTTCCACTTCCTAAGCGGTAACGAACATTGCATTGAGTCGCCATTTTAAATAGGACGTGTAATTATCTTCTTATTTTATATATATATATATATATATATATATATATATATATATATATATAAATATATATATATTGATATATATATATATATAATTATTTATAAATAATATTTTTAACACGGTTCGAACTCCAATACGAAAGTTATATTTAACTCAGTAGTTGGAGCGCGTACCGATCTGCCCACCATGTATTTTGTTAGTAATGGGATAGTAAATTAGCGCAAATTCGGCGGACATAAGCATAATATATATATATATATATATATATATATATATATATATATATATATATATATATATATATATATATATATATATATATGAGGGTTCATAACTAAAAGGTAACTGTTAGAGAATTAAAACTATTGTGAGGTGAGGAAAGTTCAATATACTGGATAGAGCAAAAATAAGGTGAGTCAATGAAAAATAATTAGACCTGCAGATAGAAACAAATCAATATATTCAGTTGTTAAGAACAAGGAGTATTTAGTAAATAAAAATATTTCTTCTTCTTCTCTTTCAATTTCATTCCTTAAGCCAGGCTTTTCAAAGATTAAAATCTCATCATCAGAGGAAGTAGTGATTGATAAGTTGACAGATAAGAACAGTCAGTATTCAAAATTTCAAAAAAGTTTTTTTAAATAACTTTAATTTACATTGTAACACACCCGTTTGAACTTTTAAAATTAAAAAAAACCTTCTTTTTTTTAACTTTTTTCAAATTTAGAATATTGACTGTTCTTATCTGTCAACTTATCAATTACTACTTCCTTTGATGATAAGATTTTAATCTTTGAAAAGCCTGGCTTAAGGAATGAAATTGAAAGAGAAGAAGAAGAAATATTTTTATTTACTAAATACTCCTTGTTCTGACCAACTGAAGATATTGATCTGTTTCCATCCGCAGGTCTAATTATTTTTCATTGACTCACCTTATATATATATATATATATATATATATATATATATATATATATATATATATATATATATATATATATATATATATATATATATATATATATAAAGAGAGAGATGCAAATATTATTTTTATTAGAATAAATAAAAAATAAAAAATTTCTTGACTTTTTTCTAATAATTACGCTCGGTACAACGAGCCTCATGAGGGATACGAACAAATAAAAGGTATTAACCCTTTTCGTAAGAGTCCCTTCTGGTCTTGTAGAAGTAGCGTCCTGATTTTGTGTGGACTAACGGTGTAATGTCTATTTTAAATATGAGCTTAAGATCGCGCATGGTCGCAAATAGGTATAAATATGGTGAAGTTCATTTTTAAGCATCTTTTAAATGTAAAACTAACGGAAAGAGGCAAAATGACTTTAGAAAGCATGTGTCAGATGCAAAAGATTTTTTATTAAAATCAAAATAATTTTTTTCATCCTGACCTTTTTTCTAATAATTTTCATTATTCTGTGTGCTCTATTGTTCTAGTTAAATGTACAATAGTAGATGGTGATGTTCATTCGGAAATCATCGGATGATTCGGAACTGTCCTGCAATATGGAAATATGTTTTCTTTATAAATTCTGCATCCATTTGAACTATAGAGATGTCATAATTATTTTTTTCAGAAAAAATTAAGCATTATCTATTAAAATACAATATTTTCTTTAACTTATTACAAACTGGAACTATATACGTACTTTGAATAGTTATTCCACCGTTTTCGTATTAACCGTTAGACATTCAACATTTAAGCTCAATGGATGTAAATTTTTAACCACAGAGCATGTATTAATAGCATTAATAGAAAGCACGTCATGTATTTGAATTTTGAAAAGTTAATAAAGATATGCTTACTAAAATTTACCTTTCTATTATATATATATATATATATATATATATATTGTAGTTTCGTTTCCTAGATGTTAATCCAATGAAACTCCAGTGTTTATACAATAGTACTCAATAAAAATTAGAGCTATATATATATATATATATATATATATATATATATATATATATATATATATATATATATATATAATCAAATGTAGTGGAATTAAATATAAACTAAAAGTAAACCTTTAGTAGATAGAACCTATAATGAAATGGTTTACGAGATAGAGCAATTATAAAGGTATACGAAATAAGAGTGATAAACATGTACGAAAGTCCAGATTTATTTCAAACTTAGATTATTCAATGCAAGGTCTTTGAAAATCCTTGGCTTAAGGAAAGAACAATAAACATTAGTTTATTAAAGAATATACCTTGCATTGAACAATCTAAGTTTGAAATAAATCTGGACATTCGTACATGTCTATCACTCTTATTTCTCCTACCTTTATATATATATATATATATATATATATATATATATATATATATATATATATATATATATATATATATATATATATATATATTTATATATATATATATATATATATATATATATATATATATATATATATATAAACAAAAATTATTAAACAATACCGAGTGTTTTTGCTTGATAAGCTTTTTTGTTCAATTTTCCGAATAGTCCATTGATTATTTCGGCGAAATTTGTTTATGTAAGTTCCGTGGGTTTCTTTTCTAACTTTTTTACGAAAACTTACGATTTGATTCGTCAAATTACCTCTAGGTGGTGTTAATCTTGGTGTCTTTGCAAATATATCTTCACTGTTGACTTTTTTAAAGGTCTTTTTTAAAAAGAGCGTATATTATATTGAGATGTTACATGAAAACGTGATTACGTTCTAAGCGCGTATATGATTCAAAAGTATGATATATATATATATATATATATAGAGAGAGAGAGAGAGAGAGAGAGAGCGAGTGATTGTATTTTATTTACTAGCTGTTAGTCAAATGAAACTCCATTGTTTATACACTAGTGCTCAATAACAGTTAGATCTGTATTATATATATATATATATATATATATATATATATATATATATATATATATATATATATATATATATATATTTGTGATTTTTTTAAATATATATATATTTACGTATGAACTTTTTATAATTCCCGAAATTATTTCAAATTGCAAGCTGAATATTCCAAGCTTCAGAGCATATATACTTTTTAGTTATATTCTAATAACCAAAGGAAAAATCGACTTACAACCGTATTTGTATTTATTTATTTTTCTCAATTTCCATTATTTTCTGATTTCGATCCTATACTTGTATATTTTCCCTTCGTTTTGAAAACAAGATTTATATTTATTTGTTCTCAATTTTTTTTTATATCTTCCGCGCGTTTCACAGCTTTGTTAATCAAAAATATATAGTTTTTATTTCAACATCGTTGATCATCAGAGAATTTTTTTAATTTAATAGTCATTGATCAGCGATGTTTTACTAAAATTAATATATGACAGCATGTCATTTTGAAAAATTTGGTTAAACAAATTATGTGACAACGTATGTTAGTGATCCTTTATTTAATGTTTCTTAATATGAGAGTTAAACTTATTAACAAAAAAACATACAAAATTGTTTACAAATCGAGTACTTTTTATTCTGATAAATTATCATCTTTGTATTCACTTAACCTGATAAGTATACGTAAGGCAATCGTGTGTACCAATCCTGGCTGGTTCCATAATATTTTCAGAAGGGGTAGGGAATTTGGGGCAGTTTCAGTTCTTTGAATTTGTGTAATATTCTTTATATGTTGTTGTATTTTTATTTGAACATGCCATGTTGGTTTCTGCACTTGATGATTTTCCTAAATATTTCTGCTGTTTTCGTCAGTGTTGTGCGTTGTATGATGTCATTTAACCCTTTCATTTAAATTATTCTTAGCCTTTTTTCCAGTTTTTGTCAGAACTGTTCTTAATGCTCCTACACTTATTTGTATGACAGAAATGCTCTTTTTTAGTTCTTTGGCAAGTTCCATGGATTTTTCTGCCTCTCTGATCTTCAATGTGTGTATGGCTGGAACGGAAAATCTACGATTTGGCAGAGTTTTTTCTGCCTCTTGTTGACTATTGTCTTCCTGCTTGGATGGGTTTGTTCGTTTGTATTTCCATGTCCCAGAGGATTCCATGATTTTCGTTTTCCAATGCAATTCTCGATTTGTGTCTGTACTATTTGTCTGCATGTTCGAAATGAAGACGCCAGCGTAGATCCTACTAGAACGTGTCTCGTTCTGCATTCGTTTCGGGCTAATTAGTTGCATTCACTTATTATGTGATTTACTGTTTCATCTCTTCTTCCTCAGAGTCTACATTTGCTGTTTTCTGGGTATTGTCTCTTTTAGATTGTATGCAGTTCGTTCTGATCGCATTGCTTTGTGTGACTATCAGTAGTGATTCAGTTTTTCTATTTTAAATGTCCTTTCTCTGACCATGTCCATTTATTTATTTGGTCAGCCTCATAAGATATCCATGTAGCTGCTTCTCTTTTTCATGTTTTTCATGTATTTTATTTTCACGTTTAGCTGCTATCTTTATTATTTTTCTTGCTGGTGCTGTTGGCGGAGGTAATCAGTCCTCCTATATGTGGTCTAGTGTATTTTTCTAGTACTTTATTTGCATATATCATGAAATATTCACTATTTACTGCCCTCTTTTTTTCTTTTTACATAAAGTCGGTCAGTATCATCATTCAAGTGTAGTGCTTTGTACATTGGGTTTAGGGTTCTTATATTCCTTTACATGACCCCTTCTTTTGTTCAGTTTCTGAAGTGTCCGGATTATCTTAATAGAGTTACTGTTCAAGTATGTGTTATTAATTAGGTTTCTGCTATATAAATTTGCTTTTCAAAAAAATTGCCTGCACATGTTAGTTATTCTCTTTTAACCATCCCTTTTATATCTATAAGGTGGGGAAGCAAAATGTTCAATATTTTGAGGTCGGGATTGAAATACAGTGTATGACCAAGTAGTTTATTGAAAATCATGAGATTTGTTTGCCAAAAGAAAGTTTACATAATAGCAAATGTTTTTATTCTATGTGTCCTTCTTCTTTCTTAATAACTGCCTTCACACACTTTCTGAAACTTGTGCAAGTGTTCCTTAAATATTCGGGAGACAACTTCTTCGATTCTTCTTTAATAGTATATTTAAGAGAGTCTACATTGATGTGTGATGTTCTATTGGTAGCATGTTCAAAAACACCCCGTCTAACATAACCCATAAACACGATTCCCCAAAATTGCTGAAGTTTGATTTGCAGATTTTTTTTGATTTTTCTAGCTGTGCACCATCCTGTGTCCATACATAATTATACTCTAAGAAGTTTTCTTTAAGCCATGGCAATACCTGATATCTCAGACTCTTGTAGTAAGTATTAATATTGATCTTTTCATCAGCTTTGTAGAATTTGATAGACTTTTTATTTTCATCGGGGGCTACAAGAGCAAAAGCCACAACTTTAGCAGGATGTATTGCTTTGAATCTACTCTAAATATCAGCTGTCGATTTTGCGATAAATCTCTCATTTTTGTGATTCCGAACAACATCAAATGTGAAGATATTTTTATCTGAAAATATTGTTAATAGGGAAGAGTTTTTCTTGACTCATGTAATATTTTATTGAACATTTTTAATCTCTGTTCTTTCATAGCTGTTGTTAACAAGTGTTTTAGTGTTCTTGTGTTGATTTTAACATCAAATCATATTTTACTGCATTTCTAATGGTAGTGTTGTCTACCTCAAGTTCAATTGCCATTTTTCTCATGAATTTGGTTGGACCCTTTAGGATTTTGGATTTGATAGCTTTAATAAAAGCTTTGGTACGTTTTTTCTTGATTCCTCCACTTCCAGACTTCATCGTAATAGTTTTGCTGACAGTCATTCTATTCTTTACATCATAAACAGTATTTATTGAGACTCTAACTATTCTTGAAATCTCTTTTGGTGTGACGAGTGCATTAAGCGAATTACACACCCTTTTACGTTTGCTTTCCTGATTACTCATATGGACAAAAGTTTTTTTAAACGGTAAAGAATAATAGTGATAGCTATGATTAGGGCATCAACATATGCTTGGTTAAAAAACAATTGACTTAATGTTCATTGTAAAGTTTGCTTCCAGTATACGTAGGTATTTATAAGTGTCGCGTTCACCAAGTTCTCTCATATCTCGATTAATGAATTCTGCTGCTTTTAGTTTTGCGTTGGTCATCTCAAGCAGTGCACATTTTTTTTACTCTAAACTGCATTGCCATATCCTAACTAAAAATCTTTATTGAACTCCCTTCTGTCTTTTGCAAATAGCTTGAAGCCATCCATATACACGACTGTATTGCTAGACTTTAACTAAATCCGAACTTC
Source organism: Sepiola atlantica (assembly GCA_963556195.1). Lineage (NCBI taxonomy): Eukaryota > Metazoa > Mollusca > Cephalopoda > Sepiida > Sepiolidae > Sepiola > Sepiola atlantica. Next base: position 119,736,618 of record OY744515.1, read on the forward strand.
CCCGACATCACACCAAGTCATCGCGCAAACCGCGTTACGGCTTACTCAACAGTAAAAATGTCATGTTAACTGACTTAATCCTGATTTGACGACGTTTGAAATTTAAATATTTTAAGATTTAACCGTTTGTTCAAAAAATATTTTTTATTTAGTCATGTGATCTTTACGGATAGTAATTTAGTTCATTCCACATAATAGAAGCATAATTATAACGAACTTTTTGGCCTGACGATGTCTGGCTTCTTATAGCTGCGACTGAAATGTGTTACGAATGTGTGGCCAAACTGTTTGTATAAATAATACTTTTTATTACAAGAATATATATATATATATATATAAAATATTTGTTATTGTTTATTATCTATGTACGTATACGTTTTGTCCCTTTTCAATCGACACTCATCAGCATAGAGATATAACTATACACTACCGGTCGTACGATTCGAAACCCTGGATTACAAGTATTTTTCAACTTAAACGTCGTTAACCGCGCGGTCAATATTTGAATAGCTGATAAACAATGATAATTTAACACATTTAAAAACGGCTTGATGTCCAGGCATTCAACTTCTATTTAAGAAGGAATGATGCATATAAAGCAAGTGACGTCATGCTGTGTTTGTACTACCATTTAAAGTGCTCTACTTATTTTACGAGGAGCGACAAATATAAAATATTTGTTATTGTTTATTATCGATGTACGTATACGTTTCGTCCCTTTTCAACCGAGACTCATCAGCATAGAGATATGACTATTCACTACCGGTCGTACGATTATAGGCGATTGTTAACAAGCTTCTAACAGTGACAAAAAGAGGTAAAAACAAGGTAGTCAACAAATAACTGTTTCCAAAGGCAAGAAATATAATTTTTCTACTTACATGTCTATTTGTTTTTGTTTAAAAGTATTTTAAAGCGCTTTTATTTACATTTTTATAGATACCTTCTGAGTCTTGAAAACTTCATGTATTCAAAATAGTGCCTGATTTTACTCGAAGTGAAACATCCATATCGTAGGTTTAACAATTCAAAAATAGAAAATTACATTAAAATACAGGTAATAACTGTCACAAATCGGTCGTTAATTTAATTTTCAACCGATCTCTATAGTTTTTTCAGCTATATATTTTTTTAATTTTCGATTTTTGACTTCTTCCACGTCATCGAGGTAAAATCCGGCGCCATCTTATATACGTCAAGTCTACAAAACTCAGAAAGCAATGAGAAAAATATAAATAAAAGCGTTTTAAAATACTTTCAACCCACAAAAAATAAACATATTAAGTAGAAAAGTAACTTTTCTTACCTTTGGTAACAGTTATTTGTTAGCTATTTGTTTTGTTTTTTTATTATTTTACCCCTTTTTTCTCTGTTGGAAATTGTTAACAATCGGCTATATATATAATCGGCTGTATATTGGTTGGTATTATCCCGGACGTGCCTCATCATAAAATAAAGATTTCATGTATTCATAAACTATTTAAAATTACCCACGTTTGTAGCCGACCTTATTTTGTCTGGACGTGACGTATCGTCTCATCTCTCTTCTATTTTTCTTCTTTTTCCGTGCGCACAGCAGGAAGTGTCAGGTTAGAGGGGCGTCGGCGGTGGTGGTGGTGGTGATGGTGTCGTGGCGCTGGCGGTGGCAAATCTCCCCGACGCCACCGCCGACCACAAATCAACTCATGGCGGACACCAGACGTATACAAAAAAAATGTTCAGACTTGTTTATAGCACGGACAAAAAAAAACATTTAAATAACTCCAAAAAGGGTTGACTTGTCGTAAACACACACACACACACACACACACATCATCATCATCAGCAGCAGCAGCAGCAGCAGCAGCATCGTCGTCGTCGTCATCGTCATCGTCATCGTCATCGTCATCATCATCATCATCATCATCATCATGTTCTGTTTAACGCCCGTTTCACATGCCGGCATGCGCTAGACGACTTTTAGGAATTGACTTCCATCCTAACCTATCTCTGACCAGGTCTTTATTTATATCTCTTTCTCTTATGGCCATTCTTATCACTCCATCTAATGCTATTCTTTGGCCTTCCCCTGCTAACTGAACCTGCTGCTCCAACTGTTATACATCCATTCGTCCAACGTGGCCATACCATGGAAGTCTCCAACGTGGCCATACCATGGAAGTCTCCAACGTGGCTATACCATGGAATTCTTCAACGTGGCCATACCATAGAAGTCTCCTGTTCTGCATACACTTCCCTAAACCTAAACCTTTCCATTCTTCGTCCGTGTGTCTAGCGTCGGGCGACATTTCTATGAACACATTACCACGGGACTGCTTCCCTTTCGTCTTCGATTCCAACATCAACAGATTATTTTCATAAACCGTCCCATTAATCAGTTTTGATGCTCTCATAATAGTCTTCCTATTTCAACTGACAATTATTCCGTCTTGTTCACCCTTATCCTCGAGTGGCTCTTGGCCACATTAAATGGTGATCCATCGGCATAAAAACATATTTTTCAAACAAACAATTTCATCCTAAAAGAACCCGTATTTCATTTATGTACCCACATTAGAATATTTATGCAATCAGCTTCTGAACCAGACAAAACCGAATTTTACCGACATCGAAATACGTAAACAGTCGGAAAAAACGAATCAAAACGAATTGGCGTCAAAATCAAAATGAGGTTGAATTTAAACATGAAAAAAATTATGAAATAGTATTTTTTAATGACAATGTATTTGTTTTCTGACGTAGAAATCAATGATTTTTTTAAAAATATTTTACAAGTTAGTTACATTTTTTTCGATAACTTTTCGATAACTTTTCGATAACTTTTCGATAACCAATGCAACAATGATTTTTACGGATTTTTTTGCGTTTTATCTTTTGGATACTGGTACAGCTTTAAAAATGGGAAAACCCCGATTAGGTTAGGGTTAGTTTAGGGTTAGGTTAGGTTAAAAGTTTATTTAAGGTTATTGTTAAAAAAAAACAGTTCACTTTTGTCCGGGTCATTTAGCAGATGTATGTCTGCCAAGGGTGAGGAATGTTGAGAGTTACTCAATCTACAGGTGAATTTGTCGTATGCTTTGCGAGCATTCTGATTGGCTAAGCGCTTCGCAATCTTACGTCTGTTTACGTAAACGACCGGAAGATGCCGAACAAAAAGTCGGTTTTATAAGGTTCAAAAGCTGTAACAAACCCTCGAAGTAAAAAAAAACTCATCTTACATATAAAGTTATCTTGTCAAATTTTCAAAGTCAGGCTCAAGTAGCATTTCAACTGGCAATTCAAATTATTGTTTCTGAAAAGCCAGATTTCATTTGCTATTGTTATACTATGTAATTGACAATATAATAACGTATATCCCTACAATTTTGTTTTTTTAATTACTTAGTCCGGCTCAGAATAATCACCCTAAAATATAAGTCAGAAAAATGATGACTCAGATTTCAGTTTGAAACTGGATCTTTCCACATTAAAAACCGATATTGTGTCTTAATATATATATATATATATATATATATACGTACATTTATCTACATACGTATACGTTTCATCCTTTCGGGAATCGTCAGTGTAGAAATTATTATTCATACCGGTCGCCTGACGTTAACCTCGGAACACGGGTCAGGTTTCAAACCCAAATTCCTACGTCTTAGCACGCACGGTCGCTGTCAACAACACGGTAAATCAGCGAGAGATTAAACCTATTTAAAGACAGGCGTCGACAAATTGTTTGACTACTGAAAGGACCATGCATTAAAGCCACGATAACGGATGTGTTAATACTACTCACTACAGAGGCCAGCCTAGATTTGGGGCGACAGAAAATTATAGATATTTGTTTATATATATATATATATATATATATATATATATATATATATATATATATATATATATATAAATATGTGTGTGTGTGTGTGTATGTGAGTGTGTGTGGGTGTGTGTGGGTGGGTGGGTGTGTGTGTGTGTGTGTGTGTGTGTGTGTGTGTGTGTGTGTGTGTGTGTGTGTGTGTGTGTGTGTGTGTGTGTGTGTGTGTGTGTGTGTGTGTGTGTGTGTGTGTGTGTGTGAAAAGATGACAGACGGAAAACAAGTCAAAGTGCGGGAGAAAAACAAAAACAAGAGATTTTTTGACCGGTTTCGTTCGTGGAGAACGTCTTCAGAAAATGAAGAATACAGAAATAATTTTATGTTATATTGAAGACACACACATGGGATAAGGGAAAAAATGATCTGATTGGATCATATGAGAAGACATTAAGTGATGTTGGGACATGTCTTCGCATATGATCCAATCAGATCATGCTTCCCTCATCCCATGTGTGTGCCTTCAATGTAAAATAAAATTATTTCTGTATTCTTCATTTTCTGAAGACGTTCTCCACGAACGAAACCGGTCAAAAAATCTCTTGTTTTTGTTTTTCTCCCGCACTTTGACTTGTTTTCCGTCTGTCATCTTTTCACACATTTTGTCCATCACGACACTTCATTTTCATGAATTATCGTGTACCTTACCCCATATATATATATATATATATATATATATATATATATATATATATATATATATATATATATATATATATATATAAATATATATAAATATATATATATACATAAATATATATATATAAATATATATATATACATAAATATATATATATATATATATATATATATATATATATTAATAAGTAGTAACATATAGTAATAAGTGGTAAGACTACTCATCTTGAACAAGAATGGGTTTAAGGCGCCTAAAATTCATACTAGAATTTATGCAATGACCCGTGGTACAACAGATATAAGTGTTACGGTATAATCAATTCTGTGTCTTGTGGGGGTAGAAGGTTACATCGAGCGATTCCAAGAAATCCATTATGAATTACTTAAGACTTACAAGCAGTCATGGCTGAGAGAATGACAACAAATCACCCTCGCAGATTAAATAAGGAATTGCGTTCAAATTTTCGTACAGATTCTCACGTTCGACATAAAGATTCCCGAGTTCTAAAAGATGCACCTGAAGAAGGTTGGACGTTATGTCAGCCGGAACGTTGTGAGAAGAAGAAGAAGAAGAAGAAGAAGAAGAAGAAGAAGAAGAAGAAGAAGAAGAAGAAGAAATGTCAATAAACATTTATAAAAAATTATAACTAAATAATAACTAATAAAAAATATATTAATTTTCAGCGAGACTGCTACAGAAGCAGAACCCATAATGCCTCCAATTCCTGCCTGCAGCTTCCAGGCGAAATCACTCGTCAAATTGAGTGAAAATTATTTTTAAGAATAAAATAAAATAAGAAGAATTAAAATAGAAAGAATATGACACAATATCATACTATCTTTATTCGATACACAACGTTGGAAATAAATATTGAATTGAAAATTATAGAATTCTTCATTATTGTAATTTCATCGATATATATTTGCCTCGTATCAAACGCTGTCTTCAATCGGATGTAATAATATAAACAATATAAATAATTTTTAAAATAAACCAGAATTAAATATGTGTTCTAATATATATAATATATATATATATGATATATATAATATATATAATATATATATTAATTAAATATGTGTTCTAATATATATAATATATATATGATATATATAATATATAATATGTATATAATATATATAATATATAATATATATATAATATATAATATATAATATATATTATATATTATATATATTATATATAATATATATAATGTATATATACTATATACTATATAATATGGATATAATATAAAATATACATAATATATATATATATATATATATAATACATACTATATATAATATATATAATATGTAATATATATAATTGTTACACCGGCCGTTCTAACAGAAGAGAAACTACACCAGTTCTCACTATAAATAGTGCGAGTAGACAATCACCAGGGACAAAAGGACAGTATTGTAACTGTGTAGCCGAGTGCCAGTCAGTTTCCTTACATTTGTACCTTTTATGTTAATACACTTGTTATCTTAACTCAGGGGTGGCCAAAATACGGCCCGGCAATGTAATTCACGCGGCCCTTCAAAATGCTAGTAAATGAAAAAATATTGCATTTTGCGCTTTGCAATCCATATATTTCGGTTATTTCAGATATCATTTATATTGGAAAATATACTATGCAGCCTAGTAAAATTTGTTTTTTTAATGTGGCCCTTACTCTGAAAAGTTTGCCCACCCCTGTCTTAACCCAACCTCGACTTGACTTCTTTTTACTGTTGGACTACTTCACAACAATAATATATTAATAAATGCACAAAAACACAAATACACTGTCTTTACTTAATACAAAAGACTAGCAGGGAGACCCCACGTTGCTTGTGATTAAATGAGGGCCACTATTATGTACGTTTTCATTATGTTTATAACACTATATTACTTTCTTTGCTTTTACTGCCCCTCCTACCGTTCCGCCCTCTAATATTGTTGGAAGAAGATGAACTGTTGGAAAACTCAATTACTGTCTTATACGTATGGTTTAATATTCATTAAAATGCGATATACGTATTTGAAGTTTTAAGGGGGTTCTGGCCCCATGGGTTACTTAAAGGAAGGGGCACGTAGATATTCGCCACATAAAGGGTAACATAGAAATTTGGGATCACCTTCATCGTCATCCCCGGAGAATTTTATACATATGATATTAATTTCATCCCAACAGGATATATTTGAAGTGTTAAGGGTGGTTCGGAGCCCATATCTCCTTTATGTTCGGAAGACACTTAGAGATTTGAGACAACTTCCATTGTATTCTACAACAGATTGTATACACATGATTTGAATTTCATTAAAATAGGATATATGTCAAGTTTTTAGGGTGTTTTTTCTCTTAGAGCCCTCTTAGCAGTCCACTTAGAGATTCGGTGACACTTCCATTGTCTTCCCTGGTAAACTTTATACATAGGATATTAATTACATAAAAAATAAGATGTATTTGAAGTTTTAACGGGGTTATGCTATCATAGCCCTTTAAGTTGGCCACTTCCATTGTCTTCCCGCGTAACATTTACATAAGAATGTTTAGATTTTATGTAGATTCCCTAACCTTCGTTTATATAGGAAACACACAAATGTACACACAGACATACACACAAACATTTAGTTTTTTATAAAAAATAGATAGATAAACAACGGACGTTGGTAGTTAAATGAACACCATGTTTGTCTTTATTTCTTTCTGATTTTTCTTTTTTGTAATATGTATTTCTCAGCTATCAGTAAGAGCGGCGTTGCTGTTTTCCGAGGGCAATAGCCACAGACATTCTCTGAGACAGCCATTCGCATTCTCTATCTCCTCTGTTACAAACAGTTGCCCTTCGACCAAACTCAAACAAAAATTCAAGAAATCTCAAATTCTCGAGAGAAGTATATGTTAAGGAGTGCTCATTTTTTTTTAGAGTTTAAGTTCTTCAAGCGAAGAAGATACAAAACTTGGCGAGTAAAACAGTGCCGGTGATGAGGCTTATGCCCCCACTTCACATTGGATACTGGACACCAACTAGATTAACAGGTCGACAAGATATTTGACTTCTTATACCCCCTCTCTCTGTCTCTCTGATTTAAAGAATGATGCTATCATGCACATGCTTGATTCACTACGTCATCAGCACAATAGAAAGCTTACTGTTTATATTTAAAAAAAATAGGATAATACCCGTCCTAGAGCAGGTAAAATTAATTCCCTGAATAGAACAGTGTTGCACCACTTTTATGTCCCATTACAAATATTAAAACTAAGATATAATGATACTAAAACTTATGTTTAGAATCTTTATTCTATTTTTTACCAAAATCCATTTCATGATTTTGATTCTAGAAAATGTCTCAAATCTAAGGCTTGAGCTTAAGGGGTCTTAAGGAAAAAATGAAATGCAGGGAATCTTGCTTAATTGGTGTCTAATGACTATGAATCAAATTTAATACAAATCTGAAATATTTGAATTTTTAAATGGGAGGTTGTGCATACATGTCCCCTAAAACCGTTTTTTAATGACCCAAAAGAACTAAGATGTGGGGAATCATTTTTAATTCATGTGGAATACCTAGTTTTTAAATTTTTTTAAATCGAAGTATCTGATATCTCACGAAGAACTTTCACCGGCCTTTTTATCCACTCTGCATAAAACTGAATTAAACTAAATATATACCAACATTATCAAATGTTACCCATAGCAGTTGTGTTCCAAAATTCATAATGATTGCCTAATTAGTTTTGGAGTGAATCTTGTATATAGAAATTATATAAAGATATACATATACCTCATTTTATATAAATAGAGATATCAGCAACCAAACAGTGCTCTATTCGTTTTCACGAACAGTTTTTCATTATCGCTAATGACAGCAGGTGATTCTACTTCCTACATTGCTCAACACTCAAAAGGGTTGGGAATATATATAGTCATCAACAGAGAGACTGTTAAGCAGTATCACATCTTTTCAGCGTTGCTAGATATGGGAGTTCTGCAAACTGAGATTGAAACCCTGTCGTGTTTTTTTCGAAAATAAAAAAGTATAAACGTTGAGAAAATTATGTATGATTGTGTTACGATCGCGTTCGTTGTGAGTCGTAAACATATGGCTTCTCTTTTAGTTTTCGCCGAGAGCCATCATCTCTCTCCTTCTCCTCCTCCTTTTCCCTCCTTCCTCCATCCCTCCTCCTTATCTCTCTCTCCTACCTCTTACCTCCTCCTCTCCCTCATCCTTACATGTATTTTATTTGTAGTTACAAATCTTAGCATTCAAAACTATAATAATAATAATAATAATAATAATAATAATAATAATAATAATAATAATAATAATGAAGAAGAAAGTCAGTATAATACCAATAATCGTAGGAGCACTAGGAACAATCCCCAAAAACTTGGAAAAAGACTGGGAGAAATTGGAATCAAAAGGATCATTGAAACTATACAAAGGACGGCAATAATCAAAACAGCTGCGATCTTAAGAAAAATCGTCGAATGCGGAAACCAAGCATAAGCTACGAAGGGTCACATAGAATCTACAACAGGAAAAAGACAAAACCACAGAAAAAAACTATCACAAACAAAAGAACAGAAATGCAAGAAACATCACTTTATGAGCTCCCCCCAATAAATTACACCAGCCTCAGCTGATACGACACAAAAATGAACCAATGAACACAAATAGCAAGAAACACCATAAGCTCCGCCGCCCCCCCCACATTTTTTTTAAATAAATAAAAAGTGGTACCAGCCTAGGCTGACACCACACAAAATATTTGCACAGGGTCAAGGAGGATGAGAAGACCGAGGAGGGACAGCACAAATCAGACCTCCACTGTAAGTGTAGAGAGTGCTGGGACCTTGGAGAGGCTTGTTGCCATCCAAATCCCAGAGAAGACCAATTGTCCTTACCAGTGAGAAATCAATGGTAAACGGCTGTTGCGATACTGCAAGGTTATTTGTGGTGGCAATCAAAAAGAGATGGAGAATACTATAAATCTGGGGAGACTTGTTGTCACTCAGACTCCAGTGAATACCACCGGTTGTCGGTGAGCAATCAATGATTACCTGTGTGATAACTCCTAGTGAGTACAAATAATAATAATACTATACTGACAAACTCTACGTCAAAAGAAAAGAAGGGGGAAGAGGACTGGTAAGTATAGAAGACTATGCGGAAGACACTAAAAGAGAGATAGAGAAATACAGAACCCAGAACACAGAAAAGCTGATCACCGCAGTAAGAGACACCGTCCCAAGCACCAACACCAGAAACAAAAAGACAAGAAAAGTAAAGTGGAAAGAAAAACATCTACATTGATGTTTCATAAGAATTACAAGAGACGAAACCCACGGAAATACATAGGCATGGCTAAGAAAAGGACACCTGAACAGATAAACGGAATCTCTGCTGACGGCTGTACAGAACAATGCGATTAGGACTAACGCTAATTAAAGCTAAAATAGATTAAACCCAGGAAAACAGTAAATGCAGACTGTGTGGACAAAGAGACGAAACGGTAAATTACCTAATAAGTGAATTGGGCAAACTAGTCATAAAAGAATACAGAACAGACACGACTACGTGGAAGAAGCAGTACACTGAGAACTATGCAAACAACTGCATTTCGACATAGATTTTGCCGCCCCAGCAGACCACAGGTTGAAAAGCAAGGATACAGATAAACGAAGCAAATACACTGGACTTGCCAGAGCATGAAAAAAAGTCAAAATAATACAAAGTCCCGAAAAACCTGGAAAAAAGACTGGAAGAAAGTGGAATCAAAGGAAAGATTGAGACAGCAATGATGAAAACAGCTTCTTTTTTTTTTTAATCCTCGAATGCGTAAACCAACCCACATACGCTACGAATGCTAACCGGAAGTTGTAATAGAAAGGAAGCAAAAACACAGAAAGAACAAAACCACAACCTTAACCCTAACCCTAACCCTAACCCTAACCCTAACCTTAACCCTAACTCTAACCCTAACTCTAACCCTAAACCACATGAACACAAAGAAACAGAAACTGGAGGAATTTAACAACAAAAAAATGATGGAACCAGCTTTGGCTGAACCAACACAGGGTCAAGGAGGATGAAAATACCAATTAAGGAGAGCACTAACCAGATCTCCACTGGAAGAGTGTGCATGGTACTGTAACCTTGGGGAGGCTTATGGCCACCGAAATCCCAGAGGAGACCAATGGTCGTTGCCAGTAAGAAATCAATGGTAAGTGGCTGTTGTGATAACAAAAATTCATTTGCAATTGTTATCGTAAGCGGTGGATAATCTTGGAAATCTGCGGAGGCTTGTTGTCGCATCTCAAGACAGATGTGAAATGGGTCATACGCTTTGGGGACCATGTCTATAGCGTCAAACGCCTCTGCGATGGAAACCTTCAGATAGTCAACCGTGTTGTGGCCATGTTTGTTGGTATTAGCCTCGATCATGCCACAGCAGAAATAGTCAAGGGATTGCTATTGGGTGAAAGTGAAGCTATAAGTCCGGCGATCAGTTACGAGGAACATTGTGTGCAGGAGTAGGGTCCTGCTTGAAGATATAGTAGCGTCCGGCGGCGATCTCGTCCATTTAGAGCTACATCACGCTTTTCAGCACTTCCTTGTCGGCCTTGGCGATCACTTTCAGTGGTGGATTTTGTTGGCTCACCTTGTATCAATGCAGTCAATATCAACACGAAATTTTGTAATTAAAAACAAAATGTTTTTCTCAAATTTTCAGCAAATACAATTGTTTTCGTTTAAAAGTTAAAGGCATTTAAACTTTTTTTAAAAATGTCTTTGTTTTAAGTAATATTTTTTTAATATTTTGAGAGCTAAAAATGCGCCATGTTGTTAATGTGACGTCAATGTAATGTCTGGTTCAAGACATCCGCGAAAGCGCGATATATGAAAATTATGAATGTCTCTAGTTTTTTAAGCATTGAGAATTTGAATAATCCACAACTTAAAAAATGTATAAAATTCCGCATTCATATTGTCTATAAACGTGTTATTCAAATCCTCAAAGCTTTTTTAAAAAAGCGACATTCATGTTTACACACACACACACACACACACACACACACATATATATATATATATATATATATATAGAGAGAGAGAGAGAGAGAGAGAGAGAGAGAGAGAAAGAAAGAGAGAGAGAGAACGAACGCATGAAATGCTGGCGTATGTAGATAAAAATAATTTAATATGATTTAATTAAAAATAATATTATTATAAGCCCCTTTTAATGAGATTGAAGTTCAGCCCTGTTTAGGGAAGTTAAAAATAGACTGCCACGTAGCTATATGGCATGTTCCGACAACGTTCGTTGAACACTCTCCAAACAGTCTTTCTATATGTGCCTCCCTTCGACAGTCTGAGATTATCATTCCCTACACTGATGAGAGCGAAAGGTTGAAACGTTGGAGTATGTAAGTAAAAATAATTTAATAGTATTTACTTAAAATTAATTGTATATATATATATATATATATGTATATATATATATATATATATATATATATATATATATATATATATATATATATATATATACATTCTTTAGAAAGAACAATTCTTTCCAAATATGATCTACGGTTAAGATCGGATTCTAACTCTACCTGATGAGATCTCAGTTTATAATAGCTGTTGATCGATAACATCGACATGCCAGTGTCGCATATTTTGTACATGTCTGTGTAAATAAAAATCATATATATATATATATATATATATATATATATATATATATATATATATATATAATTGTTTACCACACTCATCTACACATCGCAAACTAGACATGAACATGAAATCACAGACTCGACATTCGCCTTCTTTTTCTTTTTTAGTAGGATATGTCGCGACCCAAGATTTGAAATCCGACTCACCTTCATGCGAAACGACAACTCTGTAGCTGAACCACCGCGCTACATACAAAAAATAGCTGAACAACAACCACAATAACACATATAATTCACGAGGAACGCCTAATTGTGGGTGGGGGTATATGTTCTTCCTACCCAGAGCTGGTGTCATTCCACTAGCAATTACAAACGCAGACCAATGGCTTACAGCAGGATTTATAAACCAACCAGGTCGATGTCCTCAAACTATCAGTCACGGCCTAGAAAATACAATGACTACAGAATTGAATGCGAGATAAAATTGTTTTTCCATAATAAGACAGAAGACAGAAGTTCGAGTCTATGATTTCTGTTGGTTGCTAATTTATTGTATGCACCTTATGTGTGTTTGATTATGGACAAACAATTTTATATTTAATATATCATATATATATATATATATATATATATATATATATATATATATATATATATATGATTTTTGAATGTGAGATGATATATAAATATAACTATTTCCACAATGAGACAACGCCACAACCCACAACCTATGAATGAAACAAACCGGAAATCGTAGACTCAAGTTTCGCCCTCCTTTGGGCTCATCAGTAGAACACATCCGAACACAGGATTCGAAACACGAGTCATTTGCATGCATGCATATATATATATATATATATATATATATATATATATATAAACTGATATGTTTTTTGGTATCTCACCGATAAGTCATCAAAGAATAATACATATTAGAAAACTGGTAGATAAATAAATTAATTTCCTTTCGTGTGATAAGATTTAATGTATTTATAAGGATATTATAAGGGTCTTTTCGACGAATCTACCACCGGAGAATTTGACCCCTAATAATTCTACCCCAAAGCTGATATATTCTTTTTCTTAAAACTGAGGGGGGAGGTTACCAAATGGGGGGAGGGATGTATGAACTTCGAACTAGCAGGACCCGTGTCCCGGCGTTGCCCGGGAAATATAACAGCCTGATTTTAATTTTTAAGTTAAATAAATAGATTCAGAAAATAAATCATTTCACTGGAAGTAATTTAGGTAATTAAAATAGGATTTAACACGAGCTGTTCCCTAGCGTTCTTGTGTTTGTTCCAACAGATGTCTCCTTTATAGTGGTAAAAGTTATTCGTACAAAGCTCTTGAACATCCTACATAAAACTGCCCATGGCTAAAGCAAGGTGAAGTCAAGTTTAGACCCACCACTGCCAATGATTGCCATTGGGACTTGTTAATTGTCATGGCAAAACACAATTTAACTGGGAACTGAAGCCTTTTAAATTTTATTGCAGAATCCGACGGAATAATGGGTATTCTGGGAAGGAATGTCAGTTTGCCCCTTGCCACGCCAGTTAGTATTACAGCTTCTATCACATGAGGTTGCATGCGTTTAACACAGTCTCGTTCTATTACATAGCCTTGGAGCATCAAGATTCCGGAGTAACATAATTGGGCATCCAGCTTTCAGCTGTGTGTTCGCATACCAGGCAATTCTAATGAATTTAAAAATTCTGTAGGGTATTGTACAGTCTGGACGCCATCGAGAGTAGAATCCACAGAAGTGAAAGTTTGTTCATCACCTGGAATTTCATGAAGCAGTTGTTGATTGATGACATGCACCATGTCCTTTTTAGGAGCTAGAATTACCCTCTCAGTTAGCCATTCAGGATGCACATAGTTTTCGGCTATATTTGGATAAACTTTGCTACTAAGTTCTGTGAGTGATGAAACAATTGAGCCAATACCCGGAGTAATAACAATCTTGCCATTGTTGGTTGTTGCAAGCTGTCCATCACCTATTTTTAGGAGGAGGGAGGCAAACTCACCAGCCATTGGGTCACTATTGAGATGTACACGTATGTTTGTAAATAACGTTACAGTCTTAATGTACTTCCACAAATATGACAATTTAATGCAAGCATTAAGCTCATCAGCGGGACTTCCACGTGGAACAATAGGAAGCGTTTGTCGGAAGTCACCTGATAATAAAAGTGTTATGCCACCCATAACAACATCACGTCTCTTGAGATCACGCAATGTTTTATCTAGAGCCTCGAACGCTTGTTTATGTGCCATTGTGCATTCATCCCATACGATCAAGGAACAATTCTGTAAGACTTTGGCTGAATCTGACCCTCTTTCTATTTGACAAATTGGATCAGCATCTGTTGTTAGATAATGGCAACTTAAATGTGGAGTGAGCTGTCCTACCACCAGGAGTACCTCCGGGTGCATCAAGGAATATAAGGCCACCTTGCTGATCTTCTTCAGTATTAACTACTGTACGAAAAATATGAATTTGCTCATTATTTAGTTGTGCGATACCATCTCGAACAATTGATGCTTGCTCATGAGGTTGATAACTAATTTCACGCGTCCATGCAGTAATGACCGGATGTGTATTAGATCGATTAGGTGAGGTAAGACCCAATTTTGTCAGTGTTTTACCATTCATCTTATAAGTCATATCTTCGATATGAACTAAAGCCATATTGAAGTTGTCGTCTAAAAATGTTATATCAACTTCAGGCTGTTGATTGTGTTTCCTAAGAAGGAAATCTTCACTAAAAGCTTCTTTGTGTGCATCCAAAAGTCGTTTTGGATGAGACACTGCACATGATGTCAACATGATGGCAAACAAATGTCTCAAATTGTCTGCAGATTCAGATATAGATGCTTCCTGTAATGTAGCAGTGGTTATCATCCTCAAGTAGTTCATGTGCACTACATGCATCCCTGAATGTAGTCATAACTTGACCATTTATCGTTTTTAGGTCATTAAAGCTCTGTGAACCTCTAACATTGTGTAGAAGCAGTCTCAAACAGAAGCAGTCAAATTGATTTGGATGCACGGTGTATACCCTGCCCAAAACTTCTGTTCTTTTAACGCACGGATAGCCTGGAACTGGCTTACCCTGTAACCGTCGCTTGAAGACCTTAGTTTTAGTGTCCCAGGTATAATAAAGTGGAACTTCTCAGTACAAAAGTGTACGTGCAAAAAAATCTGTTTGACACAATTTGAAGAAAGTTGTTAGAGTGGTTGAAGGTGGATTTGCAACTCTATCTGCTGCAGTACTTTCAGTAAAGTATATACGCTGTCCATTTTCTAGATGAACTGATAGGTGAATAACTGGGGGATGATGTATATGTATGTGAAAGTTAAGTATTCTCCAAATGGCTTCATTGGTTGATACGTAACGCCCTTATCACAGAGCCCTTATCACAGACAGAGCTGGTGTTTATAAAAAAATAAAAATAAAAATTCTGGTGAAATCAAAGTAAACTGCTTTCAGTATATATCGAACAGGCTTCGTTTAACTATATTAATTTTCATATTAATATTATATTTCCCATCTGTGGGTTAGTTGTTACGACGTTACAGTTTTTGGCGTTCGATCCCATTCTAGTAAAACGAAATTTTTTTTTAATGTTAAACATTTGTCAACACGGTAGCACGGGGATTTAAAATTCTATCAGAATAGTCAATAGTGATCGTATAAAACGAAAATTTATAATGTAAACTGAAAAATGCAGTCTGGCATTTCAGGTACTCGGTGGAATGAAGTTGTTTTAACTTTATGTAAATAAGGAAAAGGTAAATGTTTTTATTAATTGTTAGAGTTGAATTTTTCTTTTAAATTATTATGATATGAAATATCAGAATTATTCTAATTTTTTTACAATGAAGGTGAATAACTGGGCACTGGTTGTGTTCGTATCGTAGCATGTTTTCGATTGTGAAGGTGGTCGGATTAATGTAATCCGTTATTCGATTACTGTGAATTGTTACGGAAGAAGAATAAGGGAATAATATTCGTCTAATCTGTAAGCGCGGTGGTTTGTTATCTTTCTTAAAAAAATGTATCTAATCGGTTTGTTTGTTTTGTTACTTGTCTCAAAGTATTTAACGGTGAGGGAATTCTTCCCAAAGAAGTTAATCGATTTCGACAATGTTTTTTTTTATTTAGTAACTTATAAAAACACTGTAATTTTTTTTTGTTATTGTATGAAGTAAAACTTTCGCAAAGTAAGCAACAGTGATTTGTAAAACGAAAATGTATAATTTTCATGAATAGTCATTGATTTATTTATTGTACGATTGAAAAGTTTCTCAAAATAGTCAACAGTGATTTTTTTTATTGTATGAATGAAAATTCTATTAGAAGAGTCAATAGTGATCGTTTAAAACGAAAATTTATAATTTCAACTTAAACATTCAGTCTGGCACTGGGTGGAATGAATGGAAGTCTTCCAAGTGATGTTTGAAATACATAAGTATCCTTATTTATTACAATAAAATTCAAGGATCTGTTCTTTTGAATTTTTTTTCTTCTCATAGTCGGTAACTGAAATCCCATTTGTAAAAAGTATTTGCTTATTTTATTAACGAATTGAAAAAAAAAACAGTTCGGTTCAAATAATGTAGAAGTCACATGTTTGTTTTTAAAGTAAGTGATAGGAATAATTATTGGTATATATTGATTCTTGAGTTGTATATTTCGTAACATAAGGAAAACTTAAATTTTTTTATCTTATATTTTAGAGTTGAAATTGTTTAATTTTTGTATTATGTAATCGGTGTTCGGTACGTGAAATAAGGAAAAAAAGTGAAAAATACGTGTAAACTGACGCTTTCTCCTCCCCCCCCCTTGGCAGAAACATAAAAGTTATTTGGAATATTGTTTAGTATGTAATATAATATGTTTGATGTGTATTCTTTGTGCAAAGTAAATTGAACTGTAGTTATATATGTAAGTGGCTGTATTTCGTAATGTGCCACCACCAGTATTTCTCAACTTGTTACTAACGTAAACTGATCTGATTGAGGCTTGCGAAGAGTAAACTAATGAAAAAGTAAGTAATACATATTAAATCGAATAAGAAATGTTGTACTTTCTGTCAGAAGTGTACTAATGTATTTATTAGTACAATGAAGGTGAATAAATCGTCGTGTTTGCGATTGTCATTGTGTTCAGTTTAATGTAATCTGTTATTCGCTAACGTGAAAATGCTACGTAGGAAGAATAATGGAATGTCAATCGCTCAATCTGCACCGGTTTTTTTTTCTGAACATATTACGTTAGTATTGTAGCAGCAATTTGAAGAAGTGAAGTAGATGAATGTATAACGGAAATAGCAGAACAGGAACGGTATATTACCTGATGAAAAGTTAGATCGGTAAGGGGAATCGGTATAATTGTTTAAGGGTAGTGAATCTGGCAGGTGTTTCGTGATCTGTAGTTGGTGGTTGAGGCTTAGAGTAGAAGCCTTAATCTTATTTGGCGGAAGTGACGTAGTCAGATGTATTGAAGGGAGCGTCTGTTATATTTTCTGTGCAACGGATGCTACTGTGTGGTGAGGTGAAGGCATATTTAACGTAAATAATAAAGTGTAAATTTTGTGATAGTATCCGTTGTGTAGTTGTTCCCGGTGTAGACTGGTAGCGTGAGAGGAGTAAAATGTTAGAGAGAAATGTTCTTGCTACTACCTGTATGGTGTCTGGTTTGGGGAGAGTGACTGATTGAGGAACGAAAGTAATAATTTGCCCGAGGAGGATGTAAGAGTCTAGAGGTTGCTAAGAACACGCTCGAGCTTGATGTTGTAATGATTGTAGTAACCTATTGAGTTCGAGTTTATTTTCCTATTCGACGCGAAGGTACAGGGAAAAAAACGTCTCTACTTTAAATATAAGATGATTTAAGTTATTGCATAAACTCTCTGCGATAATTCAATTCAGTCGCAGCTGAAACATGTATGTTCAACATACGTAACCAAATATATATATATATATATATATATATATATATATATATATATATATATATATATATATATATTAAACATGGCTGACTTTTGGGTCCTTAGACATCATACGTATCTATAAATCTTCTGAAATCAGTAAATGTTTTTGTCATGTTTTTTCTCCATTTTTCGGTTGAGTCTTCAGAATGCTGACACTGAGAAATGCTGCACGCTAATCTGTATTCGGTTCGCTAATGTGACTGCACGTCTTGAATATTTTATGCCCTTCGGGAAGCCTTGGGGGTAATAAAAATCGGGGGAGCGGGGATAAGGTTTCGGAGGGGTTTTTCTTTTTTTCGTTAAGTGAGAGCGAGGCAAAAACACACAATAGAACGACTGTGTTGACACGTTCGTGCCCTTTAAAGCCTTTGCGAGTGAAGAGCGTCCGGTCAGGAGAGAGAAAGGGAGGGGGCAGTAGAAATGGGTGGGCGATGGTGTTGAATGGTGGTGGTATTGGTGGTGGTCGTCGTTGTGCTGGTGGTGACGGTTGTCGAGGGTGGCGGTTGTTGCGAGACAAATTCGAAAAGAACAACTGGTAGATTCGGTGGAAAAAGCAAATCGGGAAAACATAGAATTAAAAAAAAATATGCAATGTTTCAAAAAATGGGGAAACTAACGGAAGTTAAGTGAGAGGGGCAGAAAGTCGCTACAAAACAATAAGAAAGGGTGAAAGGGGGAGCAATAAAGACAAGGACATGGCTAGCTTAATAGATAGATAGATAGATAGATAGATAGATAGATAGATAGATATATGTATATATATATATGTATATATATATATATATATATATATATATATATAGATAGATAGATAGATAGATAGATAGATAGAAAGAAAGAAACAGATCATATATTATAATTTTATGTTATATATTACAGATTATATGTAATATATTTATATTATCAATAATACAAAATAAAATAAACTCAGCTTAATGAACAAAGACAGCTAGCTGGATATATATATATATATATATATATATATATATATATATATATATTATGTCGCCCCCAAACAAGTCTTGGCTCTGTAGCGAGTAGTATAAACACGGCCGTCATAGTGGCTTAAAATGAAATGTTCTTTTAAATATCGAACTCTTTGAGACAGCTTCCTTTAAATAGGATCAATCTCTTTTTGATTTACCGAATTGTTGACCACCGCCGCGTGGGCAAAGACTTTGGAATATGAGTTTTAAATATAACGCGTGTTCCGCAGTTCGAGTCCGGCGACCCGTGTGAATGATTCTTCGTCTACACTTATCATTCCCGTAAAGTATTAAACGTAGACGTATATAGATAAGCACAAATATTTATAATTAATGATATATATATACACACGCATATATATATATATATATATATATATATATATATATATATATTATTATTATTATTATTATTACTAATTATAATATATATATATTATTAAATATAAATATATATATTTTTTAATTTATATATATATATATATATATATAAATATATATATATATATATATATGCATGTCCCTTCAATAGTTGAACACTCTTGACGACAGCTGCTAATAACAAGTTTAAACTCTTGCTGATTTATCAGATTCTTTATAGTGGCCAAGTGAGTTAAGGCGTCAGAATTTGGACTCGTGTTCCGGGGTTTCTTGCCCTGCAACCAGTATGAATAATTAACTCTACACTGACGATTCATGAAAGGATGATACGTATACGTATGTAAATAAAAACAAATATTTTTATATATATATATATATATATATATATATATATATATATATATATATATATATATATTATTTAGTAACACGAAATTACAAAATCATCGATGCAATAATTTATTTCAACCTTGTGGTATTAGCAAGCATCCAATTTAGATGATTACATTTTTTAAACTGAAAAAAAGGGAAATTCACACTCGACAATTCAAATATAATTAGAGAGAGAGAGGGAGTAACAACCTATTTAATACATATTTAGAGAGAGGGGGAAATTTGAAGCACATTTAATCTATAATTTAATAGGGAGGGGGAATTACATTATTTGTGACTGAGAGGGAAGAAAAAGCCATATATATAAACAGAAATTAGGAAATTGTACAAAGCGGGTATGGAGGGTATTCAATGTATCTCAAGAAATCAGGTCGTGTCAAATATTGCCAATCCTCCACCCTGCTACTGCCCCTCGGAAAGTGACATATACTGTCTGGTGACTAAAGAAGTATATTGGGGTGGGGAGGGACATAAAAAAAGATTTCAAAACAGACACTAGACATCCAAGGACAGAGACCCTATCACGCATATACACAGTCATGTATATACATGTACATACACATACATATATGTACATACATACACATATATATATATACGCACACACACACATACATATATACACACATATACACACACATATATATACATCTACACACATATATAAATATATACACACACATATATACATCTACAGAAACACACACGTATATATATATATATGTAGTTCACATCAATCCGCAAATAAAGCAATTTAACTCACATGTTTTAACGTCTTATTTAAAGTAAACACTCGTAAAACCATATCATTTTAAGTAAATTATCTGATTGTATGACAATAATACACTCTAAGAAATTAACTGCTAACATTGTCAACAATATCCCAAATTACCTATAAAAATAAATCATCAGATAACATGACAATAACAATATGAATACTAATACTAATCTTAAATAGTACCATATGATATGATAGCCACCTCGATTACCTAAAATAAATCACAATGCCACAACAACACAACAATAATAATACAACCATTAATAATAATCACAATATATCCAAGAAAGTATCGACAATATTAATAGTATCTATAAAGGTTATAATACAATATATATATACATATACAATACATATATATACATATATAATATATATACATATACACATACATACATATACACATATACATATAACCATATATATATATATATATATATATATATATATATATATATATCAGCTACAAAAAATATAAATATATATACATATACACATACATATATCAGCCATAAAACATATACACGTAAGAAATATATAGTCATTACATGCCTATGCATACATACACACACATGCACAATATACCTATTGCCCCATACATACACATATACTTATACATGCATATATATGCATATATATTCATACATACATACAACTACATACACACATACATACACATGCATACAATAATGTATACATACATACACAGCATATACATACATATGCGCACATATATATACATATATACAATATACATACAAATACATACATACCATTACAAATATCTGTAAACATATGAATGCATACACATACGTATACACACCCACACATGTACATATACATACACACAATATATACGCAAACACACCAATATACACATATATACAAGTAGAAAATCGTGTGTCCATGAAGAGATACATAGATCAAGAATTAAGAAGGGGATTAAAGGAAAAGAATAATCTAGTCAGATCCAATTCAGTATCTCCACAACTACTGATCTAAATGTATCTCGAATTGCGAGTTGTTGGTTATTTTAAATTTACATTTATGTCTGCATTTTGTCATTAGTTCATCTCTTTTATTCAGAAGATTACCGTGTTCGTATTTCAGGATTCTTATTTGTTTCTCCAAACACAAATTGCATCTTTGCCTAAATCCATTTGGAACATCAGAATAATATAGGATTTACCAAGAAACCACTGGGGACCGGTTTTCATTTTTCAGTAGCCACCATTGTTTCGCTCACTGAAAGTTTACATCGGCATTTCCGCGGGAAACTGGCAACAGCGTTTCTATGACCACAAACACTCATTCGTAAACCCAGAACTTAAGAACAAAACGTTTCATTCCAAACATGCAATCGTCAGTAGGAAAGGAGACAATCCCCGCCGCTCAATGTTAGTGAGAAAGAACACCCAGCAGAGTGCTCGATTTTTAAGAAAAATCAAACATAAGAGCGTAATATTTATCAATGTTGCTCTTACTTAAAAGTGTCTTGTGTCATGCCTATGTATGTTTCAGCTCAGCCGCTGGGTTGACTTGTGATAGTCGCTTCATATATAAGGGATTCGACCGTCCCGTTTCCGCCTATCCAGTTATCTTTGGACCTGTAAAACCAGCGCGCGTTTTCTTTTGCCGTGGGTTCGATAGAAATAATATTCTTTACGGGTGGGATGCTGGAGTAACGGAGGGGGTGGTTAATCTAGTAGTTTAAGGAAAATATGTCCTACTCCTGGTTTGGTGTTAAGGGAGTACGAGTCAGAACCAAATAATATTTCGTTTTCTATTGTGCTTGTTTTGGGGTGATTGTTTATGGGTTGGTTTTATGAGATCTTATCTATAAAGCCACTATTGTGTTACTTGTTCAAAAATCTCAAGATTAGATGAAGATCTGAGATCTTTCTACTGATGTTAGTGATCATATTTTTTAGCAAGATCATTTGTTTATATATTTAAAGGTTTCGATTTGGTTTGTGGAAAAGTTTTTGTGTCTTAATTAATATTGCTAGAGTGGTGTTCAGGAAATCAACTTTGCTCAGTTTGGTATTGTGGAAAGGTTTATTTGTGTTAATTAATATGGCTAGGGTGGTGTTCAGGACATCAACTTTGCTCATATTGGTATTTGTAGTGATTTTGACCCCTAGTTCTTGAAATACTTTTGTTTATTCTTTTCCAAGCCTATCTAAAGTGTTGCTGTTGCAGCCGCGTGAAAATCACAGGCCGACATCTCTGTATAGACCGTGGAAATTGTCAACAAATTTGTTTTTGAGTGTCTCCAGTAGGAACAGGCCGATATAAGTCGCAGAGTCTGCACTGTTGTACGACCCATAGTCTTCGAGGTTCGATTTTTTTATCCAAGCCTTGTCTTTGAAGAATAGAAAAGTTTGTCTCGCGGTAATAATTGTCTCTGTAGCTTGTTCACTAATCTATCAATAATCAATAATATATTGATGCAAAATTTATTTTTACAATAATACTTAATATAATTTATTATATTTTCTGTTTTTTTCTTAATGAAATAATTATATATATATATATATATATATATATATATATATATATATATATATATATATATATATATATATATATATTCATTCTATAATGCTAAACCAACTTATATTTTATGGCGTTGGAAGCGTTATTTTCCTTTCATGATATTATGAAATCTGACTGTTTTTTTGTTTACTTACCACGAGAGCTTATTTTGAAATTTGTTGTTGTTGTTGTTGTTGTTGTTGTTGTTGTTGTTGTTGTTGTTGTTGTTGTTGGCTTTAAAAACTCACACATATTTCAGTTTCTGTTTTTTCACCCTTTTTCCCCGTTCGGTGGTGGATTTCTTTATATATTTTAAATCTTATCTTTAAATCTTGTCTTAATTTTTTAATCTAGATTTTAAATCTTTATATTTTAAATTTAATGCTTCTGAGGTCAACATGACATTAGTATCATATCGACATGATTTTAAAAGACCAAAAGAAAAAAGTGTTTTGCTCGCCAATGACTAAAATGCCAGCCGAATTTGCAGATAGAAATACCGAATTGGTAAAAATACCGAATTGGTAAAAAAAAAACGAATTGGTAAAAATACCGAATTGGTAAAAATACCGAATTGGTAAAAATACCGAATTGGTAAAAATGATGAAAATTAAATTTAAGCATGAAATCGAAATATCGTCACAGAATTACATAACGCGTGAGCAGTCATTTTCCGGGGGGGGGGGGGGCAGACATAAACAGAGACTGAAGAGAGTACAGATTGTAAGGATTTGAAAACCGACGGTACCGATGTTGTTCTGATCTTCTGTAATACAAACATTAATATATAATATATGTATTGTTATTGTTTCCTAGCTGTTAATTTAATGGAACTCCAATGTTTATAAGATGTAAGATAGTGCTCAATAACAGGAAAAGCTGTATTATAGTACATTTTTTATTGGCTAATTATATTTGTATATTAATACACACATATATATATATATATATATATATGTGTGTGTGTGTGTGTGTGTGTGTGTGTGTGTGTGTGTGTGTGTGTGTGTGTGGTTGAAGTAAAGACCAGAATTTTGTTGGGTGAAATAGCTTTAATAACAAAAAGTTACATAACAAATGTGTGTCGTCAGTAATATAAGAACGTTTTTCGTACTTGTTTTTAAAACAGAAATTTTACTTTTATTGAATTAATGAGTTTT
This sequence comes from Sepiola atlantica, assembly GCA_963556195.1. Classification (NCBI taxonomy): domain Eukaryota; kingdom Metazoa; phylum Mollusca; class Cephalopoda; order Sepiida; family Sepiolidae; genus Sepiola; species Sepiola atlantica. Next base: position 119,761,044 of record OY744515.1, read on the forward strand.
TATGTTTAATCATATCAACAGTTTTCGCTTTGATTACTAATAATAATAGTAGAAAGTTGGAGAAGATAACAATCTCTCTCAGTCAGAATTTTTTTTCCTGCAACGTATTACACCGTAATGAAATAAAGAAGAAATATAATTAGAATTGATTCTTCGTATTACACCGTGCGTTCGATCACTCCAGCTGTATTATAGTACATTTTTCATGGATACAAATCTTGTTGGCTAATAATATTTGTATATTAAATATATATATATATATATATATATATATATATATATATATATATATGTGTGTGTGTGTGTGTGTGTGTGTGTGTGTGTGTGTTTGAAGTAAAGACCAGAATTATGTTTGGTGAAATAGCTTTACTAATAAAAGTTACATAACAAATGTGTGTCGTCAATAATTTAAGAAAGTTTTTGGCTTGTTTAAAAAACAGAAATTTAATTAGAGTTGATTATTTGTATTACACCGTGCGTTAGATCGCTCCATAGGACTCACTATGTCGTCTTGCGAATCAATGGCAAATAAAAACAAACAAAACATTATACGTTTTTTTATTACAAATACCACAAATAACTTCTTGCTGTATACGTTTTCAGAATAAAAAATATCAAAATACTTAACATCTCTACGTTTGAAACCGACTTCGTAAACATGTTCACTGTTCTTAATCACTATTTCTACGTGCGCCAAAATGCGAGAGCTGTTCGGTTTTCCGTTTTCTTACTGTTGTATACCTATACACCGACATTTTTTCTTCCTAAATATGAATTTATATTGATTGCTATTTTAAATTGATTAATCATTTACTACTTTTATAATAATAATTTTATTAATATCTAGACAAACATAAGATGCGTGTTTTTGTAAACTTGTTCTTCCATTCACCATTTATTTATTAATTTATATATTTATTTATATGTTGCCTCCTTTTTAATTTTGACAGGTTTTCTTTTATATATTTTCTAGTTTATTCTTAACTTATTTATTTTTATTGTACCTATTCTTTAATGGCGTTGCTCTGAAAAAAATTTAAACCAACACGGTCTCCGATTAGATAACATATTCGTTACTGATCAAACAGACAAATATACATGACGTCGTTTAATTTAAGACATACATATTTGTTTTGTTTACTTACACCCAATACATTTTCAGGTCAAAAAGATTGCTACTAGACTGTTTCAGATATTACAAATGATATACATATGATTTCATTAGATTTTAATCTAAAGCTATCGCGTAATACATGAATATGGCTAAATAATTTACTTTAACTAAATTCTGAAACATTTTCTAAACATAGGATGTTCCTGTGCGAAACTGCCATTAATCATTTTCATGACTATCATAAGTGTATCAAATGATATATTTATATAATTATGCCTTGTATATGATTAAAAAACTAACATTGCGTGTTCTTTTGTTTCGTGCGATTATAACAACTTACTTTTTGGATTATTTAAGTCACGTTAATACATTTGAGTTCAATGGATTATTTTATCGCTCGAGAAACATTTTTTACTTCGACGGTTTTATGTAACATTCTTTCTCCGCGGTCCCTATTTTTATTTAAATTATTATTTAAGCTCAGTACACGTAAACAGACTCCAGAGAAACACCGGGTATCGTCAGTATATATATATATATATATATATATATATATATATATATATATATATATATATATATATATATTAGTACTTCATGTATCAACATAAAATATTATAAGGAGATATAATTTTTTGTGTCAGTTTTCAGTATTTACTTCAACAGTGCTCGTTACGTAAGTAGAGCTAGGTAGTAAGCAATGAAAATGTATATGGCAATCAAGCTACACAGAGGCTCCCGTGTTTCATCCCCAAGGGGAATCTTCAGGCTAAATGCATGGAGTTATTTTTGTCAGGTGTTTTTATATACATGGCTTGCTAGTTAACCAATCAGATTCTTTGTTGTTCCCTCGGTCAATCGTTGGGCTTCCCGCGAACAAAGGCTTTGTTGGTGACGCTCCTATGCCTATCCTATTTTTTTGTTAACAATGGATATTCCTATATCCTGTTTTCTTTTGTTTTGTCAATACAGTGGGCGAATTTATTTTAACACGTGGTTTTTTGTATTTCTATTTATGGTTTTAAATTTTAATTTGTTCAGATTTTTATTTATTTATTTATTTTATTTTATTGTTTTTTATTCTTTTTATACTATCCTAAGGTAAATTTATTTCTGTGTAAACAGCTGTTTGCTATTTCACTTCTAGAGTTTAATAGGTTTCGGGGATCTTTAAAATTTAGGATTTCATATTTTTCATTCAGGCATAATTTACACGGGTCGTCTAAGTTTCTACATGTACTGGCCTGTCTTACTATTTTCCATTCAATTATTGGTGAGTGTCCATTTTCTTTGAGCTCCCAATAATGGTTAGCTAGTGCTGTTTTAGTTCGACGTTCTTTGTTTTTAAACGTGCTTTTGTGGTCATAAGTATCTGGACTTAAAGTCTAGGGATGTCATACCCAGGTAGTATTTCTTGTTATTTGGTCTTTCGTTGGCAAATATCGTTGCTTGATATACAACACTTTTAGTTAGGCATTTATTTTGTAGTGGACAAAGTTTACGATTTATGCAGTTACATGTTTTCTCTTCATTGCTAACTTTTTCGTTTCTATTCGGGTGGTTATTATTAGTGTTTTGTTTATTTCTATTAGTATTGTTTATATTTTTGTTCTTCGTGGTGTTGTTTTTGTTATATTTTCCACTTTGTTTATTTTTTTCTTCTCTGTTGTTGTCTTTTAGTATTTTATTATTGTGTGCCTTAATTATCATTTCTAGGTGTTCACAGCAGCTGTAGGATAGTTTTAGATTATTTTTATTGACTATTTTATGCAGAAGGTTGGTTACGGGAAAGTGTTTTTCAATCAGATTTAGGAATGTTTTGCCTAGTTTAGTTTTTAGCATCTGGTTATAGGGAGGGGTATAGTATGTTATATTTCTTTTTCTTTTGTTTTTATTTTTAATTTTGTTTGTTAATTATTGGTGTTCTGTTTTTTATATTTGATTTCGGTATTATGGTAACAACTATTTTTTAGAGCTGTATTGTAAATGTTGATTGATTTTTTTAAAAACGCTTTCGTTGCTAGAATTGGTGATAAGCCTACTTTCGATCGAATTCGGGATATGTTTTATGATTGATGGGGGTGATTAGACTTTGGGTGTACGTATATTGGGTTGGCGTTATCTTTTAGGTATGGTTCGTAAGTGTTTTTACTTAAGTTTAATGTGACGTCTAGAAAGTTCGTTGTTTTTATGTTAGCCATTACTTCTACTTTTAGGCCTAGTTTTTTCATTTCCATATGTATAATTTTCTTGAAGTTTTCTCCCTTGACTTTATTATCGCTAATCCATCATCTCTATAAAGGCCGATATCCGTATTATCGAATATATTTGTGAGTGTATATAAAATGAATAACCCCACAAGATGAGATGCCTCCGCAGAGTCAAGGGCACCCATGGCCAAATCAAAGGAGTTTGTCATATTCGTTTTAATCCATTGGTCCTCGTTGTTGATTAAAACTGATCTCCTACATTTTTTAATGATGTGAATTTCATCCTTGGATATATCGGTATATATCTCGGCGAATTCTAGGGCGATATTGAAGAGTTCTTCTGATATGGATGGGTAGGAGTCCACTATGTCGAATTGTAAGAAGGTACATTTGTTCTTATTTTCTATACTGTTAAACCAAGCGAGTGCGTTGGCAGTATTAATCCATTTGTTTAATTCTAGGTCTTTTCTTATTTGTTTGTTAATTCTAGATAGAATTGTTTTGCTGATTCTTCCTATTTCTGGTTTTGTCGGATTAATTAAGCGAGTGCTGGGGTTATTGTTAAAGTTACTTTTGTGGTCTTTAAATAAGATATAGGCTTCCTTAGGTTTAAAATTACTAACTTCGTTGCTAATTTTTAGTTTATCTGTGATTTGTTTACTTTCAGTATTTATTATATCTATGTAGTTATGTTCGCTTGTATCTAGTTTTTTGTAGTTTTTTAAATATTTTCTGTTAGTAGTTTGTTATGCTCTTGTTTATCTATTTTGTAAACATTTCTAGTTTTGTCCGCTTTAACGAATATTTTGTTAGAGTTGTTTATGTTTTTAACGATGGAGTGTAATTGTCTTTGGAAATTATTCTGTTGTTTGTGAAATTCTAAGTTTTTAATAACATTTAAGAGGTCATTTTAAAAGCTAGTAACGAGATTTATTGGTTTAGCGTTTTTTGGGCTTTTGAATCCGTAGGATTCTTTTGTATCTACGTGTTTATCTTTATTGTGCTCGCCATCGATTTCGGCGTATTAGTTCGTCCGTTTTTTTAATTAATTTAATAATGTATCCATGCTTGCTAGGTGTTGGGATATTCTTAAGTGATGTTTCTAAGTTAATTTTTTCATATTATATTTTAGTGGTGACCTGGGATGGGGTGATGACCAAGTTATCAAGTGTGGCTTCGGTCCGCAAAGGGAATTTGGGGAGGAGGTGGTTATCTGAGTCCAAAGTTGAGTTAGAAGCGAAACGCTGGGCAAGTTGTTCAGCCTTATCAGTGGCCGTGCAAACGACATCATAAAATGAGTACAACATTCGTACCGTCGGTTTCAAGCACACAAGAACTTAGCCATCCGACTCCCTCCAGCTTCTGTATGACAACAGAAGCTGAAGAGAGCCGAATGACTAAGTCCTTCTGTGCTTGAAACCGACGGTACGAATGTTGTACTAATTGTTCTGTACCAAAATAAATAAATATATATATATATATATATATATATATATATATATGTGTGTGTGTGTGTGTGTGTGTAATATTATTCAATGTATATACACATCGATTTCTAAATTCTATAAATGTATATGTTTATATATTTTATGTACAGGATTCACTCCTAAACTAATTGTTCGATTCTTAAGAATTTGGTAACAGAGCTGCTAGGCGTAAGAAGTGGTAATGTTGGCTATATTTAACTTATTTTTTGTGGAATTTTTACAATAAGCATTAGTCATCGAGTTATAGATATTCCCTAAATGTCAATTTATTTTAGACATTTTAAAGGGTTTTAGGTGATATAATATCGGTGCAACTTCTCATTTAAAATTCAAATATTTCAGATTTGCATTAAATTGGATCCACAGTAATTGGACACCAATTAAGCAAGATGCCCAAATTTAAATAAGCCTTAAATTTTAGACATTTTAAATAAGCCTTAAATTTTATACCTTTACTAGAATCAAAATCATGCAATGAATGTTGATAAAGATTTGAATAAGGATTCTAGACATAAGCTTTAGTATCATTATATCTTCATTTTTAAATTCGCAAGGAGACATAAAATTTGTGAAAAACTCTTCTGATCGGGGAATTAATTTTACCTGGCGTGGGACGAGTATTCTCTTCGTTATTATATAAAAGTATATATTTTCAGTATTAACTTAAACAGTGTGCAATATGTGAGTCGAGATTAGAAGTAGTAAGAATATATATATATATATATATATATATATATATATATGTATATATATATATACGGCCAGTATATTAATTTTGTACGTACATGAAAGTAATTTATGAACACGTGTTTCTGGCTCACAGCCGTCATCATCATGGATAACTTAGACAAGGATCGAACCTTCGATATCGATGTCTATAGTCCAGCGTCTTACCATTAGACCAAAACGGCCTCTCTAGAAATATTTACGATTTTTATCACCTAAATATTTCATTTTTTTTCATGTAATTATTTTCATTGGTTATAAATAGGTTCAATCTCTCATTGATAGCGACGGCGAGGGTTAAAGCGTCGGAAGTTCTGGGGTTTGAGTCCTGCTACCTGTATGAATAATGATCTCTACACTGACGATTCCTGTAAGGATGAAACGTATACGTATGTAGATAAATACAAATATATATATATATATATATATATATATATATATATATATATATATATATATATATATATATATATATATATATATATATTGGTCAGAATAATAATAAATTGTATTTATCACTGGCTTCATTCAGTTTGATAGGGTGATCTTTGGCAAATTCGAATCACATGGGGTTCCAATATGTGATTGTTCCTGAGAATTTACTACGAGCTTAACTGAATTTAGTTTAGAGATATACACACGATGGAGTCATAAAAGTATTCTGTCCTTGACCAAATCTCACGTATAAAGAAAATTTGATGATGTAATTGCTACTTCTACTTGACAAAACAACTACTACTAATATTACTACAACCACTACTACTAGAACTACTACACCGAAATTTACTACTACTACTACTACTACTACTACGACAGGAGAGTTTCTGTTTAAGAAATAGAGAGAAGGTCAGAAACTCCAAAAAAGTAGAAGCAAAAAAAAGAAAACGCCCAAATAGATGTACATAACACATAAGAATAGAAAATATATGTAAGTAAAAAGATTTTCTTGTAAATAAAACTATTTCGGGTGACGAACAGAATTTAAGATGTGAGCCAGAAAGAAAAATAAAAAAGAGATAATTGACGGAAGCGGGAAGCCATTTTGTATTTGTGATACTTTGGAAGGCGGGAAGATCTATATTTGAATGTTAAGAAGCGAACGTGACGAGGAATAGAAAAGTTCAGTGGATATTAAAGAGGTTTTGTCGCCAGGTTATTGACATCAGGTCGATATTGTTTGGGAGGAAACAGGGGAAAGGGTTGAGAAGAAGGGGAGGAAGAAAAAAACATGGAGGAAAAGAAAATGGAAGTGGCAGTGGCGGAAGATATATAGAAGGGAGAAGAGGTGATTGAGGAGAGACAATATAAAAAATGAAACGGATATCCGGTTAAGAAATCGACGAGAAAGAAGGGAAGAAAGTCAATTTTTATTCTCATGGGACTCGCTCTGATTTTCGTATACGTAAATAATTGATAAACATTGCAGATGAGCACATCGGGGTGGAGACAAGTTAACGTTGTCTGCATCAACATTTAGCATTTTCATCTTACAATAAAGAAAACTACACCTTATCATTTAAAGTAGTGTTGAGTTAGTATTTGTTTATCCATCTCTCTCTCACATACACACTCTTTCTCTCTCTCTCTCCCTCTCTCTCTCTCTCTCTCTCTCTCTATATATATATATATATATATATATATATATATATATATATATGATCTAAGATTAAGATCGGATTTTAACTCTGACTGATGAGATCTCAGTTTATAACAGTTGTTGATCGATAGCATTAACATGCCAGTGTCGCAGATGCTGTACATGTCTGTGAAAATAAAAAAATAATCATATATGAAAGCTCGATTTGATATTGAGCACTTTATATAAACCCGGTTGAAATTCTTTAGATTACTATCCTGTGGATGTTTACCTCGCTTGGATATATATATATATATATATATATATATATATATATATATATATATATATATATATATATATATATATATATATATATTTATATATATTTATATATATATATCAAAACCTAACTATATATATACATATACACAAACACACATACACACACACACACACACATATATATATATATATATATATATATATATATATATATATATATATATATGAAGAAAGGTGAGGATAAAATGATCCGACGTATGTAAAACGACAGACTCATACTACAACACACCCCGTCCCCCTACCTATTGCAGCCATTTATAGCTATTACATATGGGTACCCCAGTTACCTTCCTAGCTAACATAGTCATAAACTGACAAATTCCAGCTATCAATCCCATTCATCTCGCGTCCTTTGAAAGAGACTGACCACGGCTGATAACGAAAAAAATCATGTTTTTTATTCTATGCTTGCTCACGCCAACGGCCATGCCAAAATCTGCACACTTTTTGACATATCGAAATCAATATTCTGTATGATTTCTCTGCATTGCTTTCTTCATC
>OY744515.1:119774002-119806502 GCA_963556195.1 Sepiola atlantica
TTGTATTCGTCTCAGTAAAAGAAAGGCAGCATTCTCTGTCTGTCATTCTACTTCGTGGAACAGCCAACCAGAGCTCGTGACGATGTCTATCATATCCAGTATTAAAGTCGCCTTGGACAAAACATTCAGAGCGTATATAGACGTACACACATTCTAACTTTCCTTTTACATGGCTCGTTACACTATTACATGGCTTGTTGCACTTTTACATGGTGGGTTACACTTTTACATGGCTTGTTACACTTTTACATTTCTTGCTACACTTTTACATGGCTTGTTGCACTTTTACATTTATTGTTATACTTTTACATGGCTTGTTACACTTTTACATTTCTTGCTACACTTTTACATGGCTTGTTGCACTTTTACATTTATTGTTATACTTTTACATGGCTGTTGCACTTTTATATTTCTTGTAACACTTTTACATGGCTTGTTACACTTTTATATTTATTGTTACACTTTTACATGGCTTGTTGCACTTTTACACAGTGGGTAATATTTTACATGGCTGGTTACACTTTTACATTTCTTGTTACACTTTTACATGGCTGTTGCACTTTTACATGGTGGGTTACACTTTTACATGGCTTGTTACACTTTTATATTTCTTGTTACACTATTACATAGCTTGTTGTACTTTTACATGGTGGTTAATATTTTACATGGCTGGTTACACTTTTACATTTATTGTTACACTTTTACATGGCTTGTAGCACGTTTACGATGTCTATCATATCTAGTATTAAAGTCGCCTTGGACAAAACATTTAGAGCGTATATAGACGTACACACATTCTAACTTTCGTTTTACATAGTGTGTTACACTATTACATGGCTTGTTACACTTTACTATTTTTGGATAATAAATTTGATTTGCTTTGATTGATTTATCGCTTCGCAAAGTTCGTTACTTGAAATCAAATTTTTTTATAATAAATATTTAATTCACAAGTTTCATTGTAAACACAAGACAAAACAATTACATTTATTTATATCAATAGATAAATATCCACATTTTGATAATTTATTTATATTTTAAATAAGACCGCAAAGATAGGAAAAGAAGACAAAATCAATTCTCATGAACGATGGTGTGCGTGTGAGAAAGAGCAAGCAAGCAAACAAACAAGCAGTCACCCTAACACCTATCCCTTTCTCTCTCTCTTCTTCTCTGAAATATTTCTTTCTAGCCGGCGATGTTAGTGTAAGTTACCTCCCTTGAAAATTAAAGGACAAATATTTTAAGACAGGTTTTAGCAATTGATCTTTTTTTTTTTTATTAAATCACCATAATTCATTACTGTTAATATCGACAAAACTATTGCATATATATAGGTAAATAGGACAATAACATTACAAATGAATAACATCAAACATATTTTTTATAAACAGCTTAAAAATAACTCTGTAAATTGGACATTCAAATAACTTTGGTTTGGTCGTTTGTCTGTACTAATAAAGTATTTCAAAATATTACGTGCATTATTGATTAAACAGGAACCCATTTTGCTAGTAATATAGGAGTGAAAAATTTAAAAAAAAAGCCTTTCGCATTTATTCATTTAGAAGAACTGGAAGATCTGCAATCAACACTGGTGTTTAGCAATGAGGGTTCTACTAATATTCGCTATGCTGATGACGTCACACTCGTCGCCGTTGTTTTTAATAAGTTGAAGCTTTCTAAGCCACTTGCGAGAAATAGGGCGATGAAAGTGAACCCATGCAATTTTGTTTCTTCTTTTAAAGATAATATCTCAATAGACAACAAAACGGCTGAAAAAACCCCAAAGATGTTGTGCTTCTTGGCTTAGTCGTTCCAGGAACCTTATTTAACATTAGCAGAAGAATAACAGAAACTTCTGCATTTGGACACGTAAAAGAAAAGCTATGAAAAGAAAAGGACATATCAACGCTCCTGAAGTTAAGATTTTACAATGTAATGACAGTTCCTATTGCTGTATATACATATATGTAATTATTTTTCATAACAGCAATAGAAGACGGTGGATCTACATTCTAATAAAAGACACGTCGTCTGATTGATTGGAGACGTCGATTTTGAAAGAAATAAAAGAGAAAAACAAGAAAAAGCAAATTACATCGTGTTTTAACCACTCTACCGTTGAAATAACTTTGTAATCAGAACGAAGTAAGTATTTATTTTTCGTTGGATTTTCTTTAAATGTGGAGGCTTATTTTTGCTTCGAAAAAAGGGGGAAAATAAATTAATAAATAAATAAATAAAAGGAAGACTACTCTTCGCATCATGTTTGTCTTCAGTTCAACTTGTTTCGGGCTATCTTTGTTTTGCTTGTTGCTCGTCTCAACATTTTAGAACCGAGAAGGTGACTAGCTGTCGTACAAAGCTAGATCCGTATATTAACCATCTCCGTACAGATACTCATTCAGACAATTACAATGTGGCGATGGAAAAGTTGCGACGAATGTGGGCCTGACAGGCTGGGAACATGTAGTTTCTGATCTGCACAAATAATACATTAGGCCTACCCTAACATCGCTTTTCTGAATGAAGGAGTGGCACTCGTCTGACAAGACGTTGCAGTCATCATAAATAAGTAAAACATTAAGTATACGTACAAAGAATGATAGGTTGCTCAATTTCTGAAATGAAAGGTTTCAGAACTACCATTGAAGAAACTTTGCGATATAGACGAAGAAATACAGATATCAGAAAGAAACTTAATATTAACGGATCAATCAACGACGTCATTCGAAAAAAGACATCAACGTAGTCTAGACATGTTCTCCGGCTACCAGTTTCCATCTATGTAAGTAAATCATATCAAAGAGATTCCATGCATGATAGATCATTAGGGCGATAACAAAAGAGATGAGCCGACCAGATAAGGCATGCCGCTACTGACATCGATAACACTGACCCAATACCGTGATAAGCGGCGAGATTTTGTTTTCAAGCATGTGGCGAAGCTCTCTAGATTATGCACATGAGTCAACTGAAGTCATTCAAACTACTTATTTTATCATTTTAGTTCAGTTAATTGTAAGAGATCAAAAGGGGCCCTCTTTGGGCTTACACTTGATGGCCCTATGCGTTAAACGTATACCCGAAGGCTCTCTTTAGGATATATGTTGTCATTTTTAGGGCTGATATCTGTACTTCCCTACAATTTGGTCTTCCGGGGATTGAATCTAAGTACTTTGTCAGATTTTATTTCATTAAACCAGTTGTTGCTAAGCACAACCGGTGTGATGTGTATTTCATTCAGGGATCATGTTGTTTTTTAATCATTCTTGAAATCCTGATATTTGGTTATTTTTTCGCGTTCGGCTCTATTGAGGTCATAATCATTCGGGACGGTCTTAACGTGTATTATGATTGATATGCCATTTTAAACTTATGAATGACAGACAAAGCCTTCGATATAGATGCTTGGGCGCATCTAAAAACTATTGACAAGAAAGTGTATTCAGGTGGACGCGAAGGGAGTGGTGCAAATACTGTAATGTAGATGTTAAGGAGTGGGGTGTAATGAGTTGGGAGTAACAAGAAATACATTTTTGATCAATATATGTGTCTTCTGTGGCCACCGTGCCAGAGACCGTCGAAATCTCGAGTTTGGTTATTGTCCATTGGAGAGACGAAGCATGGGAGGGGGCTGAGCTTTCGCCAGGATCTTTGGTCCCCATTCTATTCATGTCCACGTAACCGAGGAACGCCGGGACCGACATTAATTATGATCGCACGATCTGCCTTGGTTGGACGGGGCCCAAATTTATGGCCCGTCACGGCCCGGCCAGATTCAGGCAATGGATTTTTGCCTCGCCCTCTGAGCTTAAATCATTCTGTTAAATACTCAAAGGCAATTAAAGCCGTTCTCTATTCCGACGAGGGCGTGCGCCGCCATTAAGTGGCTCTCTTTTGGTCAACGCAGTTTCAAAGCAGCGAAACAACGACGCACAAAAACCGATAGTCGGCCATCTTTTTCGACGCCATTTTGTTTCATTTCCTTCACAATTTTGCTTTCTCTTTTATTTAGGTTTAGTTTCTTTTACTTCTTTTTCTTCTTCATTCTTTCTTTCTTATTTCTTTCTTTCATTTCTATGACTTTTCTTTCTTTTCATTTTTGTTTCCTTCCTTTTCATATCTTTTCTTCCATTTTTTGTGTCTTTATTTTTCTTTCATCCGTTTTTTTTCTTTTTCTTTCCTTTTTCATTTTCTTTCACAAAAACCAATAGTCAGCCATCTTTTCACTGCATCTTGGTTTGCGTTTTTTAGGATTTTACATTCTTTTTTATTTCTGTTTACTCTTTTTCTTCCCTTTTCTTTCTTTAATTTTTCTTTCTTTTTTATTTTCTTTCTATTATTTTTTATTCTTGAATTTTTTCTTTTCTTTCTTTCTTAATTTTATATCGTATCTTCAATTCTTTTTTTTCCATTTTTCTTTTTTTTCATCCTTTTTTTTCTTTAGTTGATTCATTTCTTTTCTCTCATTTCGTTTAATTAATTAGACTTACTTTCATTTTATGTATTTCTTCTTTTCGTTTTTTACATTTTTTTCATCCGTTTTCTTTCCTTTTTCCTTCTATTTTCTTGTTTACTTTTGCTTATTTCCGTTCTTTCTAATTTTCTTTTTTTTCTATAACTTTTGTTCTTTCTTGTTTCTTTTCATTTTTCCTTCTTTTTTTCTTACTTTTTTCTATCTATTTATTTATGTATTTTCTTTTTTTCCTTACTTTCTGTCATTCATGCATTCATTTTTATTTACTTTTTTTCTCTTTCATTTATTTTGTTTAATTTGTTCCTTCATGATGTCATTCATTTTCTTTTCTATTTGACTTTGTTTTATTCTTTCATTTTACCTTCTTTTCGTTCTTTTCTTTTTTCTTTTTGTTTCTTTACTTTTACTTTTACTCATAACTTTCATTTCTTTTTCTTTCCATTATTTCATCACTCTGAATTTCTTTTATTCATTTATTTTTCTTTAATTCATTGTTTTTCTTTCTTTCTCATTTTCTTCTTTTTCCTTCGATATGTTTTTATTTTTTGCCTTGTACTCGTTTTTCTTTGCTTTTCTTTCTTTACTTTTTTGATATCGTACCTGTTTTATTTTATTTTATTGTTTCCTTTCTATGTCTTTGCTTTTTAAATTTGTTTTATCTTATTTTATTTTATTTTCTATTCATAATATTTCTTCAATTTTTTTCTTTCTTTTTCTTTTTAAATCTCTCCTTCCTCTATTCCTCTTCTCTTTATCTCTATTTTTTCTTTCATTTTCTTTATATATTTTCGTATTTAAAATTTTTTTTTCTTTCTCTCTCTTACTGTAATTTTTCATTATTTTTTTTTCTTGCCATTCATTCTTTTTCGTTATTTTCTCGCTATCAACGACCGTTGTTCTTCTCTGGAATTTGAGTGGCAATAAGCCTCCTCTATGTTTTAGTACTATCTGCACATTTTCAGTGCTCCCCCTCCTAGCTCTTTGCATCCTTCTTGACCCTTCACTACAGTTTTGCGTTGTATCAGTCAAGGCTGCTATCACCACATACTTGTGTGTTTTATTGTGATTTTGTGAAATGTCAGTTTATTGTATTTCTCTTACATTTCACTTCCCTTAGATTGTTAGTATTATTATTTAAATATTTTATCATTAATTATTTCACGTATTACCTGCAGACTGCAGCATAGTCGTCTCCAAATCTAATAAAAATTATTTGTTATAAACCATCTTAATATCTAATCAAATTTCATTCATTCTACGCATTTATTTTCCTCTCATAATATTCTTCATTATTCAACTGACAATCCATCCATCACATTGGGCCTCCTCCTCGAGTGGGCTTTGGTCTTGATAAGTGGTGACTCATTAGTATAAAAAATATTTAAGTCTCGGATAGCTTCTTATTCGGAATTGCTTAAATCCAAATCGCCGATCAGATCGGAATAATCTGCATGAAACTAATTACTCCTTAGTTTTATTTGTCGTGCATTTATTTAAAACTTTACCAGAATAAAATATAGAAAGTTTCAACATGTTCACAAATCATATAAAGTCGCTATTAACAGTAACAACATATTTTTTAATCGTTACTAGACCCAAACTTAGATTCTTTCAAAATTCCACTCTTTTAAAAATTGCTATGAAATTAAATACAAAAATTGATTGCTTAGACAGTCTTCTGTCTTCTGTCTTCTGGCATCCATTTTGGCATATTCTCGGCACAGACGGAGTTTTCCTCTGCTGTTTATTATTTTTGACAAAGGGAAGTTTCTTTTCCCGAAATATTAAATAAATGATTTTTATAATCATTCGGACATCACACAAACAGCTAACACCACACTTGCTGTTATGTAAGATTTTAAGAAAAAATAAATAGTAAGTCACATTTCGTATTCGATTTATTATTTTTGTTCCTTCCAGTTTACATCTTACCCCGGAATTTGCATTGCCCACAGCCTTTTAAAAAACATATTCCTAATATATATATAATTATTTAATAAATATTATTTAATAAATATTATATATATATATATATATATATATATATATATATATATATATATATATATATATATATGAAAGTTAAAATACACGATGTATCATAAAATTGAAACCCCGTAGAGACAGGATGTATGAAAAAGACAAATTGGAAAACAAGTTATACAGAGAAATAAATCATCTAATACAAGAGATTTCCCGGTTTCGTTCGTTACTTTAAAAAGAATTTCCCCTTAATGGTCGTCTCATACCGAGGGCATGAACCCCTAACACCGGTATTGGATATGTCAATGGGTTGTCTGACTATATTCGTCGGCAGTCATGGCAGACATGATCGGCAGGAAGCAATGGTAAATCCGTTAAATAGTAAGTGGGTACCTTTGTCAGTATTTATCTATTGACTTTGATTTGTGGGCCAACGTTGACACGTACACGGAGTCATGGGGTCAGCGCTGTTTACTAGAAACGGGCGTGATGTCACATGGCTGAAATAGAGAAGGGTTGGAAGAAAAGGTAGCCTCAAATTATCCTTTTCCCGAAAATCACATTTTCCCTGCCACTAGCAGAAGAGAAGACCGCGCCAACATCTTAGTTAACAGCTGTTTCTTCGTCCTTCGTGCTGTTGTTAAACATTAATTACCCCGGTCACTGAGGACTAGTCGACACGAGGCGAGATCTAACCGTGCAGTTATGATTGTGATCTGTATTCGATAACAAGGTTTGTTTTTGAACTCGTTTATTTTAATTGAGTGTGACTTGTAAGACATTTAAACCTATATCCAGGGGAAGGTAATGTGACATTACCACGGGATTGCTTCTTTGTAGACAATTTTGTGCCCACATTCAACTCCAATATCAACAAATACTTATCATAAATTTCCCTCATTAGTAATCACATTTTGTTAATTCGATTTATCATTTTCAATTCTCTCATAATGTTCTTCATCATTCAACTGGCAATGTCGGTGTTGGCTAGCGTACTCGGATATCAGCCCGACCCTCTGTGTACCAGAAGCGGACGTGGTGTCACATGCCTAAAAACGGGGGTAGTGAAAGGAACGATGAGTCGGTTGGAAGTTTCAAGGCTAACCGGACGGGTAGAGATGACTAAAGATTTAACGATAAAAAGGGATCAAATATTCGTAGCTCTGGATACCTCCCTTCGCAGGTGGCAGAAGAGAGGGCAACGCTAACATCTCAATAAATGGTCCGAACTGTGCAGTTATGATCGTGATCTGTATTTGATAACACGGTATGCTTATGAACTCGTGTATTTTAATTGATTCTGAATTGTGACACATTTAGACCTCCTCTCAGAGGGGAGGTAATGTAACACTCATTTTTATCTGTCTTATTTTACAAGCCCACAGACGTCCAAACAGTCGAAAGCGGCTCTGGTCGCATTGTGACCGTTGATTTGAGGATGATTACAAGCGTATATAACCCCCACCTCTGTTTTATAACTCGCTTTTACATGGCTCTAACCATGTTGTTAACTTTGACCAACGTATTAGAATTGAGAATAGAACTACGTTCTTCTGTTTAAATAAAGACAGTGTTGATTCAAACTCTTCGTGGTTTCCCTTTGTTTTCTCTCACGTGCATTCTTTTGGCATAGATTTTATCGAACAGAGACACACACGCATACACACACAAAAATGTGTACATCATTGTAAAAGAAAAGAACTGGCTCAGTTATCAGTATCGTAAAAACGGTAAACAATGAATAATTTCATTTTAAATACGATGTAATTTCTTCTATTTCTAGTATGGTTCGGTAGCTCAGTTAGTAGGTCTAAAATAACAATAAATATTTAATAAATATGAATTATTTTTTACGGGAAATTATTATTTTTGTCAAAGTAATTGAACTTGGTTAGGTGACGCTTTAATTGTGTTTGGATAAAGAAGCCAATAAGTGCGTCAGTTATTTTTATTGGTCATTCTGTTATTCTATGATTCTTGTTATCGAGATTAACAAATGCAGCGATTACTTAAATGTATGCAATATTTTGTGGATTATCCAATGAAAACAAGTCTCACACAGAAAACGTGTATGGCGAGGGAGCGTATTTTGCTTCGTTTGAAAATATAACATTTGCAGGATTAAAATAATAATAATTAGTATACTAATAACAATAATAATAATAATGATAATGATAATAATAAAAATAATTAAAAAAATAATAATAATAATAATAATAATAATAATAATAATAATAATAATAATAATAATAATAATAACAAACACATGGAAGCACAAAACAACAGAACCGGGGAAAATACAACCGCACGAGAGAGGCGCAAGCATAGGCTGACGCCACAAAAATTATGGACAGAGGGTCGAGGAGGGAAAGCGCAAACCAGACCTCCACTGGAAGAGCGCGGACAGCTCTGGGACCTTGGGAAGGCTTGTTGCCACTCGGGCCCCAGAGGAGACCGATGGCCCTTATCAGCGGGAAATCGTTGGTAGGTGGCTGTTGCGATTACCGCAAGGTCATCAGCGGTGATGAACGAAAAGAGGTGGAGCATACTGGAGGCCTGAGGAGACTTGTTGTCACTCGGACTCCAGGGAATACCACAGGTTGTGGGCGACCACTGACGATGACCAGTGTGATAACTCCTAGTGAGTAAATAATAATAATAATAACTGTGCTATTATTATTGTATTTATTGGTATTATAATAACCGTGCTATACGGCACAATCACGTTGACACACCGGTTCCCGTTAGATCAAGCGACGTCGAGCCTGGTCAGTACTAAATGGGTGACCATTTGGGAATACCAGGTGCTGTATGTGCTCTCTGCTCATCTCGGCATTGTTTCCAGTCGTCTTGAATTGCTTGCCATTGGAATCAAGCAGTGCCGACTCAGAAGTGTTGTTATGAATTGCGCAACCATTGCTTCACAATTACACACGCAGCCAGCCCCTAAAAGAACGGAGGGCATGCATGTCAATAATTGTGCTACTGTGATGAAAAGAGAACTCTTCTATCCCTTTCTATGCTTCGGAAGTGAATTACTTCCCTTGATCACTCTTTCTTTTTTTAGTCAGCCATTGTTTCTTGTAGATGTTTGTCGAATAAAGCTTCTTCAAGCAAACTCAGTCTTCTTAAACTCATTCTATTCTATCCTTTTGACTAACTCATTACAGCTACAAAAGTGTGAGTCTTACTAAATATTTTTTCTCCAACGCACATGGTTGGCAGTGGTAGTAGATCTGAGTATAAGAGAAACAAAAACTCCCACTTAGCGGTAAAAACAGTATATTTTGAAATACCTAATGAATTTCAGTATTCTAAAAGATTACTGGTTTAAAAGTAGGCGATGCTATGTTGATTTTGCTGGGAATAACATAATAACAGAATGGCTGCTAATCAAGAATAAAAAGACAAAGTAGGACTATTTTAGTGAAAAAATAAATTTATTTAGTTGAATTTTATGTATCAAATGATATTTCAATTTAAGATTTCAAATAATAATAAAGATCCAAATTTAATATAGATTAATTTTTAAGAGAACTCATGGTTATTTTGTCTAAACATGGTTAGGTCGTATGCATTAACAATGATGAAATTATCATTAGTTTTTTAGATAAAAATAGTTTTTCTATTTATGGAATTTTATGATTTTTTGTCGGAATAATATATCCATTTATAAATGTTCTGGATTTAAAAATTGGTACCATTAAGATCTACAGTTGAGTTTGACTGCATACATAATATATATATATATATATATATATATATATATATATATATATATATATATATATATATGTATATATATGCGCGTGTGTGTGTGTGTGTGTGTGTGAGTTAATTATATGTATTGGTCATTTTGTAATTTTGTAATTCCCGTATTCTAGTAATTTAGATTAATAAACGCAGCGATTGGTCAAATGAATGCAGAATTGTGTGGATTATTCAATAAAAATCATCTAAATCGGGAAAACTGTATGGAAAAGTGAGCGTACTTTGTCTTGTATAAAAATAGAGAGTATTGAAATAACAGGAGACTTGGGCGAATGGAAAACAACTCCGTTCATGTTCTCCCCTCCATGTTTCCCCCCCCCCTTCCGTAAAGAGTGATAAGACGGAGTAGGCGCTCTCACCTTTCAGTCTAGAATCACCAGCCATAACAACACATCTGATACCTCTCGTCCTGACGAAAAGAAAGAAATTATAACGTTAAATGACTGGAATATTGGCGCTTGAGTTATTTCTTTTTAACTTATATATATATATATATATATATATATATATATATATATATGTGTGTGTGTGTGTGTGTGTGTGTGTGTGTGTGTGCGTGTGTGTGACTGTGTCTGTGTGTGTGTCTGTGTTTGTCTGTGTATTTATATTTTATATTTTGTATCTTTCAAATATAATTTTCATAGTATAAAGCTATTATAATAGCTCGATAGTGAATGGCTAGAGCTATGGTAGAAAATATTTTAATGTTATTCAAACCACATCAAATCTAAGGTATAACAGATTCACATCATTTTGCTAAATACTAATATTTTTATTACCAGCATACGATTGGTTCAGCCAACAACAAATATATTTATAATTATTTTCAAGTATCCAAATAATTTATTTCCTGGGAGAATTATACTCAGTGCTCGTAAAAAAAAGGGTATATATATATAGTTTTTGTTATCAAAGCTATCAAGCACCCAGACATGCGGAAAACAGACTTTAGTTTATATGAAAAAAACGTAACAAATAAATAGATTTATTTGAAAACGATATTTCACTTCCAGTAGCCGGTTCGTAAGCTCAGACAGTAAAACATCCGATTCCAGTTCGCTACGGTTAGTTGTTTTTCTAACTGTGTCTCTCTATCTCTCTACATCTCTTTCGCTTGATGCGCTCGCTGTGTTTAGCAACACTGTAGAAAACAACGAAACAGCTGTCTCTGCTTGACTATATCTCTATCTACATAAAGTTAGGTATGCTTATATGTTTATATATTTGTATATATATATATATATATATATATATATATATATATATATATATATATATATGATTATTTTTATAACGTTTGAAACCTCTGTGTATAAAAAACAATATTTACAGGTCCCTATCTGAATTGGTTTCTCTTCGCCCCTAAATCAAGAAAAATAAATCTTATTGGTACTCGTACTCATCGAGCACTTATAATTTTTCACCAACCCGGATCGATGCGGTGAAATTACTAATATGCTTCTTGACAATTGATATCCCATCAATATAATAAAAAGCGCCATTGCACGCAAAGTTGCTATTTTTAACGGTGATAAATTTATTGGCCCGTCACAATGCCCGATTTATTTGGAACTTCCATGGTTAGGATTTGTTCTTCTACTTAACGTTGTTTTCCAGCAACCACGCTGAGACTAGTTTACACCACTCGAGCATTTTCTCTTGTTTTCATAAAGAGATTTTGCCAGCCACTCAAAAGAATTCTGTTGTTTATAAATGTCAAAGATTTGAAATGAAAATATCCCAACACATACCACGTGATATTCGTTTACACAAGGTTTCGAGTTCATCCAGCAACTTTCAATAACATGAATCTGCCATCGGTAATCACCTGGTTGGTAAATATAGTAGTTCTGACCAGTATTCCGATAGGGTGTCTTCTGTTTTACACAGTGCTTATCGAACTACCATCTCAATATCATTGAGGCGTTAGTTATTAACAATTCTCGACCTAGCCTGTGTAGACAAAAAAATTTGAAACATCAGTTGGCGATCTTTAATAATTCAAATTCACCATAACGTTTGCAAAGAGAAGGTCTCAAGGACTTAATATAAATTGTTTCTAAGATCTTGAGATGATAAGGGGAGTGCGACTTACTAAGAATGGAGAATAAGTCGACACTGAATTTAGAGGCACAGGTGCGATTATTTATGAGATGTTGACCTATCGACGAACCATAAGTATTATTCAAATCGTCAGTTGGTAAATAATTTCCATTGCGAATTTTTGTGAGCACGTGTTGTTTGACCCGGATGTCCAATCTCTGTGATTAAGTCCTTGAGACCTTCTCTTTGCAAACAAAGAGAAAATCTCCTCGGGCTTAATGTTGTTTCTATTTGATTGAACTTTTTTTTCTTTTTTTTTTCTTTTTTTTTTCTTTTTTTTTGATTTTTTAATTTTTTTTACCCCTTTCCCTCGCTATAATTCTCATAGCATCTTTATATATTTTTTATACATTACCTCGATATTTGGCTCTGTTGAGCGAGGTACGAAACCGGTCAGAGCCCTTTCATCTTTTTAATTTCTTAAATTGATTATGAATAATAAATATTGTCTCTTCAATGCTATTTTAAAGTTTTGTACGACAAAGAAAATATATATATATATATATATATATATATATATATATATATATATATATATATATATATATATATATATATATATATATATATATATATATGGGAAATGAAAAAGGAAAAACCAAAAAGGATGTTTTTTATGTGTTCATCAACGTTTCGTCTTTATTTGTAAGACTTCTTCTGGATGATATTATTAAGAAAAATGTCATGCAAGTACGTGAACATATTGGATTCACATGATGGGTTGATGTATATGTGTATATGCACGTATGTATTTTTATTTTTATGTATATTGGTATGTGTGTGTGTATGTATGTACATGTATATGTATGTGTTACTTATAATTATATATGTAATGATATAATTATGTAATTTATATATATTTGTATTTCTTATGTTTTTTCATGTACATATATATATATATATATGTATGTGTGTATATATATGTATATATATATATATATGTGTGTGTGTGTGTGTATGTGTGTATATATATATGTGTTTATATATATATATATGTATTTCTAGTAATTGTATGTGGATTTCTTGTAATTCTATATTATTAATATATTTACGGTATTCAAAATTTCATATTTATTTTTTACCCGTATATAGACATTTTTAATTTTCAATTCTTTAACTTTTCAATTTTTATTGTTATTAGCACCCGCTCTTCACATAGGCTAACTCTCTTCTCCCCCCCCCCCTCTCTCCATAGGCAAACAACCAAATTAGTTAATGTGTCAGTCCTGTCTACGCGCGGGAAAGCTATACCCAGACAGACTTCTGACATGCACAAATATATGCTCCCATATTTCGCCCCCCCCCCCTACCACCACCAAGTCAAATATGCTTTCTCTTCCTCTCCCTCCATTTTCCTTTTTATGTCCCGTGTAACTCTTTATATTTCTAAATATTTCCTTTTCCTTTTTTCTTTCTCTTTTCTTCTCAATTGTATTTTTGCCTTTGTTTTTATCGTTGTTTTTATTTTTATCATTATTTTTTATCATTACTTTTTATCATTATTTTTGTTTGTGTTTTTTGTCTTTGTTTTGTTTTGTTTTATTTCTTTTCTATTCATATTAAATTTTTAATTTAACTTCCTGTCATAAAACTTTGTGTGATTGTGAACTTATTCTAACAGGCATAATTTTATTTTAAGACCTGAAGAACGGGAGCCACACAAACCGCTCTCGTGAAACAAAATCAATTTTGTAGTCAAAATGAAATAAATTATCATTTAAATTTATATATATATATATATATATATATATATATATAATATATCTAAATAAATATTAATTATTTATTACCGACAGGCATCGATGTGTCATGCTAACGCAATCATCAAATCGCCACTGATTCGCAAGTCAAGAGAGTTACCGATTGGCCACCAGAAATCAGCTCAGAATTTATAATGAATAACTTTGTAAATACCAAGTCGGCGAGTATTCACAGCAAGCGGTCAAGAGTTATCTAACAAATTGTGTTGTATCTCGCAATGAAGCTAGTAGTACTGCTTGTTATTAAATTAAGCCTTAGTAAAGAGGGCTATACAATATATATATACATATATATATATATATATATATATATATATATATATATATATATATATATATATATATATATAGGGGGTAAGGTACACGATAAGTCATGAAAAAGAAATGCCGTGGTAGACAAAATGTTTGAAAAAACAAACAAACGGAAAACAGGTTAGGATGCGGGAGAAAAACAAAAAACAAGAGATTTGATTGGTTTCGTTCGTATTATCGAACGTTTTCAGAAAAAGTCGTTCGATAATACGAACGAAACCGGTCATGTGTGTGTGTGTGTGTGTGTGTGTGTGTGTGTGTGTGTATTATATCTTCACCAAAGATGATCAGTGTGTCTATATGTACAATTGTTCCTCGGTTCCTATTTACCTTTGACTCTCAAGATCCAAACATGCTAATTGATTCGGTCACCGTGACAGCACTATGAAATGAGAGCGAAATAAATCCTGTTAAGAACAACAGTAATTCTTTTCAGAATTTTCAATTTCCAAAGGTAAAGAAATTCGCATCATAACTTAGAAACTTTTTCATATTTCCCGCCACAGTGTTCGTCTGTTAAGGGAGCTGGTATAATTAATTATGATTTTAATAAATATTATTTTAATATCCACACACATCTCTCTCTCTCTCTCTCTCTATATATATATATATATATATATATATATATATATATATATATATATACATATATATATACATATATTGCAAATGAAAAAGGAAAAACCAAAAGATTTTTTAAATATTTATTCATCAACGTTTCGTCTTTATTTGTAAGACTTATTCAGGATAATAATTTTAAGGAAAATGTCATGCAAGTACATAGAAATATAAGGTTGACATGATGAGAAGAAGCAGTATCCACTACTGGGAGCGCAGGACCAAGGTCCGGGCTGAGAGAAGTCAGTGGCAGAGAGTGAAATTAATGTGGATGACTGTGAGTGAAAAAGAGGAGGGGTGGGAGTGTTAGTTAATTTGTCTTTGAGTGGGAGAGGAAGTCTTACAAATAAAGACGAAACGTTGATGAATACATAAATAAATAAAAAACATCTTTTGGTCTTTCCTTTTTCATTTCCCATTACGTCGGATTACTCTTATCCTTACTTTCTCATATATATATATATATATATATATATATATATATATATATATATATATATATATATATATATATATATACATTGCCGCACATGATGTAGCAATGACGAAAGGCGAATGTTTAATTCACAATTGTTGTTTGAGGCGTTTATCTCTCATGTCAAACTATGATGCCTAATTTTTTTTTAAATCGGAACTGTTTTGTACTTTCTGAATAGCTCATGAAAGACAAATCCAATATTGGCATACTAATGTTGATTGGTTCACTTTCGAGCGTGTCTGTTTTCAAAATGTTTTCGTAAGAAAAAATAAAATCTGAAATTATTTTCAAATGTAATTGAATTTGGCTTGCTTATATATATATATATATATATATATATATATATATATATATATATATATATATATATATATATATATTTGAGTATTTTAATTACCTACGAGACACTATCCTCGAGTGTCTTCGGTCTCTCTATAATATGATTTATAATACTTGACATTGGAGTACTTCACCCTAAAAGTAAACCCTGACCAAATATTAAAAATAACATAGTATTCAAAACCCAAATAAGTCCCCCTCTACACGGCTATACACCGGCTTAAACGAGGAACAGTTCACCTTTTAGTGATATTATATCTAGTAATTACACTTAGCTGGATATTCCACAAGACCATATGAAATCATCTCATGTAATCCGATAGGACCAAGAGACCAAAAGAAAGATATACTATAACATAGTTAACTGGTCACTAAGTTGTAGGAAAATTAACGTTCTTCACTTCTTTACTAACTAAACGGTTGAGAGGGTAGAGAACTTTAATGGAACACACGGATATCTATTTATCTCACATAGAAACCAAGTGTTAGCCATAGAAAGGGGCCCCTTAATTTCTGAGAACTTAAATACTGAAGTAAAAAAAACAACATATATATATATATATATATATATATATATATATTATCCTCACCAAGAATCATATATATATATATATATATATATATATATATATATATATATATATATATACATGATTCTTGGTGAGGATAATATATATATATATATATATATATATATATATATATATATATATATATATATATATGATTCTTGGTAAGGATAATATATATATATATATATATATATATATAACTGTTCCGTTGATCGCATGATTCGAACCTCGGCCCCAGTCACCATTGAATGTAAAGATCCACACACTCCAATCAATATATTCGCCTAAATGTACGCTGAAACTATATGTGTGTATCTATGTGTATGTAAGAGAGAGGGAGAGCGTTTCTGTGTATGTGTGTATGTTTGTGTGTGAGTGTATGTGTGTTTATCGTTCTATAATAGTTTTCATGAAAGAATTGGCAGGCTGCTCCCTGTGCACTTGCACCAAATTCATATCCGGGTAGATAACCCCGGTTGGCGTATAAATCGTGAAGGCTTAAACATTCATCAACCCTAAATCACCAACTATCGGGTGTCCTCTCGACTCGAGAGTGAGACATTGTTTTACTGGCCTATCGATCTGTTTTCAGAAACGGAGAGGACGAGGAGGAGGCTGTGGAAGAAGGGGGTATGTGGTGGGTGATTGACGCTACTTTACCGCCAAAGTCGATGTCATTTTCGCGCGAATTTGCCGCCATTTTCTATTTTATCAAATCGACCGCATCGAAGCGCACAGTCATGGAAACTCATTTCTTTCTTGTTTTGTTTTTTTTCCTTTTGTTTTTGTTTTATTTTTACCTGCCCCCCCCCCTTTTCCAGCTCACTCCCTTCGTTTACTTGCAACCCTTGAGCTTAGTCGTAATGTGCTTCGTTTTTAACTCGCATACATGCGCCCGTCATCCCAGAGAGAGAAGAGAAAGAGCAAGCGAGCGAGAGAGCAAGAGAGCGAGAGAGAGAGAATGGTGGAAGAAAGATAGTGGCATACATAAAGATAGAGGCAGGTAGATGGAAAGAGATAAAGAGGTAGAATTAGAAATAGGGGAAGAGAGAGGTAGAGAGATGTAGCAAGATTAGAGACGGATGTATAAAAATAATGTTAAGAACGGTAATTTTCCACACGAGGTTACAGTAGACATAACTTTAGAAGAATGGAAAATTACATTAGAAGTGAACAGATTAGAGTTATGATTACGTTGTAGGATATGACGTCATGCAATGAAGTACGTAGCAGAGAAACAAAGTAAATTCTGCTTTTCATTTTTTGTTTACGATGCCAAAGTGAACGGACATTTTTTTCTGTCAACTAGCTTCTTCTGGTATTCAGCTGCATCAGTACGGCTCTCTTGTTGGCCTTCGCACACTCAGAATAAAACTCCTTCATAATCACCCAAGATCCGGTGAACAGGGTGGTTGTTCCAGTTAAATGATGTTAACAAGATTTGAGACGGATGTGTAAAAATAATGTTGAAAACAGTAGTTTTTCACTTGAGGCTAGAGTGTGCATAAGGTTAGAAAAGTGGAAAATTCCATCAAAAGTTAATAGACCAGAGCTTTAATTACGTCACATAATATTACGTCACGAGAGGAAGCGCCTGAAAAAGAAGCGATTTCAATTATGCCTGCTTTTCGGATTCACGACGTCAAAGTGGGCGGACGTCTTTTTAGAGGCCCATCACCACAACGATGGTGGGTCGGGAAACTACAGCTCATCAAGACGTATATTGCTGTAAACTACTGAAAAATTAAACTAACCCCATCGGCAAACAATGGCTTGTTTGTGGGTTTTAAATCATCCTAGAGACAAAATATCCACAGAGCGATTTGTGACGTGTTAACAGAAAAGAACTCCAGACAACGTCCAAGATGTTTGTCGTGTTTTCGGATTTAGGAACATCCCACGATATGTTACAGAAATTCAGATAGAGATGGAGAAATAAACATATAGAGATAGAGAGATAAAGGTATATAGTTTCTTCCCTCGAATTGCTAGA
Source organism: Sepiola atlantica (assembly GCA_963556195.1). Lineage (NCBI taxonomy): Eukaryota > Metazoa > Mollusca > Cephalopoda > Sepiida > Sepiolidae > Sepiola > Sepiola atlantica. Next base: position 119,792,415 of record OY744515.1, read on the forward strand.
CTGTTTCCTGCTTCCTTATTGTACTAAGATGCAGACATTTAAATGTAATGCGAACAGACATCTCGCTGCTCAACTCCCTACATAGTATCCCTGTAGACATGGCCCCTAATAGTAGGCCCTTAGGTCCCAGTGCCAATGTGCCTTGTTTGGGGGTAAATAAGAGTATATATATATATATATATATATATATATATATATTGTAGGGATGGGGGGTATTAGAGGGATGGGGAGAAAGCTTAGAGATAAAGAGAGAGGAGGTAAAAAATAAGAGAGAAAATTAGAGAGGGAGTAAAGAAAGAGAGAGTAGAAAGAAAGAGACAGACAGAGGGAGTAGAGAGAGAGAGAGAGAGAGAGTAAAGTGTGTGTGCAAAGTTGAGTAATTTATGTAGGAAATCCGAGTATGAAAGCTCAGTGTAACACAGAGCAGGAATCAAATTTTAAAAGAAAAAACACTCACACGTTTGAGCTGTAAGAATTATAACTTATTTCGACCCGGTAAGTCTCATCAGATGCTTAATCAACATTTGAAAACTGAAGGACGATTAAATCGTTGGTAAAATTCACAATCTTTCTCGCATTCCAACCATATTTGGAAAATAAATAAACTTCAGTCTATACCTAATTTGTCCACTAAATGTTTTGTCGCCGTTCATTCCACACTTGGATACGACAGGCAAAATTGCTAATGCCTCTGATTTTCACTTTAATGACCGTCTTTAGTTCAGGAATTGTCTGGTATTTTTTTTAACATATATTATCTCTAAAATAATCCCACAGAACCAATCTGATGAATGTGAAGCCAATCTAGAATCAGATCTCTTACTGATGATACTATCACCAAAGTGTCCCCACAGCTATTTTAACGTGTCATTTGTAAGGTGGGGTGTTGTCCTATCCGGTTGTAACCATTGTTCATCCGTCAGAACACTTTCTCTTCTGCCCCCCCCAATCCAACCGGTAATACCTGATGTGGTATTAGCCCTGAGCGGGCTATGATGGCTTCCTCCGAAGAAGGAAGTTTACAGTCCCCAGCCGCATGTATATCCGGTCATGGTAAGATGATATACAGCATCTATCATTCCAAAATCGTCACCCATCTGATACTAACGAGGCTCCACATCGCTTAACTTCGGCGATCTGAGGAGAAGCACTGTGTCAACGCCATTATGCTGTCCAAGGCTGCCAAAAACTTCTTAACGACCACGAAGTATTATTGATCCACGCAAAGATGTATATTTGGATCATATTATTGAATGGCAATGGCTTTCTCTTGAATTTGAGTGATAAAAAAACTTCTCTGAATTCCAAACTTCTAGTGGAAGTCTTGGTGGTGCTAGTTTTTTTTGTTTTTCTTTTTTTTTTTTGGGGGGGGGGCATATTATTATCATTTACCCACTATGAGTTCGCACGCAAGTTTTTATCAGCGATTGCACACTTGCCATAAGCACTGTTGTTCCTTAGAATCCGAGTGAGAACAAGTCTCCCAGATTTCCAGAACTCTCAGCCTCTTTCGATAACCGTTACAAATGAATTTGCACTCTCGCAACAACCGTTTACAATTGCTTTCTCGATGGTCAACTCTAGAATTTTAGTGGCATCTAGCCCCACCATGATTCAAGTATCTCGTGCGCTTTTTAAGTGGGGGTTTGTTTGGTGCTCTCTCTCTCTCTCTCTCTCTCTCTCTCTCTCTCTCGCGTTGTGCCATCATCCTTGATTCTTCATGACCGCTTTGCAGAGGTTGGTCTCTACCACATACGTGTGTTGCGTTTTTTTAGGGGGGGGGGGGATATTTTTAATTTCTGTCAGTTTGTCTTAGGCTCGTCTGATTTTTTTTTTCAATATTTGTTATTCTATTTCTACTTCCATTTAAGACTTTACTGTGGTTGGTTGGCGTTCGTTATTATGTGCGTTGGTTTCTGCACTCGAAGATTTTCCTTAATATTTCGGTCGTTTTTAAGCTGCCAATCCTTCATTTGATTTCAATTTCCCTTGTCTTTTCCTAGTGCTGTTACAATTATCAGTATGACAGTGATTTCTTCATGTTCCTTATTTGTTTATATGTTCTGGCAAGTGCCATATATTTGCTTATTTGTTTCTGTCTCCTTGATTTTAACTCTATGAGGTGCTTGGACGGCGAAATATTCGGTTTGGCAAGGTGTTTTGCTTCTTGTTCTACTATTAGCACGTATGTTCTCTTTGCTTAGATGTGTGTGCCTGTTTGTACGTTTATGACCCGGAGAATTTTATGATTCTTATTTTCCAATAGCGTCTCTAGTTAATGTATGTACTATTAGTCTGCATGTTTATTATGCAGACGTTTGCATAAATGCCAGTGAGCTGCCTTCACCAGTTAGTCTGTTTTTGTATTCATTTTGGCGTAGTTTGCTGCATTCACTTATTCTGTGATTTACTGTTTTGTCTCTTTGTTAAAAGAGTCTACATTTACCATTTTACTTTGATTTGGTTATGTTGTTTTTATATAGTTTGTTTTGTTCGCGTTGTTTTGTGCGGCTGTTAGTAGTCATTCCGTTTCGATTTATTATTATTATTATTATTATTATTATTATTATTATTAATAGTAGTAGTAGTAGTAGTAGTAGTAGTAGTAGTAGTAGTAGTAGTAGTAGTAGTAGTTGTATTTACTCACTAAAATTTTTTACACAAGTCAATATCAGTGATTGCTCACTGATATTACCAACTGGTGTTCCCTGGAGTCTGAATGACAACAAGTCACACCAGATTCCAAGAACTCTTCCGATAATCGTTGCATTCGAGGATTTTTGCCCTTCTCATCATTGCCGTCCGCTGTATGGCCTCAGTCTTTCCTGTGATTCCAATTTCTGCTCTCTTTTCCAGGTTATTCGGAATTATTCCCAGTGCTCCTACAACTTTCGGTATTACAGTGATTGTTTTAATGTTCCACATTCTTTTAAGTTATTTGACAGGGTTACTTTATTTACTTGATTATTTTGCCTCCTTGATTTCCCGTCTGTGTACTTGTATATACGGCATAACTGTGTTGACGCACCGGTTCTCGTTAGATTACTGAAGTTAAGCGAAGTTGAGCCTAGCCAGTACTAAATGGGTGACCATTTCGGAATGCTAGGCACTGCATGTCATCTTCCCATGATCGAGATATGCAGCGGTTAAGGCTGCATGTGATATTTTCTGTAAATTTCCTCCTTGGGAGGATGCCAGCTTAGCTCCACCAGGGCTAAATACAACACCAAGTATTACCGGTTCGTTTTTTATTTTTGTTACTGTTGGGACGGCAAAAATACGATTTGGCAATTTTGTTTTCGTCTTATTGATATATCCTCATGTCTGTTCTCTTTGCTTGGATAAATTTTTCTGTTTGGACTTCAATATCCTAGAGAATCTAATGATTTTATCTCAGGTTTGTGTTTGTACCATTTGTATATATGCCTAAAGTGCAGACGTTTGTATAAGTCCTTGTTTTTTTGTGTATGCTTTTTGTATTGTTTTGGGGATAGTTTGCTGTATTCGCTTATTATGTGGTTTACTGTTTTGTCTCTTTCGCCACAGATTCTACATTTACTGTTTGCCTGGGTTTTGACTATCTTGATTTTTATATGGTTCGTTCTTATCGCGTTGTCTTGTGCAGCCGTCAATAGTGATTCCTTTGCCATTTATTATTATTATTATTATTATTATTATTATTATTATTATTATTATTATTATTATTATTGCAACTGTCTAGATGAGAAAAAAATGTAATAGGCGAGTAATTTGAAACAGGAAAATAAAATTGCTGAGAAGTTGCCTTGCTATGCTGGTGAAGACGGGCGAATGGTAAGTCGGTTGAAATCGATGACAGGCAACACCAAGAAGAAGAAGAAGAAGAAGAAGAAGAAGAAGAAGAAGAAGAAGAAGAAGAAGAAGAAGAAGAAGAAGAAGAAACAGAGATAACTCGAATATGGACAGAAAGAAATCCTGAGTTCAGAAACGACGTCGACGAAGAAGAAGAAAAAAAGAAACTAATTAGAAGACACGACTTTCTTCCGGAAGCGAAAAAAAAAGTAACCCCAAAAAATGGATTCTTATAATTATTAGGACAGCTTTGGTCGTTGGAAAAATTCCTTCGGGGAAGAAAGGCGGATGAACAGAATGGGAAGAGGAACAGAAGATGGGGAAAACGGATGAGGGTGTTGACACTTTCAGGACCACGTGATCTCATGTGACCTCGTCTGCCAATCGCGATCGGTTAATTTGAGGGTCGATGATGCTGCTGCTTCTTCTTCTGCTGCTGCTTCTTCTTCTACTGTTGCTGCTGCTGATGATGATGATGATGAAGAAGAAGAAGAAGAAGAAGAAGAAGAAGAAGAAGAAGAAGAAGAAGAAGAAGAAGAAGAAGAAGAAGAAGAAGAAGAAGAAAAGGGTAAGTAAACGAAAAAAATTGGATGGAATAAAAAAAATATATAGAAGGCGAATTGCAGAATTATGACCAAAGAAAAAGAAACTAAAGAAGAAGAAAAAAAACAATCAGAAGCAGAAAAGAAGGGAAAGAAAAAGAAAGGGAAGAAGAAAGAAAAGGAAAAAAATGAAGACGAAATAAAATTAAAAAAGAACGAAAACATTGTTGTCTGCGAAATGACAAGAAAGATAATTAATGAAGAAGAATAAAGGAAAGAAAGAAAGCAATGAAAATGAAAGGAAAAATGAAAGACAAAAACAAAGAAAGGAGAATGAATAAAGGTAGCATTAAATAGAAGAAGGAGGAGAAAGAGTTGGACGACGACGGAGAGGATTTGTCTCAAAAGTTGGCCAATCAATTAAGCAACTTCGTTTTGCAAACCAAAACAACGATTTAAAAATGGCGTTTCCTTTCTTTCTTGTTCTGGTGTATCATGATCAGATCCGCCATTTTGAAATAGTTTGCTGTTATTTTGCAATCAGTTTAGCAGATAGAACTTCTAGATATCGCACGCACGCACTCTCTCTCACACGGTCTCTCGTTCTCTCTCTCTCTCTCTCTCTCTCTCTCTCTCTCTCTATATATATATATATATATATATATATATATATATATATATATAGTGTGTGTGTGTGTGTGTTATAATGAAATAAATTCCTGGAGGAAATCCGGGTATGAGAGCTCAATGTAATAAACAGAGCAAGAATAAAATATAGTAACACGAAATTACATAATCATCTCACTTGGATGCTTGACAATACCACAAGGTTGAAATAAATTATTGCATCGATGATTATGTAATTTCGTATTACTATATATATATATATATATATATATATATATATATATATATATATATATATATATATATATATATGTGTGTGGGGGGGTGTAAGTAGATTTCTAGTACAAAAAATCGTAAGATTTATTTCAGAGGAAACATTATTCATTGATTAATAAAATGGGGCGGGTGGAGAAAAAAAGAAAATTGCTAAAATCTTTCTTTAAGGCCTTTTTTACCCTCTAATAACCTCAGATAAATTAAAAACTAAGAAAGTCCGACGAGAATTAAATAGGAAATAGTTTTGGTTGGAGAAATCAATTGAGGGAATAAAACAGGCTAGATCAAGAATTGTTAATAACTAACGCCTCTATAATATTGAGCTGATAGTTCGACGTGGCACTGTTTAAAACAGAAGACAGCCCGTCGGAATACTTGTCAGAACAAGTATTTTTACCAACCAGGTGATTACCGATGGCAAATGTTTGTACCTGAAAATTCCCGGATGATCTCGAAACCTTGTGTAAACGATATCACGTGGTAAGTGTTGAGCTATTCTCATTTATAACCTTTGTGATGTCTTTCCAACGTAGTCAGCTCCATAACTGACATAGGAATTTATAGACAACAGAATTCTTTTGAATAGCTAGCAAAACATCCTTACGGAAGGAAGAAGAATAGGTTGGAATCGTGCAGACTACTCTCAACATGGTTGCTGGAAAACAGCGTTGAGTAGAAGAAGAAATCCTAACCATGGAAGTTTCGAATTGATAACACATTGTGACGGGCCAATTAATTTATCACCATTAAATATAGCAACTTTGCGTGCAACGGTGCATTTTTATGATGTTGATCGGATATGCGTTAACAAGAAAAATATTGGTAATTTCACAAAGTTCCGCATCGGGTAAGGTTAAGGAACAAATCATAAGTGCTCGATGAGTAAGAGTACCAATAAGATTTATTTTTCTTGATTTAGGGGCGAAAGAAAACAAATTTCATATATATATATATATATATATATATATATATATATATATATATATATATATATATATATATATATATATATATATATATATATATATTCTCCGGTCAGAGAATTAAAATTTTGAATCACAATATCATCACATTGGCTGATGAACCAGTGACATTTAGTATATTTAACCAGTGTTTTCGTGAATAATAATTTATAGCATCAATAAAAAGTATACACATATGCTCTTGCAGCAGTAATTGGGCACTCTTGTTAATTACACTATATATATATATATATATATATATATATATATATATATATATATAAAGAGAAAGAAAAGTTTATGAAGTGATTAATCTTTGTTTCCCTTCTCCTGTGTCTTTTTTCCTCTTTTGTAATATAAATCATTTTAAAAAATCCTCATAGATAATAATGGCTGTGCGTCCAATATTATTTCACTGTTTATTAAAACTTTGTACCTATAAATATATATATATATATATATATATATATATATATATATATATATATATATATATATATATATAGTTCAATTCGTTCAGCTGCCTTTATCCCCAACAAAAGTGATACCAATGACGAAAACGTTTAACTGCGGTAAAATGCCATTGTATTTCAAGCGAGTCATCTTAACATAACGGTCAGGCTCCCGAATGTGGTCGAAGTTTGGAACCTAGCTGAAGTCAGCCGCGTATTGACGGCTAAACACGTGTCCGTTGATAATTACATTTTATCAATATATTTATACATATATATATATTTGTTGGTTTTGTTTTGTGGAAAGAAATCCGATAGAGTGCTCGGTTATTCTTTGATTTTAATTCATGAATTTTAAAGAAGTTTATCAATGGTTTCGCGAACAACCAGAGTCTTGTGAAAGAAACTTAAGCTTAAAACTGATTCATCTCTCTTCAGTTATTTTCTTGCCTAGTGAAACCAGAAAACGCCAAAAGTGGAGGAACAATCACACAATATGTGTAGTGTCCTTCCGTCATCTCTTGTATCCTATTTGTATTTATTTATTTGGTAAAACATGTACCGATGTGACAGGTATTCAAAATTTGCAAATCATTAAAAATTTATAAAATATATATTATAATTTTTTTTTTAAATACAAAAATTAAATCAAGCAACAAAAATAAAATTACATAATAATAATAATAATAATAATAATAATAATAATAATAATAATAAAAACACAAAGGTACGAGAATTGCAATGGACCTAAGGGAAGTTAAACTGCAAGAAATTTGATAAACTGCACCCCCAAAGTTATGTCACCAGTCGCGGCTGATACCACACGAAATAGTCATAAAGGGTCAAGGGGGATGGAAAGACCGAGTAGGGAGAGTACTAACCGAACCTCCACTGGAAAGGTACGGGGATTACAGTGATTACAGAGATACTTATTGCCACCAAAATCCTAGAAAAGACCAATGGTCGTTGCCAGCGAGAAATCAATGGTAATCGGCTGTTGTTATACCCCAAAAATATTTGCCGTTTTATATCGAAAGAGGTAGAGAGTACTGAAAATATTGGGAGACCTGTTGTCACTCAGACTCCAGGAAACACCTCCGGTTGTTACCAGTAAGCAATCACCGTAAGAACTCCTAGTGAGTACTTTATAATAAAATGGCCATATATGTATGTTCTTTCTGGACAAAATAATTATTAAAGGGGAAAAAATTGCAATTATCATCCTTTAATATTTTTTTTTCAGAAATCCTCCTATAGTGGAAATTAAATGGAATTTCTTATTTCTTTTTTTCTCTATCCAAGAGTGAAAACTCATATTTAAATCAAGCGATTGACCATCGTCTCAAATACAAATTTTAAAAAGTATCAAATTATGAATCGGATGACAACAACTTCGAAGTAATGGTAGCCTTTATGTAGAAAATAATTATCTTACTGTTGTAAAGGTCATAATTGGCATAAATACGAAACTAACATAAAGGGAAGTAATCAGGTATTGACTATATACGAAAGTACGTATATAAGACGGGCAGTCATATCTGGAAGTGAGCGAAGAGTAAACGTCTCTACTTCCTACCGGATCCCTGTTAAACGCAAACCAATCGGCGTATTCTTAATTTAGTATGTCCTATGTAATTTAGGATATAACACTTACATTAAAGGGGGTCGCTCATCTCATATTGGTGGGGAGGTTACACCCAGGACTATCTGATAAGGTCGGTGTTCCAGGCTTTTTCTGATCATCTGTGGTTGGTTGTGCCACCAACACAAGTCATGTGGGTAGCAAGTATATCTTGTAGGGGCTGCGTTTCTTTTGATTCCAACCACATCGTAGAATGTTCCTTTCTCTCTTTCCTTACCAAAAACCAAAAGAAACTTCTATGAATAAAAGTTTATTTCCTAGAAAGTCCCGCCTGTGGAACAGGATACCATGAGCTTACTTTCCAGCCGACTACAGCATAGTCGTTTTCAAGTCAAATGTGAACAAACACTTGTTGAACCGTCACTATGAATAATTTATTCAATTGTAAAAGATCTTCTCCTCATTCCACCAATTGTTACCGGTCATCTGATGATCTCTTCAACCCTTATCCTCGAGTGGCTCCAGGGCCTTGATAAGTAGTGACCTTTAAAGAAATCTCTTTTTGTAGCAGAACGTGGGGGTGTTCGTCTCTCTGAAATAATATAATTCTATTTCTTGAGGCGATTACACAACCTGAAGAGATTGGTGATAAAAAATTAATTGTTTAGATTTTAGAGATGGGATCACCTCCGCATATAGTTTTAATGATCACACACTTCCACTTAAAATAACCATCTGATCCGGAGTGGGTGTTCATTATCTCGTTCAAGCTCACAGCAGGTGATAATTCTACGTTAAATTCATACGGGAAAGTAATCCCAAATTCTAAAACTTAAAATATTTGTTTTTTTTGGTAATTCTTTTACTGCCTACTTTTTCAGGTTGTTTATATCTAATCGCCTAAAAAAGTAGAATCGTATTTTTATTTTTATTATTTAGGCATAAAGTGTGGGGTTCAAAATTCCGAGTTTCTACCTTCAAATATCATAACAACTGAATATCTTGTCAAAAATTAAATACAGATGAACTTGTCTTAAAATAAATATCGTCGTTCTATTCCTTTTCTTCCAACAAACTCATGATGAACATATCGGATGGTTGGCAATTCAGTACAGTATACAAGAACCATCGGTAACCATTGGTTCCCCCTCTTATGATAAATAAAACATTTCAAGCAATCCAAAATAAACAAGATTTTTTCTTATTCAGTAAAAATAGAAAGAAGCTGCAAAATTATTCTCCTCCTCCTTCTTGTTTTTATTTTTCATCTTCATCATCTTCTTGATCTTCATCTCATACTTAATCTCTTCATAATTATCTTTTTCTTTTTATTTTACTTCTTCTTCATATGCTCCATCTTCATCTTGTTTATCATCCCCTTTTTCAGCCTTGTGATTTTCTTCTTCATCTATTTCACCTTCGTTTACATCATCTTCTTTTTCGTCTTTTCTTCTTGTTCTTTGTTCTTTTTGTTTTTATTCTTCTTTCTCGACATCATCTTTATCGTCGTTTTATTCTTATTTATATTCTCCATCTTCATCTTGTTTATCATCCCCTTTATCATCTTTTATATTTTCTTTTTCATCTATTTCATCTTCGTTGACATCATCTCTTTCGTCGTTTTCTTCTTGTTCTTGTTCTTATTCTTGTTCTTCTTTCTCGACATCATCTCTTTCATCTTTTTCTTCATGTTCTTCTTCTTGTTCTTGTTCTTCTTCCTCTTCATCTTCATCTCCTTCGTTTATGATGGGAAAGTAAACGCGTGGGCGTGATCAACCGTGGTGTTACCATAGCAACAGTCGGTTAGAATATTGATCCGACGAGTTTGGCCTCAACAACGAATGACATTTTTTTTCAGTGTGAGATTACGAACACTCGATCAAAATTCTACTGTCAAACATTTCTCGATTTTTCAATGGCGGCAGTAAGAAATGACAGTTTTTTTAATATTTACGTTTAGTGTTGGGCACCTCAAATGACATAGCGGAAGCATGGTCTGTTCAATAGGTGCATTTTCAATCAATCTTTTTATCATACACCCATGAACTCTATTGACTTAAACACACACAGAAAAATAAATAAATGTAAAACCTTTTATTTAGTTGTAAAATAAACACTCTTTTCTCAATATATATATATATATATATATATATATATATATTGTTTTGCTGGGGATGGGGCATCCTACCGGCTGCAAGACACCTACCCGCTATTTAAGACACTCCAGCCAAGATATCTTTTTAAGATTTGAACCGTCACTTTAAGCGTAATTCGTTGTATCTCTCTTGCACTTGGTTCACTGTGTATATTCGCCAGGTAGTTTTTTAATTTGTTTTTCATTAGTCAGGTTGCTCCTATAATTACTGGAATAATGGAGATCTTCCTCAGATTCCAGTTTCTTTTCATGTCATACATAAGACCTTGGTATTTCGTAATCTTTTCGCTTTTAGCTCTGTTTAAGCCAGCATCATTAGGGACACTGACTTCAACTAGGGTTGCTACTTTCTCCATTTTGTCTTATATCACTATGTCAGGTTCTTCAGCTCCGTTTACTAGATATGTAGCTGTAGGGATTGCGTAGTCATAGTGGATGGTGTATAACTTATTTCCAACTGTTCTTTCTGGTATATACTCCCAGGATTTGCTGTTACACTAGATATTTAACATTTTACAAATAGTCCAGTGAAGATATTTACAAACTCCGTTGTGTTGCATTGTATAATAGCCATCCCCCAGGAGAACCTTACAACTGGATGTCAGGTGCCTCACACTCTCTACTTATGTGTGGCAGAACCTGCACTTGTTATTGTTGCTGAGACCACTCATCTTTTTAAAGGCATTGGTCATCAAGTCTTGATCTTGGGCAGCCATTATCATTCTCTCCTGGTCATAGTGAAGCGATCCTCTTTTCAACCAGTCTACAGAGCCTTCCTTATCTATATATTCCTGGCATAGTTCATCTAAGAAATATTTAGCACGTTGTTGGTTGGCTCATTCTTCCAGTTTTCTTCAATGAAATGTCTTGGTCTATATCTGGTGGCTTTTTCGGGCTATTTCTGTGGCAGGCTTGTTGCTTGTTGCTTGTTTTAGCCTCAGTTGTAAGACAGTCCTGTCCAAAATGTTCGGCCAGTATATATATATATATATATATATATATATATGTGTGTGTGTGTGTGTATGTTCCTTTTAGTAAATACTATATATATATATTTAATTATTATTATTTCATATGTATACACATATAATATTATAAGGCATATGCAATATTGTGTAGAGATTTTCAGTATTTACTTCAACAATTCTCAAAACGTGAGTAAAGCTTATTACTTCCTTCTGAAGATACGAGTAATTCATTGAAACCCCATGGATTAAGGTCCATATTATCATATTCCTTTTTAAACACTTGATGATTATAATAAACTTTTAAAGTATGTAACTTTACTTTAATCATCATTCCAATATTTTATACACATACACACACACACACACACTTATATATATATATATATATATATATATATATATATATATATATATACATGAATAAATTACATGCTTTTAATCAGTCAAGACCACTGGTTTTCGTCAGATGTTCTAAACACGATCTTTCCTGTTGAGATCGTCTGACGATCGCTCGAGGCGTTAAACAACTGGTCATCACTGGTCAACACATATTTTGCTTTCAAAAAGCTAATAATTCTTTTTCGATAATTTTAATACGCTGACTCAAGAAATGCGATCAATTTATCTTTATCAGGTCAGATTTTGGGTGTACTGGAAATGAAATTATTTAATTTTTTCATGAATTTCAAAACTGTATGAATTTCTATTTCCTCAATTAAAGAGATCAAATCTCGCCATTTCCGTTGATCTCGTGGTATCAGCTCATACCCTCCATCCAACAATAAAGATTAATAATAATGTATCATCATATGTATAATTATACATCAAGATTATGTTTTAGGAACAACGGTTTTTCTCTAGCTTTGACAACCAGAGAAATAAAACATTATTTTGTTAAAAAAATCAAACTTGCAGTAGTAAAGAATGTTAAATGGAGAAAATATTACATTTCCTTTTCCTGAATTTTCGCGAGTTGTTCCATCCATAATCACGTTGAAGGCTCTAACAATAATCAACCATATGATGGCTACCCAACCGCCCCTGTTATCTCTCCTTGATCATTCTGATATCCTAGTGGAATCTTTCTCCTTGATCCTCACTGACATCACTAAGGTTTTCTGGGAAACAATCAAGATGACTATGGAGATAGCGCATCTTTATTCTCATATAAGCTTCAATTTCTCTCAATTCATATAACAGTGTCTTCATTAGTTCTTTATACTTGTCAGCTTTGTGCTTTCCGAAAAAAATTACGATCAACATTCACAAATCATTTCGAAGAAGATTCAATATCAGTCATTGAATTAACGAATATTGTATCTTTAACCAATGTATTTTTTTATCTAAGGTCCATCAAATATCCTAGTTTAAAGATTTTTACTGCTTAAGCCCGGAAATGTTTTGCATATATGTCAAAAATAATTTCCGTCTTCATCAAGTGATTGAAGACTTGTTTGATTAGAGCCAATTTGATATGAAGAGGTGGTAATATGATTGTATTTCTTTCAACAAGTTGTTCATTAATGATGTCAAGATTATCAATCTTCAATAATTCTGTCACATGCCAATATTTCATCACGCAATGTAGCGTTTTACTCCTGCTGTCTCACAGCCACAAAAAAGTTAGGATACTTTGTATAACCGGACTGTTGTCTCAATAGAAAGTTCACCATTTACTAATCGACACAAATTACCCATTAGTGCCCTAAGTAATGCCAATTACCCAAAACTTTTTCCCGTTTTGGTATTTTTCCTTCATTTTTGTAGACTGTCTAATAAGAATACAACCGTTATGTAAAAGTACACATTTCAAACTCTTTTTAGAGATGTCCAAAAATGCTTTAAAATATTGTCACTGTGTGAACGTCGGTCTATGTGCGTTCACTGCACCAGCCGTAGTCGTCCGCTCGTTGTGATCGTCCAAAATAGTTGCTCTATTCGGACACTGATCATCATAGTGTCAATTGTGTCGTCTGAGTCAGTGTTGCAACAGAAGAATGGTCCCTCCAAATAAATTACAACTCTAGTTTAAAGCAAATAACAAAGTTTTAGTTCTTTTTAGTTTACAATAATACTCGCTTTTTTCAACAACAGCATTGCAAATAAGAATTCTTAACCCTAACAAATCAAAACACAAGCTCAACAGAACACAATATATTAGTTAAGAGCCCAAGGGTCCTTCTCTCTGTAAGAGATACACAAACCTCAACCAACTGTGAGACTCTCAGAAAACCAACTAACTGGTCCTGCCAATCTGCTTAAATATATACATAGATATCACTGGAACCACACCAGAAAAATCATTTGTGATAATAGCCAGCTTTATCTATGAACATATAAAAAATACTTCCTAGGAGTTCCGTATTTGGACGGCCATTAAATTTAGAAACTCCTGTGTATATCATTACTACAACAGAGAACCTCGTATCTGTAGAACCACTTTTTTTGAGTGGACAAATCGAATGCTGAGTAGCCAACCCAAAAACTAGACATATTTTCTAATTTCTTGTGTGGTTCTTCTTCTTTTATTTAAATATCCCCTTCAATGGCTAGCCTTTAATTCGCATGCATTTCAATCATGCAACCAATTAAACATGCAACTAATTGAACGTACAACAAATTAAACATGCAACCACCTAAAAATGCAACAAATTAAACATGCAACCCACTAAACATGCAACCATCTAAACATG
>OY744515.1:119811502-119866502 GCA_963556195.1 Sepiola atlantica
TTATTATTATTATGATGATGATGATGATGATGATGATGATGATGATGATGATGATGATGATGATGGTGTGTGTGTGTGTGTGTGTGTGTGTGTGTGTGTGTGTGTGTGTGTGTGTGTGTGTGTCTACTAGGAGTTCTCACACATCATCAGATATTACTCGCTAATAATAACCGGTGGTGTTCACTGTAGTCTAGCTGACAACAATAGTTCCTAGATTTCCAGTACTCTCACCTATTTCGATAACCTTTCCAAATGGCTTTGCGTTATCACAACAGTCGCTTACCATTGATAACTCATTGGCAACGACCATTGGTCTTCACTGGGATCTAGGTGGCAATAAACCTCTCCAGGGTCCTAGTACTCCCCGCATTCTTCCAGTGGAGTTCTGGTTAATGCTCTTCTTCCTTGGTCTTTCAATCCTCTTTGACTCTTCGGGTTACAGTTATTATTATTTGTACTCACTAGTAGTTCTCACACAGGTCATCAGTGATTGCTCACCGACAACCGGTGATATTCCCTGGAGTCTGAGTGACAACAAGTCTCACAAGATTTCCAGTATTCTCCATCTCTTTTCGGTAGCCACCGCAAATAACATTGCAGTATTGCAACAGCCGTTTACCATTGATTTCTCGCTTGTAAGGACCATTGGTATTCTCTAGGATTTGGGTGACAATAAGCCTCCCCAAGGTCCCAGCACTCTCTGCACTTCCAGTGGAGGTCTGGTTTGTGCTGTCCCCCCTAGGTCTTCTCATCCTCCTTTATCCTATGCAAATATTTTTTGGGGGTGTCAGCCTAAGCTGATACTATTTTTTATTTTTTATTTATTTATTTATTTTTAGTTTTTTTTAGTTTTGGGGGGAGCGGGGGAGCGGGGGAGCTTATGGTGTTTATTGCTATTTTTGTTCATTGGTCCGTTTTTGTGTGGTGTAAGCTGAGGCCGGTGTAAATTATCGGGGGGACGAGCTCATAAAGTGGTGTTTCTTGCATTTTCTGTTCCTTGGTTTGTGATGTGTTTTTTGTGGCTTTGTTTTCTTCCCGTTGTTGATTCCATGTGACCCTTCGTACCTTACGTTGGTTGGTTTCCGCATTCAAGGATTTTTCTTAAGAGTGCAGCTGTTTCGATCATCGCCGTCCTTTGTATAGTTTCAATGATTCCTTTAATTCCAATTTCTCCCAGTCTTTTTTTTTTCATTTTTTTTTATTGTTTTTAGTGCTCCTACGATTATTGGTATTATACTGACTTTCTTCATGCTCCATTTTCCTTTCAGTTTTCTTGCTAGTTTCGTGTATTTGCTTCGTTTTTCGTTTCTTTGAATTTCACTCTGTGTCTGCTGGAACGGCGAAGTCTACGATTTTTCATGATTTTTCCTTCTTGTTTATTATTATAACATCTGGTCTCCTTGCTTTTATGAGTTTATCTGTTTGTATATCCATATCCCAGATGATTTTGTGTTTTTCGTTTTCCAGTACTGTTTCTTGTTTATGTTTGTACCATTTGTCTGCATATTCGAAATTTAATTGTTCTCACAGTTCCCGATGTACTGCTTTCCCCACACATTCATGTCTGTCCTTGTATTCTTTTTTGGCTAGTTTGCTACATTCACTTATTATATTATTTACTGTTTCGTCTCTTTGTCCACACAGTCTGCATTTACTGTTTTCCTGGGTTTTATCTATTTTAGCTTTAATGTAGTTTGTCCTAATCGCATTGTTCTGTACAGCCATCAGTAAAGATCCCGTTTCTCTGTTCAATTTTTCTTTTTCTTAGCCATGCCCAGTTATTTTCGTGAGTTGCTTCTCTTGTCAGTATTATGAAGCGTCCATGTAGTTGTTTTTCTTCACATTTTTCTTTTCTTGTCGTGTTGTTACTGGTTTCAGTGCTTCCCGAGTTGCTCGTTGGAATGGTGTCTCTTGCTGCGATGATAAGCCTTTCCATGTTTTGAGTTATGTATGTCTCCAGCTCTTTTTTTTAGTCTTCCACACAATCTTCTATACTTACCAGTCCTCTTCTCCCTTCGTTTCTTTTCATGTAGAGTCTGTCCGTATCGTCTTTTGGATAAATTAATGACCATGCACAACGCATGGTCATACATTTTCTAGTCCTCTGGTCAATGTGCCTGAGTTCTTCTTTGGACCAGCCTATGAATAGTCCAAAGTATCTTATTAGTGATACTGCCCAGGTGTTTATTCCGTTTAATAGATTCCTGCTATATAATTTCGTTTCTAGGAGTTTTCTTGTTCTTCGTAAATATTCTTTTCCAATCTTCTTTCTCATTTCTGTAGATTTGATGGTGACTGCTTCCAGAACTCCAAGATATTTGTAGCTATCCTGTTCGCATAGCGCCCTTATTTCCTCTTAGTTGGAGAGTTCCATGCCCTCTGTTGTCTCCAGTTTTCCTCTTCTTTTTTTCAGTAGTGCACACTTTTCCATTCCGAATTCCATTTGGATGTCCTGACTGAAGATTCCCGTCGTATTTATCAGCTTTTCCAGTTCCTTTTTTCTTTTATAAAATAGTTTCAGGTCAGCCATGTACATCAGGTGGTTCACCCTTAGTTATGTGTCTGTAAACTTGTATTCGGCATCATATTTTCTGATTATGTAGTTGAGTGGCATCATAGCTATTATAAACAGTAGTAGTGATAGGTAGTCTCTTTGGAAAATGCCTCTCTATATCATTATATCAGTCAGATGTTGTCCTCCGGTTGTCATTTCCCATTGCTTTCTTAATAAGATTAATTATCCTGCCGGGTATTTTGTATATTTTCAAACATTCAATTATCCATGCTTGAGGGATTCTGTCGTAAGCTTTTTTTGTAGTCAATCCATGCCATGGATATGTTCTTTTTTCTGTTGTTTACCTCCTTCAGAATCTTTTGATCGATGTATAGCAGATCATGCGTCCATCTTATCCCTTTACCGCATATTTTTTGTTCTTCGGGGAGTAATCCACGTTTGTTTAGGGATTGGTAGATTTGTTTTCTCTGTTGTGCCGTCAGGATTTTCCACATTGTTGGTAAACAGGTTATTGGTCTGTAGTTGCTTGGGATCGTTCCTTTTTGCCATCTTTTTGTATAAGCGTTGTCCTTCCTTTGGCCATCCACACTGGTATGTCTGTTTTGGGGATACATCCTCTTAGTTTCTGCGCTTGCCTTTCATCTAGGGTGGTGAATTTTTAAAACCAATATGCATGTATTCCATCCTGGTCTGGTGTTTTCCAGTTTGCCATTTTTCTTAGGTGTCCTTAATGTTTTTTTCATTAATTTCCGTTTCTGTTCCTTCATTTTATTTATGTTTTCAAACACTTGGCATTTTTGTTGTGTGTTTTAGGCTTTTCACATATCTTGCTCCAGTAGTGTTTCCTCTCTGCCGGGTCCGGTTGTTCTGTTGTTATTCGTTCTCCGTTTAGGCTTTTGTAAAACTGGCTTTCATTGTTTCCAAAGGTTCTCTTCTGTTTTTGCTGTTCAGACTTGTATCTATATCATCTCAGTTTTCCCTCTATTGCTGCTATGTTTTATTTTAATTCTTCATGTTTATTATTCAGTTTTTCCTTGTGAACCGGATTTCTGCTCTTCCATCCTTTTATATTATCTGTCATCTTATTTACGGTGTTGGCTTTTTTCCGGAGTTTGGTAATCTGGGTTTCCAGTCTGATTTCCCATCCAGGCTTTGTCAGTCCATTCTTTTGGCCAGTCTTTTTTCTCGTTTTAGTTTTATACTAACTGATTTTGCCCTCACGTATATCAAGTTGTTTAGGTCTGTGATAGTGTATGTTGGGATGTACGCGAGTACTTTGTTTACTGTGTCTGTTTCAACTTTTAACTTCTTCCAATCTTCGTTCCTTAGAGATGGGAGATTTGTTTTGTTCTTGGACATGTATCTTTTGATGTTTTCCACTTCTCTTGCTTCTTCCACTTCGGTGAGTTCTATGATTTCGTAGTCTTCGACCTCTTCCGTTACAGAGTCTGTTTTTCTGTCTTATTATTATTATTATTATTATTATTATTATTATTATTATTATTATTATTATTATTATTATTATTATTATTATTATTATTATTATTATCATCATTATTATTATTATCATTATTATTATTATTATCATTATTATTATTATTATTATTATTATTATTATTATTATTATTATTATAAGAAGTGAATAAATCATTATTTTATTAATTCAAGAAGAATTTAGTTAATGAATTTTTGAATGAAATCAAAGTAGTAGTGGTTATGATTCAATGGATACAAAATAAAATATAATGTTTTTCAGCTGCAGTCACTGTTCACGAGAACAATTTATTGGAAATGTGTTATCATTTCCATATGTGACCGTTGATTAATACAAATTGTCCAGCTAATTGTAATTCAGTATTTTGGAGCTCTTCAGTAACGGAGGCATAAAAATGGTTAATTTCGAAATTCCGAAAGAAGCAGTGAATTTTGGTTTTGATATATTTAAATAAGTTCATCGTTGGTTATTCCTCCGTGAGTTAACATTTGCTCCTTGACCCATTGCAAATTTCTTCTAGTATAGCTTAATGTTGTCCAAAATATTGGGCAAGTGGAATAGGAGTTTGCACGGTCAGGCTTTTTGGCTCGCAAAATAAACAAGCATTGTTATTGCGATCTCGACGAGGTCTGGTGATGTACCAATATTCAGATGCAAGAGTGTAAAAGTTTACAGTCGCAAATTTCTACATAAGTTTAAATTTAAATACGGAGTAAAAAAAATGCCTAGGAAGTTAACAGATTTAGAGTTAGGCTGACGTGTATCGATAGGTGCGCCATGGGTGACAGAAAAGCTAGAAAGTTCCTATCTTGAAAATTAGGCTCGAAGTGAGTGGGCACGGTCGTCTCTATTCTATTGAGGTTGTATAGGAAAGGTGTATTTTATCTAGCTGCAAATTTCTGTAAGAAGAAAATCGAATCTCAGAGCAATTAATGACGTTATTTGTTGTTTTTTTTAACAGCTTATATTATTACAGTTAACAAGAGAAATCAGAAAGAAACAACTTCTCTACGACTACCACATCACTACTGCTGAGAACGTCGCTATCCAATGAGCCAACTACAATGTGCTAACGAGACAGACGAACATTTGTGTCTGTCGAGCAATGATGTGGCTCAACCGCCAGCAAGAGTTGTCTGAGTAACTGCTGATTAACCAATTACTTAGTTTTATTCGCAAATAGTAGCTCAAAAGTGTTTGGAAGCAAATCGCAGCTGAAGTAACCTTAGCCAACTTAACAAATAGAAACGGTGTGTACGCAATGATGTAACACCGAGCTATTTCGGTTAACTGTATAAGCTACTCCAACTTGGCTCCACAACGAAAGGCCCATAAATCAATTCGGCATAAAAGATGCAATAAGCGAATTGTTGACCATAAAAATCCAAAAGTCACATTGAATTGTATTAAACTATATGTGTATATAGGTCCAGAAGCGCTCGTTTTCTGAGTGGCCATTGAAACAAATACTGATCAACATCTTTATTATAATCCGTACAATGTGTGTGGTAGTGCCTTTTTAATTCTATATATCAAATAGATAAACACTTTGTCCGTGAAAGGATCACAGGTACAATAAGCCTATGGTTGTAGGTCCTAAATAATAATGCGCGATATGTCACCTACCTCGATTTGAACCGCCTTCATTTTAGTTGCTCACATGATATAGACCACAACGAATCCGATGTCACTCCAACCAGACTATCGACCCAAATGCAACTCATGCACATAAATTAGCTCTTTTTCCCCCAACAATACGACTGGTTTCGTTTGTTTTTGTGGTATTTATCAACCAGCATTGTGGTATATTTGTTGAATCCGTTTTTGTGCTCTTTTCATGGTTTTGAACATTGTAATTTTTTGTTGTTGTAATTTTTTTTTTCACTTTGTTAATGCGATTGGCCAATTTAAGCTGCAAAATCGGTTGCTTCGGTATCGGTATCATTAATTAATTTTTCGCTCGTTTTTAATTTCATTTTTTGTAACTTTTCCGTCTATCAACATTTTTTAGTTGTTCTTATACATATACGATACGCACTTTTTTTTTCGAGCGAATGTTCATTTTATTACTTATATTGTATTCAGAAAAGTTAGTGATTTGCCCAAATGGTTTCTGAATTTTCAATTTACAATTATTGCGAAGCTATTATTTTCGTCGCGTATAATAGAATATTTCTTTGGGAGTGAAGTCTTGTTTTTTTAGCATTCCTTTTTGTTATGTGTTTATCAATTGTTAAGAGGAAATGCGGATGACGTAGTTCATCTATGTAGCGGCTTTCTACTCACAGTATTGACCAATCAACTGCGCACAGAATGATGTATTTCTATTCAGACTATGAATGGCTACAAATACAACCACCTACATACGTTGTTGCCTTTTACTTGACGCCTGCGACAATTACCAGCAGCGACTCATAGAGATAACTGCTATAGTCATGCTACGTTTTTATATTCATATTACGGATTACCCACGTGACCGTATCTTTCCAAAAATTATGTAGTACTACTTTTTTAAATCTTTGGTGACTTTTTAGGAACTTACTTCTGTGGCTGAAATTTCGGGTATATTTTGTACCACAATACACACACTACACGTTGCAATATTTATCAACAGTTTCTACTCTGAAACAAATGTTATTTGTTACGTTCATAGGTTGTCGTTGCAATTATAACTAGCAGATTCCGTGGAAATTCCAGCGTGTTTCTGTTATATAACTAGGGCTATGAGTTTGAATAGACAGGTTTAGATGACAGATATAGGTTAACGGGGGAGATTAGTAAAGTAGAGGTTAGCGAAATCACGAGACTTCTGGGGAGAAAGAATGCTATCTTTTTCCTGGCAACACATCAAGCAGAACAGACAGGAAAATCGCTGTTCCAGATTTAGCCCCATTGAGGATACCGGTGGGCACACCACGTACTCAATTACTGCACGGCACAGTCTCTCTCTCTTTCTCTCTCTTTCTATCCCTCTCTCTCTCTCTCTTTATATATATATATATATATATATATATTATATATATATATATATATATATATATATATATATATATATATATAGAATTATAAAAAAGAAAAAACTATACACACATTAAGGTTGTATACATTACAACTTATTTCGACCCCTTAATTAGGTCTCCTCAGATGTATAAACAACCACGTCAAAAAACATATATATATATATATATGTTTCTCTCTCTCTCTCTCTCTCTCTCTCTCTCTCTCTCTCTCTCTCTTTCTGTTTTTTCTCTTTCTCGCACTTAAGTAGCTCTTCGGTTAAAGTGTTGATCTCTCTCTTTCTCTGTATATATATATATATATATATATATATATATATATATATATATATATATATATACATTAGTCTCTCTTTGTCTCTGTCTCTGTCTCTGTCTCTGTCTCTGTCTCTGTCTCTGTCTCTGTCTCTTTCTCTCTCTCTCTTTCTCTTTTTTGTGCACGTATGTAGCCCGTCGGTTAAAATGTTGATCTCTCTCCATTTCTCTCTCACGCATTCTTCATTTGTCTATCTATCTCTTTCTATCTCTCTCTTACTCTTTGTCTGTTCCTCTCTCTCGCACGTAAGTAGCTCGTCGGTTAAAGTGTTTATCTCTTTCCCTCTATCTATTTCCCTATTTCTCTCTATAGATCTTCCTCTTTCTCTTTGTCTCTATATCTCTCTCTTTCTCTCTCTCTTTTTCTTTTTCTCTGTCTCTCTCTCCTTTGTGCGTAAGTAGCCCGTCGAATGTTGATCTCTGTCTGTCTGTCTCTCTCTCTCTCTCTCTCTCTATATATATATATATATATATATATATATATATTAAATTTTGTATAATTAGGCTACATTCCTTCTTCAATCATCCGCCTGAAGACGACCAATGATGGTCGAAAACGTTTGCGTCAAATATGGAGATTTCCTACACTCCATGGTTAATAGTACAAGATCTATCGTTCGACGAATAGAAAGATTGGATCACAAAAGGAATGAACAGAAGTTGGCACTACTGTTCAATCATATATATATATATATATATATATATATATATATATATATATATATATATATATGATAATTTTATTTACACAGACCACAGACATGTACAAAATCTGCGACACTGGCATATCGATCAACAGTTACTATAAACTGAGATCATATCAAGCAGAGTTAGAATCCGATCTTAACCTCAGATCATATTTGGAGAGAATGAAATGGAGGGATAAAGAAAGAAAAGAAGAAGAAAAGAAATTTAACATTTCAAAAATTTGTGCCGTTAAAAAATTAAAAATTAAAAATCTAAAAAATCTAAAAACAAAAAATCTAAAAAATCTAAAATCTGAAACAAACAGGACAAATAAATAAATAAATAAATAAAATAAGGTGGAAAGAGAGGCATATACTGAAGGGAGAAGTGATAGGAAGGTAGACACATAAAGGAAAAGAAGGAGAAGAAAAGGAAAAGAAAACGTCTGTTGATTCAGATCGAGAGAGAAGAGATAGGAAATAGAAAATAGGAGGGGGGAGGTGTACATGCACGAATCAAGTGTCAAAAAAGAAAACGACAGTTATTTTCAACAAGCATATATATATAAATTCCCGAAACAGTTTTTCATGGTAAACAACTGATGATCCCTTAAATAATGTTAGAAGCAAACTAATATAATAACTGTAAAAATTAAATTGACTCACATGAGTGATTTTCCACTGAACGACTTGGGACTTAAGGTTTTTTTTTTGGTTTTTTTTTTGTTTTTTCCTTATATAGTTTTAATGGTTGAGATACTTCCGAGAATTATATATATATATTTGTATATAATATATCTTTCACCCGTAAGTAGCCTGTCGGCTCGATCTCTTTCTCTGATTTGCTTCGCACTGTTCCATACTGTTAATGAATGCTATACATGTTTCAAATGATTTCAACATGATCCGGAACAAGTTATTAATTCTATTAGAAAAATGGTTTATTAAATCGTATTTTCACAGGTAACAACTTTGTTGGACATTTTATCTTTTATTGTATTTTGAAGGCTGCACGACAGTCAATACAGGCTGCTTCGCAAATCGATAGCAGAACTTCGAGATGATATTCTATATGTTTTTGTAGGTCATTGAAACAAACACCGATCAACATGCTTTATTCTAAATATCTAACGCGTACAATGTACGTGATAGCGCACTGTTATTTCTACATATGGGATAGATAAATACTATCCCTGTGACATCTAGATAATATGTGTGATAGATAAATACCATCCCTGTAACATATATCATAGATAAAATAAGCCTGGTTCTGGTATTGCTACATACACCAACCAAATCATAAAAATAACACCAAACAAACATAGGGTCTGTGAGGCTCAGAAGAAAGATCTGAGCGTCATAATCGCCAGGGGTACCCCCTTTGATAGCAAACTTTGGAGACCCGACTGGAATCCTGCACACGTTGACTCTTCTTATTTCAGTTAACAAAAAACATCAAATACAGTTAAATAAATATGATCAGCAAAGACGAAAGACCGGACAGAGGCAGGAACGGATCAAAAATAAAATTAGACTAGTAATTATTACAAAATACCCCCCCCCCAAAAAAAAAAGATTTTTTGCATATATAAAACATAATCCCGAAATTATGCGATCGGAATTCCAAAGAATCTGTATCATTTTAGATGTTTCCTTTAGTTGTATAAGTTCAGTGTTTAACGCACGTCTAGAGAAGTAGAAAATCGGTAGGACTGGAGAAAATTGGTTGCTAGATGATCATTGACGGCACAACGGTCATCCAGACTACAAGACGGTCATATATGCTATATATAGTAATCTATAGACAGACTATTTTGCTGTACCACAGCTCTTCAGTGCGGCTAGACTAGTACCTCTCCCTCGCCAGGGATACAAACCTTCAACCATCTAGTTAACAGTTTGCAGTTCTTACCATTGCGCCATGGGTGAAGCGCTCGAAAAAATGATGTCTGAAATATATATTTATATAAACATCGACCGCCGCTTCCACCGTGGTTTGTTTGTTTATTTACAAAGAGCTTTGCATCACTCTAAGAAACAGCTGGAGACATCACCCAACGACAATGCTCGACCTCAGTAGAAAGCTTATATAGTCATCCGCAGACAGACTGTTTAGCTGTATCACAACTCTTCATATATATATATTTTTATATATATATATATATATATATATATATATATATATATATATATATATATATATATAAAAATAAGTCGAGAGAAATAGAGGGGAGAAATAGTGTTTAGTCATTTTATTTACGAAAGAATTACGAACATATTATATATAATTACATGTATTCGCAATATATTTAAAGTGACCGGCGAGACAGTGGAAATCACTTGTGATAAAGACGGGGGAAAGAAATCAATTAATAGATTGCAACTTTTACGCACATACACACATACACAGAAACACACACACGCGTGTAAAGATAAGAATACACGTCTCTACATTAATATTTCTTCAAATCAAACGCCATCAATTATAAAACTAATCTCATCATAAAGAACCAGAAGTAGATAATTCATCAAATTAACCTATATTAGACAAAGCAACTATAAAATATATAAAATATAGCAGGGAAATAAATACAACATGGTTTTATCCATCATATAACAATAATTTATAAACAAATACAAGGAAATACGTATAAACTCTATAGAAAATAGTTCAACACGAATAGAGCATACAATATATTACTAATAGAGATTGGGTATATGTCTGTCTGAAGCCAAAACTATACGATTACGTCTATTAATTATACTATTGTATTTGTTTATAAATTATTGTTATATGGTGGATAAAACCATGTTGTATTTATTTTCCTGCTCAATTAAAGGGAGATCAAGTAGTATTTATTCTGTTGACATGGTTATATACTCCTAGGCATTACTTGCTTCGTTGTGGGTTGGTAGTGTAGTATATGTTCATTTGTGATGATAACATTCTCCCATTCTGCACCCCTTTCTTAAGGGGCAATGTAGTATATGTGTGTTCGTGATGATACAATCCTTCCGGACATTTTCACCTTCTTTTAGGGGGAGTAGTAATTAGATTAATAAATATTACAGTCACATGTCATAATCAAGCTACATAAGATACATTTATGCAAATTTTTACGCTTACGCACACCCATACATTTCATTTTGTTTCATAATAGGGAAATAATGACGGTTATGAATGCCTACTCTGTACATCCACGCGCTTGGACGCGTAGATACACCAACATCGACATTTTTATGTACTCCCATAAGCTTTCACTCTACCTTATTTAATCATGTTAAATCCCGAATACAGAACCATTAAGGAACCCTGTAGAGTTACTGCCCTTATACCGATTGAAAAGCTGCCAAGACCGGACCCGGGTTAAATCTTAGTTTAAAGTCCTTTAATCCCGGCCTCGAATTTGAATTTAATGTGTGTTTTTAACCGTTGATTTTTTCGTAAGTATAATCCTTAAACCCATTTTCTCTCCTTAACATTCTCTAGAAGACACATAATTAACCCTAAAAACAGTAACGGCCAAATATACGCTCCTTATAAACATTGACTTACGGGAATTGTATAGAAATTTTTCTTTTAGTTTTATATTTTTAAATTCTTTCCAACTTTAAATCTCAACTGCTACATTTCAACCCACCTTTTTCAAACTTGATTAAACCTCTCTAAAACTAAATTTGAACGAATATACATAACACTCTAAAGCAAATAAGGCATCCAAACGAGAGTGACACGTGAATTCACGTGTCTGAACCAGGTGACAACATACGCTGAAGAGAGCCGGATAGTTATATATATATATATATATATATATATATATATATATATATATATATATATATATATATATATATATTAGTGATGAGACGATTAAATATATTTTCACGAATCCGATACAATTCCCGATTCTGTTATAAATTCCTGATTCTGTTATAAATTCCTGATTCTGTTATAGATTCCTGATTCTGTTATATATTTCAGATTTAGATTCCGATTCCTGTAAAATCTCTAAATATTTTGCCAAGGAGTTGTTTCTTTTTGCGGATTACTGTAAAAACCCATGAAATATGTGCATATATTTTCGCAAACGTAAAAATACAATTGGAGGGGGTGATATACTGATTTTAGAGTTACTGGTAGTTTGAAATCAATAAATATTTATCATTTTATCATTAGTAGTAGTAATTGAAAATGAAGTTTTAAAAAAAACAACAACAAAAAACAATTAAATGAATCGTTTTGGACATTGAAAAATAGGCACATTTTTTTCCGATTCCAATACTTAAAAAGTTCCTATTCCCGATTCTTATTCCGGTTAATCGTCCCAACACTAATATATATATATATATATATATATATATATATATATATATATATATATATATATATATATATATATATATATATATATATATATGCAAATATATATATATTTATATATATACATGTATATATAAATACACAGATACACAGACACACACACACACACACACACACATATATATATATATATATATATATATATATATATATATATATATATATATATATATATAGTTTAGGTTACAATTGAGAAAAATATTAGCGAATAAGTAAAAATAATTCGCGTCCAAAAATGTATCCGGGAGCCATATTGGTCGAACTCTTTCTTTTTCATCTTTTTCTGTGCGGCACATGGGAAAAGTGAAACGAGGAACGAAATGGTTTGAATGGAGGGAGGTTCAAAGTGTGGGTCAACATGGCGTCTAACCTGGTTTAGTAAACGACGGGTGGGGGGGGGGACTTAATGTGGAAAGTTTGGGAATGTGCAGAGTTCAATAATAATAGAACGCTGGTAGTTTCGATTGCGAAACGGCAAACTCAGATCGATACGAGTATACGCGAGCGAATATTCTTTAGATACGCCGTTCAGCAATGAGAATGCGCTTTTAAAATTTAACGAGACCGACTAAGGAATATGCTGTTTCAAACTCAAAGGTGACAGACCGATGAATATGCTGTTACGAACTAAAAGGTGACAGACTGACAGACGTGCCGTCACAAAAACTATTTAAACTCTAAGAGAGACAGACCAGCGAAAATTATACTTTAAATTTAAGATCAATAGTTGCAGAAAGATTAAAGATGGTTGGGAAGCCAGTATTGTGAGAACGGAAGTCTATGATACTACTAGACGGATATGACCTCAGATATGAACAACATAGGGAACTGTGTTCAAGGAATCTTTTTTGATTTTGATAGAATGGTTTAAGAGACAAAACGTGTAATATTGAATGATAAGAGAGACGGCTATCCCGGGCATCAAAGTTTGGCATTCTAATCATATTCTAACTATCCACCTTCCTCATATTACTCACTTAGGGATTTTAGCAACCCTTCTGGTCCCTTTCTGCAAATATACTATATATATAGAGATAGATAGATAGATAGATAGATAGATAGATAGATAGATAGATAGATAGATATAAAACACTCATTCTATTTCATAGACGCAAAACACATTTTGAATTCTTACAGCTAAGATTCGTTTGTAAAAAAACGCATTCTTTTCACGTCATACTCGCACCATATTTTTTAGAATTCTATGTTTTGTTTGAACAAAATTATTTCGACGTTACAAGCGCATCAAATATGTTCAATATTGCACTTGTGTATTATTTCTTCAAAGCAATCATCTTGAGAAAGTCTTGAAATTAAAAGACAACGTTGATGAATATATAAATAATTTTGTTTTTTCCTTTTTCCATATATATATATATATATATATATATATATATATATATATATATATGTGTGGGGGTGTGTGGGTGTGTGTGTGTGTGTGTGTTAGGAAAAATGCCCGCTCTAGGACGTGTTAATGAATATAGCATCAGTATTAGATTTTTAATGTTTTTCTTTCTTTTGGGGGGTATAATACGGTTTCTATATAACCATCTTAAATGTTAAAGTTTACAAAAAAATAATGTCCCCACTTTACACACCAGGTTGCTTATAATACATATTCGATCTAGCTGTATTTGAATTCGACTGATCCCATCCCATAGTCTGCGTGTTTGTATCCATTACACAGTGAGTGTAACTAGATATTCACAAGATGAAAATAATTCAGTTCGTTGCGCCACCTCTACTGCCTCTTCACCTTTGGTCTAGATATTTTTATCTCGACTATTCGAATGAAATGATCGCGTCTACTTTTTGTATAAGGAAAAACGAAATGTAATTTCATTTGATATTTTTGGCCTGACGCCCGTTACCTGATATTGAATAGAAAAGCAAGTGTTTATCCTGATGTTGTGTTCGGATATCGAAGACTAACTCGATACGTACAAACCTAAACCGGAAGTAAACAGGTAAAGCGATTGTTTCCGGCGGAAGCGTTGATTTGTTTGTTGTCGTTCGTAGATCGATAGCTTGTTGTCACCTTACAAAGTACACCGTTGATATTTTTTAGAAAGTAACTAAAAAATGCCATATCTTGGCCAATAATTAATGTGTTAGATAATGGCCCTATGGGAGTGGACGTGTCTGTAGAAGATCGGGTTTGACTTGCGCGATTTGTAGCGGAGTCACCTCGTGCAACTTTGGTACGATGTTTCTCATGGTCGCGGTGACGGGTGACGAGACCTTAAGTTCAAAGGTTAGGTCACACCTGCGTGTTGATCACGAGATTTCGTGACGTCACAGTTTTCCCGCTGGGAAAACTGGAGTTGAGATTTGAGTTCTTGACTGGAAGCCAACGAGGGAACACGCTTTAGCCATGTAGCGATTACAAGCTAGGGGATTTCGGATCCCCCGAAGTAGAGCCAGATGAAGTCCCCATCTTCCTTCCTTTACAAGTAGCTAAGTAGTTAGAAAGTTAACTAGCGTAAGCCTCTCTCTCTTCTACAACGAACTTGTTCAATATCGACAAGCTAAAAAGAAATAAATGGCTCTTAATTAAACAGGAGAAGCTTTGTTATATTTTATCGTGTACGGGAGAATTTGGTTTCAGTTAAAGAAAGAAACCGCCGGCAGAAAATGTAACAACAACAGGTGTCTGCAAAGAGTGATGGCGGCGACGGCTCCGCAGGCTAACGATAGCAGCAGCGACACAAAAGTCTATAGAGATATCAAGCTGCAGGCGACAACGAAGCACGCAAGGTTAGTACGAATAGTTCCATACAACGGCGAGGCAATGGAGAAATAGTGAGACAAGGTTAGTACGAATAGTTCCCGGGCTGTTGGGATTCTCGAATCGAGAAACGACATATCGTCCCGTTGGCAAGCGATGCCGTTTCGGGATCAACAGACAAGGAGTTCTACGACGCCAGAGATTCCGACACAACGTGTTATAAACCAGCAATTTAACAAATGTATTCTCAAAATTCGAAGTTTTTGTTTTACTAGTGAGTAATTTCTAATCACGGCTCAAAGGCCACTCGATGATTAGAGTTGATGCGATTGTCAGTTAGCGACGAACAGCACCTTTGAAACGATAGATTAAATCGATTATTTAAGTACAGGAATTTGGACTTAAATTGAATCTCTTAGTGAATCTTTTGCCGAATAAAGCTCACTCAAAGAAGCTGCCCTGGTCCATTAACACGGTCTCCAGTGCGAATAGTCAAGATGTGGGACCTCTCTTCCAACCTCCGATGCGTGTCAGTCGACCATGGTCTCCAGCTTTCAAACCCAACAATAGTACACAGCTACCCGTTGAACTTTGCCGCTATTAAATATTTCAACTGATTCTGAAATTAAAAAAATATTTAAAAATATATTCAGTTAGTTTTCAACGCCGTGTAAATAAAAGCGTATGAATAGGCATGGTAGGACTTTTTTGATCGCCACTTCCTGGCTTTCGGGCTAGGATGAAAATGTGGTATCTGTTCTATGTTCAGCCTGGGGGAAGAAATCTTTCTTGACTGGGGTAATGTTTACTTTGTCCCATCCAAAATGCTCCTTTTATGAGCTGGAAATCACCCAGTAAAAATCGACCGTGTGCCTAACTTATGGAGACCTTTTTGACCGGCTCGATTCTGTTGTTCTCCAATATTTTTAAAATCAGGTACTCATAAGAGGGATCATGTGAAGGTTTACATCATCCATGAGTGAAAACAGTGCTATGGAACAGACTGCATTCGAACTTGGCACGTCCAGTTCGCATTGTTACCGACTTTACGCTTCACTACAGCTATCTCCTCCAGTGTCGCCTTCAAGGACAACGTTTTCTTTTTGAACAAGAAAAGAAAGTAAGAGTAGAACATGTTTTATAAAGTATAAAGATCTTAGGATACTGACTGTTTTTTGCTCTCTTTTTTATGGAAATCGCTCCAGACAAGGTATGAAGCCACTTGATGTAAGAAGCTAATAACAAAAATACTACTTAAAAGTCAAAAACTAGCCAACATCACTCATGAGGACTAAAAGACAAAATAAGTGAAGCAAGAGTTAGGGAGCTGCCGAAAGTAAACCCAAGGTCCAATGTCTACTCTATTATAAAC
Source organism: Sepiola atlantica (assembly GCA_963556195.1). Classification (NCBI taxonomy): domain Eukaryota; kingdom Metazoa; phylum Mollusca; class Cephalopoda; order Sepiida; family Sepiolidae; genus Sepiola; species Sepiola atlantica. Next base: position 119,828,015 of record OY744515.1, read on the forward strand.
GTAATAAGTTTCTTGTGTGTTTCTGTCTTTCCGGAAGTTAATGAAATTAGCTCTTGCGATGACGTCATTCACACAGCATCAAAGAATCGACTAAAATTCCGAATTCTTTCACGAAAACATGTATGCTCTTATGTTTCGAGATTTCTTTTAGATGAGGATTGATAACTTGTATTATTTTGATTATTCGGACTACTATCCTCATCTTCATTTTTATTTCCACAATTTGTCGACAGCTGTAACCTCTGACTTTCTTCAGGTGCATCTTTGAAAGTTGGGGTAATAATATTGTTGCTTTTAATATCTTTGAAAGTGCGATACTTGTATAGTAATGAACGATATCTTTGGAAGTGAGAGAACAAGGTGATGGTTATTAGTAGGGTTTTCTGAAAGATAAATTCATTGGTGTCAGTAATATATTTTGAACCGAATTTGTAAGGTTGTTGGTAGTAGTAAAATCTTTGGAAATACGGTAAGAGCATAGTTGTTAGTAGAATTCTTTAGAAATGCGATACTAGCACTGTTCTTTGTAAAATGTTTGAAAATGAGATGAGGATAATAGCTGTTAATAGGGTCTTCTGAAATGGGGTAATAGCATTGTTGTATGTAGGATCTTTTGAATTCAGTAATATCATAAAGGTACTGGTGTTAAGATAAACTCTTATATATTATTAGTAAGTAACGAAAACCGTCGCAGGAAAGTAAGAACAAAACCTTTTTTTATAACAACATCGAAGGGGTTCATTCAATTATCTACAACGTTTGGTATAGGTGGAAGAAAGTCACATAAGTGTCACAGTGAGAAAAAGAAAAAGTAAAACGTTCTTTGGGCTGCCGAAAGTCTGCCAGCAGTTATCTTCAGGCGAAGATAGTCGATGCTTGAGCGTCCGTGTGGGGCAGGGACAGGATAATCGCGTTGTTGTTGGTAGGATGTTTAGTAGTCTGCAATTATAATTGTTCTTAGTAATATCATAAACAGTAAAGTAATAGCAGAGCTTTTAGTAGTATCTTTTGAAATAAGGTAATAGCATTTTGGTTTAAGATCTTCGAAAGTGGGGCAATAGCATTGTCCTTATTATGGTCCTTGGAATTAGGTAATAGCCTTGTTCTTAGTGGGATGTTTGGAAGTTAGCTACTATCGTTGTTGTTGGTAAGAATTTTTGTAAATTAACTCACACATAGCACTGATGTTAGTAAGATTTTTCGAATTTAAGTAATAGCAACATAGATAATAAGATCTTCAGAAATGAGGTAATAGCCTTGTATATATTAGGATCTTAAAAAGTGAAGTAATAGCATAGCATTTGTAGGCAGGATATTTTTAAGTGAAGTAATATAATTGTTGTTTATAGGACTTTTAGAGAGATGGACAACATAATTGTTTTTGCAAAATCTTTTAAAGTTAGTCAATAGCATTGTTGTGGACCTAAGGTAAAAGCATTTTTATTAGTGGGATCTATAAATTTGCATTATCGGTAGTATTATCTTCTGCAATGAGTTGATCGTATTATGGTTAGTTATATATTTAGAGTCACGAGATATCATTGTTGTATTTTGTAAGTTAAGGAATAGTATTGTTCTTAGTAAGATATTTTGAAGTGAAGTAATAACAGTGTTGTTATTAGGATCTTTGAAACTGAAAATAATATGGTTCTTAGTAAGATCTTTGTAACTGAAAATAATATCGTTCTTAGTAAGATCTTTGTAACTTAAGGAATAGTATTGTTTTTAATAGAATCTTTGGAAATGCGGTAATAGTATTATTTTAATAGGATCTTTGTAACTGAGGTAATAGTATTGTTTTAATAAGATCTTTATAACTGAGGTAATAGTATTGTTTTAATAGGATATTTGTAAATGCGGTAATAGTATTGTTTTAATAAGATGTTTGTAACTGAGGTAATAGTATTGTTTTTTATAGGATCTTTGGAAGTGCGGTAATAGTATTGTTTTATAGGGTATTTAGAAATGAGGTAATAGTATTGTTGTTATAGGATCTTTGGAAATGAAGTAATAGTATTGTTTTTTATAGGATATTTGGAAACGAGGTAATAGTATTATTTTTATAGAATCTTTGTAACTGATCGAATAGCAACGTTGTGTTTATCTAGAATTGAAAACATATTCTTTGCTAGCTCTATCAATTGTCAAATATGGCTTTTATGAAAATAAACAGAAACTTATATTCCTAGTTGAACCTACATATAGAAATGCTTCAATAATGTGAGTTTTGCAATTTTTGTTTTTATTTCCAGATTTTTTGGACAAGATTTTTGGCCTTTCCATCTTATGAGTTACATCCATAGAATAAACAAGGTATATAACTTTGTATTTTGACTGTCTAACTGTTAACAAAACGGTTTGTACAGACATGGATATTTTGAAGTGAAATAATAACAGTTGTTTTTTAGGATCGTTGGAGCTGAGGTAATCGGTTTATCTAGAAGTAAGTTAATAGATGTTAGTAATATCTTTGGAAGCGTGACAAACCAATATGCTGACTGGCCGACGAACAGAGGCTCTCGTATAAATGTAAGGATACATTTAAAACTATTGAAATTGAGACGCATAGAGAATATCGAATGAAATTATTTGCACCGGAAGTAAATTGTTGAAACAGGAAAAATAAACAGGAAGTCCTTGTGTGATGTAAACAGAGAATTTTTTTGGTACGATGAAGTGAAACCAACGCCAACAACAATCGTTTGCCGAATGGACGTTCAAGGTGACGACGAGGGTTCCTTTCTTTAAGGAAATAGAAACAACCTTAGAAAGTTGACAAATATGCGACAAAAGGAAATATTAGCGAGGAGCGATCAAATATCAAGAAGAAGAAGAAGAAGAAGAAGAAGAAGAAGAAGAAGAAGAAGGAGGGAGGGGTGCAGAGTCGGAAAGAGGGTGATTTCAAAGCGAGGATCTGTAACGACAAAGAATAAAGTTCGTTCATTAATCACAATTACTGGACTTTAATTCGGAAATTAGAGCGCCATTTAAAGGACTTTTACAACCAAGTGTTAAGATATTTTATTATTCATTGAAGCTCAACTGTAATCAATAAATAATTGAATTTGGTATTTGTTTTATTTACAGATACGTCAAAGATACTCACACATGTTGATAGACGCATATACTCACTCATTTTGTGTTACGTTGTCAGGTGTGTATAATACCTTTATATACACTTGTCGTTATGACTCGGCGTGTTATTATCGCCTCTGTCCTATATCGATTGAAAGAACAAAGCTTTAAACTGAAGAATAGTACTTATCTTGGAAAGAATGTGCCAGCCACCGGAACCTTTTTACGTGGTATACATTTTCTGGTGACACCGTATTCCAAAGGAAATATTGACAAGAAGCGAGCAAATATCAACAGGAAGCTAGAAGAAGAAGAAGAACAACAACAACAACAGCAACTGGGGAAAACATTAGACGCCATTATAGGCTGATTCCAAAGCGAGGTTCTAATACGAGAAAGAATGGATTGCATTCATTAATCACAATTACTGGACTTTAATTCGGAAATTAGAACGGCATATAAAAGCCTTTTACAATCGTATGTTAAGATATTTTATTATTCATTGAAACTCAAGTGGTATCAATGAATAATTGAACTTGTTATTTGTTTAATTTTCAGATGCGTCAAATTTACTCGCACATGTCGACACACATATACCACTTATTTTGACACGCAATAATATACTCACCTATTTTGTGTTGTGTTCTCGGTGTGTATAATAACTTTATACACACTCGTCTGTAGAAACTCGTGTGTCGTCGTTGTCGTCGTCTCTATCCTCGATTCATTATAGGAACGCAGATTATTTAAACGGGGTGAGGGTTAATACTGATCTTGGAAACAATGTGCTCGCCACTGAAACTATGATTATCAGAATAAAAAAAATTGTATGTAAATAATGACCCTACAAAATGCCACCCATGAAGTCAATAGTTAATAAAATTAACAATCCTTTCTGCAATGAAACCATATTTAGTAGAAATAAACTTCAATCAATAAACACACCTGGATACGATGTGAAAAATTGTCAATAACTCTGACTCCCTCATCTCTTGGAAATGATCTGATCTTGGCTGTGGTGGCCATCTTTAATCTTTAATATCGTAGAGTAAGATCTGAAGTATGGTAACTGAAAAACCAATTTAGGATCGCACCTGCTGTAGATGAGACGTTCTCCAAAATGTATTCGCCTATTATTGAACGACAATAAAACTAAAAACAATTGAACATTTATGACTGAATCAAGAATAAAGTTTATTTATACCAAATATTTGATTACGTAAAATATTGTTAATTCTATTAATGACTAGCATGAAGACCCGACGTTGCTCGGGATTGAATAAGGATCAGTACTATGTACTTTTTCACTATCCTTATAACACCATATAATTTTCTTTGTTTTTACTGCTCCCCCCTCTCGTATTACTCCCTAATATAATCGAAATAAGCTGAAATGTAGGAAAATTCTCGGAAGTAGTGTCTCATTCATATTGTTTACATTTCATTAAAATCGGATATACGTATTTGAAGATTTAAGGGGGTTCTGTTCCAATATGTTACTCATTAGTGTGAGCCTGTAGATATTTCGTACATAGAAGACCACGTAGATATTCGGGATCTCTTCCATTGTCTTCTCCTGAGAATTTTATACGTGTGATATAAATTTCATCAAAATAATATATGTTTGAAGTTAGGAGGGCACTTCCATTGTTTTCCCCAAAACATTTTATACATAAAATTTAAATTTAGATTTGTAGTTTTAAAGGGTTATCTTCCCATTGGCCTCATAGAGGTGTACTTAGAGATTCGGGAACAATTCCATTGTCTGTCTCGTTAAATCTATCGTCAAAATACAATTTTAGATTTTATCTTTATTCTCTAACACTTCCCCAACACACACACGTATATATATATATATATATATATATACATATATATATATATATATATATATATATATATATATATATATATATATATATATATATATATATTCCACGAACAGAACAGTTTCACACAACTTTTCCGTCTCTTTACATAGATTAAAATAAACATGATATTAAACCTTATGTCTAGAATCTTATTCCAATTTTGATCAAAATCCATTACATGATGATGATGTTAAAAATATCTAAAATGTAATGCTTAAGTTAAGGGGTGTGAAGAAGAAATTCAAATACAGAGAATCTTGATTAATTGATTTCTAATAAATATAGATCAAAGTCAATGCTAATCTGAAATATTTAAATGTTCAAATCGGAGATTGTTCTGATATTATGCCTTAAAAAAACATTTACAATACTCCAAATAAGCTAATATTTGGCAAATATTTATTCATTGATGTCTATTTTTTATTTCACAAAAATCGGAGGTTTCACAAAGCGTTTCTGTCCCCTCTTTGTATTAAACTAAATTAAACTAAATGAAGCCCACATTGCTACCCCTTACGCCTAGCAGCTGTGTTCACAAATTGATGGGGATCGGTTAATTACGTCACGAGTGAAACCGTGTCAAAATATATTAATATATACACCTACCTTACTTTATAGACATACTTGGGTTTAATATCGGACAAGTATACCGGTTAGTATATAAATAAGTTAGCTGAAAATAACAGGGAATTGAAGTTTAATGGGATGTACTTGCTGAACCCAGAATTTGACTTACTGGGTCTGTGGGAATTGATAGAAACTGACGTGATGTGACATGACTCAAAGGGAGAGCGAGTGAGAGAATTCGGCAGTTCGTTGGGATCACTACACGTGTGAACGTGCTTTTTTGAAATGCTCTGATAAGGTATGATTAAATAGTCGTTATCGAGCTCTCTCTGTCCTTCACCACCTACTAGTCTGTGATTTGGAACGAAGATCAAGGCGAATAAACCTCTTCTGTCTTCCAACAAGTTTTGTCTTGACCTAGTCATATTCGAGGTATGAAAGAACTTATTTGCAGGCGGCGTTCCCCGGTCGGGAAAGATCACAGAAAAGACGCGTACAGGAGTAAGCAACTAACACAATGTGTGGTCCAATGTTGAAACGTAACACAAGTAGAATACCTGTCCCAAGATGGGTAAAATTAATTACAAAAAGCAAAAGTTTTGCACCACTTTTATGGCCCCTTACTGAGATTGCAATAAACATATAATGATACCAAACCTTATGTTTAGAATCTTTATGTAAATGTTGGTCAAACTAAATTAAACGACTTGGATTCTAGAATAAGTCTCAAATATATGTCTTTAGTTGGATTTAACTGAATTTGTACGAAAGACTTCCATCCACTCTGTGTCCTTTGTACATAAAAATAAATTGAATTAAATAGAGCCCGTATTGCGATCCCTTGCGTCTAGAAGCTGCGTTCAAAAATTCATGATGGTCGGTTAATTAATTTATGAGTGAATCCTGTACAAATATATAAACATATACACATGCTTAACTTTATATATATATATATATATATATATATATATATATATATATATATATATATATATATATATATATATATATGAAGACACAGGGAGAATGAGAAAGTCAGAAATACAGATTGAGAGTGGGAGAGAAAAGGTAGATAGATTTAAATAGATAGATAAATAGATAGATAGATAGATAGACTCCTGTGTTTCTTTTGAAAGTAAATGTAACTTTGCTTATTCGAACAACAAAGTTGAACACTCTTTCTCTCTTCTTTTCTCTCTCTCTCTCTCTCTCTCTCTCTCTCTCTCTCTCTCTGTGTATATATATATATATATATATACATATACATATATATATATATTATCTCTTTCCCTCTCAACCTCTCTCTCTCTCTGTCTCTCTCTCTCTCTCTATATATATATATATATATCTTTATATCTTTCTCTTTCTCTGTCTCTCTCTCTCTTATCTTTCTTTCTCTCTCTCTATCTCTTTTGTTCTTTCACCATATCTCTTTATATATATATATATATATATATATATATATATATATATATATATATATATATATAAATATATATATATTTTTATTTTTTATTTTATTCCATTAGTTGCGACAAAACAGGTTTTGTTTCATTGGTACGGGTAGCTACCAATTCATCAGGCCGGTGGAAGGAATTCAAATGGCATAAAATTTACTTCAACGGGAGATTTAAAATTGAAAATACATTGGAGGGGGAGGGGGATAGAGTTGGGGCTTTGTCTATAACGGCGACATGGGACATGAGAGGGGAGGGGGGATGACCTCAACAAGTCGTGTTTCAAATTATTACGTGGAAGGTTTTGCACGTGTCAGTGCTGCGGCAATCTCAATCTCGGCCGGGGCGGGAGGGGGGAGATGGGGCGACGGCCAGAGTGAGTCAAATTCAAAATGAGGATAAAACCGTTGTTCTTATTTTATTTTAATTCTAATAAGTAATTATCATGTGGATAAAAATGTTTGGTAATTTTAATTTAGGGTATTAATTGCTACTTTTGCATTTTATTTATTTTATTTTAATGTTTTGTTTATTATTTGTAGTGAATTTTGTTGTGATTATATTTTTTTTTTTTTTTTTTTTTTTAAATTGTGATTATATTATACCGAGATCAATACTAGTGGAATCTTTTATAAAAGAAGTTTTCTGGTGTTACCAGTCATATCACCAACAAAACCGATTATGACAATGGCAATGTCCGCCAACCATACCCACGACAGTCACAGCGACAACAGCCTTATGTAAAAGCCTTAATAAAAATAAAATAAAAATAAAAATAAATAAAGTAAAAATAAAGATAAATATAAATAAAATTAGAATAAAAATAGAAATAGAAATAACAAGTTTGTAAGAATATTAATGATAATAACAATAATAATAATAATAATAATAATAATAATAATAATAATAATAATAGTATTAAAAAAATAATAATAATAATAATAATAATAATAATAATAATAATAATAATAATAATAATAATAATAGTAATACTGATAAATATCACCATCATTACCATTTTGCTGCTTGTGAAGTCAATATATATATATAAATATATATATATCCCTTTCTCGATATATATATATATATATATATATATATATATATATTGCTCTCTCGCTATATTTATCGCTATCCTATCTATCTATTTATCTATATCTAATATTACCTCTGTCTCTCTATCTCTTTATATATATATATATATATATATATATATATATATATATATCTGTCTCTATATGTATATATATAGAGAGATAAATAGATAGATAGATAGATAGATAGATAGATAGATAGATAGATAGATAGATAGATAGATAGATAGATAGATAGATAGATAGATAGATAGATAGATAGATATATATATGTAATAGAGCAAGGCTACCAACATTTGTAAAAAGTTTTTTTCAACATTTATTTATTATTTTGTTATTTTATAATTTTATAACGGGTTTAAAGCGTTGTGCAAGATATTTCTTCAAATGTATTTACATATCTGATGAGAGCGCACCACGCATGAAACGCGTTATAAAATTATAAAATTATAAAATTATAAAATAACAAAATAATAAATAAATGTTGAAAAAAACTTTTTACAAATGTTTGGTAGTCTTACTCCCTTACATATATACTTTTAACTCATTAGAAGTGCACTAATACTGCACTGCCCTCTTATATATATATATATATATATATATATATATATATATATATATATATATATATATATATATATATATATATATTTAACTTGCTATCTCTCTCTACTTCTCTTTTTAATTTCTCTTTATCTATCTCTGTTTCTAGCCTCTCTCCCCTTCTCTCTCTCTCTCTCTCTCTCTCTTTCTCTCACGTGAACCCATCATGACCGACTAAATCTACAAACCGACCGAATACAGAAAATATCTATTTTGTTTTTTATTTCGTTTCTCTCATTCGCCTGGCGTCACGCTCTGTCGCCGTTATTTGCACCAGTGACAACCTGAACTCAGCTTTTGGCTGGCTTAGGCGTATTCAATTATTAATCACATTATGCTAAACTGCAATAATTCGCGGCAACTAAACCAAGCCATGTCCGCTCACAAAGATGGCGAATGTGCATATAAAAAGGAGGTGCATGTATAAAGCTTCAGATGATACGAATCGAGAAAATCTGGCGACAGTGTAAGGAATATTCAGAACCAATTTGATCTTCTTCCAAACGGAGAAGTTTCACAAAAACAGATTATGTTTCCACGCCGGGAAACAATGCTAAAAGTTTTCAATTAACTCAGCAGTAGTTTTTATATCTAAATCAAATACAACGTATGTCTGTCCGTTTGTTTGTATGCGACATCCATAGATTTACCAGCTGAGCAACTACAAATTTACGTGTTTTCAGATGCACATGGATAAGGCAGAAAGTGACGTAGGTTGAGCATGCAGAGTATTGTGAGCAATTCGATTAGCATCACTAGAACAAATTTAAGAAAATTCTAAGTAGCGTCTCCCCCCCCCCCCTCCTCCCAGAGAATTGCGTTTTTCGCCCGGAGTAGAAACGCATTTCACATCGAGTATCCATTACTTATCGAGTCGAAGTGGGGACTCTAAACTATAACAGCCTTTTCTTAACTGTAAAAAGTAAATTCATGTCAATGAAACCATGGTACGTCTCTGAAAAATGTAACGTATCGTTATTAAATAAATAATTTATATATATATATATAGAGAGAGAGAGAGAGAAAGAGAGAGAGAGAGAGAAAGAAAGAGAGAGAGAGAGCAAGTTGTTAGATAGAGAGAAAGCAAATTTTTATCAATAGATGTCTAATTAAAGACCACGAAATGTTTTGCATTCGTTATTATTTCAATCGTTGATTTGACTCGCGACGCAAGTTTCCAGGTCTCTAGAAATAAACAACAGATTCAATTAAACCCTTTTTTCTATCGCCAAAGCTACAGAGCAAAATAATAAGATCACCTTAAATAATAACAATTACATAGTGAAAACACAACTCCTGAAGACGATCGGGAAGTGTAGAGGCGCGTCAGATCGCCGACAAAAATCTAGAATCCATACTTCTTGGATTAAACCAGAAACCCGGAAACTTGCACGCGGACTCGAAACAACGATTAAAAAAATAACGAAAAGAGATAATTCCCTCGTCTTTAATCCGACATAGTTTCTCTTGATATATATATATATATATATATATATATATATATATATATATATATATACAACAGTACAAATATGTTCGGTGTAACAAAACATTGAATTAAGTTTTGAACACTGTAAAAAGAATTTTATTTCAAGACAAGAAATACAATTTAAAACAAGTAAAATTGACAATAAAATAACTTTGTTTATATATTTTCAAATAGTTTTGGATTTTTATAACACTTACAAACTTCATTATTTATTGATTTCATATTTTATATTTATCATCTGTTATATTATTTATCGTTTTCATTTTTATATTTATAATTTGTTATATTATTTATCATTTTCATATTTTATATTTATCATCTGTTATATTATTTATTGATTTCATTTTTTATATTTATCATCTGTTATTTTATTTATCGTTTTCATTTTTTATATTTTTCATCTGTTATTTTATTTATCGTTTTTATTTTTTATATTTTTCATATGTTATATTATTTATTGATTTCATTTTTTATATTTATAATCTGTTATTTTATTTATCGTTTTCATTTTTTATATTTTTAATCTGTTATATTATTTATCGTTTTCATATTTTATATTTTTCATATGTTATATTATTGATTCATTTCATTTTTTATATTAATCATATGTTATATCATTGATCATTTTCATTTTTTATATTTTTCATCTGTTATTTTATTTATCGTTTTCATTTTTTATATTTTTCATCTGTTATTTAATTTATCGTTTTCATATTTTATATTTATCATTTGTTATATTATTTATTGTTTTTATTTTTTATATTTATCATCTGTTATTTTATGTATCGTTTTCATATTTTATATTCATCATCTGTTATATTATTTATCGTTTTCATTTTTTATATTTATCATCTGTTATTTTATTTATCGTTTTCATTTTTTATATTTATCATCTGTTATTTTATTTATCGTTTTCATTTTATATATTTTTCATCTGTTATTTTATGTATCGTTTTTATTTTTCATATTTATCATCTGTTATTTTATTTATCGTTTTCATTTTATATATTTTTCATCTGTTATTTTATGTATCGTTTTCATATTTTATATTTATCATCTGTTATATTATTTATGGTTTTCATTTTTTATATTTATCATCTATTATGTTATTTATCGTTTTTATATTTTATATTTATCATTTGTTATTTTATTTATCGTTTTCATTTTTAATATTTTTCATCTGTTATTTTATTTATCGTTTTCATATTTTATATTTATCATCTGTTATTTTATTTATCGTTTTCATGTTTTATATTTTTCATCTGTTATATTATTTATCGTATTCATATTTTAAATTAATCATCTGTTATATTATTTATCGTTTTCATTTTTTATATTCATCATCTGTTATTTTATTTATCGTTTTCATATTTTATATTTATCATCTGTTATTTTATTTATCGTTTTCATATTTTATATTTTTCATCTGTTATATTATTTATCGTTTTCATATTTTATATTTATCATCTGTTATTTTATTTATCGTTTTCATTTTTTATATTTTTAATCTGTTATATTATTTATCGTTTTCATATTTTATATTTATAATCTGTTATTTTATTTATCGTTTTCATTTTTTATATTTTTCATCTGTTATATTATTTATCGTTTTCATATTTTATAAGTATCTTCTGTTATATTATTTATCGTTTTTATTTTTTATATTTTTCATCTGTTATTTTATGTATCGTTTTCATATTTTATATTTATCATCTGTTATATTATTTATTGTTTTCATTTTTTATATTTTTCATCTGTTATTTTATGTATCGTTTTCATATTTTATATTTATCATCTGTTATATTATTTATCGTTTTCATTTTTTATATTTATCATCTATTATGTTATTTATCGTTTTCATATTTTATATGTATCATTTGTTATATTATTTATTGTTTTCATTTTTTATATTTATCATCTGTTATTTTATTTATCGTTTTCATATTTTATATTCATCATCTGTTATTTTATTTAGAGTTTTCATATTTTATATTCATAATTTGTTATATTATTTATCGTTTTTATTTTTTATATTTTTCATAAGTTATATTATTGATTTATTTCATTTTTTATATTTATAATATGTTATATCATTGATCGTTTTCATTTTTTATATTTTTCATCTGTTATTTAATTTATCGTTTTCATATTTTATATTTATCATTTGTTATATTATTTATTGATTTCATTTTTCATATTTATAATCTGTTATTTTATTTATCGTTTTCATTTTTTATATTAATCATTTGTTATATTATGTATTGATTTCATTTTTTATATTTATAATCTGTTATTTTATTTATCATTTTCATTTTTTATATTTTTCATCTGTTATATTATTTATCGTTTTCATATTTTATATTTATCATCTGTTATTTTATTTATCGTTTTCATTTTTTATATTTTTAATCTGTTATATTATTTATCGTTTTCATAGTTTATATTTATCATCTGTTATATTATTTATCGTTTTCATTTTTTATATTTTTCATCTGTTATTTAATTTATCGTTTTCATATTTTATATTTATCATTTGTTATATTATTTATCGTTTTCATTTTTTATATTTTTCATCTGTTATTTTATGTATCGTTTTCATATTTTATATTTATCATCTGTTATATTATTTATCGTTTTTATTTTTTATATTGATCATCTGTTATTTTATTTATCGTTTTCATTTTTTATATTTATCATTTGTTATATTATTTATCGTTTTCATTTCATATATTTTTCATCTCTTATTTTATGTATCGTTTTCATATTTTATATTTATCATCTGTTATATTATTTATCGTTTTCATTTTTTATATTTATCATCTATTATGTTATTTATCGTTTTCATATTTTATATTTATCATTTGTTATATTATTTATTGTTTTTATTTTTTATATTTATCATCTGTTATTTTATTTATCATTTTCATTTTTTATATTTTTCATCTGTTATTTTATTTATCGTTTTCATATTTTATATTTATCATCTGTTATTTTATTTATCGTTATCATATTTTATATTTTTCATCTGTTATATTATTTATCGTTTTCATATTTTAAATTTATCATCTGTTATATAATTCATCGTTTTCATTTTTTATATTTTTCATCTGTTATTTTATTTATCGTTTTCATATTTTATATTTTTCATCTGTTATTTTATTTATCGTTTTAATATTTTATATTTTTGATCTGTTATATTATTTATCGTTTTCATATTTTATATTTATCATCTGTTATTTTATTTATCGTTTTCATTTTTTATATTTTTAATCTGTTATATTATTTATCGTTTTCATATTTTATAAGTATCTTCTGTTATATTATTTATCGTTTTCATTTTTTATATTTTTTATCTGTTATTTTATGTATCGTTTTCATAATTTATATTTATCATCTGTTATATTATTTATCGTTTTCATTTTTTATATTTTTCATCTGTTATTTTATGTATCGTTTTCATATTTTATATTTATCATTTGTTATATTATTTATCGTTTTTATTTTTTATATTTTTCATCCGTTATTTTTTGTATCGTTTTCATATTTTATATTTATCATCTGTTATATTATTTATCGTTTTCATTTTTTATATTTATCATCTATTATTTTATTTATCGTTTTCATATTTTATATTTATTATTTGTTATATTATTTATTGTGTTTATTTTTTATATTTATCGTCTGTTATTTTATTTATCGTTTTCATTTTTTATATTTTTCATCTGTTATTTTATTTATGGTTTTCATATTTTATATTTATCATATGTTATTTTATTTATCGTTTTCATATTTTATATTCATCATCTGTTATATTATTTATCGTTTTCATATTTTATATTTATAATTTGTTATATTATTTATCGTTTTCATATTTTGTATTTATCCTCTATTATGTTATTTATCGTTTTCATTTTTGCATATCTATCATCTGTTATATCAGGTATCGTTTTCATATTTTATATTTATCTTCTGTTATATTATTTATCGTTTCCATTTTTTATATTTATCATCTGTTATTTTATTTATCGTTTTCATATTTTATATTATCATCTGTTATTTTATTTATCGTTTTTATATTTTATATTTATCATCTGTTATATTATTTATTGATTTCATTTTTCATATTCATCATCTGTTATTTTTCATCGTTTTCATATTTTATATTCATGATTTGTTATATTATTTATTGTATAGGCGAGAAATATTATTCCTCGTTGGTCTTTTTGTTAAATATTTATAAATGAATAACAATTTCGAGTTAAAATTTAATTAGTTTTACGCATGTAACTTTAAGAAAAACACGCTTTAAATGTGTAAATAATCGCTAGAAGAAATAAATGGAGTCTTCAAACCATTACTTCTGTTTCTATGAAGACTCCATGTTCTTCCTCTACCGATTATTTACACATTTCAAGCGTGTTTTTCTTAAGATTACATGCGTAAAAATAATTAGATTTTAACTTGAAATGGTTCCTTATTTATTAATATTTAAATAAAATAACAACAGGAAACAATATTTATCGCTTATACGCAATTTTTTATCGCTTTATGTTCATGGCTCTAAACTACGCTATACCATATATATTTATGAATAAAATTAAAATTTTCAACACATTCAGCATTTTGACCCCTAGAGTAGATGTGGTGACTAATGATTGTAGCAAAGATGTGGTGACAAAGAGTAGGATAGACAGAGGATGACTAATCACATTCCCCCATCCCACACTTTTGATGTCCTTTTGCCTCATTTGTCTAAAATTGGAATTGTATTTGTATTTTGTTCTTTGCAAATAAATAATCCAAACTATTTTATACGTTCTGATACTACAATTCACCTTCGGTCAATGAAGGAGAAATCCTTTAAGACTGAGGCAATTTTAATTGTTGTTCCAATCCAGAATGCCCGTTTTTGAGGAGCTTCATTTCCCGACATTGAAAAACGACCTTATGTCTAACTTTGCCCACGTGGGGAGGAAGTAAATACGAATACACGTAGGTATATACAATCGATAATATCTATACACTTCAAATATGTTGAGACTGTAATAAATAAAAATTATAATCGTCATTGCTTGACTTTGCATATTTTTTTTTTTAAATAATTATGTAAATAAAATTGTTTTTAAATTGTTCACCATCAAAATAATAAACGAATTTTAGTCTTTAAAATCCATGAAACAACGTGATGTTTAGTTACTTGAACGCAGAAACAATTCTTTTTTAATTGTTTTGTTTAATATTGAATAATATTCAGTTTCAGTATGAATCGAATCGTGTTCCTCTCTTTTCTTTTCTTTTTGTTGTAATGTATTTTCAAAGTTGTCTAAAACTTTTTTAATATCTATCATTCATTGGCTTTTTAGCATATTTCGCTTGTTCTAAAGTGCATGACGTCTTTTTCTTAACGGCCAATTTCGAAAGTTCTCTCCCTTTTGTTGTTAAACACTCTCAGCGGCTTACTATATATTCGCTAAAAAGATATATTAGAATTTAACTCTCTCCCATTTCGTGTAGCTGTTAGCACGGCCGTCGCGATAAAAGCGTTCAATAGTACACAAAAGTGACTGCAGTACAGGGTTTGAATCGGGCAACACTGGTGATTCTTGGTCAATATGAAACATATATGGACGTAGATATTAAAAGAAAGCTCTTTGTAAATAAACAAATTGAGCACTGTCAATGTTTATAAAGGCATTGAGAAATCACTTGCCAACAGGGCCCACCTCGTAGTCAAGTGGCTAGAATCACCGACTATCAATTCGATGGTTATAGGTTCGCTCACGGCTTGGAGTGGGTGCTAGTCTAGCCACACTAAAAGTCGTGTGATATAGCGAAAATGTCTGTTTGTGGATGACTATATATATATATATATATATATATATATATATATATATATATATATATATATATGGGAAATGAAATGGGAAAAAACAAAAAGGAAGTTTTTATGTGTTCATCAACGTTTCGTCTTTATTTGTAAGACTTCTTCAGGATGACAATATAAAGAAAAATGTCATGCAAGTACGTGGACATATAGGGTTGACATGGTGGGTTGAAGGGAAGAAATAGTAGCCACTACTGGAAAACAGTAGGGACCGACGTCCGGACCTGGTGGAGTCAGTTGCGAGGAATGAATATTTACTAACGAGTCACCGCTTATCAAGCTCCAAAGGCCACTCGAAAATAAGGGTCCATGGGTTTGTCTCAGGTGGATTACATACGATGGTTGGATCTGGACAGAATGTTATTATTTAAGAGGACGGCTCAACAAAAGTTTCGAGATATTGACTTGAAAACGACAATGTTGTAGTCAGCTGGGAAGCAGCCGTGCGTTGTTATGTTTCACAGACGGGCAGTTCGTGGGAATAAACTCGTGGATGTTCCGTTTAGCTCCAGGTACACAGAGAAAAAAAAGCAAAGTTATTTGCTGTGGTTGTAGCTAGACGAGTTTCTTTCTAAGAATGCTTTACAGAGGGGGGACCATAAATTGGAGCTCAGTCGAGTACCGACCATGTAAATAACGATATAATAGAGAAAGACTAGCAACTTCTCTACTATCTTCTGTGAGAATAAGACTATAGGGTTGAGAAGAGCATATCCCCCATAAGATTTCGAAGTGTGTGGATGCATGTGTGTGTACGCGTAAAGGATGTACCTTGCGCATTCTGTCTCTTCTGGATAAACTCTTTAATGTTTGAATTCGCGCGCTCGTGTGTGTGTGTGTGTGTGTGTGTGTGTGTGTGTGTGTGTGTGTGTGTGTGTGTGTGTGTGTGTGTGCTTGCATTTCTTTGCGTACCTGTGCACAGGTGTGTATTCGAATAAAATGCATGTGCATCGATCACTTCATCGCCGGCCGAATAAAACGATGCGCTCTCGTCCTTTCTCACCGCCCTACCTCTAAAAGGTCTTTGTCCTGAAATGGACTAACACATGTGTCCGAGACACCCACTCTGTCCCTGCCCCGGTTTGCGGACAATGGTCGACAATGGCCGACAATGGCCATGCATACCAAGCAGCGGCGAGATCACTTTGAGGGGAGCGGGGTGCATACGTTGGAATTGCGGCGCGGGGGCGATCGACAATTTAATCGGAAGGGGGCTTTTCTCTCTCGTCACTGAAGTAAACAATTTCGGTGAAACTTCTGCTACAATAATAGGGCCATTGATTTTCATCTGTTCGGCTCATCCATCTGCTTTGGCGGGGTTTGACTTGAAAGGGAAATAGTGGTTAGTGCTACGATTAGAGGAAAGGGCAGGGTGTGCGGTCAGAGTTCAGAGGATGTGACGAGGCGAACAAGTTCTGAAGAAAGACAAAGAGTTTGAGATCATCGGATTAGGAAGGATGCGAAGACTGATGTCAGAGGGGAAATGGCTGCGGTTTAAGGAGAAGATTTGTGAAGGGCAAGAAAGAAAAAGAAGACTACAATGAACACTGCGAAGAGGAAGAAGAAGTCTACAAAGAAGAAGAAGAAGAAGAAGAAGAAGAAGAAGAAGAAGAAGAAGAAGAAGACGTCGACGAATAAGCATAAGACTAAAAAGAAAACGAATAGAAAAAAAGACTACAAAGACTAGAAAGAATAAAAGAAAAGAAGAAAAGAAGAAAAAGAAGAAGAGTATTAAGAAGTAGATGAAAAAACCTCTTAATGAAACTTCAGACATTATAAAGAAGAAGAAGAAGAAGAAGAAGAAGAAGAAGAAGAAGAAGAAGAAGAAGAAGAAGAAGAAAGGAAAAAAGACTACAAATAATTCGAAGAATGGGAAAGATACGAAAACGATTACGTAGAAAATGAAGAAAAAAGAAAATTGCAAAGAAGTAACGACCACGAAGAAGAAATTTACGAAGAGGATAAAAGAAAAAGAAAATAAAACTCACGAAGAAAAAGAAGAAGACTACACAGAAGATGATGATGAAGAAGTTTACGAACAAAAGAAGAAGAGGATTCAAAGGGAAAATAGAACACGAAAAGAACAAGAATACCTCGAAGATGAAGACTACGACAAAGAAGACTACGATGACGACGACGGCGACGACGACGAATAAGAAGACGAAGAAGAAAGAAAAGGAAGAAGAAGAAGAAGAAGAAGACAAATAAAGATGTCAGAAAAGTAATTAGAAGTTTCTCGAACGATTTCCAACAGAGACTTGTACGTTGATTTGATGTAAATGGGGCGAGGATAGAACGTTAATTGGTCGATGATGGTCAGGCAAACAGATGCGGTGCCATTGACCGGAAGTGCGCTGATCTGTTGCCGTCGAAAAAGCTACGGGGTGGGCGCAGGGGATGGTGAAGTCTGTTGCCAAAGTCGAATTGTGTCGGCAATCGAAGACACAACTTATGTTTCGCATAGATAATGGCAAACTAAATGGACTCCCGGGTCTCAATGAATAAAACTACCTCCCATCCTCAAACCTCCAACACCAAACCCTCGGCCAGCGACGACGACGACGACGACGACGACGACGACGACGACGACGACGACGACGACGACGACGACGATGATGATGATGATGATGATGATGATGATGATGATGATGATGATTAAGTCTGTTCATTATACATTATTATTTATATTATATACGGATATTGTTTGCTTTTCGAGAGTATGGCTCAAGGTATTTTGGTTCCACGCTCTTCGAACTAAGGATTTCTCATTGAGAGCTCATCCGTCCAATCAGAGTGTCACAAGGTCATGGGGAGCTCCCGTGTTGCGTTCAGCAATGGCTACACCAAACATTACTCTCGACCTAAAGAAATATGGTCAAAACTGCCGAACATTGCATTTTTTCAAACATCTAAGAGGATACTCGTACATACACCCATTAAATCGCTAATAAATTTTACAATCCATTCTAGAATCTAACCATATTTGATACAAATAAACTGAAGTATATTCCTGACTTGTCCACCAAGTTTCAGTCATAAATGTCCAACAGTCTTTATTTTATCGTCATTCAATATTAAGCACACCTGGATACGTGATGCAAAATTCCCAATAACTTTGACACACTGCTCTTTTGGCACTGCCCTTATGGACTTTGCAGAAAGTGCGGGACCTGTTAAATTCAAAATCAATGTTCGCCTCCTGTCCAACGGCTAAACGCTAGTGGTTGGTGCACCAGCTCAGATGTAACAACAATACGCCATGCACAGGCGAATTGTGGCTTTGTAGAGATATCGTATAATGG
This sequence comes from Sepiola atlantica, assembly GCA_963556195.1. NCBI lineage: Eukaryota > Metazoa > Mollusca > Cephalopoda > Sepiida > Sepiolidae > Sepiola > Sepiola atlantica. The sequence goes on from OY744515.1 coordinate 119,847,357, forward strand.
CAGGTGTGAGAAGTTTTCTATCCCGGTATGTTTAGCTTACCTTCTTTCAATCCTAAATAAATTCTTAAACATAAAAGTAAACTTATTAGTTGTTGTCCCAACCCTGGTGATCGCAGAGAGAGAAAGAGAGAGAGAGAGAGGGGGAGAGAACTTGTGCGTCATTTATTCAAGTAATAGTGATCGCTGGGAGAGAGAATTCGTGCTTTACTTATCCAAGTAATAGTGATCGCAGGAAGCAGAACTCGTGATTTACCTATTAAAGTAGTATGTATCGCATGGGGGAACTTGTGCTTTACTTATTTAAGTAATAGTTATCGCAGGGGGAGAGAACTCGTGCTTTACTTATCCAAGTAATAGTGATCGCAGGGGGAGAACTCAGGCTTTACTTATTTAAATAGTAGTGATCGCACTAGGTGAAAACTTTCTTATTAAAGTAGTAGTGATTGCAAAGGAAGTTAACTCGTACTTTACTTATTTAAGTAATAGTGATCGCAGGCGACAGAACTCTTGCTATATTTACTAAAGTAATAGTGATCGCAGGGAGCAGAACTTGTGCTTTACTTATTCAAGTAGTAATGATCTCAGGGGGAGATAACTCGTGATTTACTTATTCTAGTAATAGGAATGGCAGGGAGATATATCTTGGTTTTTACTTATTCAAGTAGTGGTGAACGCAGGGAGATAACCAGTACTTTACGTTTTCAAGTAGTTGTGATTGCAGGTGGGAGAACCCATGCTTTACTTATTCAAATTTTAGTGAACGTCCCTTTCTGATAATCGGTGTGTTGATCGAGACAATAAACCTAGACATGTGCCTCGAGTGGGTTGTAGTTACTCAAGTTTTAAACTTATTTATGGTGCATAGCTCTAGGTCGTCACCGAGTTGACACTCTGCAGTCATTTACCTCTTAAAGATAATTTAATAATACTTCAATCACTTAATAAGCATACCTTGTCTTCTCGCCAGCCTCCTCCTTTGTGCACATATGTTGTTTCTCCATCGACCGAGGACATTTTGTTAGCTTTGATGAATAGACATCAGACGTAGTTATTAAATTAATTATCCAATTAATTAATTCAACAATATGATCTTAGAAGATTAATGATTTGTTACAAAGTACAGTAAGCTTCAAGCTCAAAGTGGGTCGCGGAGAGTTAAGAAGGAAATAGAAAGTCTTATTTTAAGCTAACTGCTTAATTACTTTGCGTTCTGTTGGGCCATCCTAACGCATTCAATCTTCCACCAAGACTCACGAAAAAATGGCACCTGTCATCGTCTCCGTCGTATCTCTAACGTCACATCCGACTAGATATTATCAACTTCGTTTCTCACGAATTTGAGATTATAATACAAAAGTCAAATATTTGAACTCGTTGTGATCCATTATCGGGTTGCTTTCCTGTTGAAAACAACACCTGTATTATCTGAGAAAATATATATTTAACTAATATTTCACTACTTAACTTATTCACTGATATTTAACATTAAACACCATGCGATGTTCTTTGGTCTGTCATTCTTAAGTTTGCAATAGGATCTGTGCTGGTCTGTCATACTTATGTTTGCAATAGAATCTTTATAACCCCGCAGATTAAATAGACGCATCTTAATTTTGTTGCAGCAACGAAATCGATTATCTATTATTAATCGATTATTAATTTCGCCCAATTGATACGCATTACTGAATCGAAATCAATTGCATCTTCATTCAGATTTCTTAAAGTTTTGATAATCATTGAATTTAAACGATCATCTCGACTCATTTAAAAGATCGACCGAGAAAAATAGGCACATGATCACATTTGAAAATGTCAACATCAGCAAAGTTTGCTTCATAAAGCCATACGAAGAATTTAATAGCATTTTAACGTCTCAGCATTATAGATAGAGTGTTCGCTAATGTGTCGGGAGACCGGGGTTCAATGCTTCGGCGAGTCATACCAAAGACATAAAAAATGCTACGTGATGCCTCTCTGCATTATAAGTATTATAAGTTAATGATCAAGAATAAGTATACCCACTCAAGGAAAGATATAGCGCCCTTCATTGCAGGACCGGCGGGACAGTTATAAAAGTGTGGGGGGGGCTCTCCTAAAAAGTGGAGACCCGGTTAAACACATGCATATATAACTTCATTATTGATGACCGTAAAGTGAGGGGGCTAAGTGAAAAAGGGGGGAGGCTTAAGCCCCCCCCCTGCCCCCCCACCGGTGCCGTCGTCCATGCATTGTATATCAGCGTAGTAGACAACGAAAAGATAGCATTTGGATCGCGTTCGACTACGGTGAATCCATTCTATATAAGCATAAGAGCATTTTAAAGGTCCTTATGGGAAATAGCCCTATTAGTTAGTCCATTGTTGTAACCCTCTTGGAGCCTATCTGAGAATTACTGTTAGCACGTAACCCCAGTCATCGGGTAGATTTAATAATAGCTCCAAGTATATTAGTCTGTTATCTGTTCCTAACTCATGGCAATCAGTACTGTTTAGGTACGTATATTTCTTAAACTTATTTCGTTGAATCGATCAATTTATTTGGATTCGTTCAGCGAACAGGTCAGACATTTTCCCGTTTACTAGTTGAATAACTAACCTCCTGGTTGAGAATAATATGATCATCACAGAATCGACCATTCGTTGTGACTTGCAGGTTCTATGATAGTAAGAAGTGGCGAAGTATCCGTCTCGCATATAAGTGACACGGGTTTCGAATACTGACTTCAGATGTGCCCTACTAAAGAGCCGAAATAAGGGCGAAGCTCGAGCTTAGGGCTTCCAGTCTATGGCTTTCAAAATGTGTATCGACTTCAGTGTCATGTGGTGTTGTGGAAACACATACACACACACACATACACATATATATATATATATATATATATATATATATATATATATATATATATATATATATATAGATATATATATATATATATATAAAGAGTGAGTAATTGTATCGTTGCTGTTTCCTAGAGTTTAATCCGATGAAACTGCAGTGTTTATGAAATAGTTCTCAATAACTGGTAGAGCTGCATCATAGTATTAATTTATTTTATTTATACACACTTTATTGGCTACATATGTGCATACATGTTTCAGCTGCGATCTCGTTCGAAATCCAGCTTCATTGGGCGATCATGAAGCTGGATTTCGAACGAAATCGCAGCTAAAAGATGTATGCACATAGGTAGCCAATAATGTTTCTATAAATAAAGGAATGTATACTATATATATATATATATATATATATATATATATATAATAGCAAATATATGCTCCCTCCGATTGCATATTTTTGTTAGCCTGTGAGGATTATATCATGGTGAGTGAACCTAAACAACACTTACACTCAAATGAGGAGGTAATTACTGACAGGAGGGTATCTTAATAGACGGAAGTTTGGTAATATCGTTTAAATTATTGCATTTTGTCCTTCTTAATATTGTGTACATGATGCAGTAACTTTTTAATCTAAATAACGATAGGTCCCATTCGCCGATTAAGAGAATATCATTCGGCCATTCTGAATGCCTTTTGCTTATACTTTCTGTAAACATTCTGCGTTACGCGTTAACAACCGGATGACCGCATACATTCACAGATGCGGGAAGATCAGTTTGTATTAATTTAAATATACATTTTTATTAACCTTGTAAACAACTCAGAAATTATTAGTAAGACACGTCATTACATTTTTTGACGTTCGCTAAATAACGTATTTTTTCAATGGTGAAACTAAAAGAACATTCATTCCTACTTCGCTGTTTTGTTTCTTTATTTTAATTTCTATTTACGAAAACCTATAAAACTATTTACAAAAATAAAGTATTTAAACACTATTTTCAATATTATTGATGACAAAAAACCCGCTCTCCACAAAAAATAAAACTTGCCTCAGTCTACAAATATTTATTTTTAGGCGGAATCAAAAACCAATTTCTGCGGTAATATTCTGTATCAGATCCGTTATTAGAACTATATTTATAATATAAAATTTTTAACATGTATTTTCCAACATACAATAAAAATATTGATTTATTTTATTTCCTTTCTATTCATGAAATAAAAAAACTGTTAAACTATTAAAAAAAAATTAAAATTCATTTTCTTATATATATATATATATATATATATATATATATATATATATATATGGGGTAAGGTACACGATAATTCATGAAAATGAAATGTCGTGGTGGACAAAATGTGTGAAAAAATGACAAACGGAAAACAAGCTAAAGTGCAGGAGAAAAACAAAAACCAAAGATTTTTTGACCGGTTTCGTTCGTGACGAACGTCTTCAGAAAATGAAGGTATGGAAATAATTTTATTTTGAAGGCACACACATGGCGTGAGGGAAGGATGATCTGATTGGACCATATGAGAAGATATTAAGTGATGTTGGAATATGATAAGTGGGTGACACATTCTACTATGTTTCTTATTCTTCTGTTTATATTTTTATTTATCTTCTTTCTCTCTTTAACTATCACACTTAATAGGGCTAGTATGGAGAAGGCGGTGGTGGAGGGGGAAAGGCGACAAGAGGGAAGAAATGACAGAGAAGCTGACTAAGGTAAACAAATGGGGTGGGCATGAAATTGATACACTGGATGTTTGAACACAAAGATTAATAAGAAAGAATCAGGGATAGGTCTGCTAATTTGTCACACATTAGGTTCTTAAAGAGCAATTCATTAAAATGAAAAGCGATGGTGGACAAAATGTGTAAAAAATGAAATAGACGGGAAAAATAGGTTAAAGAGTAGGAGAAAATAAAAATATATATGGATTTCAAAAATAGAAAATAAGGGTAAAGTTAGAGAGAGATGTGGTAAAATGATTTGATTATCAATGGGAGCTTGCTATTATCGCAAAATATATAAATACACACACATGTGTATATATATACATATACATATATATATATATATATGTATATGTATCTATACATGCGCATACACATATACACACATACACACATTTTCTAACATATATATATATATATATATATATATATATATATATATATATGTAGATATTTAATCAGGGTCGCAGTGGAGCAATATATTGCATTGTTTTAGTGCGACTTTTGCTAAGTGTCTGCTTAGGGTATAAGAACCTAGCCTTAGGTTGAAGTTTGATGGTGAAGAAAGGAGTATAGTCGCGCGGGACCTCAAACACGCCATTTCCACTAACGCTCTAGTGATACACAGGAACACCCTCTCCCATAATCTAAACCTTTCAGACTGCACTCTCCCCAAGAACGAACACTCTCTCTCACGTCGCAAATGCATTGAAAGCGCGACTTCACGAACGAAACCTGCACTTTAACTTGTTTTCCGTTTGTCATTTTTTCACACACACACACACACACACATATATATATATATATATATATATATATATATATATATATGGTGTGTCAATTTATATTGAAAAAAATCAATAAACTGCTCGATCGAAGAAGAGTGAGAGCTAATACAATTAATTTATATGAAAACTATATGTTACGTATTTTCAGAATCGTATCTCGTTTTCATGCAGATATACTGAATTTTTGTATTTTAAAAAGTCTATACCCAAGGGACTCGTCAGCGTACTGAATAGGGTCAAAGCACAATGATAAATGGCTACGTGTTTGACCTCATTCAGTATGCTGACGAGTCACCTGGGTATAGACTTTTTACATGTAATAAATCAACCTACCTGGATGAAACCGCGATACGATTCTGAAACATGTAACATATAGTTTTCAAATGAATTATATATATGTGTGTGTGTGTGTGTGTGTGTGTACAGGATTCACTCTTAAACTAATTGAGTGATCATTACGAATTTTGGAACACAGCAGCTAATCGTAAGGGTGATTAATGTTAGCTATATTTACTTTAATTGATTTCCATGCAAATGAGGGCGAAAATGTGTGGAAGCCCTTCGTGAAAGTTCAGATAATTCCGATTTTTGTGAAATTAAAAAAAACGGTTTATATATATATATATATATTAGGGTAGGTCGATTTTACACTTTTTTTTAAATATTAAAAAAAGGCACGTACCGAAAGTTGTATATAGACCTATTAAATACTCATGCAAAAAATTAGATCAAAAACTTCAGCGGTTTTTTGAGCGTTTGGTATCAAAGATCGTAGACAAGAATATACTGAAAATTCCTAGTTTTTGCAAGATTTGCTTGAATACTGGTGTTAAAACCAAATAATTTGTGCATTTAAAATCAGCGAATGTCCTTTTATTTTATAAAAATGATATTAATTAAAGAAATCTTCAAGTTAAAAATTTGCCCCCCCCCTCATTTTCAGTATCTGCTTTTGTAAACTACCTTTTAACGTTATGAATTAAACAGTAATATTTGAATACCTAAAAAAATGATTTTTTTCTGTTATAAGTGAAAATATAACAAGCAAAGAAATAAGGAAAAACCTAACACTATTTTAATGGAGCTTAATATTGAGAGTCAAATTGCCTCATATAAGACCCTTTAGACAAAAATGCTGGTCTCAATTTCTGACTCAAAACTTTGGCTGTAATGTGTTGATGCCTTGCTTCAAAACCATATACAGTTTGTGAAGCTTCTGTTATTAACTTAACTGCCCGTTCCACGCCCTGAGAACGCCAAAAATGCAGCATAATTTTAAATCTATTAATTGTGTCCAATGTGTGGCATTAAAATTAATAGGTGGTATTCTTTTTAATCTTTTTCTGGTTGACTCCTCACTCCTGAAAGAACACATTAATTAATTGAATTATTAAAAAATTCCAATCTGTACTGCTTTAATAATTATGGTGAAATTAGATAAAATCTTTAAAAATCATTCTATAAATTGGAATAAATAATTGAGTCAGAAATATATGAATAAATATTACTTACCTAATGGCCAAAATTCTTTTTAAAGCTTCTTCTCTTACTTCAATCTCTTCAGATTTAACCATGGAATATAGAAAGTTTTCAGGCAGTAAACAAAATGTATTACCTTGTATATTTCTAAATGTGATATCTTGGATTTCCTGAGGCTGCTCCTTAATCCTCTGGGTCATATTAAAATGTGCACTTGCTGATTGTGGAATTTACTATTTCTTTTAATTTCAAACCAAGAAGTGGCATACACATTTACAATAAAATTTATTACATAGTGTAGTTTTGTCGTGTGCCTTTGTTGGTATGCACCACGAGTCCATAAACACATGAGCCTGATGGCCAAAGTTAACAATCTTGCTTGGTTTAAAGGACCAATTTTCCAGGAGGTATATCTAGAGTCAACCTTACCTCTAGAAATACCTACTGTGTATTCATAAAGGAGTCTTTGGTCAGAACTAAGATCATGTATTTCATCAATTTTAAAAATTGAGTCTAGAGTATTGCTAATAGTGGAAAATGATATTTGGGGTAAATCATGGAAATCATTTGAGCATAATTTCCCCAGAGGGCCACTGAATGTTGTAGGGCCCTTTGCGCAACCATCTATGTTTTTAAAAAGGGCTCTGAAAGGTAGTTCATTATGATGCAAAGAGCAACCAATTGTGTGAAGATTTTAAAAAAGTTTTTTTTCTAAAATTGCAACCATTCCACCTTCGCAACCTGTGTTGGTATTAGTGTTGTCAACAAGTATAGCCTTGATACTGTTCTCACTGTGGAATTCATGCAAAACATCCACCACTTGATCTGCATGAACAGCACCTGTTGCACCACTATTAGGAAGAACTCTGTGTCAGATATTTACTTTCACATGGTGTTTCTTTTGTAAAAGTTAAATGGTGTTCTGGTCCCTTAGTTTTTTTCATAATTCTCTGTCTATTTTCATCCACAATTTCCTTATACATCAATGTGTCCTTATCCATTCTCCCATCAACTCCAATACATATAATATTTTAGGTGGGATAAAAAACCCTGGCTGAAATAGTTTTATTTGTCTACCTCCAACAAGGTAAGATGTGACACAAAGTCATGAAAGTGGGATTAGATAAGCCTGCGCTATAGAGGTGAGCACTCTAGCCATTAAAAAATTGACTGGGCAGCCCCGTCGGCATTCCCCTGTAGGGGCGTCTCAGACAGTTAGCAATAAACTTACTCCTCCCCAAAGAGGGAAGGCAAAGCCTGGGAGGGTGCAACTCCTAGAATTGCACAGGACGGACAAGCCCCAATAGACCGGCGTAAATCCAGACCCAAAGGCCCGGACGATACCGATTTATTTGGTGGGGTAAAAACCCCTGGCTGAACTAGATTTTATTTATCTAACTCCAACAAGGTAAGATTGACACAGGAAAGTGGGATGAGAAAGCCAGTGCTCGAGAGGTGAGCACTCTGGCCATTTAAAAATTGCCTGGGCAGCTCCGTCGGCATTCCCCGGTAGGGCCGCCTCAGACAGTAAGCAATAAACTTCCTCCTCCCCAAAGAGGGAAGGCAAAACCTGGGAGGTGCACCTCCTAGAACTGCACAGGACGGACAAGCCCCAATAGACGGTCGTGAATCCAGACCCAAAGACCCGGACGATACCGGTTTATTTGGTGGGTTAAAAAACCCTGGCTGAACTAGTTTTTATTTATCTAACTCCCACAAGTTAAGGTGTGACAAAAGGTCGGGGAAGTGGGATTAGATAAGCCAGCGCTCGACAATTCAATATATATTTGTGATAATTACATTTGTAAACACAGAATCAACACGTGAATTCAAATTCGCTCGTTGAATTTTCAACCGGTGAATACCATAAAAAATATCCAATAAATAAAACGCCTATGTAAATAAATAATTATTTATATATAACATTAAATATTATAGTGTTTTATTCCTTTTTAATTTGAATATGTACATTTAATTTCTTAAGAAAAGGAATAATAAACTTTAAAATATTTATTATTAAGTAATGTATTACTTTTTTTTGTTAAAACCCGGGTTTAATTTAAGGCGACACATCTGCCGGTGAAATCTAGGCTGTGAGAAAAAATCTCGATTTATTTGATCTTAAAGTTGCAATGCTCAAATAAATACAAAGTTTTGAAGAAAAATATTTCTTGTGGTAACTTTTGACATTATTTGGCAACTTTCTTCGAGTGCGATAATTTACAGTTTCAAAATCGACCTACCCTAATATATATATATATATATATATATATATATATATATATATATATATATATATATATATATATATATATATATATATATATATTAGTGCGAACTCTGGCGAAACATATTTTTCTCTTTCGTCTTTGTACGGAGGGTATACTTTCGTCTTCGTATGAAGAGGAGAATGAAAGTAAAAACTGACAAAAATGGTGAAAAAAGAAGGAAAGAAAGAAAGTAAAAGAGATAGAACGCGGAAATAGTGAAAGAAAAAAGAAAGAAAAGAAAGAAAAAAGAAAAGAAAGAAAGAAAGAAAAGAAAGAAGAGAGCAATAGAAAAAGAGGGATTGAAATAAAGATTAAACGGAACAATGACAAATAACAAAAAAAGGACGAAACAATGAAAAAGCGAAAAAAAGAAATGAATAGGAACAGTTGCAAAGGAAGGAAAGAAAATCAACGGAACAATGGAAAAGAAGGAGAGAAAAAAAGAAAAGACAGAACAAGAAAAAAGATGAAACAAAAAAGAACAGAATATTAGGAAGGGGAGGAAATGGAGAAAAAGAAACGGAACAATGGAAAAGGAAGGAAAGAGACAACGAGAATATAAAAAGAAGCAAAGGAAAAAAAGAAAGGGTAAAAATAAACAGAACAATTGAAAAAAAAGGAAAGGAAAATAGAAACTATGAAATAGTGAAAAACAGAAAGAAAGAAAAAATAAATAAAAGTAAAAATATTTCATCTTAAGTAATCTAAGAGAACAATATAAAGAAAAAGAATAATTTGGAAAGGAATTTAAAAAAAGGAAGAGGATTAAAAGGGTGATTACAAGAAAATTCTGAAGAAAAACATTCAGAAAAAAAAGAAAAAAGAAAGAAGAGAGAGGATAGGGGAAGAGAGAAGTGGGGAGGGAGAGAGTGGGGAGGAACAGAAAAAAGAAAATTCTTTGAACAATCGTTTCTCGTTTTATCCGCACCCAAAATTCTTTAACGATAAAAACAGGTGCCAGAATTTGACGGCTGCCTTTTAATATTGGAAGGAAGGAGTTTTTTCTTTTCAAAATCCCATCTCGTCATGGGATATTTCCGTCACCATGTGTGCGAATTGGACGCGCCGTTCCTCGCCTGACAAAACCAGAAGCGGTTTGAACCAGAATGACGCCGCCCCAGTCACCGCACAGTCACCGCATTTAACTCGACCACAAAAACCACCAACACTCTCATTCAAATAATGATGCAAACAATTTCTTTACGAAAATAAAAACCAAAATAAAAATGGGGATCACAAAACCACATTTTAAATAAAACTTACATTTTTATTTACCCCAATTTTTTAAATTATTTTTCTATTTTTGAACATTTGTTTAACCGGATGTCAAAAAACTAGCTTGTTTTTCTGGTTATTTGTTACAGTAACTAACAGAACAAAAAAGGGGTGACAAAAGCAAATATGCAACAAATAAATGCAACTAAAGGCAAAATAAGTTACTCTTCTACCAACATGGATAACTTCATTTGTGTTCTGACTTATTTTAAAGCATTTTTGTTGTTCAAAATAAACCTAGAGTCCGCTCTGTTCAGTTAGAAGAAAAAAAGAAAATGGCTGGCACGAGGACCATTGAAAATCGCTCAAAAATCGAGAATTAAACAAAATACACGTATAATATTACCTTTCTACCAGAATGTTGTTTCATTTTCGATTTTTTTAGCGATTATCAAAGCTCCTCGTGTAGGGCTTATGGTAAGCTATTTTATTATCAGTGGCTAACGAGGTCAAGTCGTTGGATGGTAGTCGCAAGTGACGTTAGTTAAACGTTCGAACCAACCGACCGGTGGGATAGCCTTATCTAGCCACACTAATTAGACTTATTAAGACGAAATATATATGTATAAATAAACAAAATAGTGATGATAAAAATATGATATATATGAGACAAATGAAAAGAGGAAAGGCCTAAAACTCAAAGCAGCATCTCAACGTTTCGCCTTCATTTTATGAAAGCTTTTTCAAGGGTGGCAACAGACGAGAAGAAATACAAGTCTTCTCATTTGTTGTTCTTTATTTTCACGTTTTGTTGTCACTCATGAAAAGGTCTTGGTCTTTCCTCTTTTCATTTCTCTTTCATTTTGTCCGATTTATTCAATCTTAATAATTTATATATATATATATATATATATATATATATATATATATATATGTGTGTGTGTGTGTGTGTGTGTGTGTGTGTGTGTGTGTGTGTGTGTGTGTTGGTAAGAATAATGGAAACAATTTGCATCATAGTATCATAATTTTGAAATATCTATAAATCCGTCAAAAGCTTTTCAACGTTTATGTTTTTTTTATCAGTCGTTAGTGTTTCTTAATAAGTCTAGCTAAACTTGCTTCTTTTCATCAAAATAACAATTCTATTGGACTTTCAAAGATGTCAACTTGTCGGTGCTTGTATGGCAGGCGCTAGCGTAACAATAGCAGTCGATTTTTTAGTGTACCAATAAGTAGTCTCGAAAGTAATGACAGCCTTTGAGAAAGAGGTGAAAAACCCTTTTTTTGTCGAACCAAAACTACAGAAAAAAACACAAACTTTCAGATAGACACCCAGCGACTCTTGCGTGAATGGTTAGACGGTCTATAGTTAGTCTATGATGAATGGTCTATAGTGAATGGTTAGACGGTCTATAGTTAGTCTATGATGAATGGTCTATAGTGAATGGTTAGACGGTCTATAGTTAGTCTATGATGAATGGTCTATAGTGAATGGTTAGACGGTCTATAGTTAGTCTATGATGAATGGTTTATAGTGAATGGTTAGACGGTCTATAGTTAGTCTATGATGAATGGTCTATAGTGAATGGTTAGACGGTCTATAGTTAGTCTATGATGAATGGTCTATAGTGAATGGTTAGACGGTCTATAGTTAGTCTATGATGAATGGTCTATAGTGAATGGTTAGACGGTCTATAGTTAGTCTATGATGATTGGTCTATAGTGAATGGTTAGACGGTCTATAGTTAGTCTTTGATGAATGGTCTATAGTGAATGGTTAGACGGTCTATAGTTAGTCTATGATGAATGGTCTATAGTGAATGGTTAGACGGTCTATAGTTAGTCTATGATTAATGGTCTATAGTGAATGGTTAGACGGTCTATAGTTAGTCTATGATGAATGGCCTATAGTGAATGGTTAGACGGTCTATAGTTAGTCTATGATGAATGGTCGATAGTGAATGGTTAGACGGTCTATAGTTAGTCTATGATGAATGGTCTATAGTGAATGGTTAGACGGTCTATAGTTCTAAAAACTACTACAACAAAATGTTCGTCGGAGGCTGCACTAAGCCAGATTTGACGTTGCAAAGCGTGGAGAGCGTTTATTTACCTCCTCTCTAGGGGAGGTCAGACTCAAGGTCAGGTGTGATTTTTAAAAACCAGCGTACTAGGTGAAGCACACTCTGGTCTACAAAAATGCCTTAGCATCCCCGTCAGCATTTCCCGATAGGAGCGCCTCAAGCGATTTCCAATACACTAACCCGTTCTCAAAGATAAGGTGAAGCCTGGGAAGGTTGACCTACTAAGACTGAACAAAACCTCAGCTGTTGGACTGATTGTTGAGGACGTATCGTGAACTGGATCAGAGTTGCAAAAAGTTTAGAGTGGAGTAAAAACCTACATAATTGGTTTCTAGAGCAGTGAAAAAATGTGATTTCTTCGTGCGAGTCATGCTTTACCTTATTTCCGAACAATGTCCAAGTATTCCTGTGGGTTCAGAACCAAAAGAAACATTTCATTCAGCTTGCCTTCCTCTTACTGTTAAACATGGAGCTGTGAATAGCTTGGAAATCCGCCGCCCCAAACGGTTTCAGAATTAATAATCAAGACTAAGCATTTTATCTGATAAAATTCATCATATGGTTGCGGAACTGTTTCCCGAGGGAGAAACGCAATGTTTCGGCTAATTTACACACGTAAACTTGTTACTGGATAGCATGATGAACATTATTAGTCAAGTTAAACATCCGTATCTGGCGACACTGTCTTTAGATCCTAATACAATGTAACCCGGATATAAGAGAGCTGTCGGGACCGAAGAATAAGTATCTTATATCCGGATTTCTCTCATACCAGGGTTCGATATTTTGTTTAGGTAAGTATGGGTACACTTCATATAACGCTTTTTACGCACAGAACACAAGTTGATTTAACAGTTATAGACATTAAAAAACACAGAAACACAGACAAAAATATATTTTCAATCAGCTTTCACAAATAATTCAGTCAAAAATTACTTTTTCTTAAAAAAGTCAGTCATTTTTTATTGTACAGAAATCTCTTTGTTAACACCATAAACACTTTTATACAGTCCGTAAATCATTTTCAATGCGCCATCAGGATTACTGCTTTTTGCTTCAAAGTAGGCTGTCAGAGTTTCGAACGCATTCAATGCAGCCAGAGAATTTGGCAATAGTTAGTCACTTTCAGAAACTTCAGAACTTACCCTTTCAGCATCAACATCTTCGTTAAAATCTTGATCATCTGATTTTATACCACGTGTGAAGTCCGTGTCAGTCAGTTCTCCATAACATTGTGTACTGTCGTCGAAGCTGATAAATTCGTCAAAATCTGTTTGCTCCATTCCCGATGGTGGAGAAACTTGATCATTTTCGCCGAGTATTTCTTCCACTTCAGCCTGTGATTCAATTTAAAACAATTTTGAATTGTTGACGGTTTGACCATGAAAAGTTGTCGTTTCATCATGTGTATGGCCTTCAAAACAGTGATCTGCTTGGCCACTTCGGACAGCGGCACTGTGTAGCATCGATCGCTGCGATTTGCATTCAAACAGGTTCCCGACGATAATACGCTTTGAATGAACGAATGATGCCTTGATCCAAATGTTGAATGAGACTGGTGGTGTTTGATGGCATGAGCGACAATTTGATGTTTGACAGATTTGTATCCAACAGTAAGTTATTGTGCAAAAACAGAATAATCTTTCGATTTTGAGCAATCATTTTTCGATCAAGCGTTTTAATAACGTCAGTAAACAGCTGACTAGTCATCCAGGCTTTACGTTTAGAGAAGTAAGAAAACGGCAGAGTTTTGACATTTTTACAGCAGCGTGGTTTTGTCGACTTACCAACAACTACAGCTTGCTTTTCACTGCCGTCCATGTTTGTGAACTGAAGCATCGTGAGTCTTTTGTCCCATTTGAATGTTCGTTGCCGGCAAATTGCACAGATCCAGACGGCATGGCTTTGTAGAAATATCCCGTTTCATCACAGTTCCAAACATCTTTTGAATCACATCCACGAAAAGACGTTTGTCATATCCAAGGCAAAACGTGTGAAATTTTTTGAACGAAACATTATTGGCCTACTTCCAGCGCATGAGCCAGCCATTGCTCGACTCAACATCAACTTCAAGATTTACAGCCACTTGTGATGTTTTCTGCCTAATGACGTGATCGGTGACGGTAACTCCATGAGCACATGCTTGAGTAAACCATTGTGTAAGCGCTTCGTTAACGTCCTTGTGCACGGATTTGCGCTTTCGTTTGCAATTAGTGTTTCCATTCATTTGCATGTAAGATCTGAGATCGTCTTCTTTCTAGAGAATTTTTGCTGCTGTTGAATAACCGATTCCGTACTTTTTGGCTGCAGCGGCCAGTTTGAGTTTCTTCACTTTGACATCGTCGATGAGCTCCAACTGTTCAGAAATGCTCAGAGTTTTTAGTTGAGACGCCGACGCCGACCTCACTAATCGCAATGATCGCAATCAAACGGTTTTCAGTGGCAAAATTAACAAACAAACTTCTGACTTGACAGAACAGTGGATAACGTGAAAATGCTGTCCAGATCAATGCAACGACAAGCAAAGTCGGCAAAAAAGCAGGCGACGCTACCCTTAGACACGCAAAGCAAAATCATAAGGGTGTCACTCAAAACGAACTCTCTTATATCAGGGAGAACGGGACCAGAGAAAATCTCTCTTATATCCGGGTTACACTGTATTATGAAACATTTATGATTAATTTTAGAAAAAGAAGAAAAGAGTCGATATCCTCCACCATCGTCCTTACAAGAACTGGAGACTGTTTTAGTTAAAGAATGGACAAATATTATTTTAGAAACAATATTTGAGTGACAATAATTCACATAAGTAATCCAGTACTATTCGTTACCTTCCAGTCGAGGTTTTGGTGTTGTCATCCATGATAACACCATTTCTTGTGGTAGCAACCGATGTTTGTGTCGTTTGTGTTTTCCGGGAAAGGGGGGGGGGGTCAGATTATGGATGTTTCTGTTTATGGTTAGCCAAAAAGTTCGCACGTTTTTTTAAGTTAGAAGGAACCTAAACAACAAGTTTACTAACATAACCGAGTTTTTTGAAATATTGAGAATGTGTGCGATTTGTGTGGTTGTCAAACGGCAATCTTGTTCAACTACAGTTTTCACTGTATCCCTGTCGATCATCTTTGGCTGGCCAGAGTGAGGAGCATCTCTTACTGAAATAGTTCCTTTTCGGAATCGAGCAAACTGTTTCTGGCAAACCCTTTCTGTAACAGCATTCTCCACATACACATGGCATAGCTTTATGCAAGTTTTTGTAGCGTTTTTTTTCTTCTTCTTTTCTGTAGTAAAAACAAAATCAGATGTCGGTTGTGATCTGTTTGATCTTCTATTTTAAGGCCTGAAATACTAGCAAAAATGTAAGAACTCCTCTGCCTGGAGCTTATTACACACTAACGTCAACATACTCGCTACACCAAATACAGGATTTGAAGAATAAGAATATAAAACGATATTTAATTGGCCGGAAAGATAATATTCAACTTGTTGACCAACCCAACATATCTACCCCGGAGGTTGAACTCGCGCTTCTCTTAAGTTCGTATCGTTCATTTATAACCCTAACCCTTTCATCTAGTTGTGTTCAAGATGGTGCTATTTCTATTTCAACTTACCAGTGGTTGGTTAGCGTCATCTGGCCAACAAAAAAAAAGAAACGTTAATGTTTTGGGTTCAAAATTAACTGTGGCGGGTTTTCTCTTATTTAGAACGATAGGGGAGAGAACCCAGCTGATACAAATCAATGGTATTTGCTTGAAAACAACTAAGTCAATACTTATTTAAAATATTTATTTTTAAATGTGGGAGTGCTAAGTCCTTATTTACAACTATAGGGGAGCGAACCTACCCCCCCCCCTCAAAAAAACTTTTTAAATCGATTTTATTTGCTTGAGAACAACAGAATAAATTTAAAAGATATTTATTCTAAAATATGGAAGAGGAACTTTTTCCCCCCTTCCAAAATTCATTTTTATTCGCTTGAAAAGAACAGATTAAAAACTTGTGTTATTGGGATTATTCGGATACTGTTCTTATAACGTTTCGGTCGATGTAATCTTCGACCATCTTCAGGTATGCCTTCTCCAACTTGGGAATGTGTACATAATTCCGAACGAAACCCAACGGAATCCACGGGGGTAACTTTCTCTCGTTTCGTCAGTCATTACCATTAAGTTTTAAGTAATAATCCCGAGATTCAGGATGCCACCCATTGAGCCGATTTGTTGTAGATATAATCACCCCACTCACAAACAAACCTCCATTGTATGTCAAGTATTCCGCTCACTTTCTGGAAACAAGCAATAATGTTCCCATTGATTCCAAGCAGATTGTGAGTTTTTCTGTTCACGAAAATACCATTGACGAGACTCGTAGAGTGGTTCAGAATACTTCCAATACTTCACTGTGAGAACGCACCTGTATCCCAATAAATACTTTGATGGATTTTAATCTGCAGAAACCTCTGCTCTAAAAGAAACGGGCAATCTGGGTTGGAACCAAAATTTAAATTAGCTCAGTCTAGAAGGGTTTCTCCTTTACTAATTGAGGACAGAAAAGATGAAATGTACTATCAGAACAGATACTAAACTTTGAATTATTCATATTAGAACAAATATAACATATACATTTTGGCAAATAAGGCACAAGACTATCAAAATGTGGAATCAACGGTAATCCTTTTCTATCTTGCACTGTCTCTCTATCTTACTCTTATCCAAGATTATTGCAGTCACCAAAATACTACATTTACTCTCGTGGCAATCCTACGTAAAATACCCCCAATGTATGTATATATATATATATATATATATATATATATATATATATATATATATATATATATAAATATATAATCCAGGTAAAACATCCACAGGGTAGTAATCCAAAGAATTTCAACCGGGTTTATAAAAAGTGCTCAATATCAAATAGAGCTTTTATATATGATTATTTTTATTTACACAGACATGTACAAAATCTGCGACACTGGCATGTCGATGTTATCGATCAACAGCTATTACATATATTACAGCTATATGTATATATATATATATATATATATATATATATATATATATATGTGTGTGTGTGTGTGTGTGTGTGTGTGTACTAGCAAATATTTTCTACCTCTGGTCGTATATTTTTGCTAGCGGATAGTATAATATCATGATGAACCAACTACATACACTGACCGCAAAGGACAAGGTAATGACTGAGACGATGATATCATGAAAGATTAACCACCCCCCTCAACCCCAAAAATAGGAGTTAGTATCTGGGAGCATAATTTTATGATAACAGAATAAATAGTGCATTACCACGTCCCCCCACACACAAAAAGGAGAAGGTAATCCTAGGAAGATGGTATCATAAGGAAAGAACGCATACTATACTTCCCCCACAAAAAACAGTAGGTGATGCTTGGGAGAAATGTATTATGACGAATAAAAATATACTACACATAATTAAATAAGCATAAACCGTTTTAATCTCTACAAAGCCACCATCCGCCCATGCATGGAGTAATGTTGTTACATCTGGGCTGGGACACTATCCACTAGTCTCTCCCTCTTAGACAAGGTAGAAAATAGAGTCGCCAACTTAATAGGTTCATCACTATCCAACAAGCTCCAACCACTGTCCCATCGCCGCACTGTTGCTTCCTTGTGCCTGTTTTACAAGTACTTCAATGAATTGTCCTCTGATGAACTTGCTGCTCTGGTGCCCCCACGAGGTAAATTCACTAGACCAACCCGACAATCAGCTAAATCCCATCCATACACTGTGGACGTCCCCAGATACCGAAGAGTTTTCTACTCCAAAAGTTTCTTTCCTCGTGCTGCTGGACTCTGGAACTACCTCCCTGCTCTCTGTTACCCCGACTGTACTCACATGCAGCAATTTAAAACTAATGTGTACAAGCATCTAGCTGAACAGCTCCAAATTTAGGTTAACCCCCCAAAAAAACTTTCACCCTTTTTCTTAGTAGCCCCTTACGTCTACAGTGGCGGCCTGTCTTGTTTGGGGTGAACTATGTTAAATAATAATAATAATAATAATAATAATAATAATAATAATAATAATAATAATAATAATAATAATAATAATAATGTTCACTGCTTGAGATTAGAAGAGGAAAACTGGAGACGACAGAATGTATAGAACTCCCCAACCAAGAGGAGATGAGGGCGCTAGGAGAACAAGAGAGTTATAAATACCTGGGAGTTCTGGAAGCAGACACAATCAAATATACAGAAATGAAAGAGAAGATTGGAAAAGAATATCTACGATTAACAAGGAAACTCTTAGAAACTAAACTATTATTATTTATTTAAAAACTGTTTTTTGGTATTTATTTCATAGGTGTTTATTTATTATATTTTTAATGGCTGTTTATTTATTATTTATTTAATAGCTGTGTTATATTATTTATTTAATGACTGTTTTGTATCAATTATTTAATAGTTTTTTATAACATTTATTTAATGGCTTTTTATTTTGTTAATGGCTGTTTTGTATCAATTATTTAATGGCTGTGTTATATTATTAATTTAATGATTGTTTAATATCATTTATTTTATGGCTGTTTTTTATTATTTATTTCATGGCTGTTTTTTTTATCATTTGGTTAATGGATGTTTTTGTAGTTTTGTATTTATTAAGGGGGTAAGAAATTTTATTACATGTTTCATTAAGAAATAAAATAAAACTTTAAATAAAAACTTC
>OY744515.1:119876502-119886502 GCA_963556195.1 Sepiola atlantica
GGGATTTTTCCTGTTATATTACAAAGAAGATATATATTTTATATATATATATATATATATATATATATATATATATATATATGGTATAAAACTTTTAATTTATGCAAACATTTTTGGCTACACATTTCCAAATATATTTCGGTTCTAGCTGGAAGCCAATTGAACTTCTTCGGGCCACGATACAATATTGATGCAAATTGTTTTGCATCAATATTTTATACTGGTTTCAAGAAGTTAAGCTCCTTTAATGACCACGTAATGACCTCGTAAAAGGGTGACCCCTCAACAACGGTACCCCCCCACACACACAAAAAAAATGTCATCCATTAAAACGTACTCATAATCTTTAATGATTCATCCATTAATTTAATACTTCAGATCTATCAAAAAGAATCAGTGCCAAGAAGATTAAAGTAGGGTAGTTTAAAAAATGCCTTGGAGTGTCCAAGAACAGACAAAAATCAACGCTGACCGTGCAAGGTCATATCAACAGAAAATTTCATGTCCTCAATATCCAGACCAAAAAAAGCATATACAGGTGAGTTCATACATGTAGGTCCGAAAGAACAATTTTTAAACGTGAGCGCTACGAGCAACAGGAGTGTGTCAGACAGAGTCATTAACAATTTTGCACATCGTATCGATAGGTTCACATTTGGAGCGTATGACGGTACAGATTAAGGGTGAAAGGTAGAATATTAAACTTGAAAGCTAGGTGCAAAGACAGGGGTGTCTCAGAGTTACTGCACGACCTATTCACGTGTGATTATCATTTAATGGCGATAAAACACTGTTGGATATTCATGACTGAAACTTCGTGGACAAATCGGAAATATGCTGAAATTTATTTGTACGAAACATTGTTTGGTTACTAAAAGAAGTGTAAAATTTATTAACGATTCCATTTTGAGGTACGGATCACCTTTTGGGGAAGGAAGTAACACTATAAAATGACAAATTCATGGACCATCTATAATAAATTAAGAGGTATAATTCATGGACTATATATGATGAATTAAAAGATCTAAATTATGGACCATCTATGATGAATTAAAATGCCTTATTTATGGGCCATCTATTATGAATTAAAAGGCCTTAATTATGGACCATCTATGATGAATTAAAAGGCCTTATTTATGGACCATCTATGATGAATTAAAAAACCTTATTTATGGACCATCTATGATGAATTAAAAGGCCTTATTTATGGACCATCTATGATGAATTAAAAGGCCTTATTTATGGACCACCTATTATGAACTAAAAGGCCTTATTTATGGACCATCTATGATGAATTAAAAGGTCTTATTTATGGACCATCTATGATGAATTAAAAAGCCTTATTTATGGACCATCTATAATGAATTAAAAGGTCTAAATAATCGACCATACATGATGAAAGGTCTTATTCGTGGGCATTCTATAATGAATTAAAAGGTTTAATTCGTGGACCCTCTATAATGAATTAAAAGCCAAATTAATGGACCATCTATAATGATTTAAACGTCTAAATCATAGACCATTTATAATGAATTAAATGGTCTAATTTATGGACCATCTATAATGAATTAAAAGGCTTAATTCATTGACCATGCATAATGAATAAAAATTTATCGCAAGCAACGTATTTGTTTCTTAAAATATTTCCGTTTGTTTTTATGAAATCTGAGTATCTCTTCTTCCTAGTTTCGACATTATTTTATTCAGTGAATGAGAACTGCCGTTAGCAACGCCGTCCGGCCATGAGCAAACCGAGAATCGCAATGGCTGCCATTGCCTATTGAATGATGTGTGTTGTGCGCTAAGAAGGAGACGCGTCACTTTTCCTACGTGATCAACATTCATTTGTTAGTCAAGATGGAAGCCAGCCAAGGTTGAGTGATTGGCACCGCCATAATCGAGAAGAGGGGGTTGGATGAAGGAGAGGGGGGAAGACAGAGAGATTTCCCGACAATAATGCTATTTCGTTTACCAAACAAAAGTGACAAGAATTACTGGACTTGAGCCATTTACGCAGGACTGGAGCGGAGGGCAAGCTGGGTACGGTGGAGAAGAGAGATAAGTTCCGGATATTTTCGCGTGTTTCTTTCTCTTTCTTTGTTTTCTATTTCTTTTCTTTTTTTTTCTCTTCTTTTTTCTTTTTACCCTTGCGTTTTCTTCTTTGTTTCCTGTAGGAATTCGTTTCTATGATTGGTTATTTGACAAACATTACAGATTTCATTGTAAGTATTTCCAAGACTTTTTGACTCCTCCTCGCATCTCGATAAAAGGATCTGTCGGCCTGTTATGTTTAATTTTTAAATAGTATATTCGTCGGTATGTCATGTTCAATTTTGAAACATAACTTTCGTCGATTCTCACACTTCATTTTGAAATAGCATCTTCGATGATCTGCCTGTCTTTATTTTGAAAAGCATGTTCGTTAGTCTGTCAGGCTTCATTTTAAAATAGCATTTTCTTCAGTCTGTCACTCTTAATTTTGAAATAGCATTTTCGTCGGTCTGTCATGATCAATTTTGAAATAGAATTTTTGTCGGTCTGTCATGATCAATTTTGAAATAGCATTTTCGTCGGTCTGTCATGATCAATTTTGAAATAGCATTTTCGTCGGTCTGTCATGATCAATTTTGAAATAGCATTTTTGTCGGGCTGTCATGCTTAATTTTGAAATGAAAGTATATAAATTCTCATTTTCCTCCTGTTTGACGTGATTCTTGTTTTTCCCCCATGAAGTTTTTCCTTTTCTTTTCGTTTCTGTCAAAATGTCTTCTTTTCCCATTGCTCATCTCAACACGTTCGCCATTGCCGTCTCCTCGGCCCCAAGTGGCTGTCAAAGAATCGTTCATTATTTGAAAATCACCCACTCGAATTGGATCTTCTTCAGAATCAGTTCGGCAGATATTGGCTTCCACTTCGGATGTGATGAAACAGCTTTTCATTTTTTTATTCTTGTTGTTATACTTTTGTCTTGCAATGATGCTGATGCTACCGATATGAACACCATTCAAAAGAAGACTTCCGGATGTGTTTCCGGCAGTGGATGGATCGGTGGGCTAAGTGTGTGCAAGTACAAGGGGCCTACTTTGAAGGGGATTAGGGCCCAACCTATTTGAAATAATTTTGCTGGCCTAAGGTCGGATACATTTTAGACAGGCCTCATATATACTAGCAAATATATGCGACCGGAGGGAGAATACTTTTGCTTGACTAGAAGGATAAAATCATGATGAACTAACTAAATACACTGAATCCCAAAGGAGGAAGTATTAACGAACATATACTACACTAATCCTCAAAGGAGGATGTAATTTATGGTAGGATGGTATCATGACAACAGTACAGTTACTACAATACCTCTTCCATACAATAGTAAATTTCACTAAGTTTTTTTTATTTCCAAGGAAATAAACTTTGTTGTATTATAGCTTAAATAAAAAAAAAACGTGTTCATATTCCGTATTAGCGTGATCGCCGTTTAAAGTAACTAAAGTAATTCATTTTATTATTTTTGATGAATATTATTTTATATCCACGGACATATATCTTCATTAAGAATCATCAGTGTGGCTATATACAACTGGTGCCACCATGTGTGTGTGTGTGTGTTTGGCTGGAGAGGGATATACGATTATGGAATTTCTGGCTGTTTCAGTTTCCTTGGGATCGTGGAGTGTTCTTTTAATATATTTGTTTCTATTTACCTGGGGTTGATCGGCGTTCGCTGATTATGCGGGTTGGTTTTTTACTCGAGTTTTTTTCCGTAATATTTCGGCTGTTTTCACCAGTGCCGTGCGTTGTATTATGTCGATTCCCCCTTTGATTCCAATTTCTCCTAGGCTTTCCCCCTGTTTTTAGTATTGCTACAATGGCAACTTTCTTCATGTTTCGTGTTACTTCCGGTTATCAGGCAAGTTCAATGTGGGTTGCTAAGCTTTTTTGCCTGCTTGATCTTCACTCTGTCAACTGCTGGGACGCGAAAATCTTCGAATAATCAGAGTTTATTTTCGTCTTGTTTACTGATACGAATTCCTTGCTTAGATGCGTCTATCTCTTTGTTTTCCCATGTCCAAGGGTATTATTATTATTTGTACTCACTAGGAGTTCTGACACAAGTCATCATCAGAGATTACTCATTTATAATAACCGATGGTGTTCGCTGATGCTGGGGGACAACAAGCTTTCCAAGACTTCTAGTACTCTCGACGTATTTCAATACCATTTCCAAATTGTTTTGCGTCATCGCAACAGTCGCTTACCTTTGATTTCCTGCTAGTAACGACCATTGTCTTCACTGGGGTTTTGGTGAAATAAGCCTCCCAAAGGTCCCAGTCCTCTCCGTACTCTTCCAGTGGAGGTCTGGTTAGTGCTCTCCCTCCATGTTCTTTTTATCTTCCTTGACCCTTCGACTATTGTGTGTCTGATCCCTTTGAGGGGGGGGGGGCACAGTTTATAAGATTGCAGTCTCAGTTCCCTTAAGTTTATGCGGTGTTCCTTCCATCTTTTTGTTGCAGTTTCCATGTGGCTAATAGTGTTTGTATTTTATGTAGTTTGGTTTCCGCATTCGATGATTTTTCTTAAGATTTCAGCTGTTTTCATCATTACCGTCCATTGTATCGTCTAAGTTTTGTTTTAATTTTAATTTCTCTTATTTTTCCTCCAGGTTTCTCGAAATTATTTCTACTGCTCCTACAATTATTGGTAATATATTGACTTTTTCAAAATAAAAATAACATCATACCCGCATCAATACTTAAACATTTCAAATGGAGTAATAAGGAACCAAGAGCTCTCTTTGTGTACTATAGAAGAAATAAAAGAAGAATTCAACTCCCAAGCAGCAATCGAGGTGAAGCGAATCCTTATAAAAAGAGAAAACAAGACTATCCAAACAAACACATACGTGATGACATTTGATATGGCGAAAATACCACCAAAAATAAAGCTAAGATATACAATCGAAAAAGTTGAACAAAATATAGGTAATCCTCTTCGGTGTGACAAATGCCAGAAATATGGACAGCACGAAAGCAAATGTAACGGAAGAAACTGTGTGGAAAATATGCGGGGGGAAGACCCTGACCACTCTATGAGTGAGTGTAAAGGGAACCATACATGCGACAACTGTGGTGCTGACCACCCAGTTTATGTCAAAATTTGTGGGATATAGAAGACGAAAAAGGAGATACTGACAGTAAAATACACAAGAAACATTTCCTTCCAATGAGGAAAGAAGAATGGTTGAAATCACTAGTAGAGAAAATACATATTCTCAGACTGTGTCCCCAGTGGTGAATAATGATGAGGACAGTAAATACTAAAATAATACAAAGGTTGCTTCAGCTTGGATCAGGAGACTGGCCAGCATTCCAAAAAACAATTTAAAAAGAATACGAGGAACCGAAGGCAAAAGTTAGAAAGCAACAGGAAAGAGAGGAAAGGATTATTATTGTGCCTCCAACTCAACCGGTTGCCCCTATCCAAGATGAACCACCACAGTCAAAAACAAGTGAAATGAATAATGCAACTGAATCTACTAGGAAAAAGATAGTGATCCGAAAAGATCCAAATAAAAAACCTCCATGCAAAGAGCCTCCAGGTAAAAGTCATGAACCTGAAGGAAAGAGAAATCACCTCAAAAAACAAAATCAAAAGTCAAAGTGAACTTGACACAAAACCGATTTGAGACATGATGGAAACAGAAGATGAAAACTCTGGAAAAAAAAGAAACAAACAAAGCAAAAAACACCCTCAATCAGAATATAAACCATGGGACAAAAAATAATCTAATGAAATTGTCGCGGTTTAAAAGCAAATCTTAATGAATTGCTCTTATTACTGATGAAGAAATCTCCCACAATTATTTGTCTCCAAGAAACATTTCTCAAACAATAGGACAATATCAATATTAAAATTTATCAGATATTCAGCCACATCCATGATATTGGACAAAGGGCCTCTGGAAGGGTATCAATTCTCATCAAAAATGATATACCCCATAGCAAACTGAAAATCCAAACCAATATCCAAGCGGTTGCCATTAAGGCGACATTACATAAAAGAATGAATATATGTTCAATATATATTACACCAAACGAGGACATAAATGAAAGTGAGCTTAAGAAGCTAATTGACCAATTACCTACACCATTCAAAATACCCTATGGGGTGCTAAAATACGAAAAAAGAGTAAAATAATACAAACCTTTATTAATGAAAATTATCTGTGCATGCTAAACGAAGGAACACAGACATATATGAACCCATTCAATGGAAGTAATTCTGCTATTGAGTTGACCATATGCGACCCCACAGTCTATATGGACTTTACTTGGAGAGTCTATGATGACACTTATGGCAGTGATCATTTTCTAGTCCTCCTCGAAAATATAGAACCTCGTGGTGAAAGTAAACTATAACGCTGGAAACTAGATAAAGCCAATTGGCAAATGTTTAATGAAAAATGTCAGGAGAAACTGACAATTGTGGAAACAGACTCTGACCCCGTTGAACACTTAACGGAGAGGCTGATTGAAATAGCAAAATACTGCATCCCGAGAAATTCTACACCAGACAAACGTAACAGATCCTGGTTTAACATTCAATGCGAAAAAAGCCATTAGACTGCAAATAGCAGCCCTAAGAAAGTTTGAAAAAGAACAAACTACAACAAATCTTATAGAATTCAAACAAAGCAGAACAAGGGCCCGCAGGGTGATAAAAGCAGCAAAAAAAGAATGCTGGCATGAATATGTTGGCAAACTAAATTCCTCTTCTAAACCGAAAGCAGTTTGGGAAATGATGTGGAAAATTGCGGGTAAACAGCAGACTAAACCAATCACACACCTCTCCAAAAATAACTGCACAATAGCATATAAAAAGGACATAGCAAATCAGCTAGCAGAAACGTTTTCCAAAAACTCATCAAGTCAGGACGGAAAACAAGAATTTCTAACCACCAAAAGAAACGCAGAAAAGCGTAAGTTAAATTTTAAATGAAAAAATCTGGAGAAATATTATAGTCCATTTACATTGAATGGTTTAAGGGACTCTATTTAAAGATCTCATAATACTGCTGTAGGACCGGATGACGTCCATTATGAGTTCTTAAGGCAACTACCAGGAGTATCACTTCAATTACTCCTAAAAATATACAACAAAATATGAACAGAGGGAAAATTCCAGGGCATATGGAGACAAACTACGGTGGTACCGATCCCAAAGCCGGGCAAAAACAACTCGGATCCACAAAATTACAGGGCAATCTTCTTAACCAGTTGTTTATGCAAAACAATGGAGAGAATGATAAACAATAGATTGATTTGGTATTTGGAGTCTAATGGCCTTATTGCCAATGTACAATGTAGATTCCGCAATAGAAGAGGCACAATAGAACACTTGGTTCGCTAGGGAACTGCCATACGAGAAAGTTTTATTAAAAAAGAACATCTCGTAGCGATTTTCTGTGACCTGGAGAAAGCGTACGATACAACGTGGGAATATGGCATCATGAGAGATTTGAATGATCTCGGTCTGAAAGGTAGATTGCCAAATTTTATTGACGGTTTTTCTTGTCAAATCGAAAATTTCGAGTTCGCGTTGGATCACCTCTTTCTGATATGAAAACTCAGGATGAGGGTGTTCCACAAGGCAGTATTCTATCTGTGACTCTGTTTAGCATAAAAATAAACAACATAATAAAAAGCTTATTACCCGGAGTGGATAGATCCCTATACGTGGACGACTTCCTAATATGCTACAAGTCTAAGCATATGCATACCATTGAGCGAAAATTGCAACAATGTCTGAATAAAGTCAACAAATGGGCAACAAAAAATGGTTTCCGATTTTCTAAGGCAAAAACAAAATGTGTCCATTTTTGTCAGAAGGGAAAATTGCACAATGACCCAAGCCTGAAATTTGAAAGGGTTGAAATTCCAGTTGTAGATGAATACAATTATTTATGGGTAATTTTCGATAGAAAATCGACCTTTATTCCACACTTGAAATATATCAGGGCTAAATGTAATAGAACATTACAACTACTACGTGTGGTAGCCCACACTGAGCGGGGTGCGGACCGAAACACTCTACTAAAACTATATAGATCGTTGATTAGATCCAAATTGAACGACGGTATTTTTATATATCGATCAGCTAGAAAAACCTATCTAAAAATACTTGATCCGATTTACCATGGAGGACTATGGTTAGTCCTTGGAGCCTTCAGAACATCGCCTGTTGAGAGTCTCTATGTAGAAGCTGACGAGGCACATGCAGATATCAGAGCTGAGAAATTAGCTCTTCAGTATTATGTAAAGCTGAAATCTTGTTCATCAAATCCTGCATATGATGGTACATTCCATCCAAAATACAGGGAATTATTCCAAAAGAATGAAAGAGCTATAATACCTTTTGGCCTTCGAATGGAAATGATCAATAAAGAAGCAGGATTGGACCTGACAAAAATACATGATACGATAATACCAAAGAGCCCACCTTGGAGCATAAGGATCCCAAAATCATACTGGCCTTAAGCTGACTACACAAGACAAAAAAACAACCTCTGATTTTCAACAAGGAATTAGAAAAAGTAAAAGCCAACTATCCAAGACATATGCACATGTTCACAGATGAATCAAAACATGAAGCAACAACAGTATTTGCTGCAATTTACAACAATAATATAAATAAGAAGCGTCTCCCAATTGACATTTCCATTTTTAACGCAGAAGCATGTGCAGTAGATATGGCGCTTAATTTTATTTTAAAATCCAAAAATAAAAAAATAATTATCTTTTCGGACATTTTGTCTGTATTAATATCACTACAAAACAGGAAATTTGACAATCTATTAATAACAAAATTACTATGCAAAATAGAATATTTTTCAAAGGATAATGAAATATTACTCTGTTGGATCCCAAGTCATATCGGAATCAGAGGAAACGACAGGTATGATAGGGCGGTCAGGTCTGCCTTAGGCATGGCTCAGGAGACCATTTTTAAGATTCCATATACAGATTTTAAAATGAAGATCAACAAATATATCCAACAACAAAGACAACAACGTTGGAGTAGCAATACACATAACAAACTCCTAGCTATCAAAACTACAATAAGAGAATGGAAAAAAAGCTCACGAATAAACCGAAAGGATGAAGTAGTGTTATCCAGACATCGCATAGGTCACACAAGGATTACTCATTCCTACTTACTTGAAGACGAACAGCAACCAATATTCTATGCATGCCAGACTGCGTACACAATCAAGCATATTCTTACTGAATGCATTGATCCGGCCCCTATAAGAGATACGTTTTACAAAGCAGGTACAATGAAGGAACTGTTTAAAAAAATAAAGTAGAGACAATAATTAACCTTTTAAAAGCTGTTGATCGATATAAAAATATATAATTATCTAAAGACATATAAATCCAGTTGGATTTGGCATTAAATGAACCGAAAAAAGAATGATATGCCGTAAAAATAAAAACATTTAACGAATGTTTTCAAAATATAATTTTTTTTTTGTCTAGAGATTTTTTTTGCAAAGAACTTTAAAAGAATACAATTGATTCGGCATTAAATGACCTGAAAAAGGTTGATATGCCATAAAACAGAACGAACAAACAAACAAACAAAAAATGTTTCAGGTCTCTATTTACTTTGTTTTTTCGACTCTTTGAGCTTCACCCTGTGATCTGCTACAATTTGGCAGTTTTGGTGGTAGTGGTGATGTTGTTACTACTACTACTACTACTACTACTACTACTACTACTACTACTACTACGATGATGATGATGATGATGATGATGATGATGATGATGATGATGATGATAATAATAATAATAATAATAATAATAATAATAATAATAATAGTGCTGGTGGTGGTAGTGTGTAGGGGAAAGTGTGGGTGCGTGTAAATAGGTGTATGGGTGGATGTGTCGAGAAAAAGGTAAAAGATTTTGATTTACGCCATCCTGTCTTGGTGATTCATTTC
>OY744515.1:119891502-119921502 GCA_963556195.1 Sepiola atlantica
CTTTTGGTGTTCCAATGGATTTCTTTAACGCTCGTTTTAGCGTGTCCACGAACCTTTCCGCAAGGCCGTTCGACCTTGGATGATATGGCGGAGTCGTGATGTGCTTCACTCGGAACGTGTCGCAAAATTCCTTAAACTCTGCGGATGTGAACTGCGTTCCGTTGTCAGTGACCAGTGTGTCTGGTACACCGAATCTTGCAAACAACTCGTGTAGGAACCCTATTGAGTTGTTCGTTGTTTGATTCCTGCAACGCATTACCTCCGGCCATTTTGTGTAACTATCCACTACAATTAAATAATAGTTTTCTCCTACTGGACCAGCGAAGTCCATGTGGATTCTCGACCATGGTTGGTCGGTTTTCGGCCAAGGTTTGTGTACTATAGGTGGGGATTTTGCTGCTAACTGGCATCCTTTACATTTATTTATTGTTGCTGCTATGTCAGTGTCCATGTTACGCCAGTACACGTAGCTTCTCATTAACGACTTCATTCGATTTATCCCCGGATGTCCCGTATGGAAATCTCTTAACATCCTATTCTGCAATGTTTTGGGTATTACCACTCTCTCACTGTACAGTCGTTACATATGGAGAAAACTTCCTGCACCTTTGTGTCCGTTATAATTTTCTCTTTTATGTCCTTTATGTATTCGTCTTTCTCGGCTTCCCTTTTAATGTCCGACAAAGTTACGGGTAGTTCCTCAATGATGTTTGCTACCATATTTTTTACTTCAACATTTGTCCGAATTGCTGCAATGACTAATTCTTCCAGATTGTGTTTCTGTGGTATCAGTCTTGACAGTCCATCCGCATGGCAAATCTTTTTTGATGCTAGATGTTGTAGCTGGAAATCGTAATTAAGTAAGATTGTACCCCAGCGCAGCAATCTATTTGCGGTGTATACCGGCAATCCTTTTTTTGAATCATAGATCGTGACTAACGGTTTATGGTCGGTTTCAAGTAAGAATTGTCTACCATATAAATATCGGTGAAATTTAGTCACGGAAAAGATTATGCTCAATGCTTCTTTTTCGATTTGTGAATATGCCCTCTCGGCTGGTATCAGCGTTCTCGAAGCGTGCGCTATTGGTTTTCTAGACCCATCCGGCATAATATGTTGAATGCATGCTCCTAGGCCGTAGGAACTAGCGTCACTAGCGACGACTATTTTTAATTTTGTGTCAAAATGCGTTAAGAATAATTCGGATGTTAGTGCGCTCTTTATTTTGTCAAAAGCGGTTTGACATTCTTGCGTCCAGTTCCAAGGTGTATCCTTTTTAAGCAGATTATTTAAGGGGGCTCGCAAGTCATGCATTCCTTCAATAAAAGATTGATAATAATTTGCGAGTCCTAAGAAACTCTGCAAGGTTGTTACGTTATCAGGTGCTGGCATATTTTTTATTGCCGCAGATCTGTCTGGGTCTGGACGTCGTCCATGTTTGTTTATTATGTGTCCAAGATACTTAATCTCGCTCATACAAAAATCACATTTACTTTCTTTTACTTTAAAACCGAATTCTTGTATTCGAGTAAATACTTGTTTCAAATGTTCCTTATGTTCTTGTAGGGATTTGCTCCTGACAACAATGTCGTCCAGGTATGCACATGCGCACTCAATACCACTTAGCATGGTGTCCATCGCTTGCTGAAAAATGGCAGGCGCTACTTTGATGCCAAAGGACAATCGGTTGTATTTATATAATCCCTTATGCGTATTGATGCATGGTATTTTTGAGCAATTTTCCTCGACCGGTATTTGCAAATATGCATCGCTCAAGTCTATCTTGGAGAAGATATTACCACCATTTAACTTCGTGAATATTTCCTCTGGGCTTGGTAGAGGGTAATGGTGATCTTTTAATAGGGAGTTGATCCCGGTCGAAAAATCTGCGCACACTCTAACTTCGTCATTTTTTTTCTTTACGTATACGGTGGGGGCTGCCCACTCGCTGTGTTCTATTTTTGATAGAATTCCTGTCTGTTCCAATCTATCTAATTCTTTATTAATCTTTTTCAACCCAGCGAACGGAACGTTTCGCTTTTTTCTAAAAATTGGGCTGGCGTTTTCTTTAAGTTCAAACGAGGCCTTGAATTTATTACAGCGACCTAAGTTAGTCGTGAATGCTTCAGGAAATAATTCTTTTAAATCGTCTTTTATATTTACTGTTGTTGGAGAAGAACATTCTATTTTTTTACAGAATGTATTGATTGGCTTATCCCATAGTCCAAATTTCTCAATTAAATCTATTCCAAACAGATTTTCACTATTTTTCAGTACGAATATTTTTAATTTCTTCGTAATCCCTTTTAATTTCATCGGAAGGACAACTTCTCCTTCAAATTTTATACCACCACCAGTTACCGTCCGGGCTGATTTACTCGTTTTCATCATGGTTGGTTTTTTACCCAACTTTTTCCATGTATTCAGGTTTATAATAGAAATATCGGAGCCGGAGTCGAGTTGTAACTTTATTGGTGTTTAAATATTTCCACTTTTACGTATTTTCGCCGATCTTTGTCTAATTTTGTATTTGATTTTGTTTGCTGTACTCTCTTTCTGGTGTAATCTTTATATCTGCAGCAATCGCTTTTGTGTCCCACCTTCTTACAAATGTAGCATTTTTTCTTCTTATAAGGACAATCTGATTCCCAATGCTTTTCTGCACATCTCTTACAGTTATATCTAGGAAGAGGCTTGTTATATTCTGTCCTATATTTATGGTTATTAGGATTGTAATATCCCGTTCCATTTCGATTGCTTTTCTTTGTAAAGTTCTTAGTTGGTGTGTATGGTTTTCTAACTTTTCTTACATATGCCACTCCGGATTCTTCTATATTTTTTAAATCCTTTTTTAGTGTAATGGCCCTTTCACAGTCCTCTGCTAGTTTCTGGAGAGTTAAATCTTGCTCAGATTCCAGCTTAGACAACACTCGTCTGCGTATTTCTGCATTTTTCGTGGAAACTAACCCTTGTGCGAAGATTAGACATTTAAAATCTTCTACCGTTAGTTCCGCAAGCTTAAAATTATCGCAGTTTTTATTGACAACTGATGCGTATGTCAAATAATCTTGGTTGTCCATCTTTCTTAGATTCATGCACAGCCATCTTTTATGAAAAAGAGATATATTTGGATTAAATAATTCTTTTAGTAATTTCACAGCTTCCATGAACTCTAATTCCGCAGTTTTTTTAGGTAATATGTAATCTATGAATTTGCTGTGTTCTGATGTACCCAATTTCCTGAGTAAGAGGCTCACTTTCTGGCTATTTGGCCAATTTTTGCAGTCCAGTTGAAAGACATCCTCGTATCTTGTATAGTATGCTTCAAAAGTCTTTCCTTCCTCCGGCACATAATTAAATGTGTCACTACTATTAAAGATAGTTGTATGGGAGAAATTAACACTGTCGACATTTTCTCGATTACTCTTTAGTAGTTCCAGTGTTTTAGCAAAACGTTCATTTTGTCTTTCCTCGCGGTCAGCTTGTGCCTGTAAAAATTGCATGCACATTTTTGATAAGTCTTCCATTTTTTTTTTTTTTTTTCATGATATTTTACTGTATTATCCGTTATCCAGTGACAACTTTAAAAAAAAAATCCTTTCCTTGAGCTTTAATTTCTAGCTATGGTATTTCCTTTTAGTACCGCCGCCAAACAAATTATTAATTAAAAGGTTCCTTTAGTTGTTGTTTTGCTAACGGGGAGCAGTAATTAGAATCCACTGGTGAACTTTTTTTCCCGTAGGTTACTTCCTTGCTTTTCGTAATACGAGTCTGACCTGTCGTTTTGCGACAGAACAAAATCCGCTTTTCGTTTGCAAGTTGGTCCTTTAGTAATACAAAACAGATTTGTCGTTTAGCGACAAAACAAAAATTCACTCTTACATTCGTTTGCAAGTCGGATTCCCAGAAAACAGCGTAAATTGTCGCTTTTGCCACGTTCGAGTTTTTTTTTGTTTTTTTTCACTTAAGTTGAAACTTTTCTTTAGCGTAAAAATCCGTTTGCTCGTCAACACTTTGCATTGTACTTTTTTTTTTAATAGTTCTTTGTCAAACTGTTATATTTGACGCTTCATATCTCGTCGCCAACTGTTGTGGTTGCAAGGTTGAACAATAATTAGTGAGGAATACAATGAAGACGCAAACAACAAAGAGAATGCAATAATAAGTGTATTAAAGAAAAGGTATAGTTACAGTATGTACAAATGAAGGTGTCGAGTCAGAGAGTCTTGGTGGGAGGACATGTACGCTCTTCGGCGTCACTTCCGGTGGCATTTAGGTAACACACACTAAGGCCAACCTAGGCTTGCCATTTATAGTGTAACGTTATTCGTGTATGCAAATGAGTGGTTGCCACCACAACAATAATAAACTCTAAGAAATTAACTGGTAACATTGTCAACAATATCCCAAATTACCAATTAAAATAAATCATCAGTTTATATGATGATAACAATATTAATACTAATACTAGTAATAATTATATGATAATAACCCATATATATATATATATATATATATATATGGTTGAACAGGAGTACCAACTTCTGTTTATTCCTTTTCTGATCCAATCTTTCTATTCGTCGAACAATAGATATTGTACTATTAACCAAGGAGTGTAGGAAATCTCGATATTTGACGCAAACGTTTTCGACCATCATTGGTCGTCTTCAGGCGGATGATTGAACAATGCAAAATAAAATTGGTGAATTTATTTAAGAAGACGTTTCCATGTGATTAAAAACATTAAAAAACATTCAACAGCATTTCAACACGCCTTCGCACCCCTCATAACTGGCATGGTTGATGTTGGGCTTTTTTAATTGAATGAACAATGCTTCCATTATGGGGAGACGAATACCGCAAAATGACACAGCCAGGGTGGATGTACTACCGGTTTAGATATTTCTAAAATTATCTTTGGAGATGTTATGTGCTAATTTAACTCAAATAAAAAATGCTTTTAAAAATAATTCAACATTAAACTTTACACAAGAAATTAATATCAACAAAAAAATTCCATTCCTAGATATAGAAATAGAAATGTCTACAGATATATTTATCACCTATCCGTATAAGAAACCTACTAGTAAAAACTCCAACTTACTTAATTTCAAGAGTGAATTCCTTGATAAATATAAAATGGCTGTCATAAAAAACCTTATCATTTGTGCCAAAAGGAACTCCTCCAGTAACGAAATATTTTTTAAAGCACTTACTGATATCAAACAGACATTAATTAACAATAACTTCCCGAATTATATAGTAGATCAACCAATAAAAAAAACTCACTAACCTATGACGGTTAGTGAGTTTTTTTTGTTGGTTGATCTACTATATAATTCGGGAAGTTATTGTTAATTAATGTCTGTTTGATATCAGTAAGTGCTTTAAAAAATAAAAACACACTTATCGCCATAAATAAAAACACTAACAACAACATTACTAATAATAATATAAACTTGTTCTATTGCAACCAGATGCACTCCAACCATAAAGTAGATGAAAAAATCATTAAAAATATTATACATAAATATATATCCCCTGCTGATAACAACTTTAACATTAGATTTATTATTTACTATAAAAGGTTTTAAACTAGCAATTTACTAATAAAAAATAATCCTACTGACAATGGCTTACTAAAAACTAGTAATGCCATATACGTGTTTAAATATCCTATCGGAGAATGTGTCTCCGCCAACAACACGTATATTGGCATGACTAGAACCAGTATTTCACGTCGACTTACTTGCCACCTGACCTCCCCTCAAAGCTTCATTTACAAACACCTTACAGCACATAACATCTCCAAAGATAATTTTAGAAAGATCTTAACCGGTAGTACATCCATCCTTGCTGTGTCATTTTGCGGTATTTTTTGCTTCCTCATAATGGAAGCATTGTTCATTCAATTAAAAAAGCCCATCATCAACCATGCTCGTTATGAGGGGTGCGAATGCGTGTTGAAATGCTGTTGAATGTTTTTAATGTTTTTAATCATATGGAAATGTCTTCTTAAATAAATTCACCAATTTTATTTTGCATTGTTCAATCATCCGCCTGAAGATGACCAATGATGGTCGAAAACGTTTGCGTCAAATATGGAGATTTCCTTAACGTAACCTAACAAGGAGAAGAATAAGCATTCTTCATATGAGCCACTATATAGCCGTGCTGGGGGGGGGGGCAGGTCTTATTTGTGCTGCGAATACTATGTTATTTTTAATATTTGGTCATCGTTTACTTTTAGAGCGAAGTATCCTCATGTAAGTTTTTCCTGAAAAACCTTTGTACAGAGAGACCGAAGACACTGAAGGGTGGTGTCAAGTAGATAATTCAAATTCCCTGTATATATGTGTGTGTTATATGGGTGTGTTATGTGTGTGTGTTATGTGTTTGTTTTTGTTTTGTTTTATTGAACAGTTAACTATGTTACAGTATATCTTTCTTTTGGTCTCCTGGTCTTACCGGATTCCAGGACAAGAATGTATCTAGTCTGGTGCAGTATCCAGCAAAGTGATGTTACTTTCGGTAACATCACTAAGAGAAGGTGCACTATTTCTCGTATAAGCCAGTGTGGGGTCGTTATACCGAAAAGATTTTACATGTGCTTAGAATACTATGTTATTTTGAATATTTGGTCAGGGTTTACTTGTAGGGGAAAGTATCCTCATGTCAGCTTGTCCTGGCAAACACTTGTACAGAGAGGCCACTCGAGGGTGGTGTCTAGTTGGTAATTCAAACTACCTGGGTATGTGTGTGTGTTATGTGTTTGTTTATTTTTTTTATTTATATACTCTTTCTTTATTTTCATTATGTGTTATTTATTTCTAACGTGACTGATAATCTGTATCGTATATATTTTTTTAGTTTATTTTAGTCGTTCTAATCGTTAATTTTATGTAGTTTAGTAGATATTTATTTTGAAAGCTTCATTTAGATATAATGTTTTATCTTCTGCCTACTTAATTTACTTGTGTGGGGTATATGATTATCGCTATTTTCTCTTCTTGTAAAATAATGATGTAGACATGTTGAGTAATAACGCATAAGACGTCACGGGGAGGCTAAGGGCATGACCTAGCAATAATGAAAAAAAGTCGAAGACTAGATAGATTGTCAATTAGGCTAAAAGAACAACGGAAATGAATTGGGGACCTTTGAATGAGCCCAGGTGTGTGAGGTCGACGAGTTCATTTCAGAGTATGACGTCATAATAAAACGAATAAGTAACCTTTAAAAGAGTCAGGTGCACGAGGCAAGAAGAAGGCACCTGAAGTGCAAAGTCAGAAATTAAAACGGCGGTTTTAAACGAATGAAGAAGGAGTCCTCACGTAGCAGAGATCGAGTTGGGAGGATATAGAGAAAAACTTGTTGTGGGTCAGCCCCGAAGAGAGGTACTCCCACCACAGCCGTAAACAACTGGCGTGGGGATCACAAGCCTTTCCTAAATTCCGGGAGCAGACTGCTACAGAAAGTATTGTCGTGTTTCCCTCTAGGTTGTAATGTAAATCACACTGCCTGGTTTTCGTGAAAATAACCTACGTTGGGTAGAGTCGAAAATCAACTGCCGTCAAGGTAAAGAAAGAGGTTTCTTCGTAAGACAAGGGAAAGAACAATAATAACAAAAGACTTTTGCTACAAAGAAATATTTAATTATATATATGTGTGTATACCCAACTTACACCAGCTGGTGGTGAAGAATAAAGAAACAGAGTTTCTCGAGAACGTCCTTGTCTCTATCGTTGTGCTTTGTTTGATGCTACGGGTCCCCCGAAGGAACGAGTATTGCAACATTCTTAGCAAAGTTTACAGTGTCTTCAGTTGTTGTTATAAGCTGGCGCTTATTTTCCTGATTTCGCATGAAATCTTTGGTGTTTTCTTTTGGGTTTTTTTTTAACGTAGTTCACCCCAAACAAGGCAGGTCGCCACTGTAGACGTAAGGGGCTACCGAGAAGAAGAAAAGGGGAGAAGGTTGGGGGGGGGGTCAACCTAAGCTGGGATCTGCGCAGCGATATGTCTGTTTACATTAATTTTAAATTTTTGCATGTCAGTACTGACGGGGAAACAGGGGGCAGGGAGGGAGTTCCAGAGGCCAGCAGCACGAGGAAAGAAGCTATTTGAGTAGAAAGCTCTCGGGCATCTGGGGGACCTCCACAGTGAATGGATGGGATTTAGTTGATTGTCGAGTTGGTCTAGTGAATTTACGTCGAGGGGGCACTAGTTTTAATTATTAAGGCGACGTATGGGAAGTGTTGTTATGCAACTCTCAGTTGTTATGAAACGATCTTTTTTGTCCGTAGCTCCTTTGTTTCCAAGTGCCCTCCGTTACCCCAATGTATACTATACTTCTGCTTGCTTTAGTTGGAACTTGTATCTAACTTGTTATATTTGAGAGCGTTGCATTATGGTTCGGTGCTGCGATGACCACGTGTGGTTGCTTTGTTGATCGTTCATCGTCCCGGCCGTGTAGAAAAGATCAACATAACTTTATATTTGACGCAACTCAATCGGAGACTTGGGTAACTGTCCCGTCGGCAATTTCCTTGGCCTGAGAAAGCGTTGTTTTAATCTTCGTTGTGCTGTGACAAGCAAGCTGGAATAAATATTCGTATTAAAAGATGACAAAGGCATGTCTGTCTTTAAATCGTAAGCGTGTTCCTTTTTCTTCCTGAGATTCTCATGGATGGCTCTGCTCTTGAGGAGAAATCGGCTCTGAAACTTCTTGGTCTTTCTTTTTCATCAAATCATTCTTGAGTGTCTCTATATTAGATCCATTACTCTTTCCGCATCTCGTAAAGTCAGTTCTTTTTGTATCACACAAAACACTTTCTCACACCCGATGCTATTTTGTATCTTTACAAATCCACAATACGACCATGTATGGAGTACTGTTGTCATATTTGGGCTGGTGAATCTCTGTCCCATTTGAGGGTTCTTGATACAGTTTCTTCTTTTCTACGCCCTGTCTCTCACAGGAGTTAGATTTCTAGTCTCAGTCTTTTCCATAAGTACTATTATGGTATGTGTTATTCAGAATTGTCTGATTTATTCCCTGCTTCTTTTCCTTCAGCTCGTTTTACTTGTTGGTCTAGTTGTCTCCATCCATTTGATGTTTTGGTACCTCATTGTAATACAGGTTTCAATTACAGTAACTTCTTTTCAAGAACTGACGCTTTGTGGAGCGGCTGATTGTTTTCCTCCTACCTATAGCCTGGATCTTTTCAAGACTAAAGCCAGTAGATATCTCCTGCCTTTGCGATAATCATATGTTGTTCTTGTTAGCTCCTTACATCAAGTGGATTTATGCTTTTTCTGGAGCGATTTCCATAAAAACTGTACTTTATTATAATGTAACTAACATGGTAGGTTCATTGCTTAACTAAAATAAAAGATAGGCTTAGAACCTCAAATTCTACATGCTTGATATAAACAGAAAAGGTGACATACTTCCTTTCAGTTATAGGTTTCTACCTGAGAAATACCTCTTATACTAAACGACACCGAGTTCGATACTAATCTCGGGAACAACGTGCTCGTCACTTGAATTTCGTTACGTGATATACTTTTCTCCAACAACACCGGTTTCAATACTGATCTAGAGAATAATGTGCGCGCCCTGGAACCTCGTTATGTGGTATGTTTTTCTCCAACAACACCGATTTCAATACTGATGTCTATAGCTGAATTACGCCTTGTGGCGACTTCTATTAAACCCGTCTTTTATGGATGGCAAAGCACGCTGATCGCAGGTGGCCGATACGTATAAATACTCTCGTTCCAGTGTACACTTCTTCTTTCTCACACCCAGGTTCTACATGTCAGGCAGAGACGGACTCTTTTATGACGGTGGTAAGATAAATCAAAGCTATTTCCACCACTCGATTAAGGTTTTGTCTCATCACGTCCGCCGCACTCGTCTTTCTCATTTTTGTTAAGCTTTCAACATAGTCGTAGCGGTGATGTAACAGCAGAAGTGACCGTGTCTTCCGCTTTACTTTTTGATTTTATAATACGTTAGCAAATAATCAAAACCGTCAACAACATATTTTCTTAATGGCGTCGTGCACTCTGCTGTTTTATTATTCTACAGCACTGTAAGGTTACACATTACACAAGCTCCCTATCGTCCGCTCGGGGAAGGTGAGGCGAAAACAAATCTTCGAAAAAAGCGCCTAAGTACAATCAGCTCACCTACAAAGAGGAAGATATTTCTATCTAATTCACCACGTCTTTTTGCGCACTTCCAGTTCATGACGTCATATTCTGACACGTAGCTCTAATACTAATACTATTAACTTCTAATGGAATTTTCCATCTTTTTCCTTGATCTAACCTTATGTGGAAAATACCGTTTTAACATATTTTATCAACGGCATGCTTTTTGAAATGTTATTGTTTTACAGTACAGCAAAGTTTACACATTACGTAGGCTTCCCATGGCCACCTCGCCGCGGAGTGGGATGAACAAAAGAGCCTCGAAAAAGGCGTCCGAACCCAGTTAGCTCACCTGCTGAAGAAAAAACTTTGCTATCCTTTCCACCACGTCTCACTTCGAACTTCTTGACCATGACGTCATATCTTAACACATAGCATTACTTCTATTCTGTTAACTTCAAATGGAATTTCCTACTTTTCTGCTTAATCTAACCTTGTGCAGAAAATACGGTTGTTTGCATTATTTTTACACACCCAATTCTAACCTTGCTGTAGCACTTGGTAACAAATTAACCGTGAACACAAAGCATCATTAAATAAAAAGAAATATTTAAAAATAAACAACATAATAAACGGGAATGACTGGTATCCCTATACCCTCTTCTCAAATCGAACCCGTAAACCGTCGGGATAAAAATTGACCGAAAATGATTACCATTTGACCCTTTATAGGCCGAACAAATAGTTGACGCGTGATGCTATGTGTGGTGGTACATTTGGTCAGGTCTGCAACTGGATCGGGTGTCCGTCGCTCAAGACGCAGAGATTAAAAATGATGGCACGATCGAAAATAAAAAAAAAGCCGCGCGTGCGTGGCCCCCCTCTAAATGTGACTCGATGTGGCGAGTGTAAAATGCAATAAATTTGGGCAATTTGGGGCATTTTTACCCTCTGGGGTGCGAACCAGAATTTTTCTGAGGTCAAGGATGCTCATTTTATATCTAGAACAATTGCCTCTACATTTTGGCCAAGTTTCAGAAAAATTGAATGGATGGATCAAACGTTATGGGAGAAAAGGGTCATTTTATGCCATTTTGGGGGCTTTTGACCCCCTGGAAGC
Source organism: Sepiola atlantica (assembly GCA_963556195.1). Lineage (NCBI taxonomy): Eukaryota > Metazoa > Mollusca > Cephalopoda > Sepiida > Sepiolidae > Sepiola > Sepiola atlantica. Next base: position 119,902,781 of record OY744515.1, read on the forward strand.
GCGAACCAGATTTTTTCTAAGGTCAGCGATACTTATTTTCTATTAGGAACAATTGCCTCGACATTTTGGCCAAGTTTCAGAGAAATTGAATGGATGGATGAAAAGTTATGGAGCAAAAAATGTCATTTTTTGCAATTTCGGAATCTTTTGACCCCCCTGGGGGGCTAACCAGATGTGTTTCAAAAATCGGAGAATGTCACTTTCTAACCTGACAAAAGTTACAACTTCATGCAAAATTTCAGAGAAATTCAATGGATAGTTGCGGAGAAAAATCCGAACGGACGGACGGACATGCCTCAAAACATAAGTCCCCCGATTTTATAAAATCGGGGGACCAAAAGTAAATATAACTGTGAAAATTAGAAAAGTAGCAGCCGTTGCTGTTAGCTGGTGCTACTTTTCTAATTTTCTAAGTTTACAATGGTTTCAAAAATTCATTGAAGCAACGAAGCGATCATGAATTATTTTTGACTTCAAACTTTATAAAACATTTTGTAAAGAATGGCAGCAATCGATTTGTGTCGACAAAAGAATTAAAAATGTTTTTTTAAAAGAATTGGAATTTTAAATATTAAAAGAGCTAAATAAAAATTATTGTTTTTGTGCGTTCGATAATCTTTTTTTAAGTTTGTTCGTAATAGTTTTCTCTCTCTCTCTCTCTCTCTCTCTCTCTCTCTCTCTCTCTCTCCTTTAACTTTCTGCCGCTTGCAATGCTTTCGGGTTGTGATTATGAGCCGCGAGGTGGGATTAAAAGCAGGAGTGAATTGAAATGAAAAACTTACCCAAGGCCGATCGCTGTCGGCTCTGTGGGTTTGTGCGTTGGCAAAGCCGAACACGTGCGACTGAATCGAATGGGAAATCAATTCTTTCAAATCATCCCGTTTTTTTTTTCTCTTCTGCACCAAAAAAGGAAAACACAAGGATGGAAGACCAATGAAGGAGTTGAGGGATATGCGCAGAAAGGGAAGGGGGGATGCCTCGGAGCAAACAGTGAAAGAATCGTAAAATAAAGAGAATAAAATCGACAAAAGAAAGAAATCAGCGAAAGAGAAAAGAAAAAATTAAAAGAATACCAAAAGAGTAAGACAAAGTAAAACAATCTTGGATGTTAGTATCACAACATTTCGGCCGATGTAACCTCCGAATTTCTTCAAGTGCGTCTTGTCAAAACTCGGGAATTTTCATGTCGAACTCGGGAATCAGTACGAAATTTCGAAAGGAACCCTTTAGTCAATCCGTGGAAGTAACTTTCTCTCCTTCTGTCAGCCATAACGGAATAGAAGCCTTCAGAAATTTTTAATTGTATTTTTAGTATCGCCCGTTGTGGGGTTTGAAACTTGAACCTCCAGTAAACTGTCATTTTGAACTTATTTTATTTCATGGAAATCGCTCCAGACAAGGCATGAAGCCATTTGATGTAAGTAGCTAGCAAGAACGAAATATGATTATCGCAAAGACAAGAGATACCTATTGGCCTTAGTCTTATTTCACCAGTCATGACCAGATAGAAAGCTTAAGTGATTCGTAATTGTATTCTTAGTATCGCTCGTAGTGGAGTTTGAACCTTAAACCTCCGGAACACTGTCACTTAGAACTTATTATAACTTAACACTTTTCAACATTGCGCCAAGTGTCATCAGAACTAGCGATACAAAGAATACTACGAATTACCTAAGACTTCTACTCGGTCATGTTTGCAAGCTACTCCAGTGACTTGAATAAACAGTTCCGTTTGAAATTCCATACATATTCCTGAATTCTTTTTTGTATTTTAAATATTCATTTTGATGGCGAATTACGTTTAATAAATTATGGTATTTATCGAGGTATTTGTTTAAAAGAATTATCTTGTGATTTGGTTCGTTTTGGGGCGGAATTTGGAACTCTTCTGGACAGATATATTGAAGGTGTTATTGTGAAGATTTTGATTTGAAAATGTTCTGAAGAGAGTCAGCGTTTCTTATTTTTATGATTCATTGTATGACTTAAAGTAAACACTGCCTTGAAACAGCTGTAAATAATTATAATACCTTTGTGTATGCTTTTTATTTAGAACTTGATTTGAAAATGTGTTGAATCGTCAAAATCTCTCTCTCTTTCTCTCTCTCTATATAAGTCAAATACTTTGACCTAGATAGTACCTGACTAGATAAAGAAAACAACACCTCGAGTAGCATAGATGAAAGATGAAGTAAATCAAGCCCATCAACGAATACTGCAGGTATCACATCAGCTCTATGGTTAGGCCTTTGGGTCAACCAGGGCTTATACATGACAACTTAGAAAGATATAAAATGATGATGTATTCATCATTAAGTATACATCTTCACAAAAATCGAACAGCAACAAAGATTTTGTGTACGTGCGTTTCTGATAAAAAAAATAATTAAATAACTTCATCAGCACAAATTAGAAGGAAAATCATCAACATTTCACTAATAGTTCAGTCAGAGAGCACAATCCCAATTGGACCACAGATGCCTCAAAATATATATATATTATTATTATTATTTATTAAAAACTGTGTTCTGCGGCTACGGTAGTCAAATGACATCCCGTAGCTGCAATCAGTTCTTAATTCTAGTCCTAGGCCATCTGGCCTTGTCATGCGCAAGTTGTCGTAGGCAATGAAGTTGTTTCGCTGTATGTAGTGGTCCTAGTCCCGCCTGCTTGAGGTCAGCACGTAGTGTGCCCAGCAGATTTGTGCAGTGCCGTCATATATATATATATATATATATATATATATATATATATATATATGTATGTATGTATGTATATATATATATGTATATGTATATATGTATATATATATATATATATATATATATATATACATATATATATATATATATATATATATGCGCATCGATTTATTTAAATGGAAAAATAGTAAGAAAACAGCTATGTTTCTATCGCCAATAAGAACAAAAACTACGTGAAATTATGGCGATAAAAAATCGTAAATATTTAGACAAAGTGTTTGTGGTCTAGTGGTAAAAAGCCAGATTGAAAACAGTAATATCGTAGGTTCAATTAATAAATGTTCCATAGGTTTCACAAATTATTCAGCTGTCATCAGCATGGCTTACTTGGGTAAGGATCGAACTTGCGATATTACTGTTAGCAATCTGACGTTCTGTCGTTAGACCATAAACACCTTGTCAAAATTGTACGATTTTTTATTATTGGTTTTTACTGTCGATAGTAATATATCTGTTTTCTTAGTATTTTTCCACTTAAACTAATATATATATATATATATATATATATATATATATATATATATATATATATATATATCCACCTAATCTATCTAGATCTCGCCTATTCACACTCTCACTTTCCTTGTTCTCCTTATACCCTTTTATTCAGACACCCTTCCCCTATATCCCTTCCCTTTAACCGACACCCAGTATCCCCTACGTTTATTTCCTCATATAACTTTTCTTGTCGATACTCTTCCCCACAACTTCCACAACTCCCACAACTTCCTATTCATAGAATAAGCCACCCACACCATTTAGACTTAATTCCCATATATTGTACTTACACTTAATTAGTTGCGTTCACTATGCAATAATTCGTTCACTATGCAATAATAAAATGTTATTTTTAATGTTTAATTATATATAAACCGTTTTCGTTTTCTTTCTCTTCTAACAACCTCCTGTTCCCAAACTCCTGGTTGAGTAAAATGGAATAGATGAAAGCTTAAGCTAGAATAATTCTATCTGACCATGAGTTATTTTACTTTACGTAATGATTCCCCTTTAACAATCTTAATGCTGATCCATAATTATCCCTCTTAATCTTTAGCTGACTATTCGAACCTATATTTACAATTGCAACACTTAAAATAAATATTAAATATTTAATATAAAAAAGAAAGAAAATGTAAATAATGAATTAAATAAGAAATTAATAATAAAAATGAAAAGAACAACAACAACAAAATAAATTAAATCCATATATATTTAAATATTATTTAAGATTAACTAAATTAATTACTCTTAGTAATCTATTACATATCTTAACGATTGCCTTTTATGCAGGACTTGTTTTTCTTTCTGCGAATCTCATGTTTTTATTTTTGAATAGCAGCATCCTCTTGGTTTTCCTCAACTGACACAGCCAGTCCAATTTTTTTTTTTTGAAAAAGAGAGGTTGTTACTCTCAAACTGAGTAAAGCTTCTACCATTCCGGACCTTAAAATAAAAATGAATTCATCTAAGATTTACCGTCTCTTGTCATTTATTATTGTGCATTCTTATTCCACCTTCCGGTTCTCAACATTGCATTGCTCCTGCCTCGGAATTCCCACCTTCATATTTACTTATTTACTAGCAATACTTCAAGGAAACTACCATTTCCTTATATATATATATATATATATATATATATATATATATATATATATATATATATATATATATATATATATATGCAATCGGTTTATACAGTTTCTATGTTTGCAATATTTAGTATCCCTAGGATTTAAACACCTTGAAAGCTGTATATTAGTGTTAGAGATAGAAGGGAAAATGCTTCTGTATATTTTACAGCGAGGGCTGTTTCTATGGATACTGTTTTTTGTGGATCAATTGATTTTTCTGCCTGTATTGTATTATTAATATATATATATAATTATTATATCATTAATTAATATATATATATATATATATATATATATATATATATATATCTTACATAGGTATTTTTTGTATAAATGACCGCTAAAAGCTTCTTTTAGAAGATAGATAGATAGATAGATAGATAGATAGATAGATAGATAGATGAGGCATGAAATAATAGAATCATACACAAATTCTGAAATTGTGGCAAGAATTCGACCGCTGTTTCTGCTGGGAATAACTTGCTGTACAAAAGAAGTTGTTATTTTGTTTTATTTATTGCTTTTTAGGTGCTAATTTTGTATTTTGCTTTATTTTTAGCGTCAATCGAAAGGCTCGGCGATAATAAAAGTTCCAATATCTTAACTGGCCAATATAATGAGGTAGATTTTTGTGAAATTGTTTCATTCGTGGGTCAAAAAAATTTTTAGGTAGAAGTAAAGGAATTCAGATAAATATTTGGTTAATAATAATATATATATGTAAAGTGAAAAAGGAAAACCAAAAAGTATTATTTATGTATTCATCAACGTTTAGTCTTTATTTTAAACTTCCTCAGAATGTTTGTCTGAAGAACACAAGTACAAAATGTTTGAAACAATAGGTGGTGGCGGATGTGAGCTTAAAATTTGCGGGCGCTTATGAAAAAACAAATTCTGAAATATAAATAGATGGTAGCAGTGGAAAATGGTGGCGGTAGGAGTTATAAGATCATTAGGTAGGGAGAGATATTACAATAATTGTGGAAGGAGTGGGGCGAACATTGGTAGCGTTTAGAATTAATTTTAATTATTAAGGGCGGAAGGGACATAAGACATGTTTATTGCATCTTTTAAAATTAGTCTTGATGGTTAAGGGATCAATGTCGTATAATAGGACGGTATATATATATATATATATATATATATATATATATATATATATATATATATATATATATATAACTATTTCATGTATCCACATAAAATTTTATAAGGATATATATTTTTTATGTATCAAAACTAACTCCATGCATTTTAGTCTGAAGATTACCCCCGGGGATGCAATGCGAGAGCCTCTGTGTAACTTAATTGCCAAAAATATCTTTTCATAACTTACTATATATATATATATATATATATATATATATGTATATAAAAATGAAAAAGGAAAAACCAAGAGATATTTTTAAGAACTTTTTTTTCTATATTCATCAACGTTTTGTCTTTATTTGTAAGACTTCCTCAGGATGATAATTTTAAGAAAAATGTCATGCAAGTACATCGAAATATTGGGTCGATGAGAAAAAGTAGTAGCCGTGGTTGCTGACAGCACTGGACCAAGGTCCGGGCTGAGAGAAGTCAGTGACAGAGAGTGAAATGAATGTGGATGGCTGTGAGTGAAAAAGGGGAGGGGTGGGGATGTTAGTTAATTTGTCTTAGGGTGGGAGAGAGGGAAGGGGGTGCTGAGGTTTTTGTCGTGGTGAGATTTTGAGGGGCTGGGGAAAGAGGAGGGGAGGGGAACACTTTGTGTCTTTGGTATGTAGGTAGTGTCATAGTTTTAGAAAAAGATTTGAAGAAATGAAGATGTTTGAAAGTAGGCGAGTGGGTGGGTGAGAGTGTGAAAGAAGTAGTTGAAAGGGTGAGATAGGTGAGGGGGAGAGGGTATATTTTGTTTTGGTTGGGTGTGAAATTTTTGGAGGGTAGGCGTGTTGACCAGCTGGCTATCTCAGGAATGTGTGAATATAAGTGAGTAAGAAGGAAAGTGTTGAAATGTGCTGTGAATATGACAATGAGGGGAAGAGCAAAAAAAGAGAAGGAGAAAAGTGATATTAATTTTGGCGAGAAATAGGTGAAATGTAGTTTTGTGCATGCCGTGTTGATGGTTTGAAGTTTAATTGAGGGCAAAAGGGTTTAAATATCTAAATATTTGTGAGGATATCTAGATAGTGTTCATTGGTAAGGCTGTTATTTGTGGTTAAGTGGTTTAGATTCGTGGTGAATGGAAATGTATGTGAGGAGGAGTTTGTGCCTGAGTGTGTATGCGGAGACTTGTAAATAAGTACAATTGAGAACGAAGAGAATAAAGGTAAGCCATGATCTAGGTTTAGTTTTTGTTCTGTCAAGATAATTTTGCTGATTAAGGGGGATTGATTATAGAAGCCATTTCGTTGTCTGATGGTGTTGGAGGCTTTGATTAGTGCAGTTTCCAGTAGTCTTTGCCGATCTTTGTTATGAATGTGTTTGGTGATTTTGGCCTGTTCAAATTTGAAAGCATGATCGTGCTCTAATACATGGGAGAAAAGTGCACTGAGAGAGTTATTGTTTTTATGTCCCTTTTGTGTTCGCTCAATCTTTTTTTCAATTCACGTTGCTTTTCCCCCACGTAAATTTGATGGCAGTTATTGCATGGGACAGTATATAAGCCGGCATGGGATGCGGGTTTTGTTTTGGAAATGTCTTGCTGTGTTTAATGTTTGTTTTATGGTTTGTGATGTAGTTTGTACTGTTCGAATGCCTAGTTTGTTAAGTGTGTTGCATATGGATGTGTTATTGGAATGCGTGAGTAAGAGAAGGGTTCTGTGTATGAGAGAGGTGTTTGGTGTTTGATGTTTTTGTGTGTTGATGTTTTTGCTCGGATTATCAGATAAGAAAGAAATTACACCAAAATGTTTAATCTATTTGCACTATAATTTATTTCGTCGTTGAACAGGGCTAACTCTTCAGTTGTATTTCGATGATTTACCACTCGTTTACTGAAAGATGATGAGTGGTAAGCCATCGTAATGTACCTGAAGAGCATCGTTCCGGGACGTAATAAATTCTAATGCGAATGACTTCAAAATGTTTGTTTGACCTTTTGTTTGTCAACTTTATTCTTGCTCTACCAAAAACACTCCATCCTTCCCGGATCCAACATATATATATATATATATATATATATATATATATATATATATATATATATATATATATATATATATATATATACTTAGGCAGCAAGTCATTATCTAAGCAAGCGTTGTTGAACGTCACGGAACTTTCTTGTTTTTATATCTTCTTCGTGAGGTTCTCAAACCATCGAGCTATCCTTCTGGTTTCAGGTGGCAATCCGTATAGTACTTCTCCGATTGTTCTTAATTCGGCCATTTTTTGCGAGCGCTTTCGACTTTCAAAGTCGTCTTCAGGATTAGGTTGTTTTTTTAATATTTAATTGATGTTTGGTGAAGCTATTAACTTCCAAATGGGTGGGGTTTGTTGATGAAGCCTACTTCTTTCTATTAGGCTCCGTTTGTTTTCTCGGAATTTCAGACGCCGCTGTGCTCTATGAAGTTCACTGTTTTACAATCACTCAGGAGATTTGTGGTATAACAATGTTAAAAGAGTGTTTCAAGGTGGCGTCTACAACTTGATACGCCTATAGTCACGTTGACACACCGGTTTCCGTTATATACCACACAACAACAACACAATATTGACGGTTCTATTTTTTTTATTTATCTATAGCAATAGAAATATCTGAATGGAAGAAGAGTGTATCAGGATAATCGAACTCTTCGTACGACATCTCTATGTCTGCCATAAGCGCGATAGCGTGTCGTTTGAAATGTTTAGTTTATAACATGAGATACGGAATAAACGCTCATTTTAATTGTTAAAATTTAAGCTTAGGGAAAATCAAATGTTTTTTGTTCTTATCTGGTTCATAAATTATGTGCATGTAGATAGGTTGCGTTTATACTGAGACATGTGATGTGTGTGTGTGTTTTATGGAAATCGCTCCGGACAAGGCATGAATCCACTTGATGTAAAGAGCTAAGAATAAATACTACTTCAAGGTCAAAAATCAGTTAATGATAAGTGTTAGATGGATAGATTCAGACCTAGAAAACAGCAATTCTTCCCTCTTTATGAGAAATATTGCTCATAAAATGTGAGAACTAAAGACAAAATCAAGGACGCGAGAGTTACGAGGCTGCCGAAAGTAAATCAACGGTCAACTTTCTACTCAACAAATTGTGAGTGTGTGTGTGTGTATATATTTCTGTGCCTGTGTGAAGCGAAATGCTTTTAGGTCTCTGCCCACATCATCGTCTATGTTGTGGTGACCTAATCTCTGCCAGCACCATTATTAGATCATGTTGTTGTCTGGTTCATAAATTATGAGCATGTAGATGATCATGTTGTTTTCTTGTTCATAAATTATGAACATGTAGATGATCATGTTGTTTTCTTGTTCATAAATTATGAACATGTAGATGATCATGTTGTTGTCTGGTTCATAAATTATGAACATGTAGATGATCATGTTGTTGTCTGGTTCATAAATTATGAACATGTAGATGATCATGTTGTTGTCTGGTTCATAAAATATGAACATGTAGATGATCATGTTGTTGTCTGGTTCATAAATTATGAACATGTAGATGATCATGTTGTTGTCTGGTTCATAAATTATGAACATGTAGATGATCATGTTGTTGTCTGGTTCATAAATTATGAACATGTAGATGATCATGTTGTTGTCTGGTTCATAAATTATGAACATGTAGATGATCATGTTGTTGTCTGGTTCATAAATTATGAACATGTAGATGATCATGTTGTTTTCTTGTTCATAAATTATGAACATGTAGATGATCATGTTGTTGTCTGGTTCATAAATTATGAACATGTAGATGATCATGTTGTTGTCTGGTTCATAAATTATGAACATGTAGATGATCATGTTGTTGTCTGGTTCATAAATTATGAACATGTAGATGATCATGTTGTTGTCTGGTTCATAAAATATGAACATGTAGATGATCATGTTGTTGTCTGGTTCATAAATTATGAACATGTAGATGATCATGTTGTTGTCTGGTTCATAAATTATGAACATGTAGATGATCATGTTGTTGTCTGGTTCATAAATTATGAACATGTAGATGATCATGTTGTTGTCTGGTTCATAAATTATGAACATGTAGATGATCATGTTGTTGTCTGGTTCATAAATTATGAACATGTAGATGATCATGTTGTTTTCTTGTTCATAAATTATGAACATGTAGATGATCATGTTGTTGTCTGGTTCATAAATTATGAACATGTAGATGATCATGTTGTTGTCTGGTTCATAAATTATGAACATGTAGATGATCATGTTGTTGTCTGGTTCATAAATTATGAACATGTAGATGATCATGTTGTTGTCTGGTTAATAAATTATGAACATGTAGATGATCATGTTGTTGTCTGGTTCATAAATTATGAACATGTAGATGATCATGTTGTTGTCTGGTTCATAAATTATGAACATGTAGATGATCATGTTGTTTTCTTGTTCATAAATTATGAACATGTAGATGATCATGTTGTTGTCTGGTTAATAAATTATGAACATGTAGATGATCATGTTGTTGTCTGGTTCATAAATTATGAACATGTAGATGATCATGTTGTTGTCTGGTTCATAAATTATGAACATGTAGATGATCATGTTGTTTTATTGTTCATAAATTATGAACATGTAGATGATCATGTTGTTGTCTGGTTCATAAATTATGAACATGTAGATGATCATGTTGTTGTCTTGTACATAAATTATGAACATGTAGATGATCATGTTGTTTTCTTGTTCATAAATTATGAACATGTAGATGATCATGTTGTTGTCGTGTTCATAAATTATGAACATGTAGATGATCATGTTGTTGTCTGGTTCATAAATTATGAACATGTAGATGATCATGTTGTTGTCTGGTTAATAAATTATGAACATGTAGATGATCATGTTGTTGTCGTGTTCATAAATTATGAACATGTAGATGATCATGTTGTTGTCTGGTTCATAAATTATGAACATGTAGATGATCATGTTGTTGTCTGGTTCATAAATTATGAACATGTAGATGATCATGTTGTTGTCTGGTTAATAAATTATGAACATGTAGATGATCATGTTGTTGTCTGGTTCATAAATTATGAACATGTAGATGATCATGTTGTTGTCTGGTTCATAAATTATGAACATGTAGATGATCATGTTGTTTTCTTGTTCATAAATTATGAACATGTAGATGATCATGTTGTTGTCTGGTTCATAAATTATGAACATGTAGATGATCATGTTGTTGTCTGGTTCATAAATTATGAACATGTAGATGATCATGTTGTTGTCTGGTTCATAAATTATGAACATGTAGATGATCATGTTGTTTTCTTGTTCATAAATTATGAACATGTAGATGATCATGTTGTTGTCGTGTTCATAAATTATGAACATGTAGATGATCATGTTGTTGTCTGGTTCATAAATTATGAACATGTAGATGATCATGTTGTTTTCTTGTTCATAAATTATGAACATGTAGATGATCATGTTGTTGTCGTGTTCATAAATTATGAACATGTAGATGATCATGTTGTTGTCTGGTTCATAAATTATGAACATGTAGATGATCATGTTGTTGTCTGGTTAATAAATTATGAACATGTAGATGATCATGTTGTTGTCTTGTTCATAAATTATGAACATGTAGATGATCATGTTGTTGTCTTGTTCATAAATTATGAACATGTAGATGATCATGTTGTTGTCTGGTTCATAAATTATGAACATGTAGATGATCATGTTGTTGTCTGGTTCATAAATTATGAACAGGTAGATGATCATGCTGTTGTTTTGTTCATAAATTATGAACATGTAGATGATCATGTTGTTGTCTGGTTCATAAATTATGAACATGTAGATGATCATGTTGTTGTCTGGTTCATAAATTATGAACATGTAGATGATCATGTTGTTGTCTGGTTAATAAATTATGAACATGTAGATGATCATGTTGTTGTCTGGTTCATAAATTATGAACATGTAGATGATCATGTTGTTGTCTGGTTCATAAATTATGAACATGTAGATGATCATGTTGTTTTCTTGTTCATAAATTATGAACATGTAGATGATCATGTTGTTGTCTGGTTCATAAATTATGAACATGTAGATGATCATGTTGTTTTCTTGTTCATAAATTATGAACATGTAGATGATCATGTTGTTGTCGTGTTCATAAATTATGAACATGTAGATGATCATGTTGTTGTCTGGTTCATAAATTATGAACATGTAGATGATCATGTTGTTGTCTGGTTAATAAATTATGAACATGTAGATGATCATGTTGTTGTCTTGTTCATAAATTATGAACATGTAGATGATCATGTTGTTGTCTTGTTCATAAATTATGAACATGTAGATGATCATGTTGTTGTCTGGTTCATAAATTATGAACATGTAGATGATCATGTTGTTGTCTGGTTCATAAATTATGAACAGGTAGATGATCATGCTGTTGTTTTGTTCATAAATTATGAACATGTAGATGATCATGTTGTTGTCTTGTTCATAAATTATGAACATGTAGATGATCATGTTGTTGTCTGGTTCATAAATTATGAACATGTAGATGATCATGTTGTTGTCTGGTTCATAAATTATGAACAGGTAGATGATCATGCTGTTGTTTTGTTCATAAATTATGAACATGTAGATGATCATGTTGTTGACGGGTTCATAAATTATGAAAATGTAGATGATCATGTTGTTTTGTTCATAAATTATGAACATGTAGATAATCATGTTGTTGTCGGGTTCATAAATTATGAACATGTAGATTATAATGTTGTTGTCTGGTTCATAAATTAAAAACATGTAGATGACCACGTTTATACCGAGAAATATTCCAACATCTTTAATCCTGTTGAAATCTAAGGTGACATCAAAAGAAAGATCAAAAAAGGTTTATAACTTCACTAGTATTTAACTGTGTTCTTGAGATATCAACCGTATGATTCTTTTTACTACTTATCAAGGCCAAGAGGAAACTCGAGGATAAAGGTTAATTAGTTTGTCAAGTGAACGGTAAAACACAAACGTGATGATTTGTAATGATGGTAGAAATTAAGCAGAATTTTATTATTCAAGAGGACAGATCAACAAGAATTTGTTTACATTTGACTTGAAAACGACCATGTTGTAGTCAGCTGCTAAGCAGCCCCGCGGTATTGTGTTCCACAGACGGATAGTTCAAGAAAACAAATGCTGCTCGTGGAAACTCCGTTTAGTTTAAGGTATACAAAGGGATAAAAGGGAAATTATTGGCAGTGGTTGTAGCTAAACGGGTTTTTGTTGTTAATTTCTTTAACGGGGTGGAACCAAAAATTGATGTTTACTCAAGCACCCAGCATGATGAAGTCCTTCAGGTGCAACTACACTGGGTAGATATATAAGGAAAACACTATAACACATAAAAAGAATCGCAGGGATACTAGTATAAATTGGGTATCAATTGGTACCACAGAAAATAGCCGTATAGGCTCAGGGAGGATGGAAAGACAAAAGAGTGATAGCACGATTCAGATCTAGACGAGCAAATCATGAACAATATTGGACTCATGGGGTGGTTCATTTTCACGCAAGTCTCGAAGAAAGCCATTGGTCGTTATGAGTTAGAACTCAATGGTAAACGGTTGGTGTGCGTACCCAAAGTGGTTTGCAATGGTGATGCAAAAAACAAGAAGTACTGGAAATATGTGAGACATTTTCTCACTCAGGCTCCATGGAATAGTATCCGTTTTTACCAATGAGCGATCGATAGTGATAACTCCTGTGAGAATTTTTAGCGTGTGAGAATTAATAATAATTAAGTATATTTTATTTACCAGAATGACATATTATCTACCAGAATGACATTTTATTTACCAGAATTATATTTTATTTACCAGAATTATATTTTATGTACTAGAAAGACATTTTATTTACCAGAATGACATTTTATTTACCAGAATGACATATTATCTATCAGAATGACATTTTATTTACCAGAATGACATCCTATTTACCAGAATGACATATTATCTATCAGAATTACATTTTATTTACCAGAATCATATTTTATGTACCAGAATGACATTTTATTTGTCAGAATGACATTTTATTTACCAGAATGACATTCTATTTACCAGAATGACATATCATCTACCAGAATGACATTTTATTTACCAGACTTATATATGTAGCAGAGTGACATTTTATTTACCAGAATGACATTTTATTTATCATAATGACATTTTATCTACTAGAATGACATTTTATTTACTAGAATGATATTTTATCTACCAGAATGACATTTTATCTACCAGAATGACATTTTATCTATGAGAAAGATATTTTATTTACTAGAATTTGAGATGCAAAACAAAAACAAAATATTGTTCTGGTTCCCCATTTTTTATCTACTAATATCTCGCCACTTATCAATGCTAAGAGCCATTCGAGGATAAAGATTAATGATGTTTGGTGTTATTTATTTGTAATTTTATTGTTCTATTTCCGATATATATAAAAGTGATTTAATAAAAAAGAATAAATTACGAAAGCGTTTCTTCAAATATTGTGTTCATTAATTTTCAAGGGATGTAATTTAAATGAAAACTATTAGTTTTTAAAACCACAATCGATCTATATGCAAGATATATAATGTAAGTTATACATTTGAAACGAATACTTAGAGTTAGAGTAATGATCGCCGGATGACGGGTAGTTTTGTTGGCGTGTTTTTATATAAAATCATAGAATTACGTCAGTAATTTTATTTTTTATATATAAATTTTATCATGTCTGTTGACCTAAAGTATAAAAGAACACCTACCGTGTTTTTCTTTATTTAGAGTGGAGGATTTCTTTCCAAATGCGTTTCAGGCGGCGGGGGTTGTCTGACTTGCTATTTGCTGTATCACTTCCTCTTACCGCTTAAAATGTTTTAGTCCGGAGGTTAGAAAAGACACTTGTTTTACTCGCTAACTTTTGCGTGACGGGACGGATATATTTTTATTTACATGAAAATATACAAATACACCTTGGTCTTTATTATATAATAAAGGATGAATGTATTCGTTTATTTTAATTCATACTTCTTTAATGAAGGCTAAAATTCACTCGAGGATAATCTTAGTGATATGGATAGATTGTCAGGTGACTGATGATGAATATTATGAGAGGATTAGAAACAATGAATGGGATGAATAAAATATGACTTATGAAGACGGTTTATGACAAGTATTCGTTGACATTGGATTTGAAGCTGACCATGTTGTAGGCCTCGGGAAGCACTCTTGTGGCAACGTGTTCCACGGGCGGGCGGTTCTTAGAAACAAACTCTGTTCATGAAAATTGCGTTTGATGTTAGGAACACATGGGAAGAAAAGAAATTGTAGTAGAAGAACGCGTTCTTGCTGTGAATGTCTTATAAATAGGAAGCAGAGATTAGAGCTCAGTCGAGCAGCTTCCATGGAAACAACGATCGAGTAGAGAAAGACTAGCGACGTATCTTCTCTGAGAAAGGGTTGCAGTTAAGAAATTATCCCCCACTTTGCTTCTTGGCCTTTTGACCAAGATCAAAGTGTAGTATCTGTTTCGATGGATACTACACCGGTACCGTCTTGGGCTTCGTGTCTTGATGACGCCGGTCTGTGGGTTTGTCCTGTGCAGTTCTAGGAGGTCCACCCTCCCAGGCTTTGCCTCCCCTCTTTGGGGAGGAGTAAGTTTATTGCTTACTGCCTGAGGCGCTCCTACCGGGGAATGCCGACGGGGCTACCCAGGCATTTTTTGTAGGCTAGAGTGCTCACCTTCTCTGGCCCTGGCTTTTCAAAACCCACTTTCCCGACCTTGTGTCACATCATACCTTGTGGGAGGAAGATAAATAATTATGCTCTGCCATTGTTTTCAATAATATTCATATCCATATGAGATAACGTCTCAATCAGTAAATTTAAAGGAAGAAATAATTATGCTCTGCCATTGTTTGCACTAATATTATAATTCTTACAAAAAAACGTCTCAATCAGTAAAGTTAAAGGCTCCAAAACTATTTGACACAATTACACCATATTTGATATCAATCACCATCAGCATGTCAGATCGTTAACCAATAACATGTGGAATCTGTAACAGAGAGTGTGGTAGAACATTTACGAATAGTGCTACTAATGTGCTGTTATTACTACAAATAATAAAGACTTATAAGCTCCAAAACTATTTGACAAAAATACATCATATTTGACAGTAATCATCATTAGTATGTGGGATCTGTAACAGACAGTGTGGTAAAACTTTTACAAATAGTTCTACTACGTGTGCTGATGTTACTACAAATATTAGAAACGTATAGGCTCCAAAACTATTGACACAACTACACGATATATATTTTTTCTTTTAACTAAAAATATTGTTTTGGGTATGGGAGAGTACACATTTTTTTGAGGGGGGACGAATTTTTTTTTTAAACTAAAAGTATTTCTTAGGGAGGGTAAAAAGATTTTTTGGAGGTCGGGTAGACGGTAAAAAGATTTTAGAGAGTGGGGGAATATTTCTTTTTTTTTACTTAAAATAAGAGTAGGGGGAGATTAAACAAATTTTTCGGGGGTGGGGGGTAAAAAAAATTGGGGGGGTACGGGAAAAAAATTTATTTTTTATTTTTAACTTAAAATATTTCTCAGGGTTGGGGAAATAAAATAAAAAGTTGGGGTGGGTGGGAGTGGAGAGTAAAGATTTTGGGGGGTGGGGCCAAAAAAATTTTTGTTTTTGATTTTCTTGAACTTAAATTATTTCTTAGGGTAGGGGAGAGTAACAAAAATTTGGTGGGTCGGGTGTAGGATAAAATATTTTTTGGTGGGGTCGGGCAAAATTTTTTTTTTTCTTCTTGAACTTAAAATATTTCTTAGGGTAGGGGAGAGTAAACATTTTAGCGGGTAGTAAAAAATTTGGGGGGTTCGAGAAAAAAAAATTTATTTTTTAAATAAAAATATTTTGGGGGGATATAGTATGTGCATAGGGGTGGCGACAGGTACGTATATAGCATGCGCACAGCGGCAGCAATATGTACGTATGTCGCATGCACACCGGGGCGGTGATAAGTACATATATAGCATGTGCACCGGGCGGCGATAAGTACGTATTTAGCATGCACACCGAAATAGAAGAAATCATCCCTCACTAGATTGCGAAGTCGATTTTAAACTGTGTTAAGTCAAGAAAGGGGCTCCGAGCGGCACCTCCCCAGATATGGAAGCAGTACTCTATCTTCGGATGTATTTGAGTCTTGTGTTTTTATAGGAATCAGCTAATTTCTGGAGCGGTAGAATGATGCAACCCTATTACCAACAACTTTTGCAACAGATTTCTGTTTTAATAGTAGAAGCCAGAATGCATGCTTGCAGGTAGATCTTCTATTGCAGTGGAACTTAAAAGTGCTGACGTCAACATGTTCCGTCTATCGGCGAATATTCTTTTCTAACCGAATGTGAGGTTGATTACGTCAGCAAGTTGCCTATATAAAGAACTCTAAACAGTATTCCAATATAAAAAAATTAAAAGCACGTAAACGCGCAAAAACAAAGGATATGTGTATTATATAAAAATCAAAACTACGAGAAAAGGCCAAAAGGTCGAAATTCTTTTAGGAACACGCATGTGTGCAGAAGGTTGTATGTTTAGTGGTGCATACGAAATACAGACTTGTTGCAGATGAGAGATGTTGGGCCAAGAGAGAAGGGATGGAGCACAGACTAAAGTGAAAATATCTCTGATTATGAGTTCGACCACAGAAAAATTGTTTTTTTTATTTAAAATAAAATAAGTGCCTCCTTAAAAGGGGGTCCATTCAGAGAGTAACCTACTTGAGCGAAGTAATGTTCCTAGATTGTCTGCAGACAATCTCTTTTAAGTGGACTTGGTCTAACTGTTATTTCTAGTGGATATCGGGTTCATCCCCTTTAAGTGATCGAATGGGGATGTTTAAGATTTCCGGTCGAAGGTGCATATATTCCAGGAGTTTGGAAACTGGAGGTCAGTAAGAGTTGGACGTCTGAGAGTCTGTTGGTTTTCGGTGGCCCTCAGGGACAGAGGGTCTGTTTGTGTCTTATGTTTTGACTGCGCGGGCAATCATGTAATTTTGAAAGTCTGCTATTAAACTTTAAAAAACGAGTACCATTTGTAATCTAAAAAAAATAAATCTCTGTAAATTGTTTTAAACTTTAGTTGTGGTTTTATTTGGAGAAAGAGTTAAGTTGTTGTAGAACTGACTAAATCGAACACCTTTAGACCGGCACAATGACAATCGCGGTCAGTGTAGTGGACGCGCACATGCATGTTGATACTTATACAAGCAATGTGGATCTTGACGAGAGATATGGATGACGAAGTGGTGACTATAGAGTAAGCGCTAAACAAAGAGCTTCGCTGCTCTTCAGAATCCTATCCACCGAAAGCCAAGTAACTCCCCAACAATTGCAAGCATCCAGTTGCTTCTCAGGATCAACGTTGTGTGTAACATTGCCCTCGTGTGGAGGCAAGTAAATAGGAACATTACAAAGTGGACGTACATGGGTATGTGCATGCGCGTGTGTGTGTGTGTGTGTGTGTGTGTGTGTGTTTGCGATCGAAATTAGGTAATGTTGCTGCTGCTGCTTCTGGCAGACGGTTAGTTTCAGTCGGAATCACAACGGTGTGTAATCTACCCATGGTTGTTATGATGAACCAGCTTGGCTGATGATGGCACCAGAACCACCAATTAGAATCAGTGAGAAACAGTTTGCGAGAGAGATTGGTGGATGCGAATATGAAACGGTGGCGGTAGGAGTTAAGTGCAACTGAGAAAAGACTAAGTGGAAAGAAACAGAAAGAAGAAGAAAGTAGGCGGAAGAGAAGAAGAAGAAAGGGAACGGGGAATATAAGAAGAAAAAAGAGGAAGATAAAGAAGAAGAAAACAAGAGGGAGAAAAGTAATAATAATAATAATAATAAGAAGAAGAAGAAGAAGAAGGTGGAATAGAAAGAGGTTAAGAAGAAGAAAAAAAGAAGAAGAAGAAGAAGAAGGTGGAATAGAAAGAGGTTAAGAAGAAGCAAAACGAAGAAGAAAAAGGGGAGTAGAAGAAGAAAACCAGAGGGGTAGGAGGAGTAGGAAAAGAATAAACAGAAGAAGGCAGAGTATGGATGAGGCGTAAAAGAAGAAGGATAAAAAGAGGGGAGAGGAGAGGAGAATAACAAATTGAGAGGTAGGGGGATAAGGAGA